>JADANN010000434.1:0-600000 GCA_018806985.1 Angiostrongylus vasorum | reverse complement strand
ATATGAACAAAATTGGAAACCTCAAGAGGACTTCGAACCCGCGATTGCCCAAACCGAGTGGTCACCTGCTATCCACCACACCAACTGAAGCCCTATCTTTACTTTTCTCTCAGCCATACTTTAACTCTCTCTGTGCAGTCACAATCATCTGTCACCAGGAATAGTTGGGCGACACAAATCGGTATTGAATCCAGTCAAGCTGAAACTACAGTTGATCTCACAATGTTTTAACTTTTGTTTTCTGTCTAATCTTTTTCATGGCAAACATGATGTGAAATACAACCACAAAGATATGATACAAAGATATAACCAAAACTCGGAACCTCAAGTGGGCTTCGAACTCGCGGTTAGACGTGAGATTGCTGATAGCATTGACAGTCTTAAAATATGGCTGAGAGAAAGGCAAAGAAAGACCTCGGTTGTTGTCGTGAAAAGCAGGCAATTCCCTGAGGCCAATCACGGATTCGAAACCCACCTCTTATCCTGAGTTTTGCTCATATTTTAGCATCTTTATGGTTGCACTTCACAATAGGTGTCATTCATCAATCAGGTCGTCTTTTCAACTGCTCTCCATAAGTTTCTCTCTTCAAGTTTGGTTTTTCAAGGTTTCTTTAAATATAATAAACATAGACATATAATATGGTTTCTTTAAATATAAATATTAAATAAGTTCTCTAAATAATATGAATATTTAAATATCATAGATATTTTGATTGAAGTATAAATGTCAGAAATCCTAAGGGTGTGTAAATGCAATACGACAACAAGAAGACTGGAGTTGAGGCAAAAACACTCTTCACAAGTGATTGGAAAGTGATGACGCAGTCTACGTTCAATGAATTCGGGTTTCGATTTTCTTTAAAGAAATACTTTAATGTTTCGAAAAATTAGCCGCCGATCACTAGCATGGTGTTCCCGTGCTCACCAAGCCTCTGGGATCGGTAAGTGTCAGGCTCTCTGGGATTAGTTCAGTCTGCTTAATCCACATGATAACACCCTAAAACTGCTCTCCGGGACTCTACGGAGAATCGCGTCGAGCAGCTTTCAACGAAATTCGTAATGGAGATGGAAATCCTCAAGCAGCAGTAGAATCCAAGCGCAAACGCTCGAAGACCTTCATAGGTTATGGATACTAAGAAATGAATCGAATGCAAGAATTGCAATGATCCGTGCAGTAGATGTGAAGACTGGTCGTGTGAAACCAATAACTCAGAAAATGAGTTAAGTCCCAATATAGCTCTCTTTATGTCGTTTTAATGCCGGTTTCTCAGCTCTCCTTCGCCACCACTATTGACTATGTTTATCTGGTGCTCGGTACATTGGCATCTTTTCTCCATGGTGCTGGATTCTCAGTGCTGGGTATAGTGCTGGGTGGTATGACGAGTGTTTTTCTCAGAGCGCAAAATTCTGAATTCGTCTTGGGTGTCGGCAACACAGATGCAAAAGGACTGCCTGGGATCACACAGTGAGTGCTTTTCTTCAGTGTTTGGGTGTCCTCAACATATGAATGAAATGCCCTGCGCCATTGCTCATAAGTCTGACCTGAGCTAAGAACAAATAGTAACTTTTCAATAACAGTGTCCTACAAGGATGTTTGATCCATATAAACATCGCTATTCAAGTGTTATTCTTTTACTGGATGCATCGTTCATTTTAGGGAAGAATTCGACCACGAAGTTCAGTTGTATTGTTACTACTACTTTGTGCTAGGTATCGCCATGTTTATCACGTCTTACGTACAGGTATGACATCAACCATTTACGTCATGCTTAACTTGTGAATTTTTTTTACTACCCTTTTTCATATAAAATCGTTTAATCATCTCCATAACTAACGATAACCGTCATAGATTTTTTTTCTGGGAAACGTTCGCTGAAAAGATCACCCATAAGCTGCGTCAAGAATACTTGAAAGCGATTCTCAGACAACAAATTTCGTGGTTCGACGTTCAACAAACAGGGAGTCTGACTGCTAGGCTCACGGAGTAAGACGAACAATGCGACATTTTCTTGGACTTCTCATATGATTCACACCAATTCATTTATGAGAAATCATTGCACTCAAGCCATTCAGTGACTTTGAACGGGTCCGGGAAGGCCTCGGCGACAAGCTCTCAATATTCATTCAAATGCTCTCGGCATTTGCTGCCGGATTTGGTGTAGGATTCGTGTACAGGTAATTCCAATCTCATTTTGGAAACAGGCTAGAAGCTACCGTACATAGTGTTGCCATCGTTTCCATTTTAGTTGGTCAATGACACTTGTAATGATGATCGTTGCTCCGTTAATTGTATACTCAGCAAACTGGATGTCAAAGATTGTTGCTACAAGGTACCGTAATTTTTCCTGCTGTTTTCCTCCCAGACAGGTCTGGTACCAATTCGCCGAGCCCGGAGGGCTGGAAGGCTTGGTGAGCCACGGGAGCAAGGATTTATCCTGTGTGTATTGCAGGGCATTTCCGACCACTGCACCACACGCGCCCTTAATTTTAGCCCACGTATTTTTTTAATATAGAACCTTATCGTCTGTGTTTTTCCTTCACACGGTATAGCTAGCATTCAGATGTATTCCTTTTAGGACACAGGTGGAACAGGAAGCCTACGCTGTATCTGGAACTATTGTTGAAGAGACATTATCATCAATAAGGACTGTACACGCTTTATGCGGTCATAAAAGGGAACTGAAGAGGTGGTTAAGGATCCTTTTTGGGGGTCTTACTATAAGGAACGGCATATTCTTTCCTTTAAGGTTTGAAGAGTCACTGGAGAAGAGTCGAAAGACGGGCTTGATCAAGTATTTCTATATGGGCGTAGGTGTTGGATTTGGCCAACTGTGCACTTACGTTTCGTATGCGTTAGCTTTTTGGTAGGTGTAGTCATAATTGTCATACAATACAGTGGTACCATAGAGCTTGATTCTTCTCGGCGTAAACGTCTTTGGAACTTGTATTTTCTAAGATCTCTAAAATGGTACTGAGCAGTTTCAAAATCAAAGTTCGTTTTTTAGGTACGGCAGTGTTTTAATTGTTAACGACCCAGAAATTGACCGAGGATTTATTTTTACGGTGTGTTCTGCTTCTGATTACCTATCATGTACATTTTATAGAGCGAATTTAAGCCCAGCTTTGTTTGCGCTTTACGAAGAGGATGCACCGTCTGAGAAAGTTACACTTAGGTATTTTTCGCCGTCATGTCCGGTTCAACGGCCCTTGGTGGCTGTCTGCCACAACTTGGTACCATCTCGATTGCAAGGGGGGCTGTACGTAGTTTGCTTAGAGTGATCAACACTGTAAG
This sequence comes from Angiostrongylus vasorum, assembly GCA_018806985.1. Lineage (NCBI taxonomy): Eukaryota > Metazoa > Nematoda > Chromadorea > Rhabditida > Metastrongylidae > Angiostrongylus > Angiostrongylus vasorum. The sequence continues at coordinate 596,708 of JADANN010000434.1, read as the reverse complement.
ACTTACTGCATATGTCATTGTAAAGTACTATTAGGTGCATTAGTTTTAACAAAATGTATATTGCCATTTTATTCCAGCGTCCAGAAATCGATCCATATTCACTCGATGGAATCGTTTTGAATAATCTAAAAGGCACGATTCGTTTCAAAAACGTTCACTTCTCATATCCGTCCAGAAAGTCTGTTCCTGTGTTGAAAGGAGTGTCCCTCTCTGTGTCGGCTGGTCAGAAAGTCGCGCTAGTGGGTAGCAGCGGATGTGGAAAATCAACAATCATCAATCTGCTTCTCAGATTCTACGATCCAACCAAGGGAAAGGTGAAAATTGTGCTATTCTTAACAGTTGGTAATTTATTGGTTTATTTCTGTTTACTATTCGTTCCCCCCTGCCACGACTGAATAATTTATTTCATATCTTTTTTTCAAGGTCACTGGTTCAACCTCACTCAGAGTCAACCAAACCTTTCCCCTCCATATTGCTTTGGGATCGGGAAATTGGTGCCAGAGTTTGGCTGGATGAGCTTTCTCCGATACACAAAGACAACCGATTGCTTGCGGTGACATGGTAACGCCTTAGCAGAGCTATCGCAGTGTCCCAGAGAGAATCTTGTCAACCAGCATTCAAGGCCATTTATGAAGTCAACCGAATCTTGAAGAATCAAGAAAGCAGCCTAATTTACACGAAAATCCAAAGACCTTCGTGTGTTGAAATGAGAACGCATAAGTATACCATAACGCATATAACATCTAGTTTCCATTTTGGGTTTCCTCTTTGGCGAACTTCACTGTTGCTTAGTACGTCATTCTTCGGCTTTTTATCTTCTTGCATGCTGTTCACTTTCATTCGTTACTATACTAAGTTATATGTGAAGTTCGACATATTTTTAAACTGTATTGATTTATTGGCTCTGGACATCAGGCACCTTCGATAATATGTCATAGAGGTTGCGATTTTATCCCAAGAAGTTTCGTTCGGATCGGCACCGACTCCTTTTTGGGTGTTGTCATGCCAGGTGTCATATATAACAGAGTTATCTGTGGGTGACATGAAGGCCAGTTTTTTGTTTGCCAAGGTTTCTCCGTTCCTGCAGTTCTGCTATTACCGCATCGAAGCGATTTAGTTGTGGATAAGCAACTTGCTAAAAGCGTCAGTCTCCTTCAAAGCCTTTTTTTTCGCTTGCAGCTTTTTTTTTAGTGAACGCCGACCAGGAAGTGCACTGACCATTAGCTATGTTAATGTGCTAAAGCACAGGATCAAACCGAAGTGACAGTGTTTTCCAAGAAAAGAACGGAATATATTCTTAAGCATGGGATGGCCACGTGAATAATGGGAAAATAAGTAACTATATTGGGGACTTGGAAGTCTTTCTGTTTTCTCCCCTTTGTTATGCTTACACGAGCTTAATAAATAATTTTAATTCGGCTATTGTTTCAACGTCTTCGTCTTCATCACAGCCGATGATCCGAGTCGATAGTCTACCGTTCTCCTTCGTCTCGATGTGGCATCTTCGCCTCCGTATCGAGTTGTGTCTTCCTCAGCAGAACATCTCTCGAATCTTTCTGTTTTTACTGCCTAGGAGCGAAAGTTCCGTGATTTCTTCTAGCATTCAGAATCAAAGTCATTGCTTTATAAACTCTCTTGTTGTGCAATTCTTCAAACTTTCGCTTGCTTATTATCTCAAAAGGATAAATAAAAGGATAAAGCTCTCGCCGTTCATCAATCCCCTGAGGGATACGTCATGCATTCGACTTCATTAAGTGTCGTTGGAGGTAACTGAATGCACATCTGTCCTTTACAATGACTCGAGGTGGTCTGCCAATGTATCGGGCCAATTGCTATCCTCGCAGACAAGTCTGGTAGCAATTTTCCGACCCCGGAGGGATGGAAGTTTTGTGGGCCATGGGTGCGGGGATCGATTCCACATGTGCGTCGCAGTGGCGCCTCCAACCACTGCGCTACACGCGCCCATTACCTTAGATTTGAAAGTCATATCGATGGTTAACGGTTGAAAATTGACGCAGCAATTTTAAACGGGTAATCCCTCGAATTCAATCCTAATTCATGTTGTCTTTAGTCGTTCTACTCTAAAGTATATGCCCACTTAACGCCATGCAAGGAAAAAACTGTCGTGTTTTGTCGAATTTTCGGCAAAGTGCTTCATTAGTTTCTCGTAATCGACTCAATGATCTTTATAAGTTATTCAAGCTTAGGTAAAAAACAAATACAACTTTATTCCGCAAGAATATTATGGCTGGATTTCATTTCACAAAGGGTTAAAAGAAGGTAAAGCGTTCGACGTTAATTAATCTCTGAGGGATGCGGCATCCATCGAGCTTCATCAAGAATCGAAGTGGTGATTAAATGCATATCTTGCTTGTAAAAGGACTTTCGGTTACGTACCAATGAATCAAGTTACAGTTTTTATTCTCCCAGACAAAGTATCGAACCAGAGGACGATGCAGTGTGGAATGCAGGGCACTTTTAAACATTGCGCTACCCACGCCGTTGTTATTTCATATGCCAAATAGGAGTTAATCAATTATACTTACTTACTTGATACTTGAATGGCCCGTCCTCACTGGTTGTGCGGGCCCCAGCACAATCTCCATTTTTCGGAGATTTACTGGTTAAGCCATTGTGGTTCCCTGGAATCCTGAGGTCAACCTAGCCAAAGTCTGCTCCAGGACCACCACAGGCAGTCGCAGCCCTTGTGGATCAGAGGGAGATTTGCCACTATGCGACTTTGATACCAGGACGGTGGTGCATCCTAGTATTGGTTTACTCTTAGCTAGCTTCCTGATTGAGACGTCGGACTCCTTCTCAGCTTGGGAGACCCTGCCGGGGGATGAATCCCCCCCCGTTGTACATCGCAGCCCGACACCCAGGAACACCTCCTGCCACGATGAGGCGGTAAGCCGTTGGGAGGTTAATCAATTATGCCTCGATATAAAAAACGCTCTCGGCGTTGATCAATCCCCTGAGGGATGCGCCATGCACTCGACTTCATTAAACATCGTTTGGACGTGATTGAATTCATGTCTGGCCTTCACATTGACTCGCGATGGCCTACCGATGTATCGAACCAGTGCTGCTATCCTCCTCTGGTACCAACTTGCCGATCCCGGAAGGATGGAAGGTTTGGTGGGCCATGAGAGTGGGGGATCGATTCCACGTGTGCGTTGCAGTGCGCCTCCGACCACTGCGCCTCACGCGCCTTGATGTATATATTGTATATTATACAATATACTAATGACCTGAGTCCGGGCCAAAAAAAAACCGCATAAGACATGAAAAAAATAAGCCGATAAAACTCCAAGTGGGTGTATTTATAGAAATATCAGACGAAATTTTGGTTCATTTGAAAGGAATAGTAAGCAGTCGTTTCTAGAAGTTTTTTCGTCCTTCAAATAAAGCACATGCAGACTTCTAAAATTCTATAGCAGAGAACTTCTATTTTCCAGGTGATGATCGACGATATTGACGTTCGCGATTTGAACGTCCATAGCCTACGTGACAAGATTGGCGTAGTTAGTCAGGTATTGTTTCCTTTAAAGATGTTGGGTGATCAGATGAGGCCGTGGCTTTCAAATATCGGAGCAGATTCCACGTATAGAAACCCTTTCAAATCTTCTTTGGCGACCAGAGAGGAATATGTTGCTCTAAAAAAGAAGTTACTTTCGCTGTTAGGTTACGAGTAGCGATGGGACATTCTAGAATGCTTAATATTGAGAGTTATATGTTTGTATCTCACGTGGGATTCCAATTTCTCTAGTTACTACTAGTCTTTTTTATTTCCTAGCATGTTTAAGATGTAGCACATACCTTAAAAAATTGTCTTCTCTCTAACAGTGTTTCTGGCCGTCGCTTTCCTTCCAATATGTGTTGAACTGCATGTTAACTCGAAAAGAACAGTTCACACCCACAAGCGCATCCAGATTTGTGGTAGAAGGGAGTTTTTCCCTAGAAGACGAGTCAGGCACCAATTTGATGTCACCGGAAGGATTGCGGCTTCTTTGGCCCTGTTCTGCTCTAACTTGACCACGTGTGTTTTGCACAGCGTTTCTAAGCAGTATTCAACCCGCACCGTTGACTATTACTTTCGCAAACTCATTGTGTTTAGTATGATTTTTTACAGGAACCTATTCTTTTCGATGGAACAATATACGAGAACATTAAAATGGGCTATGAAGATGCGACACTTACCGAAATAGATGCGGCATGCCAACTTGTAAGTTTCTAACTTTGTGGATGAGAAAATGGGGTTGACATCATATATTAATTCTTTCGTTTGACTGGTTTCTCGGGTTCTACATCTACAAAATTCTTCGAATTTCCATGTGCTTTCGGTTTTTGCCTGAGGATTTCATCCTTGCTATGAATGTCACAGAACGCTGGTCGAACAGATTCTCCTTAGATTTCTGCGATAGCAATGCCATGCTCCCAGGTTTCCATCACAGGCGCCAAGCTTTGTGGTTCTTAAGTAGCTTCCCAATTAATTTTGAAGCACTTTCCCAAACTCTGAGACAATGAGGTCTTGGATGGCGCAGTAGGGAGTCAAACTAAGGCCTTATTGTGGGATGACTTCTTTGTCACTGCACCATTCGCGCTTTCTCTTATTTCAACTAGAATTTAAAAAGGATAGGAAGTACGAGAATGTGGATTATTGTTTAATGTTACGCTTATAGGAGTTCTTTCGCGCTTAGAGTCCGATGTAAGTGGACTTATGTCCATATGTGGTGGCAGATCGGACGATATGAGCTCATACGAACTCACTTATTTTCCCATCTTTTGTTTTACCATGCGGAACATCTTTCGCTATGGTGGTTTTTCAACTCATCATATCTATAACAGACCAGTGTACTAAGTGTTGGATCGGAAAAGCTATTCTCTACCCCTAATAATATGTAAAAATGTTCTTTAAAAAGAGCTTTTTTAGTAAAGCTACAGCGACTGTTGGTGGTGAGGAAGATAGGAAGGTGGAGAAAGTATCATAAAAGAACAAAAAGAAAAAAAAGTGTACTAAGATGTTTCAGCTTCCTCATAAGTCCCGTAGCGGTTAGTACATAATTCAAAGCTATGCACTGTATTCAATGCATGCGTTGAAGGAAAAGTGGATGAAATGCATTGTATCCAATCTATTTCTTCTTCATTGGTTTACTTTGACCATCAAGAGCTTTTTTCTGGACTTTTGCATTAGACCGATTGCTTGTTCATATATGCATATTAGTTTGGCCAGTTCACGAAAATATAGTAGTTAGCTCAGTTGAATATGGTTTTTGGAGGCAGCTGTTAGAACCAACTCATCACTAGATCGAAACAGAATGCTCCGTTCGTATGATTTTGCCACGTGACTTTCGCCGTTGCCACAAAGGAAGTCTGAACCTTGGGTAATTCAAACCTTATATAGAGCAATAACATTAACACGACAATAGGGACATTACCGTATCAAGCAATGCAAAGAGCATAAACGATAGGGCGATAACAGAATTAATAGCCGAGGATAAAAGGTGAAGGAGTTGCCTTTAAAATAGGAGAGTAGACTTCACAATAGACTGCTGAAACAATGTGAGAAACGAGTCTCGCATAGGATGCAATAACAGCGGAACAGTGGGCTTAACATTATAGAAAGCGCATGTAGGAGTATATTGACTTTGGCGCATAACTATTGTCGGAACAGTGACATACGTAACATGCGTAACATGCGGCCATGCGGCAACGATTAATGCTGCTTATATGGATGGACTGCTCAACAATTCGAGATGGGAAGTGGAGAAGCAAGAATATGAAAGCTGTAGCAATGTATACGCGGACGAAAAGGATGGTTGTTTTCGTTCTGGGGTGGGTGCAACCCCTTCCCAACTAATGTTTTTGTGCGAGTGAAGATGTTAACATGTAAGGGAACTGCTGAACCTCCGTCATTAGTCTTTTGAGTATTTAAGTGTTGGCATATCAAGAAATTGCAAGCATTTTCGAACCATAAAAGATAAAGAATAAAGCTCTCGGCGTTGACCAATCCTTGAGCGATGCGCCATGCATTCGACTTCATTAAGTATCGTTGGAGGTGATTGAATGCATATCTGGCCTTTACAATGACTCCCAGTGGCCTACCGATGTATCTAGCCAGTGCTGCTATCCTCTCAGACAAGGCTGGTACCAATTTGCCGACCCCGGAAAGATGGAAGGCTTGGTGGGCGAGCTATGGGTGCGGGGATCGACTCCACGTGTGTGCCGCAGTGGCCTGCGTGACGCACGCCTTTTCTAACCATATGCGAGGCAAATCCTAAGCCAGTGGCGATGACACATACTACGGCGGAATTAAGGAAGTGCTTTGGAAGGCAAGCATAAATGCCTTTAATGTTAAACATCGTTAGCATAGGAAATGTGCGGTAATGTGGAGAAATAGTGGCAGTTTGAGTGAATAGTTACTAGAACATGGAATACCAGTACTCTACATATAGAAATTAACAAAAAAAATAACATTTTTTTTGGGACGAGTTCGTTTTCTCGACTATAGACTGTTGCCCTTGAAGAATTTACCCATCACAGAGACACTAGCAACTAGTGTGGGTGCAGAAATGCCTCTATTTTGCACTGGAATACTAAAGCTCGACATTTAGGGACAGCTTTTCGCTATGATGAGATGGTAAACCATAGATGAAACTTTTTTCTCAGTGGGTCAGATTCATAGAATAAGCGTACATCAGTGGGTTTCACCGCAGTTTACATTTAAGAAGGGTTATCAAGCCTTGCTAACTTAATGTTCTACCGATATTTTAAACGTTTCGCTGAAGAATTTTTGACTTATAATATGAAATTTACGGTTTGGGAGTGTAAAAAAATCTACTAGGTCTGCCTAGAATTGATGAACTTTATATGCAACTTGCAGATCCTATCTACAATCTACAATTTCGCACAGAACTTTCATTTCTTGCATAAATGATGGTTCCTGGGTGTAGGCCAGCGATGTACAGCAAGGGGGGTTCGTATCCCTGGCAGGGTCTCCCAAGCTGAGAAGGAGTCCGGCATTTCTATTAGGAAGCCCAGCTAAGAGTAAACCAATACTAGGACTCACCACCGTCCTGGTATGAAACTAGTCGCATGGTTGTAAATCTCCCCCTCTGATCAACAAAGGCCGGCGACTATTTGTGGTGGTTAAGACCCACGGCAGACTTTAGCCAAGCTGACCCCTGTGATTCCAGGGAACAGCAACGGCTAGACCAGGAAAACTACAAAAAATGGAAATTATGCTGGGTTCCTTATAACCAGTGAAGACTGGCCATCGAAGTATCCAAGTAAGTAATGCTGTCCACCATCTAACACCTGAACGTTTCACTGAAAAAAGTACGTTTTGTGGTCTGCATTGAAATGCTCTAAACAGCAAAGCTTCCTTCAATAGCTGCATCTAGTTCTCACATACTTAGCATGTCTTGCAACATAGTCGCAGTACTAATGTCATGTTGCCGTATAACATCTTACACGTATTCTCCCTTTTCTTGGCTCGCCATTGGTATCGCTTTCTTCAAGAAACCAGGAATCTAACCGTATGGAAACAATTCCATTTCCAACCTAACACAAGTAGACCACCATTTTGAAGTCATCCACCGAGCTCTCGCAAACGTGTTCACTATAAATCTTCAGTGACTCTCTGTCCACGACGAACTTTTCCTAGTTGCAGTTTCCAATCACCTATAGTATTGATGAGTTGGGAAAGGTATCTTATTAAAAACTGTGCACATCGTGGTAATGTTCATCTTACCTTTCCACTACAACACCGTTATATTACTCCGATGCCGATGACCTTCTAGGGTTGTCTTTTTCTATGCTTCTTATAGAGGTAAGTTCTCTGCAATTTCTCGATCCTGGAAAAAAGGGTATAGAAATTCTTCCCTTAGTCTGGCATATGATATATAAGTTTGCTCCTGCGGATCGCTACACGAGATCTCCAGTTATGGAGAGATCGGTACTGGCATACACCGAAGTTCGCCAAGAGGTAAGTTCTCTGCAATTTCTCTATCCTGGAAAAAGGGTATAGAAATTCTTCCCTTAGTCTGGCATATGATATATAAGTTTGCTCCTGCGGACTACACGAGATCTCCAGTTATGGAGAGATCGGTACTGGCATACACCGAAGTTCGCCACCTTTGAACACAATTTGGATGACTTGAGACCCTATCGTCTTGACCTTCTGGGATATACTGTCGAAAAGCGGTTCTATCTCTAAACAACTTGTGGAATTCGCTATTAAACATGAATTTTCTGAGTATGTATGTTCTGAGGCAATTATTATGGATAGGTTCAACTGGTGTTTTAACCTCATACCACCTTTGTCGTCGGTCGCACATTACATTAATAGAATGAATGGTGCTTAGCTGGTAAGCTTTGAAATCCGTTTCTTCTAATAATGTGGAATGCAGTAGAATGACTTGTAAGAGCAGGACTAGTGTTTTAGCAATTCATAAAAGGATAAAGGGTAAAGCTCTCGGCTTTGATCAATCCCTTTGGGATGCGCCATGAATTCGACTTCATTAAGCATCGCTTCGAGGTGATTGAATGCATATCTGGCCTTAACAAGGACACGCGGTGGCCTACCGATGTGTCGAGCCAGTGTTGCTATCCTCCCAAACAAGTTTGGTACCAATTTGCCGACCCCGGAGGAATGGAAGGCTTAGTGGGCCATGGGCGCAGGAATCGATCCAATGTGTATTGCAGGGCGCCTCCAACCGCCGTGCCACACGCGCCCTTCAGCAATTCATAATATGTAATAATTACTATACTAAAACAGAAAACAGGTGAATCATTTCATGTTGTGAACACTTGTCCGTTCCCTTAAGACTTTCTTTCTCATTGGTGTTCGTATTTTTCGAAATCAGCTCCCAAATGTAAGCCACGAATGATTCACCGAAATCTATCAGTTCCGTCCACCGAAGCGAAGATTGCCGATCGACACAACGTTGACTGGAATCGGAAATTCAGTGGTTGTGATACAATACATTCGTTTAGCACTTCATCGTGAATCATTCTCTTTGTCCGTCTCATTTCATTCAGATGCTTCAACGAAAATCATAAGAGGTTTCGGTTACATTTCGTCATCAAATCAAATGTGGGAAATATTGTTATAATGTGGGCCAACGAGGTTTCTTAAAAGTTCGTTCTTATGTACAAGTGTTTTTCCTTCTGTAAATCACTTGGGGTATTAAATCATGTGTTGGAAGGTAGTTTGCTTGATTTTGATTAGCTATCCTCGAATTTCATTAATTATAGGCGCGTGTGGCGCAGTGGTCGGAGGCGCCCTGCAATACACATGAGATCGATTTCCACGCCCTTGGCGCTTTCCATTTCTCCGGGGTTGGCAAATGAGTATCCAGACTTGTTTAGGAGGATAACATCAGTGGCTTGATACATCGGCAAGCCACCGCGAGTCATTGTAAAGGCCAGATATTCATTTAATAATGCATGACACATCCTTAAGGGATTGGTCAACATCGAGAACTTTATCCTTGTTATCCTTTATCGTTGAATTGCTTTGCACTCTGTGATTTTAGGCAAACGCGTCCGGTTTCATTAAACAACTTCCTGATGGCTATAGCACTCGAGTTGGTGATCGTGGAATTCAGCTCAGTGGCGGACAAAAGCAACGAATTGGTAAGTTAATGATTTAATCGGTAAATTAAGCTACGAAGCAGTTTATCGAATACTTCAGGTTTTAAATCTTGCTAGTTTGAATCATAGCTCGAATATCCCTCCTGAAGTTCCCGCAACATTTGCTAATCAATGTTTTTTTGAGAAGCTAGTAAAACAGTAGGGAGCGTGTAGCGCTGTAGTCGAAGGCGCGCTGCAGCACACGTGGAATCGATCCCCGCTCCCATGGCCCACCAAGCCTTCCATCCCTCTGGGTCGGCAAATTAGTACCAGACTTGTCTGGGAGGATAGGAGCACTGGCTCGATACATCGGTAGGCCACCGCGAGTCATTGTAAAGGCCAGATATACATTCAATCACCTCCAACGATACTTAATGAAGTCGAATGCACGGCGCATCCCTCATGGATTGATCAACGCCAAGAGCTTTATCCTTTATCTTTTTACTAAAACAGTCTTATTCTCCAGCTATTGCACGAGCGATTGTAAAAAATCCACGTATTCTTCTACTGGACGAAGCTACGAGTGCACTAGACTCAGAGTCGGAGTCGATGGTTCAAGAGGCACTCGAGAGGGTATGTTTCACATGTACAACATCCGTCTTTGCAAATTTAGCGTTCTCGGTTAGCTCTTTCAGCGCTATTTGTATGTTAACTAAAACTAGATTTTTGTGGCGTTGACTTTCGTCAATAAATATAATTCTCTTAAAAGAAACTCTCGCGCACTATGCTTAGTAATTTTGACATTGAGCAGATGCTTTGGAGATTTCTTTTCGTTGCAGGCTAGATCGAGATTTTCATTTTTAACCTAAAATTTCCTATCCGACAGGCTCAACTGGGCCGAACAACCATTGTCGTTGCGCATCGCCTGTCAACAATCAGAAATGTGGACCAGATTTTTGTTTTCAAGGTGAGCGAGTGACTATCGCTTTTTTATGAGAATGTCTCCCACATGGTGCAGTAATGGCTCGTTTTTTGGTGATACCGTAATGTTGTTGTACTTCAACCCCCTACGGCAATTTTTTGCTTCCTTCAAAGCTTCGTGGAGAGACTTCGAGTGCTTTTCCCAATTATTCTCTTTTGGAAGACTGAAAGAAGAAGAAAACTGGGAAAGGGGAAGATTTATATATTACCTACTTAAGTAATTAAGCGAACCGTGTTCTAGCAAATCACGAACAATCATGAACTTGGCATCACAATTTCATGTGGCTGGTCATTTGCTAATTAGGGAAGATTTTTTTCTCTAGGGTCTTGAAAGCCCTGCATAGGATTTCTAATGTCACCGACCATTTCTGAGCAAATGACCTTGTTGTATGCAGGGTAGCGGGTCCTGGCACTGACTTACTGTTATTCCACCTTCTGAATAGGAGTCTTGAGCTCGTTCACAGCTTTTTAAAGCCCTTCTGAAGATGCGACCTCTCTGTTCGTCGCACTTCGATATACAAAACGCTTTCCCAGCCCGCCACAATGGGGCAGTAAACCACTATGGGATTCCTTCTTTTTATGATTTATTTTACATGACCCCTCATCCCATCTACTGTGCGAATCCCAGCACTTCTCGCATTCGATTCGTTTTCCTTGCATTCATCGTCTGCAGTGGTCTTGGAACATGTCGCTTGTTTCGACTGCTGTTTGATGATTTCTTCTTCTTAATGGATGTCGTAGAATGCTGGTCTAGTTGATTCTCCTTGCAATCTTCGAGATAGCCGGGCTAAAGCGTTTCCGCATGAATTGGAGGAGAGCGTTGAAGAGGAGGTTGAAGTAACGCCTTTGCTTCGCTCTCGAAGGCATTACTATCCACTATGCCCCCTCCACCCCCGTTCTTTGATTTATATGTAAAAATGGGAAAGCTGGATTCTCACGACTCTAAGATTTTCAGAATGGAGAAATTATCGAGCAAGGAACTCATGATGAGTTGACGCGCAAAGAAGGTGTATTTTATGAAATGATCCAAGCACAAGTGGTGCGCCAAGAGAAGGAAAAAGACGATCGTGGTAAGTATCATTGGACCTTTATGGTATGTAGCCGGATAACATTGGAGTCCCGTTCGCAAATGCAGTCCTATTCAGGTATTCAGCTTTTCAAGGCTTTTTTTAAAGCTCGCGAGCGCTGGAACACATCCAGTGGTGTACAAGTTTTCCATATTATAAGTGTACAGCACTCCTCAGAGGCGGGTAGAAGTGGTGTTTATGTTCATGTGCCGTTCATCGCAAATACGGTGCAACTCCTACTCCAACGTGCTCACCAATCCTTCTATTACTCTGGGGTCAGGGAAGTGGTAGCAGAGTTCTCTTTGATGGCTTCACAGCCTCCAATGCAAATGGGAACGCTCTAGTGCGCTTATTCCGGAACTCCAAGGAATGTCGGATCGGCGCACATTCAACAAAATTGATGAAGGGAGGAAAGTGGTCAAGTGGGAGCCGAATCCGCATGCAAGAAGCTCGAAGACCTTGGCGGATGATGGGTGCGAAAAAACGAATCAGTTCCAAGAAGTGCTGTAATCTGCACTGTAGAGGAATACAATGTGAAAGCAGGTCAAGTGAAACAATTACTTACTTGGATACTTGGATGGTTCGCGTCCTAACTGGTTGTGTGGGCCCCCTACATAACCTCCATTTTGTTGGAGTTTTGATAGCTTAGCCACTGTGGTTCCCTGGGAGTGCTGAGGTCAGCCAGGCCAAAGTCTGCCCCAGGTCTTCACCACCACAGACAGCCGTCGCCCTTGTGGATCACAAGGGGATTTGCCACCAAGCGACTAGTTTGATACAAGGACGGTGGTGGATCCAGGTATTGGTTTACTCTTAGCTGAGCTTCCTGATGGAAACGCCGCATCCGTTCTCAGTTTGGGAGACTCAGCCGGGGGATGAATTCCCGCTGTACACCGCAGCCCGACATCCAGGAACACCGTTTAAGCCACAATGAGGCGGTAAGCGGTTGGGAGACATGTAAAATAAATAGGGAAAATATGCGCTACTTTAGGTTTTGAGTACAACAGGTTGACAACGTCACCATTTTCCTTAAATTTCCAAAAAATTGGACGTTCGATGATATCAAAGAATGCAAATAAAATATGCTCTGTGTCGCTGTTTTTCATATGGGGCATTTCTACACACCCGCGTTGGTATGTGTTGAAAACAATTCGTATGTGAAGCCTGCTGAACAACATGCATTGGTTCCGTTTCGTTCTTCTTTATTTTGCGATAGCACTTATACTAAATCTGTAAACTACCTCCAAATGTTCTGTCAGGAGGTGACAAAGGCTACTCTGTACATATGAAAATTTGTGAGGAACAGCTTTAGTGACAGTGACGACTTTGCCTAAATGATCTTTCCCACTATTTGACCGTGGTCTTTCATTGCCTCGTTCTGAACCAATTTCTGACTAACTTCGTCACATTTTATGCAGGAATCTCAATAATTTACGATGTTTCGCTAGATATTTCTTTACATCATTCACAAATCGTTGAGATCGCTTGGGGTCCAGTGCTTAGGGGTACTCAATATGGCACCAAGTTGTCAATTCTATTCTGTGTCCTGAGAAAGTAAATCCTTTTCATTCTACTGGGATCGTCATAAGATCTCAAAGCTTCCGGCGTTGATCATTCCCTTGGGGTGCGCCATGCATTCGACTTCATTATGCATCCTTTGGAGGTGATTGAATACATATGTGGCCTTTAGAATGACTCGCGGTGGCCTACCGATCTATCGAGCCAGTGCTGCTATCCTCCCAGAGAAGTCTGGTACCAATTGGCCAACCCCGAAGGGATGGAAGGCTTGGTGGGCCATGGGCGTGGGGGATCGATTCCACATGTGTGTTGCAGGGCGCCTCAGACCACTGCGCCACATGCGCCCTAGGGATCGTCACATTGGTGTCGCACTCATCCGTGAGCATAAAAACATTGATATGATACATTGGTAGGCCACCATAGATCAATATGCATCCGTTTATCTGATCCTATGAATGGAATCGAATTGGTAACGTTAGTTGTCGCTAAATGCTTTTTACCTTTTCGTCTGGCTAAAAGATGACGTTTTTAAGAATTCTATTTGGTAATTTCTGCTAAGTGTTATGAGATTATGACATGCAAAAATCCTGAAATTCCTGAAATTCCAGTAATAGACGACATTTGTGAGCTGAATAAGGAAAAAATTTGTTGCAGTTTTTACACGTCCTCCACATTATTCTCCAAACAACTGTCACTGTACGAAATCACAATGTGGTTCCAACTACAGCCTCGGCTTAACTGGGTTCAATGCCGATTTGGGCTGCTAGGTCAATGCTGTTGACAAGTGATTGCTAATGGAACTGATAGATAGAACTAGCTGAGAGACAGGCGAAACGAAGGACCCGCATGGTGTGGTGGTGAACGCGTTAGTACCCGGAAAGGGTAATAGAGCGATCGTTCCCCACCGCAGACACCTGCGTTTCGGAGTTTTGCAGATATCACAGCATCATTGTCGTTGCCACAATATGGTTTAAATTTAAAAACACCGTTACCTAAAAAATTATGGCAAGGTTGCAAAAATAGATTGGCACATTGGTTACACTGATCTACTACTTAAGGGAATCAACTTTAGAAAGTGATGGCTCGGACGAGTTCTCACCGAACAGTCGTCACGATTCATCGAGAATCTCCGAGAAGAGTGCGAACTCTTTTACTAGTAGTATTCAGAAGATGGAAATCGATGAGGAGGTATGATTGGTTTGCGGCGGAACGAACGACACCTAGAGTTTGTTTCCACTTGGAGTACGGCTTTATCCTTTTCGTTGCAGGAAATCCAAACTGAACCAACGCCAATATCTAAAGTGTTCTACTTTAATAGAGACGGATGGGGTTACTGTATTCTGGGGCTTTTTGGCTGCATTGTCTTCGGTGCCATGACACCGTTATTTGCTCTATTATATGCGCAAATAATAGAGGTTTGAAACATTTATTGATTAAATTAGACTTTATTTTTTTGCTGTTTGTCGTATAATCGTATAGAAAGTCATGTGATGAACTACTATGGAAACCTACCTATTCTTTAGGTGTACTCAAAACCAGTAAATCAGATGAAAACTGAAGTGATGTTTTGGTGCGGTGCTTTTGTAGTCATCGGTCTGCTCCATGCGACTGGCTTTTTCATATCGGTAATGTTTTATTTATTCTTCAGCTTTTCGAATGTTTGTATCATAAAGGATAAAAGGATAAAGCTTTCGGCGTTGATTAATCCCTGAGGGATGTACCATGCATTCGACGTCAAACTCCTTTCAATGAGTTCATTGTTTTTCATTCGTCAACCATGAAGATCTCTCCGTTTGGGTTTGGCTGATTGAGGATTCTGTCTCTTTCATGTACATCAGTTGCTCAGTGGAACATGGGTCTTTGAGTTAGTCTTCGGTAAAAGCTCTCTCTCGGCGTTGATCAATCCCTGAGGGATGCGCCATGCATTCGACTTCAATAAGTATCGTTGGAGGTGATTGAGTGCATATCTGGCCTTTACAATGACTCGCGGTGGCTCACCGATGTATCGAGCCAGTGCTGCTATCCTACCAGACAATTCTGGTACCAATTTGCCGACCCTGGAGGGATCGAAGGCTTGCGGGCCATGGGCGCGGGGATCGATTCCACGTGTTTGTCGCAGTGGCGCCTCCAACCACTGCGCCACACGCGCCAATCTTCGGTACCGAATGGTTATTAGCTCGAAGTAGAATGTTCGACTTTGTACGAATTTACCACGTGGGACTTTTTTCACTTTGCTACAGAGCACAATAACAAGCTGAGGTTATAATCGTTTATAGAAATACCAACAGTGAAATATCAACAATGTGATGGCATAAAGGGTGAAGGATGAAAGCGCTCGTAGCGAGAAGGAGCTCTGGTAGGGAGAACTGACACAGAGAAGTGTGTAGAAGACTACGGAAACCAAGACCAAGACTTAGACTCACTGAGGAAGCTGCTTGTATACGTACTATGAAAGGCGGAGTCTAAGTGGAGTAGTTGAGGAAACAGTTCTGAAGAGAAGTGACAGAATTTCGCTCTTTGAACACGATTGAGCAGTGCAGGACAAGTGCATTTCCGGATGAGGGGGATGACAAATTAGTACGTGCATTTTTGGTTAAGAAGATCACAACTGTAAGAAAAGTGTGCATCCGATTGAGAAGATGGCTAAGTAGTACAGGAATAGATGTAGTTACCAGTAAATATAGTTACTGTAGGAAACATACAATAATATAGAGAATAGGAACTATTCGGGAAATAGTTACTAAACCATGGATGGGTACTGAATGATGGTGGAGCTGATCTTCTGTGGAATTCTGAGAGATGTGATAGAGCGCTCCTAGATCCTCATTGCAAGCAATCTTAGGGTCTTCTTGTTCACGGGAATCTCTTAGTGGACACTCATACAGAAAAAAACGTTAGCTCAAATAAGACCAACGTTTTGGGTCCGCTAGATGCTTTTATGCTGTCGGTAGGACTGTGAGGTCATGCAATACTGGAAACTGCTGTTGGGAGATGAGCCTTTTGATCCGAATGGCACAAAAATTAGATTTGGGAACTGACTGCTGTCTCCGAACATAGAGCCTCTAGATAAGAAAGCTTCTAACGTCCCTATGCATAGCAAAGATTTCTCGCCATCTGAATTAGATATGTTCGAAGCTCTGCAAATTCCCTCAGCAGAAAGCATTTCTCCACTTTAAACTATGCCAAATTGCTCTCTGAGCAGTTCTTGGACTTATCACAGTTCTGTGGAGAAAGCAGTCGGTGTGTAACCAAGCGATCAGTCAATGAGGCGATCATATCGAAGAATGATTTTTTTCTTGAAATAAATTTAAAAAACAGAACAATGTTAAGGAACTAAATTTATTAGTTTCCGGTATCCTAATCTTATGAAATAAGTAGGAGATACATAGTTTCACTCACATACATTTATAAATAGACGCAAGATCTTTGGTTCAATTCTAAACAACATGGGCTGACAAAGCCACGCATACTTCCAACGTGCACAAATTGGCACCTGACTTTTTTTTACATGGTCCGCCTTCACATCTGCTGTTAGGATTCCATCACTTCCTGCTTTCGATTCCTTTCCTCATATCTGTTATGCACGAAGGTCTTCGAACTTTTGGTTGTGTGTTTGGACGTTGCTTGAGGATTTCTCGTTCTCTTTATGAGCGTGCTTGAATGTTGGTCGAGTCAATTTTTTCTATTGCTTGGGATAATTGTGCTAGAGTGTTCTTGTACCTCGTCAGTCGCAGGGAGCTTCCCAAACGAGTCTAGCAGCAATTTCTCGACCTGGAAAGGTTGCAAGACCTGGTGAGCTGGAGGCACAGGATCGAGCGAAAAATCACGTATGTACTGTAGCGCAGCTCCAACTACTGCCCTGCGCATGCCTTTCTACATATACATATATATATATATATATATATATATATATATATATGTATATACACACATATATATACATATACACCTATGCACATATGCACATATCGATTCATACATATATACATATACTATATATATATATATATATATATATATATATATATATATATAAATGCGTCGTTTTCTTTTTTAGCAATCGCGAGGTTGTTAAACAGCATACACTTACTTCCCTAGAAAAACACAATACAATACAACAGTAGCTAACGTTTCGGCAGTATCGCCTTCTTCAGAGCCTGGAAGGGCATACTGATATACAATTTACTAGGCCAAACGCTTCAATAACATTTACAAAAAGACGAAAAACTATGGTAATTACGTGATCAACAGCTTCTCGAAAAAAACTCACCGCTTTTTTTACGTGACTTCCAATGAGGGGGGATTAGAACAGCTGATTATATCGCATATGGTTGGTGACTGCACCATCCCACATCAGAAATTGATGCGAACATACGGGGTCAGGTCGCGTATGACCTCTGGGCATTCATCCATGCTATTCATTGTAGGGTTTTTGGCATTTATCCAAAAAGCCTCAAGAAGTTTCGCGCTGGTGTTTTAATCTCCTGTGCAAGGATATTGACTTTTACTTCAAAAATCGTCCCCGCTATGCTTTTGTATCCTATGCGTGCCTAGTGGGGTACTTTGTCATAGTTTTCGTTTGCCATCTAGATGTTCTTTTATACGGATACACAAAGGTCTGCCCGTTTCGCCAATATATTCATCTCCGCAATTATTACAAGAGATCACGTATATCGTACCTGAACTCATGCAATCACCGTCCCTGCTGTAAGGGTAAATTACGCAATTTGTTGTTTCACATAGACGGTCATACAGGCGGTTACGAACTAACTGACGACGTAGAGTAGTCGGTGGTATTTCAACTATCGCTACCGATTCCTCTAGACCTGCCCTTCTTAAGCATCGTTTAATCGCTACGCTTACTTCATCGCTAATAAAGGGCAACATAAACGGGACTTTCTTTTGGCCAACTGTTTCGCTTGGGCGCGTCGCTCTCCTTCTAAACTTATCTCGTGGGGTTACTATTTCATAGCCATTGGAGATGGCTATTTGCCGAGCCAAGTCGCGCGATTCTTCCTTTAGTTCCCTTGTTGTGCACACAGAGGTGGCTGTTCGAAACATGTTTCTCACAATCGCCCTCTTTGTGTGTGAAGGGCGGGAAGAAAGGAAATGAACGAGAATGTTCTTGTTACTTGGTTTTCTGTACCACTTTGTCATGTAACTGCTACTTGATAGGTTTATTTGAACATTTAAAAAATGGAAGCCAGTTTTTTCTCGGTTTCTCCCGGGTGAACTTAATGTACTCAGACTGCTCGTTCAATAATTCAAAGCATTTGTCCATCTCATCCTGCGTAGAGAAGATGACAAAACAATCACCTACATATCTGCAGTAGAGTAGTGGCCGGAGATCGAGAAGGGGGCTTCTATCTTAGACATGAACACAATAGCAAGGCTTGCTGCTAGTCGCTGTCCCATAGCCAACCCCCCTTTATTTGTGCGAAATATTTCCCAGACCATCTGAAAATCGAGCAATTTAGGCACTCCTTTAAGAGAGCCACTAGCTGCTGGATAGACAAGCCATGCATATTTATTCCTCCTTCATGTTCAACAAGAAGTTCGAAGATGACTTGCATTGCGAAGTCATTCGATACGTTGGTGTACAGCGCCGTAACGTCGAAGGACTCCATCACATACGCGTTATTAGGAGACGCGTTACGTAGACGTTCTAGGAGCATTTGGGTGTTCGTGAGGTGAGCTGGAATGTGATTAAGCAACTGGGTAAGTATTAGGCTTAAAAACCAAGTTGTTCTATCCGTTGGCCCGTCTACACAACTGATGATGGGGGGTCTAACCTAAAATGATGACGGATTGCTTGACGCAAGATCATCCGAAAACATGCGGAATTTTATGTCAACTCCATCGTTGGGGTCAGGCTGTCTAAAAAACGTTTTAGAGAAAGGAGATGGTGGTAGTGTCGCCGCCTCTTGATTTTTATCTCTATTTGATGTATTGTGTTTGGCCTGGTAGCGGAGTCGATCTTGAAGCTCATAAAGGTTACATGCTATCCTACGCAGGATCGTTTTAGAAATGGGCTGTGATGGTGCAAAGCTTGGGGCCAATTCTAATAGCGAACGCGCACTCTTAGGTATTGTTATGCCCCCCAATCACGGTGACCCTAGATTTTCTTGGTGCATTATCAACCCTATTTTGACTATCATCAGAAGCGTGAAGAATTTGTTTGCGGTGGAATTTTTTTTGAAGCTGAGTCATGTGAATTACTCAAAAGAGAATTAATAAACTCGAAAACAGTAAGATTGTCCGTTAGTGATAAGGTGATAAGGGGGGAGAGTTCGTAGTTATTCCTCGCCAGCTGGATGTTGAGATAACAGAGGAACATCTTAGTGATGCTACCCTCTATCGTCCATCCTCTGAAAAGGAATATGAAAGTCAATACCGAAAGCTAAACAATCAATGAGTCAGCGTTGCAAAGGCTGCAGGTTTAAAATCATCGGTTATTTCGCACTTTAAAATATATATATATATATATATATATTTATATATGGTGCAACGATACATTCTGTTTCTCCTAATTAATATCACCTTAGGCTTACCGCCTCATTGTGGCTGGGAGGCGTTCCTGGGTGTCGGGTTGCGATGTAAAAAGGGGGAGATTTGTCCCCATAGCAGAGCCTTCCAGGCTGAGAAGGAGCCCGGCTTTCCATCAAGAAGCCCAGCCAAGAGTAAACCAATACCATAATCCACCACTGTCTTGGTATCAAATTAGTCGCATGGTGGCAAATCTCCCTCTGATCCACAAGGGCGGCTACTACTGCCTGTGGTGGTGACGCGCTGGGGCAGGTTTTGACTAGGTTGACTTCGTAACTCTACCGAACCACAATGGGTAAGGCAGCAAAACTCTGAAAAAAGTGGAAATCATGCTAGGGCCCGCACAACAAGTGAAGAAGACTCATACAAGTATCCAAGTAAGTAATATCGCTTAAATTTTAGGCAAATGCCTTGGGCCGTTGTGGTGAGTCGTTGACGAAAAAATTGCGCTTTGAAGCTTTTCGCAACGTTCTTCGACAAGATATTGGCTTCTTCGATGACATTCGACACGGCACAGGAAAATTATGCACTCGTTTTGCTACGGATGCTCCGAATGTGCGATACGTAAGCAGTTTTTTTTCGTAGATGCCTAACATAATCTGTTTTCTAACAATGCCATGAAACTTGGGCTATCTGTCTAGAAGTTTTTTTGTCCCATGTCTAAGTACAATTTGGAAAATAATTCTCGGACCTGTTTAATTGTTGCATTATTTTTCTATCTGGAGTATTCGAGATTGCTTGAATTCTGGACTTAGAGAACTACTGAGAACATCCGAAGCATAACCACTGTCAATACTAGCATAAGACATCACTACATATCTTCTGAGATTGGTATCAGCTGTGTTATACCTCATGAATTCCAGGTGTTCACTCGTCTTCCGTCAGTAATCTCATCTGTGGTCACCGTAATTGGTGCGCTTACTATTGGCTTCATCTTTGGATGGCAACTGGCACTGGTTCTCACCATTGTCGTTCCTCTCATCATTGGAAGCGGTTACTTTGAAATGCAAATGCAGGTCGTGTTTCTATCGAAAACTAGACTTTACCGTTCTGATATGCACCATTCAAATCTTCTTATTAAGCTGCAGCTAACACTACCCTGAAGATGAAGGCAAATAAACACAATTTTGCAGACTCTGTGTTTGGTCACAGAATTTAGGCTGTATAAGCAGTGCTTGTTTAATAGTTGCATTTTGAGGACTTTGCGCTAAACCACTGGTGGTTTGCATTGTGTGCTGCTACGATACTGAAAATATGCATGGATTTCAATGCATGGTCGGCAAAATTCAGTGTTTTGAGTTTAAGAAAGCACATCTTAGAGCATTGCGGGATTTATTGATTCAAATGAATGGAATTTGGATCTACGCAGCTTTGCCAACAATGTTTACTTTTAGTTCTTTAGCCACGATGAAACTATGATTTTCTGGAGCCCTATATAGCTTTTTTCCTTTCAATTCTTGTCGTTGAGGCTTCTTGTCTCAATATGTTTGTAGTTCTTCCACCTAACTTTCTATTGTGACAATATTCAGTTAAATTTTTTACTTTGGCAGGCAAGATTGAGATAAAATAGTACTACCCATATTAATTATCTTCACCGTAATCGTCCATCACTCCAGTAAGCGCCAGCATAGATCCTATTTTTCATAGAAAAAACGGATGATTACTGATGACACTGTTAGGATAAGAGACTCGCTCATAGAGAGGCCAAGGGAGGGGTTTCGGTGAAATACAGGATAGCACGTGCGGCACTGGAATGGGTGATCTCGAGTTTGAATCTAGCCTATGATCCGAGTTTTGCAAATATCTCAGCATTGCTGTGGTTGTGTAGTACACATAAATAAAGAGTTAGACGCTGTGCTTCAATTTATGCTTGCCGCCTGTCCACAGTGCTCCATTGAGCTCCACATGCTTCTCGCTCCCTTTTGTTCAACTCACAGTCTAAATCATTGAATGTGACCACTGGTCTGATCAAAAAACCCGTGATTATAGTGCTAACTTTTTATTTGCTGCCTGCTACGACTTTTCACGGCAGGATATGATGCGAAATACAACCACAATGGTGCTGAGATATTTGCAAAACTCTGGATTGCAGGTGTCTGCAGTGGGGAACGAACGCGCCTTTACCCTTTACTGGGGCTAACGCATTCAGCACTATACCATGTGGGTCCTTCAGTTCGCCTGTCTCTCAGCTAGTTCTATCGATCAGTGCCATCAGCAATCAATCGGCATCGTCAACGGGATTGATCTGGGGAGCCCAAATCGGCATTGAAGCCGGTTAAGCTGAGACTGTATTTGAAATCACAATCCCGTTGACAGATGATTGCTGATGGCACTGATCAATAGAAATGGATGAGAGACAGGCGAAATAAGGACCCATACTGTGTGGTGGTGAACGCGCTAGCCCATGTAAAGGGTAATAGCGCGTTCGTTCCCCACCGCAAACACCTATGGCCCGGAGTTTTGCAATTATCTCAGCATCACTGTGGTTGTATTTCGCATGATAACAGTATTCGAAGACATTTGTTGAACGTAAACACCGCGTGAGAAGAACATTCGCTTCCGTTTATTTTCCACTTTTTTTCCCAAGCTGTTGGTGGTGTTTTTCAAGTGAGTGAAAACGAGAGTAAAAGCGTTCCTTACGCTTTCATGTTACTTCACTGAGTTGCGTCATCGAATGGATATCATCCATTCCGATGAACAGTTCTTGAAAACCGTTTTTAGCCCATTTGTTTACTTGGTTTCGAATATACTAATGTGCATGTTCGTTCAAAAAAGCACCATGGTTCTCTTTATCACGGCTGCAATCTGTTTTTAGTATGGCAAGAAGATGCGTAACATTAAGCTGCTGGAAGAAGCTGGCAAGGTAGCGTCGCAGGCTGTGGAACATATCAGAACAGTTCAAGCTTTGAATAGACAGGAGAAGTTCCATTCTTTGTACTGTGAATACCTCAAGGATCCGCATCGGTGAGTTTAATTGGCATTTTGGATTGATTGTTTAAGTTCTTCATATTATTGTTCGGCAAACACGAGGTTTTACTTTGTTCTTTATTGCGATAAAGGGGCGCATGTGGCGTAGTGGTCTGAGGCGCCTTGCAACGCACACGTGGAATAGTCCCCGCACCCATGGCCCACAAAACTTCCATCTCTCCGGGGTCGGAAAATTCGTACCAGACTTGTCTGCGAGGATAGGAATTGGCCCGATACATCGGTAGACCACCTCGAGTCATTATGAAGGCCAGATGTGCATTCAGTCACCTCCAAATGATGCTTAATGGAGTCGAATGCATGGCGCATCCCTCAGGGATTGATCAACGCCGAAAGCTTTATCGTTTTATGCTTTATTACAATAAAGCTGACGTTTCGGCGGACTTCGCCTTCCGCCTTTTGGTGGTTTAGTGTTACACAGGGTTCATAGTCACTTGAGTTCTTACTTTATTGGTCGGAATAATCCTGAATCTAAACAATCGGTCGGAGGGAATTAAAATTAACTCATTTTTCTTTCTGGCCATTTATTTTGCCGCTCCAGAATCTTTTGTTGTACTGTTTGTACTTAATCGATAAATTGAACTCAAACCTATTGTGGTGTAGTTGGATGGTGGGTTTGGGAATTGAATAACCAGGCTCTGAAAACAGCGACTAATTGAACGCATGTCTTTGTGTCTGAGCGGCAACACTTCACCATCTTGGTGTTTTTTCGCTTTAGAATTCTCATTGAGGTGTCGAGTTATAGGATAGAAATATTGTATCGGATCCGGATGGAAAAGCCAGAGTTATCCCCAAGTGCAACCGACGTGGATTTTATATGTTAATAGTGATTTCCGACTGGTTCGTTCGTGTTACTGCGTCGGCTAATTAAGAACTTTGAAGAATGTGTCCGCTACCATCGAAGGTCCACTGTGTATTCAAGGCGTTTCGTAAGGTCAAACCGTCATAGGACAAAGTTGTTAGTTGAACCCCCGACGTTGGGTGCAACATATATCACGAACTTAAGTAGTTATACTTTTTGCATATAAACATATAAACGAAGAGCAAATAGCGAAATTAATATGGACGGATCATCTAAAGAGTAACGGCCAACAATGATGAAAAACAAGATAGTTTTGGTAAAGAAATGGTTAAGTGAGATGGGAAGCAAAAAGCATTCAGTATAAATACACTGGAAATAAGAAAATCTAAAAGGAGCAGCGAAGTAGTAGATAACTCGACGTGAATGCAATACATGAATTGTTGTGTGGGATGGGACACCTGTCTCTTAGTTCAGGATGGGAAGTTCTAGAAGGCTGCGAAGTCGATATAACAAGTGTTCATCAAGTTTCAGAGGTGGACATAAACTTATAGAAAGTAACAAAAGGCGTATTACCATGGAAGGGAATCAAAAAAACTCGGTGCCCGACAAAAATCAGGCCTCATCACCAATCTGTTGTATGATTGTTTTGTGGTGAAGAAATATTTCATTCAAGTGGTTAGAGTTCGAAGTACCTTAAGGCAGAAGAGATCTTACGGTGTACAGACCGAAAGGTTATCGTCATTCTTAAATATAGTGTAACGCAGTGATCACAGGTGTCCTACAACACTCACACAGTCATTGGTTCGATCCCACGCCCTGTGCTAACCAAGTCTTCCACCACTCTGGGGTCGAGAAATTGATGGTAGATCTGTCTGGAGGGGGGAGTATCACTGATCTGTATCTTGATAGGGCACTGTAACTTATTGTACAGACTAGATATGGATTCAATCAAGTCTACGATGTTTGATGAAGTGGAATGCATGGCGCATCCCTCAGGGAATTGATCAACGTCAAGAGCTTTATCCTTTACCCTTTATTTACCAAATACTGTGGGCTGTGTGATTGTAATGCTCCGTATTCTCAGAATGTGCTATAGTGTTCGTTTGTTTCAATGAGGCGTACTACGAAATAGTCAAATTAAAGCAATCCACATAGAATGGAATGACGCCTTACTATTTTTTAGAGAGAACATGCGCCAAGTACACATTTATGCGGGTGTATTTGCTTTCTCACAGTCATTGATATTCTTCATGTACGCATTAGCATTTTGGATTGGAACTATCTTTGTGGACAGTAAACAGATGTACCCAGCTGACGTATATCGGTAGGTAACCCTATTATCTCTTGAACTATCTCTGATCTTAGCTCCTTTCCTTAGTTGAATTCTGATTTTCGGGCAACCTTTTCTATGTAAAACTTTGTGATGTAATAATTAATAGAGCGCCGAATAATATTCTAAAACATTGCAACATTCTGCTTGAATTTACGCACTATATTAAACCAGCGTGGGCGCGTGTGGCTCAGTGGTTGGAGGCGCCACTGCGACACACACGTGGAATCGATCCCCACGCCCATGGCCCACCAAGCCTTCCATCACTCCGGGCTCGGCAAATTGGTACCAGAGTTGTTTAAGAGGATAGCAGCACTGGCTAGATACATCCGTAGGCCACTGTGAGTCATTGTAAAGGCCAGATATGCGTTCAATCGCCACCAACGATACTTAATGAAGTCGAATGTATGGCCCATCCCTCAGAGATTGATCAACGCCGTGAGCTTTATCCTTTAGCATTTATATTAAACCAGACCAGACTTCGTTCTTAGCTGTAAGGCTAAAGGGTGGGTAACGAAATGGTAGCGACCACGTTAATTACGTGGAATTACCCACTAAGCCAGGCATTATTTCGTACTGTCCTGAACCCAGGAGGCCTATCAGTTGTACGAGGTCAAGAGATTTGTGCCATACTCATCTAAAACGAGGACAAGAACCCTCTAGCAGCAGTGGAACTCACACACAAAAAAGTCCAAAGGTAGTGGTTGCGAGGAAACGAGTCGAATGCAAGAAGTTCTGGGATCCGCCACTGCCATACATTTGGGTAACGGATCATATAAAGAATAATTTATGCACTCATTAATGGAATGAGTGTTATTTAACGTATGTAGGGAGTTAATAGGGCGCCAGCTATCCCTAAACAACCGACGTTTTGCCGTCGCTGTTCAGCGAATGGTAACTCAATTCCTTCAAATTTCCATGGCCGTCAATGCATTCTCGTTTCGAAACAGGAACGGTGAATGTTGGAAAGTGATCCGCTGAGCGTTTCTACTTTTTTAGGGTTTTTTTTGCGTTCATGTTCTGTGGACAAGTGGTTGGTCATATTTCGTCGTTTATTCCTGACGTCGTCAAAGCTCGATTAGCTGCTTCATTGATATTTTACCTTATCGAATATCCCACTAAAATCGATTCGTTGTCGGAAGAAGGCATCGTAAAGGTGAGTGTCTCGAAAGTGAGGTTTTGTTTCTTCTCATCTGTCTTCCACTGTTAAGAAGCCTTGTATGATTTCTTATAGGTAGGTTAGCCGTCAATATGAGATTTTCAGAAGATTTCTGGTCATGTGCTTCTTCGTAATGTGTTCTTCAATTATCCAACAAGAAAGCACACAAAAATTCTCCGAGCGCTTAATCTGGAGGTAACTTGCCACGAAATGTGCTGTGATTTTTTATCCATGAATTGATTGCTTCGATAGTGCATCGCCACCTATTCTTGTTTAGAACATCAGTTACATTCATAATTTTTTCTTATTTTTGCACGATCTGTCATCACATATACTGTGCGGAACCCAGCACTTCTTGCATTCGATTCGTTCCCTTGCATTCCCCGTCCACAATGCTCACGTCATCTTTCAGCTGCTGCTTGAGGATTTAGTCTTCCTTATAAATGTCGTAGAATGCTGATCGATTCAGTTCTGCTGGAAATTTTAGGGATATCTGGGCTAGGGTGTTCCTACGTGGATTGGAGGGGGAGCGTTGAGGCGTGGACCGAACTAGCGCCTTTGCTTCCTAATCGACGGCATCACTAACCACAGCTCTATCCTCGCTCCTACACTGGTAATAGAGAGAATGTATTACGATTTACGATAAAAGACGAGACGCGTGACTTTGATCAATCTTGAGTAGGTGCCCCGCTAGATTCGTGATGAACTGTGGACGCCTAGCGAAAATACTTACCAGAAAAACAGATCAGCAGCGCCTTATCCGCTGTAAATGAGTCTTTATGATTCTCTACCGAAGTTTGTATAGTTCGACGAAAAATTTAAGCAGTGTACGTAAATGAACGGATAGGTTCTGATGGTAATGACATACCTAGGACGTGCTTTTTCCAAAGTTCTTCAGGTGAAATTCCGACGTATATTTGTCTTCCGGAAATGATTCGATGCTTTATCTTTTTCAAGAACCGACTTTCCTTTAGCCTTGGTATGACTAATCAAAATACGTTTGAAATGTTGAGCTTACACGAGGTTGATAGATAAGCTTTATTCGGTGAACGTTTCGACGTCTTCGTCTTCCTCAGAGGCGACAGCTCGAGTCGATGTCCACCTTCTTCGTGTTCTCGATATGATATCTTCGTCGTCTTATCGAGTCGAATCGTCTTCAGTGGAACACTGCTCACATGAGGCAATCTCACTCGGCGACGCTCTTTGTACAGAACGATTATTGTTGCTATGATTATCCAGTGATAACAACTTATCTTTTTTTACCGGACAATCTATCCTGCAGAGGTCGGTATTATTACTAGCTAGCACAGAACGTAGTAAGGGCTGAGCTTTGTGGGAGCGTTCTTTCTACAGAGCTTTATCTTTGTCTGGCCATCGGAACAGCACTGTTAATTGTTGCAGTGAACACATCTTTTTTTGAACAAAAGTACTTGAGGTACATCTTGATCTCCTGTCGGACCTAATCCCGCTTTTTTCAATTGTTTTTCTGGGTCGAAATGCAATCCTTGAAGCAAAAAAGTAGTGAAAAAAACAGAGACATAAAAGCGAATCTGCTCGACATGCGTTGATTACAATGAGTTTGCTGCGAAAAATAGTCACCGCCAATTCAAACCGACATCGTCCACTTCATTTTCCACTGTATTAAGTGGAATTAAAACATCTACAGGCCTTCTTTAAAAACTAAGGATAAAGCTCTCGGCGTGATCAATCCTTGAGGGATGCGCCATGCATTCTACTTCATTAAGCATCGTTTGTAGGTGACTGAATGCACATCTGTCCTTACAATGACTCGAGGTGGCTCTGCCGATGTATTGAGCCAGTGCTATCCTCGCAGACAAGTCTGGTAGCAATTTGGCGAACACGGAAGGATGGAAGGCTTGGTGAACCATGGGCGCGGGGGATCGGTTCCACGTGTGCGTCGCAGTGGCGCCTCCAACCACTACGCCACACGTGCCCGTTCAGGCCTTCTCTTATAAGACATAATTCCTCTCATTTCTAACGAGATGTTCTAATTTTCTAGAGCCCACAAGACATATTGTGCCTATTTTTTCGTCAAAGGCTGTGTTCAACGAGCGTGTTTCCGTCCAGCAAAATACGATAGTTTTCGCCAATGTGTGGGAGAAATTTTTTCAAAATTTAAATTTTTTTGAGTTCGCTTGAGAATCCTTTTTTGTGATATTTAAAAATGAAGGAGTATTTTATAAAAAGTTATTTATGTAGCTAAAATGTAGAGCGAGGTCTCGCAAAGTTTTGAACACTTCAAGTGCTTTACGTAGCAAAGAAGTAGCTGTTATTTATCGAAAAACTAGCTTAGTGCGTTCCTTTGAGGGTCAAAGTTTAAGAAAAAACAGGACCGCCAAAACGTCCGTACCAATCTGACACTTATCACTAGATTGCTTTAAGACCATATCATTTAACTCAAAATGTCAAGAACACCTTTAGTCATCAGGCACCATTTTGAAACAGGTTAATACTTATGTTTCAGGTGAAACCCGGGACTACTGTGGCCATTGTCGGAAAGTCTGGGTGTGGTAAAAGTACGATAATGGCTCTTTTGGAACGGTTCTATAATCCGAGAAAGGGTGTGATTGTAAGTGTTCTCAGTTATCACCACAATAGTCATTCAGCTTATTTTTTCCATTCTGCAGTGTTGTAGAAGAATAGGAGATAAAAGTTGATAATTTCCTATTATTACCTCCACTAAGCTATGGTGTTACAAAGTGCCGAAGTCGATCGCTTTTTTGTGATGGAAAAAAATAGTGTGCGATCGGACATCTAACATTCAATCAATACGATCAATATTCAATCAATATTCTCGAGATTGGAAAAAATGAATCATGTGTTAAGATGGTTGACGGTGAAAATATAAGAAATTTCAACATTCGTCGTCTGCGTGAGCAGATTTGTATCGTCAGTCAAGAGCCGACATTATTCGATTGCACAATCCGGGAAAATATTTGCTATGGATTGGAATCTAAGCGACCGTCTTACGTTCAATTAGTACATGCGGCCAAGATGGCCAACATCCACAACTTTATCGTCAGTCTGCCAGAGGTATGAATTTGTTGCAAAATTCACAGATACGATTATTTCAAAGAGCGAAGGAAACAACGGAACAGGTGAGGGTAGTCCATTGCTTTCTCAGTCGTCGTCAATAAGTCGAAATTATACCGCAAAACGCTAAAGTACCATCTACGTTACTGCATACGCGCTCTAGTTGCTGTTACTGGTGACCCTACTCGTTTCAAATGTACCCATCTGGGGTATGACTCTACGTTATTTGAAATAGAATCGAATACTCAGTGCAGGCTGCGATACGCTCAACATAAGTCGGCAGTGCTTGTGATCAAGTCGCTCAAATGCGATAATACAGCGATTATTGATACATCCTTTACCCACGTGGCGCATGTGGCACAGTGGTTGGAGGCGCCACTGCGACACACACGTGGAATCGATCTCTGCACCCATCATGGCCCACAAATCCTTCCATCCCTCCGGGGTGGGCAAATTGGTGCCAGACTTGTCTGGGAGAAAGCAGCACTGGCTCAATACATCGGTAGGCTACCGCGAGTCATTGTAAAGGCCAGATATGCACTCAATCACCTCCAACGATACTTAATGAAGTCGAAAGCATGGCGCATCTCTCAGGGATTTATCGACGCCGAGAGCTTTATCGTTTAGAGCTTTATTACCCACCAGTGTTTTTGTTCTGTGTAGATGCTTAGGGAGTGGGTACCATAGCGATAGTGATCCTGTTCATTAACTGGATAGCTCAACCTATTCAAGCGCTCGTTCGCCTCGGCTCTGGAGCCATCAAACTTATCCTTCCGTGTTCTGGGAAATAGTACAATAACTGCCTGGGAAAAGCCTATCTTCTCTATTTTAAACGGGAAAGCCCAGCACGGATATCTCAGGATTCTAGGGGTATTCAACTAGACCAGTAATCAGCGAGATTTGTGATGACGACAAAAAACTAAGCAACAGTCACACCGAACACGCAAAAAGAGGTTCTAAGACCGTTATGTACAGTGGATGTGAGGATACATATCGAATGCAAGAGAAGCTGGAATTCACACATTGCGATACATCTGATGGGCGATCATGCAATAAAATTTTAAAAAAAGGATGCTTTGGGCGCCTGTAGTGCAACGGTTAGAAGTGTTCTGCAATACATGTTGGCTTGATTACGCATCGCCCGGCTCACCAAGGCTTTCAACCTTTTCATGGTCAGCAAACTAGTAGCTTACTGCTTTAGGAGGGTAGCAAAACTGAGATGATGCATCAGCAGCCCACTGCAAGTTATTGAATAGACCAGAAATGTACTCAATCACCTCTAACGATGGTTAGTAAGGTTGGTTGGCAAATCCACGCGCATTCCTCAGGTACTGATAAACGAGGAACATTTTACTCATCCTTTATCTTTCATCCTTTTTACTGTAGATCCGTAATCTCACCGCTTTCAGTGTGGGCATTCCTTATCAGTTACTCTGTGACTTTTCCACTTAATGCTGTTTTTTTTCACTTTTTTTAATTGTTATTACCACATTATGTTCGTTTTTCACCACTGTGTAGAGTAGAATGTGTTAATCTTAATACACTTGCTTGTTGTGATGGGAAATTTGGTCTTCAGGGTTACGACACTCGTGTTGGTGAGAAAGGTACACAGTTGTCAGGTGGCCAAAAACAACGAATCGCTATCGCTCGGGCTCTAATTCGAGATCCACCTGTTCTGCTACTGGATGAGGCGACCAGTGCGCTGGATGCAGAGAGTGAAAAGGTTACAGATATGTGCTAATGTTATATTAGTCGCTCACGGAAAGAAAAAAAAACGGTGTGACACAATTCGGCTGCTCTGGGCTCTTAAGAAAACACTTAGTAATGTTTAGTGATATAAAAGGGCAAAAATTTTTAGTGGTGTAAAAGAATGCGCGTGGGGCAGTGGCTGGAGGCGCCACTGCGACACACATCCGTCGATCCCCGCGCCCATGGCCCACCAAGCCTTCCATCCCTCCCTGGTCGCCAAATTGGTACCAGACTTCTCTGGGAGGATAGCAGCACTGGCTCGATAGATCGGTAGGCTACCGCGAGTCATTGTAAAGGCCAAATATGCATTCAATCACCTCCAACGATACTTATTGAAGTCGAATGCATAGCGCATCTCTCAGGGATTGATCAACGCCAAGAGCTTTATCCTTTATCCTTTATGAAAAGGTCATCCATGTAATATGTCTCACATACTATAGCTGTTCACACTGATTCAGTGAACAAGATTTTGTATATTGAGAACTTGAGTAACACAGTAGAATACCGTACTGCATACAATATACCAGAATATAAATAGTGAGATAAAGATTATTTTTAGGTTGTTCAAGAAGCACTAGACGTGGCACGACAAGGCAGGACGTGCATTGTCATTGCACATCGACTCTCAACAGTTCAAAACAGTGACGTCATAGTGGTAGTGCAGGATGGGAGAGCCATGGCGATGGGTAAGAACATCTAGGTTTACAGAGTTGTTAGTATTGAAAGCATTTCTGATGTATTGTTGTTTTATTAAAAGCAATCAGTGTCACAGGGACTTATATGGATTAGAAGTACCATACGAAATACATGCTTGCCGATTCGATCGCAACTCTTGGCCCTTATCCATCCAGTCGTTCCAAATTGGTACCAGTCTGGCAGGACCAAAAAAACTGACTTGATACATCAGTAGGCTTTCACAAGGTGATACATAGGAGAGATATGCTTTCAGTCATCTCTTGGATGCTTAGTGGAGTCGAATTCATGGTGCATCCCAAAGGTGTAGGTCAACATCGAACAGTTTGTCCTTTTAGTCTTTTTTCATCTGTGACTGCAGTACCAGTGTTGCTGGCGGAACAGATAGCAAGTACATTAGCGTGTAATTCTGTTAGTGGGGCTTAAATGCAATAACATTTAGAGCTTTTGCCACTCGCTACCTTTCTACATTTTTTGAGCATTGGAAAGAATGGGATCGTTATCTCTCAGCTAGTCATAGGCTTGATGTATAAATCTATTGTTAAGGTCGTTATTAATGGATGTAGTAAATAATGTCTAGTATCTTCGGTTTCAGGTACTCATGAGCAGCTGCTAGTGAGAAGTAAACTGTACAAAAGGCTATGCGACACACAACGTCTTGTCCAATCATAAGTCTACCATGAAGTATCTCAGTCGGTATCACTATGTATGCTACGGTGTATTTAGTACTACAAATTTGTTCCATTAAATTAATGACGTCATAATTGTCATTTTTGTTTGGTGCCATTTTTCATTGTTACTGCTTCATTGATTGCGCTTAAAATAAGTTCTTGTTTTGTGTGCTCTTGATTACTTGAGGGGGCTAAACTGAACGGTACATCTGATGATGACTGCCAAGAATACGAGGTCTAGCGAACAATAACCAGCTAACCAGTTATTTAACAAGTTAATATCCATTATTTTAAAAACGATAGAGAGGTCTGATGATGGGTGGGAGTTTATGTGTGGGAACTGGTAGGAACACTTTTTAAAAAGTTCCTTTTTGGGTTTTCGCGCGAGGCTACAATAGGGCCTTCTCTAAGTCCCTATCCATAAGTGCATGCTTCATGTGCTCATATTCTTCATACTTGCACCAAAACCTGCTCTGTTGTTCTTCTACTCCACGGCAGTACGATCGATATGACCAAGGAGGACGAAAACTGCCTACGTAAATATTCTTTGGTAGGCAGAAACAATCTCCTCATATGTAGATAGCTCTGTGCGAGGTTCCATGTGGAACTTGGTTGATGGTACTCAATCTTGTCTGTTCTTCAGGTAGGCTGAAAATTATTATGATGAGTATGGGGCATTTATACAGCGGATTTTTGGTCGGCCGACTTTTTTTTTAGAGGTTTTTCAGACATGAGGAAGGGCTTCGTGGTGCAACTTGTTCAACTTCTTCAATGTTAGTTATGCAAAGTGTGGTGGAGCGCTATTGAGCAAGAAGAATGGACTTTTCTTTTGGCCTGTTCTGGGACAATAAACCCCTAATTTTTGCAGGATTTGATCCATTTTGTAACAGTGCTTTTCTGCTGTTATCGTTTTGTTCTGATTTAGATCGTTTTTGGCTGACTCCAGAAAACATGTTGTAGTAACCATCGTTTGGCACATCAGCTTTTTGGAGTGTAAAATTCCAATTTCAGTCTGTTTTTTCCTGCTGTACGTCGTCTAGTGTTATGGAATCCATTGGTCGTTGAACGATTAAGAAATCGATAGGTTTTGCCGTGTGGAAGAGGCGGAGAATAGATTTCGTCGGGACCATCTCACTATCATTCGTTCAGTGCATGCGATATTCACGTGTAGAATCTTGAATGTCGTTTTTCTACGACTCCTCAAATAGTTATTTGGAAGGTCCGATGATCAGCTTCAGATGCGTGTCGCTAATCTTATAGGCATAAACGACCTCGTTCATGAAGACTCAAATTTCCAGTACGAACTCTTGCGAACCAACTCTAAATTACACTTACGGAAACTCAGCCGGCTTACGCACCAATGGTATTTCGAGTTGAAATCACAATCTTTACTGTTTATTTTCTGCCTACTATAATTTTCGCGGCAAGTTATTATGCGAAATACAACCACAACGATGCTGAGATATTTGCAAAACTCTGGATTGCAGGTGTCTGCAGTGGGGAAAGAACGCGCTTTTACGCTTTCTGGGGGCTAACGCGTTCACCACCACACCATGCGGGTCCTTCTGTTTCGCCTGTCTCTCAGCTAGTACTTCGTTAATATTTCGAGTTTTCACCGTTGCTCTATGACCAAGTTAAAACTGACGAAGCAAAAATGGGTGATTTTCATGATTTAATGAGTCGTTTCAACAGAGCATGGTAAGCTAAACACTAGGAAAAAAAGTAGAGAGGGATTTCCTGAGACAGAAATACCCGTGGATGTTTGAAGCAATGCTAGAAATAAATATTTGTTTCAAAATGCATTTGTAATACTTATGATTACGAATTTTGCAGTCGTTCTACATCAACATATATTCGGGATAGAGGACGAATAAGAAATGATAAAGCGTTCCGCGCTAATCAGTCCCTCAGAAATGAGTTAGGATGATTGAACGTATGTCTGGCCTATATAATGATCTCCTGTGGGCTACCGATCTATTGAGCAGTATTCTCACCCTACCGGGCAAGTCAGGTATCGATTCCACAATCCAGAGAAACTTAAGCATTGCTAAGCTCAAGGTGTAGGATCGCACCAACGACCACGTATGTGCGCTAGGGCACCTCTAATCTCCTACACCTACCCTTTCTAGGCTTAGAGAACGAAAACATTCTTTGCGGTATGGAAAGACTTTAGTGCTCCTTAACCTACAGCGATGCTCAATGTAACTGCGTACCTACCCAGGTGCGGCTTTTTTGAAGACATTCGTGGTTTTACTTAGCAAAAGAATACAATGAGAGGGTGAGCAGCGCAGCGGTAGCGATGCAGCTTCCATCAAGGATACTAATCCTGTTGACAAAAGGGTGGTTCTACAGAGTTGGTGAGGAATTAAACCACCCGTGGCAAACAATTTAAGTACGCGAACTTTTTTAGAACATTCGAGAAGGCCTGGCTTGCATTCAGAAAGGAAACGAGCGTGCAAATAATAAGAAGATAAAATATGCAAACTTATTGTCTGAGTGGTTATCCATATTGCAACAGTTTGATACACAGAGAGGCAGGCGTTATCGCCGTCAACATCAACTGTGGATTGGGAGGAAATTTGTGCACAACAGCAATGTTTGCTTGGCTCTTTCATTTCGGTGGTGATAAGACTCCCGTGAGGCTCTAGGGTGAGAGGTCGTACTGTTGACAACTTGAAGAGGCGACATCATTTAAAAAAGCATTCTGGAGAGACTACAAGTCGAATGATGTACTCTTCTGTCATTTCTCATCTTCAAGGAGTACTTGTGTGCTCTTGGCCATTGGAGAGTGACGGCCAGTAAGCTTCTCGCTGCTGGAAGCAGCGAGAAAAGGGTAAAGAAGACATCTGGTTGCAATGAACTAAGACGACAAGGAAGAGCTACAGCACAATGAAACGAGCTTCACTTCTGGTTAAAAAAAGGAAGCCACGACCCTCAGCTCAACTAAAACTGAAATGAAAATCACTTGAGGCTTTTGTGCTCTGTCGGTGGTAGTGGTTAGCACACCATGCTGGTAACTGTTGTTGGAGAACGAAGGTTGGTATAAACATCACTTGAAACTAGATTTCTCCGAGCAATTGATGCCATAATGCGAAGGTAACTGTTAGCAGAATGAGCGCCTGCTATTCGTTAAAGCGCGTAAAACCACGTCGCTTCGATGGCTCGTCAACGATGAAAAGAGTGGATGAGAAAAAGCTTCACATAGTAGATAGAATTTGCCCGATTTTGCGCTCGATGACTATTCTTTGCCTCTTTGGACAAATTACACCTCAACCTCCGTCGCACTATCGCAAAGCCTCTCCCTCTCTTATGTGTGGAACAACACCCTGGCCTACGAAACGTACTTGATTTCTATGTAATGCTTTACCATTTTTCGGTAGTGCTTTGTATTTCCGTTCTATTAATTATATCGCATGAAACTAACTGCTCAACTTTTAATGACTCTGTGGCGAAATCGGTATCTATTCTGAGCTTGCGTCAAATGACCGATTAACATGAAGCTGACGTAATGTACTGGAAAGAAGTTGAGATGAAATTATTCCAACAAACACAAACAGAGAATGAAAGTGATGAAGCAGTTTCCGGCAAACTCGGTACAACTCCTATAGGGAAACATACACTCAAGGCGCAATTTAAATCTACGCCTCCACGTAATAGTGGCCTCAAGCGTGGATAGGGCACAGTCTAAGCCTAACACTAAGCCTAGACCTTGGTATGAAATAGCGCTGTTTCGATATAACTTCACCAACTTTATCTTTACAGTTCGAGTAAGGGAAGTGAAATTTATTTACTAAGAATTTTGGTAAGATCAATTTTAGCGAGTTTAAAAAAATGTTTCCCTCCTCTTGATCTTTAATCTTTTTATGCTGAATCAGACAACTCTTTCGACTGAGCTCAGTTTTTCAATCAATTAAGGGGGAAGGGAAAAAATAATGCGTTACTGCTAATGTATTAGGTGCAAACATAGTGTAGACATGTCGTCTTTTCAAGAATCATCTGGTGCAGAATTCGTGCCCAAAGCCGACACTATTTCTCATTTCCAAAACTTTACTTGTTCAGTGATAAGTAGTGCAGCACTTTTCCTAGTTCCTATCAAACTACAAGACCAAATTCTTCCTATCGATTGGTCAGGATGACGGACATCAGATATAGAACTGGCGACACATTAACGCCTAAACGGAGCACCGACGTCGCATCCGTGATAGCTGATCCAGATACTCATTCAGTCTAAGAAAAAATTTTTTTTGGTAATTTGATGTTAAATCTTTTCAAAAAAAAACCTGAGCACTGAGTTGTTTTTTTTATTTTCTTGCGAAGAGACTTTTCACCTAATCTCGGCATGGATAATCACTATCTTTTTAGACCGTTCAGCTTACATCAGGTTGTTGCGAAACCTTCATTCGGCTAACAACTTTGCACCTTCATCTTCCTCAGAGTCTAGGCTAGTCTCCGAGCAGTACTTCACTCCAGTGGACTACAAGACTACGAGGACCCGCGTCGGATGAATGGATGGCAGTGGACAATCGAATGGAATCGCTGGAACTCCGAAAAAGGAGAAAGTGCTAGAACGTACCCTGTTCTACAGCAAAAGTTTCAGTTAAATGTGACATTGTCTGAATACATCAAAAAC
Organism: Angiostrongylus vasorum; assembly: GCA_018806985.1. Classification (NCBI taxonomy): domain Eukaryota; kingdom Metazoa; phylum Nematoda; class Chromadorea; order Rhabditida; family Metastrongylidae; genus Angiostrongylus; species Angiostrongylus vasorum. The sequence continues at coordinate 559,950 of JADANN010000434.1, read as the reverse complement.
TTCGCCTTCTCAGAATTCATTATTTAGACGTGTTTGAAACGATTCCTAACTTATATCGTGTGTTATTCGGGTTGCTACACTTTTTCCGACACCTTTCTCGGTCGACTAGTCGAACAAATTGTTACAAACCCGTAAGAATTCGACTGACAAGGCAAAAAATCTCTTCTCAGACTCCTACAAGAGGTTTGTCTGTGAGGAGTCGCCTTATCAAATTCATCTTGGATTTACAGTGAACTACACTCATCCAGCATTCAATACTCGGTAAGGAGAGGAAATGACGGATTATCAAGCCACTACTGAACCTCAACATGCGCTCAGTCATTTCCACATATGACAAGCTTAAAACCATGGCAAACACGAAAACAAAATTCCTTTCTATTCGAAACCTCTGTTCATGTTTACCGTTCGTGTGATCCCTTCACATAGGTAAAATCTAAGTTGAAGGAATATGTCTCATACATTTATGTGATGGGAAGCAATCTTTAATATATTAGTATACTGGTGGCCTACCATAAGGCAACTGTGAAAATATACTGACGGCATAAGTGGGACTGTTACTAATATGGCTGAATGGGGTGGGTATGGCGCAGTGGTTGGATACACCCCACAATACACATAGGATCGTTTTTTTCAAGCCAGGGTCACCAAGCCGTTCATAACCCTAAAGTCGGCAATTGGTACCAGACCAGTCTGTGAGGACAGCAGCACTAACTCGATACATCAGTAGGCCACCACACGTCATTGCATATGCCTGACTGCACTCATTCAGCTTTACTACGCTACAAATGGAGTTGAATACATGTCGGATTCTTAGGGGACTGATTAATGTCAAGAGCCTTATAGGGAAGAAAGCTCTCGTCGTTGATCTATTCCTTAAGGATGCGCAATGCATTCGCCTTCGTTAAGCATCGATTGGAGGTGATTGAGAGCATATCTGGTCTTTACAATGACTCGCAGTGGTCCACTGATGTATCGAGCCAGAACTGCCATCCTCCCAGACAAACGCGGTACCAATTTGCCGACCCCGGAAAGATGAAAGGCTTGGTGGGTCAGGTGCGCGGGGATCGACCCCATGTGTATGTGTACACGGCCCCTCCGACAACTGCTCCACACGTGCCCTTTTTAGTGTTAATGCTACATAAACTCTACGCTGCGTTATGCGATATTACGACAGTTTTTCATGTGATTTCTTGAGTGTTTTCTTATTTTCTTTGCAGATACTCCAGTTCTTTATAGTAAAAGTTGGCATAAACCGACAAAGCGTAAAAACACTCGGTGTTCACCGATCCTTCAAAGATGCATTCGCCTCCATTCGTAACACTGTATAGGTGACTAGATGCATATTTGGCCTGTACAGTGGCTTCCAGCGACCTACCACTGTTTCAGTCATTCTCTAAAATCAGGTACCGATTTGCTGACGACAGAAGCACGAATACCTTGGCTAATTCTGTGCGCGGGACTGTGCCAGAAATTGACCCTTACTGCATTGCAGAACACCTCTGTCCACCGCTGTGGACACGGTTTGACACGACAAAAGTTAAGAATTCTACTTGAAGGATGTTCTTGGAATTTCTTTCAAAATGCCGAGATCACGGCAGAAAAGAGCGGTTTTTTTCTCGGTTGCTTTGTTCAACTGTTTTCTGTTGTGAAAACAAAAACACTCTTAGTCCAAAGCATTTTTTGAGTACATTTCTTTATGCTATGAAAAATCACATGGTATTTAAATATTCGGGTCACATTCATTTATGAGTATGCTCGACCGTTGTTGTTTCAGGGATTGATCAACGCAGAGAGCTTTATCCTTTTTTACCTTTTGTATAAATATTTGTGCTTTTCTAAAAAAATATTTACTAACACTAAAAAAACGCGCACATGACAGGTCTGGTCCATCTTGACCAGGTCTGGTCAGTGGTGATCTACGGTGTGTGGCAACGCATGGACTTAAGCGTGAATTTTAACCTTTTTGCCTACTACCTACTCTTTTTTGATGGCAGTGTATATTGCGAAATATAACTTCAACGAAGCTGAGATATTTGCAAAACTCTGGACCGCAGGTGCCTATGGTGGGGAACGAACGCGCTATTGTCCTTTCCGGGGAGTAACGCGTTCACCACCACACCATGCGGGTCCTTCATTTCGCCTGTCTCTCAGCTAGTTCTATCGATCTTTTTGCCATCAGCAATCACCCGTCAACGGGATTGATCTGGGGAGCCCAAATCGGCATTGAACCCAATTAAGCTGAGTCTATAGTTATAATCACAATTTTAACCTTTTTGCCTACTGCCTACTTTTTTTTGATGGCAAGATCATTCGATTTCGAGGAGCAGATCGATTTGGGCTCCCCAGATCAATCCCGTTGACGGGTGATTGCTGATGGCAAAAAGATCGATAGAACTAGCTGAGAGACACGCGAAATGAAGGACCCGCATGGTGTGGTGGTGAACGCGTTACTCTCCGGAAAGGACAATTGCGTGTTCGTTCCCCACCATAGGCACCTGCGGTCCAGAGTTTTGCAAATATCTCAGCTTCGTTGAAGTTATATTAAGCGTGAATGTTTTTAACACGATCCACATATTCGTCTGTCACTTGCACTGCCACTAACACTTGCGCGACGACGCGAGCTCCACAGGAGTAATTTTTTAGAAGCACATTGGCCGAGGTGACCTCCATAGGCCTCATGGTGTGTGCCGCAAGAAAAAATCAGGCATCGTATATTGTGGTGCTCGAGCAAAACTAGGCTTCTTCATGGAGCTGTTAAGCTGAATAACTCGAAGTGGCAGTAAACAGTAAAATTTCCACTTACTCTGTCGCATGCGAAAACCAAGCTCCTTTTGCTCGCAGGATAATAACAGCACAGCTATACGCGTGAAACCATTCATTTAATTACTCATTTAACTCCTACTTTTTTTTACAAATCGACACACAGTGGTGACCTACTGGTCTCAGGAATCCGTGCTAATGGGTATTTTTTTAAAAGCACTTGAAATATATGAATCTCCACGAATGCCGAATCGGTGAAAAAACGAATTGGGCGCGACCCAGTACAGTACTTTTTCTTTGGCTTTTGATTTACTGATTAGGTAGGTTTTTTTCGCAGATGTCTTGAAAGCCGTGTTATTGCTTTCCCAGGTTATCACTTGTCCTATAGAGGTTATGTTCCTGCCACAACAGTAATGGTTCTAGGTAATGCTTTACTCTGAGCTATGCTTCCAGGTAGAAATTTGTAACTCTTCGGCTTAGATCAGATGTAGATAATAGCTATGTGCAAAATTAATGAACATTTATTTTTTATTGTTGAGCTTACACGAGGTTGATGTGAAACGTTCATTCGACTAACGTTTCGGCGTCTTCGTGTTCATCAGAGCCGACGACGATCCTTGTCGATGGTCCACAGTTGTTCCTCTTCAAATTTCTGTAAAATTAATGACCATTTTTTTTGCTGAAGCTTTCTTAAAAAGCACCTGGTTAATCAGAATGAGAACTATTGGAATCTACGTTTCTTTAACTAGAAAATACATTCTCGTTCATTTCGCTACAACAGTGGTCTGTGTGCGAGGAAATCTTCAAAAAGGGGTTCTCAAGCGTTTCGGTTCATGAACGTTTTCTCCGGTAGCATTTATCTCTTCGAGATTTTTTATTTTGTGTTCTATCTTATGCCCTTATCATGTAAATATAGATAACTCCTGTGACTTAGCACTTTCTATTTTTTCTTTAGAAGCTCATAAGTAGTGTCATTCCACTGCATATATCAAAGAATGCGCGGGCGTGTGTGGAGCAGTGGTTGAAAGCACCACTGCGACACACACGTGGAATCGATCCCCCACGCCCATGGCCCACCAAGCCTTCCATCTCTCCGGGCTCGGCAAATTGGTACCAGCCTTGTCTGAGAGGATAGCAGCACTGGCTAGATACATCGGTAGGCCACTGGGAGTCATTGTAAAGGCCAGATATGCATTCAATCACCTCCAACGATACTTAATGAAGTCGAATGCATGGCGCATCCCTCAGGAATGATCAACGCCGAGGGCTTTATCCTTTCTATCAAAAAATTTTGGATGACGACCAACCATTTCAATAAAGCCGCCAAAATCATGAAAAATGACTTATAGTGCACTCGGCATAAGTAATTAATAGTTTCTTGCATTATTAAGCTAAAACGAAACTGGTAAATCTACACAACTAAGTTTGGATGCCTCCGCTTTCTTCAAAGTTGGCTCAACCCTTCCACAAACCTCATGTTAGCTAAGCAATCCAAGAAAGTCAACAACATCGACTTGGGCGAAGCGATGTCAGTGATTGTCTGCCACGAGTGGACCAGCCTTATACAAGGTCTGTACGATCTTTATAGAATTTGTTGAATGTTCTCCATAAAGTAGCAAATAATTTCGACTTGTGGACCATCCTCAATCACTCGGTCATTTTTTTTCTTTTTTCAAAAGAAGGACGTTGATCTTGGGATTTTCTTTTCAAATTTCAATTTTTGGTTTCAGCTTTAACTGAATCAACCAGTAGGAGGACCGAACCAAGGAATTATTGCTGAAAAGATGCTTCTCTCAAATTTGCGTGGTTAAGTAAGGACTCCAGGAAAGATCAAATTGCCCAAGCAACAATTGGTCAGCCTCAATACCCCGCACTCTGGGTGCTCCGGGCTATGAAGTCATGTCATGAGACAACGGATGAGAGGCCAGAAGTCTCGGGTTACGCAGGACGTCACTAAACCAGGATAAGGCAAACACACACACGACACGCTATGGAGATTCTGACTATGTGCGTAATACCATAGCGCTCTCCTCAGTCGCCGATAGCAACGTCCTTCCTGAAGCCGCAGATCTCATCAAATTCCCCTAACAAGGAAGAAAAAGCAAGACGACCGACATACGTCAACTAAAGTGACCCTTGTCATGCCGGAGGAAAACCCTGGTCACGAAATGTGGGTGTCGACTCACGCGAGATCCTCTCCCTTCGCATGGCCCTCCTCCGTCTTCAACCAACGCGTCTTAAGGAGATCTCTATCATCATTTGGTACCTACCGACCGATGCAGCTGATGAGCACAAATTAGATGCGTTCTACTATCAGATGGAGGAGGTTATCTGTAATGGTCAAGCGAATTATAAATTTGTTCTCCTAGATTTTAATGCCAGAATAGAAATGTCAATTAGAGCAAATACAGGCTCAGGAAATTTGGATTAGGAGAAAGAAATGAGAATGGAGACCGTTTTGCATGACTCCTGTCTGTAGCACGCATATTCCGTGAAACTCTTTTTACAGAGAAAAGAAGAGAGCCGCTGCTGGACATAGAGAGTCTCCTAATGGCACGAACACATGCAGAGATCGACTATATTTTGACAAATAGAAGATGGTGTCTGCTTGACACATCGGTAGTCTATTCATTCTGTACTGGGTCCGATCACCGCCTTCTTCGAGCGAAGACTCGATTCACCCGTGAGCTGGAAAAGAACTTAATCTACCAAGAAGAAAAGAGTCCACCCGCACGTAACAGGAATATTCTGGAAAGAATTCTATCAAACGTGACAGCCACATAAAGCAACACTTGACCAAAGACTATGAGCTGCTTCTCCCAAGACTTAAAACTTTTGCTGAACTCACCTCAGTTCTTTAAACAAGGACTCCAGAGTGGTTGGTCGAAAAGAGGACATTGAGGTTTGGTCCTACTGCAAGGCACCTAACACGGTTAGTGATAAATACCAGCCGTAGAAGGCCTTTACAGGAAGAATTACATCAGCAGAGGCAATAAAAAGTTGTTGGAGGGAGCTCAAAAACGATCTAGTCTAGGGATATGTGGGCGACATCTGTGCATCTATAATCTTCCGCTACGTCCTTAATCAACGGAAAAGGGACTACAATACATCGCACTATGTTATAGAACTTATTAAGGAAAGTTCTACACCAATCTTCTGTTTTCCACAATCCCCATTTCGGGTTGCGATAGAAAGCATGAAGAGAGGTACAGCCACCGATTTCTATTGAGCTGGAGGCCGCAAATTACATGTACTTCTTGCACTCCACATGACGCATTACCTTCAGAAAGAGAAGATCCTAGACCGCTGGAGGACTCACGCACGGTTCCCACTTTTGATAGGTGATCGAGGGAATCTTAACTGGCGTTCAATATACCTACTTAATGTACTATGCAATCTATTCACGAATTTTTTTTGTGCATGCCGAAAACCTTAGATGAGAGGAACAACCAGTAGAGAAAGCAGGATTGCGGCATAGATTTTGCCACATGGACCACATTAGAACCGTTGTCTGGGTCATAAAATTTTTGTTAGGAATAAATGCTATTTGCCTCTTGTCCTGACTTTCGCCCACTATGAAAAAAGCATTTGACAGCGTCGAAACGAATGCAATTCTATCAGCGCTAGTCGATCAAGGAGTCAACCCATTCTGTGTACGGACACTAGCTGACTGTTATCGGAACTGCAGTACAAATACACAACTTCTTCATTGAGCCGTCCTATATCCAGAAGAAAACGTCTTCGATAAGGCAACGCAATGTCGCCAAATGTGTTTACTGCTGCCCTGTGGTGGATAATGAAGTCACTCAACTGAGACGAGAAGGGCATACGTATTGATAGAAAACTATCAAATCTTCGTTGTGCTAGACTTTACTATTCTGTCTTGAGTAACAGCGAAGCGAAAGACGATGATCAATAAGCTCAACGTAGCGGAAAGAAGGATCGAACTGCGTATAAATTGGAAGAACCCATTTCAAGAAAAAGCCATAAAGCGAAGTCAAACGATTGAAACTGGATGGTGCTCTGATTACAGAGACCACCCCATATGCGTTCCTTGGGCCTCAATGGACATGGAGAACAACATGAAGGAGACATTGGACAGATGGAGAACAGCATCTTGTGATGCATTCGTGCGTCTAAAAGAAGCTATGCACACTAAAGGACCCCAAAATCCGTGCTCACCTTTTCGATTCGACAGTCCTCCCAGTCCTGTGTTATGCAGCACAGACATGGGCAGATACTCAACAACGTCAAGAATACTGCGCACTAGTCACAGAGCGTTTGAATCATGTATTCTAAAATATAATCGGCGCACAGATCATCTTGCGGAATTGCTAAATTTTCATCTTCCAACTCCATCTCGTCTTCGAGATCCAGTAGACATATCGATAGAGAACAGTAGATGGGCTGGTTATTTAGTGAGAAGAATGCACGACAGCTGGACGAAATGATTTTTAGAGTGGATTCCACAAGGATGGAGGTGTTTCTTAGGAGTGCCAGGTACACGTTGGGCAGAAGTTTTGGTAACTAAAGTCAAACAGATGTACTCTCACCTGCAGTTGTTTACAGATCACCGTATGCGACCAGCGCCAGCAACCATGATTGAATCAAACCACCGCCATGGACGTGAATGGAAAATGTGGTTTTCCCCAAAACTCGTGAAGACAGGCCCTCCAAATATCCAAATATCCAAGAGGTAGCGAATATTCTCCGCGTGTCATCACCTATGATCCATACATTTTTTTGGATATTATTACGAGGTCGCATTGCTTGCCATGCTTGGATCTCTGCAGAGCAAGCGCAGTCACTGACTGATGACATACGTGTGGCAGCTTTGGGCTACTAGCAGCTCATATCCATCTTAGAAATCCGTTGATCATTTGCCATATCTACTCCGTAGCTTCCTAGAACTGTATATCCCGTTATACTAAGCAGATATTCCACAGATCACAAGCAGTAAACAAAATCGCGATTTGTGATGCTTGTGAAATGATAAGAGATGAAGGATGAGGCATTCGGTGATGCTCAATTCATGGGGGTTCTTTCATTCACTTAGCTCCATTCGTAACATCGTAGGGTGACTGAATGTATATTTGTCTTATACGGTCGCTTGCGGTGGCCTGCCGATGCATGAAGTTAACGCTTCTATCCTCCTAGACAGGTCCGGTAGTAATTTCCTGAGCACGGAAGGATCTACGCTTGGTGAACTCTTGAGTCGAACTAAAGTCCACTTGTACATAGAAGAGCACGTCTAACCATTGCGCTACACCCATGTGGCATGACACAAGCAACATATTAAGCCATTGCGGCACTCACGAACAACAGTAATTTGCCCAAGAAAATGGAGAAGATGAAAGGAAGGAATCGCAAAACATGGCACGAAAAATTGCCATTTCCAATGGCTACGACGTAGAAGCCATTCGGGTTGAACAAAAAACGTAGGGTAGTTCCCCAAAATAATGTTTCGGACGTAAGTAAGATCCCTTTAAGCTACCCTTCATATCATATGAAATAAGTTACGCCATTAAGATATGCTTAAGGAAAAAGTGGTCTTGAAAATTATATAACGATTATTGACATCCCACCCAATACCGTACGCCGTCAGTTAGTTCGCAACCGTCTCTATGGTCGTCCGTGCACCTCAAAAAACTGTTTGATCTATCCTAATGGGAGAGACGGGGATAGTTCAGGTATAATATACTTGTTCTCATGTAACGCATGCGGTGAGGAATATATTGGGGAAACGGGTAGACCACTTTGTGTCCGCATAAAAGAACATCTAGATGGGAAAGCTAAAATTCGTCAAAACACTCCTGTAGGTACGCATAGGGCATAAAAGCACAACGGCGATGATTTTTGAAGTGACTGTACGGATCCCAGCGCAGGAGTCGAAAACATTAACGCGCAAAACTCTCGAAGCGTTTTGGATAAATTTCAAAAATCCAAAGATGAACGGGAAGACGAATGCCTCACTATCACACGTGACCTGGCGCCCTATTTCAAAATGATATTTTGACCCCGGGGTGTGTCGTGCTCGCGACCCCACGTGAACAATGCGTGGGCCAGTACCACTCGTTACATCACGGTGAGTAGCCTTTCAGTATGACCGTAGCATCCTAACCCACCATCTATTAAAACTTTGATCTTCATTAATACTTTAGCCTTTTCCACTGAATAATTAAAGTGTTCTAATATAAAATACGTCCAGGCTCTGAGGAAGGCGAAATCGCCGAAACGTCAGCCATCGAGCAACAACACGAACAACAACGACAACGTCAACGAACACCTATACCAACCTCGGATCAGCTAAAGAAGATCAGTTTATAAGATCACATAAATAAATATATCGAGACTCTGTCAACATTTTTGAAGAAGGAAACCGAAGCAGCGGAGAAGCTGTAGATGGTCAACAGGCAACGAAATTGGTAGGTTGGTAAGGCAAACTGAAGCTAAATTATTGGGTAATCAGAAGCTAGATAAGGACATCTCAGATTACGGGCACTAGGAACATTTAATCCACAATACGAATAACTTGGAAGCAGGTAAAAAATTGTTGAAGCTGAAATGGTCTGCCAACCTACTAGTAGGTCTGTAGACGCTTTACCTCGTGATAGTACGCTCTAAAGCATGGAATTTAATACTATGAAAGGGGAAACTGCATGTAGGAAAACAGAATACGAATAAGTCTATGAGTGAGCAAGGCATCATTAAAGAGTGCCTTCAATCCAGTTGGAAGGGGCTCTAAGTGGGCCACCCAGGACTCCAGAGAAAATTGACTCAACCGCCACCCAATGAATTTCATAATAAGTGCGAAAATCCTCAACCGGCTGCCGAACCCACACTCAAAAAAAGTCGAGGATCTTCGTGAACAGTTGATATGAGGGAAACGAACCGAATTCAGGGAGTAGTAGGATCCATGCATTAGATATGAAGACGAGTCATACAAAAATTTAAAAAATAGTCAAACTCAGAACAGCCATCTCATCGCAATTTAAGATCTGCTCACGTTGATGTATTCAGGTCCGTGTACTCATTCTGCTCTCAACCTTTTCCTTTTTTGTACATTCACGGTATCACTACTGTCCCTCAAGTTGAGTCCTAGAATGTGAAACACCATAGAAACTTTGTTTGCCAATCCCATGCTAATGAGATAAACACGAAAAAACGGTGTTTGAATTGTTGCATATTCCTTACGGTGCTCATAAAATTATTCCATTAGATGATCTTATACAAGGTTGATAAAAATATTTATTTTTGGTCAACGTCTCGACGTCTTCGTCTTCATCAGAGCCGATGATCCGAGTCGATGGTCCACCCTTGTTCTTCGTCTCGATGTAACGGTTTCCCCTTCGTGTCGAGTTAAGTCTTCCTCAGCGGACCATCTCGAATGAGGGACACTCACTCGGTGATCAACCATCGACTCGTTTCTGATAAAGACGAAGACGTCGAAATGTCAGCCTAAAATAAATATTTTTATCAACTTCGTGTGAGCTCATCAGGGAAATAATACATTTCAATTAGAGTTATAGAAAAGATCAACACCCCGGGCTTGCCAAATCGTTCACTTTACGGTTGAAAAACTGGTACTGGAACTGTCTGGGAGAATAAAAACACTCACTTGGTAAAAGTTTCTACTTACTGCCTATTATTTTTTTACGGCAAGGTATAACATGAAGTGTAACAATCAGGATGAAGAGATATGCGCAGAATTCAGAGCTCCGGTCAGGCTTCGAACCTGCGATTACCCTTACCGTGGCTCATGTGCTATCCATAACACCAATCGAGGTCCTTCATTTGGCTTTCTCACAACCCCCTATTTGTGGCTTCAGCAGTTACCCGTCAAGAGAATGATTTGATGAGCACAATTCTGCATCGAACGCAGTCAAGATGAAGCTACAGTCAAAATAACAGTGTTTTTACTTTCTATTTTATGTCTGCGGAAAAATAGTGCTCCATTCCCCAAAGAACAGGACTATGCCTGGTCTGTAAAGGATTAGCCGAGAACATATGAATAACCTGTTTATGGTACAATTCTTAATGGTTGAATTCACTTTTTTGACAATGTGATGGTCCCAGGTGGTCTACAAATCCTCTTCGTGTGAGGAACCTGTAGGCGAGAGGCTACGTGATGTGTTTCCACGTGGCACATTGTTAGTTGAATAGAGGGTGACCGAAAAGTAACTTCCTGCTTTCAAATGGTTATAATTTGTCTGTACATCAAAGAACTTATCTCGAAGTTTTCGTGTGTGTTTCTTAGCGTACGAAATCAAATCTGTTTTGTCTTCTCTCTTTGGATCGATCGTCTTGTTTAAAACTTGGAAGCCTTGCAAACATGGTTGGACCTCATACACTGTTAGACCGTGCCCACATAGCCGCTCCTTACGAAGTTTGGAAATCCACCGGTAAACTGTAAACATGGTAGAAAGAGTTGTTAGAAGAAGTTTGGCTCAGAGCGAAAGGCAGAAATGAAAGGGAGTTATTCTTGCTCTCTTTCCATATTGAATCGCTACAAAAGCAAATCGGCACGAATATAAAGCCTAAAAACCTGTCAAGACCCAGTCCATGCATAATGTGTGCAGTGCATACATAATATATACATATGTATAACGAAAGATATGTGACTTCACGGCTTATTGTAACCATAGAAAGCCTTCTCAAATATCTCACTACTATGCATTTATAGGTAGGAGCCGTTAAACATAGAAATTCATCATAATCAAGGATTTACTTAGAAGTGCAAACCAAAGGAGTAATTTCTGCTTCCATTTGCTATCAGACATATATATATATATACATATGTATATATATATATATATATACATATATATAATACAGGCTTTTCCTACAACCATAGTGGATTCCCTATGTTGATTCTATGCTGCGTCACTCATGTGCTACGATGTAGTTTGCACAATTCTAAGATTACTTAAAATCATGGATAACAGTGATTTCACAAGATTCTGTTCCTTTTCATCCTCGTGAATCCGTACAGGTGTTCCTCGATCACTTTGCACGTCGAAACCGGTATAAGTTGGTTTCCACTCATACCGTACAAAAGTCAGAGCCACTTCCAAAACTTTAAACTCATCTCTCAGCTAGTAGTAAACTTTACCAGCTGAAATAAAGTCGTTAGAATTTGCACATTCTTCTGGATAAAAAAGAAGTGCTGCTCTAAAAAGTAGAAGACCTTATTCTACAGATACAAAAGTCGTGCTTCCGTCATCTCATTTCGTCAAATCTCCTGTTTGAAAAAGGAACCAAATTTCTCGTGAAGCCTTAAAAATTTAATTTTCTTTTTATTTCATCCGCAGATTTAAATTGTAAAGATGAATGCATAAAGTTTTTGTTCGATTAAGGACACATTAAAGGTTAGGCAATAGATTTAATGAATCGTACCCACTTTTAAGGGCGCGTGTGGCGCAGTGGTTGGAGGCGCCACTGCGACAGAGACGTGGAATCGATCCCTACCCATGGCTCACGAAGCCTTCCATCCCTCCGGGGTCGGCAAATTGTTGCCAGAGTTGTCTGGGAGGATAGCAGCACTGGCTCGATACATCGGTAGGCCACCAAAAGTCATTGTAAAGGCCAGATATGCATTCAATCACCTCCAACGATGCTAAGTGAAGTCGAATGCATGGCGCATCCTTCAGGGATTGATCAAAGTTGAGCCTTTAGATAGGGCTAAGTCTTTTCTATAAGCCAATCATGTTTTAACTTTACAAGTATTCCAATTATTGAAGAACCGTCGGCAATTTCCAGGATACTGCCCTCGGGTCTTTAGTATTAATGCACCGATTTCCCAATATTCGAGAACTCCTGCATCGTTTTAAAAAAACGACTTTGCTTTAACCTCAGTGTAATTAATCAATGTCTTCTTTCGCTGATAATTTAACACGACGTTGGTATGAAAGAACCATTCGGCTAACGTTTCTACGTCTAAACCTTCTTTAGATCCTGATCCAAATCAGTTGTTCACAGTCGTCCATTCTTCTTGGGCCACGGTTCTTCGTAGTCGCTTAAAGTAGAATTTTCTGGAGTGTGGTACTGCTCCAATGAAGCAGCTTCACTAGCAATACCCTTTTAAACAAATCGATTGATTGACTGATTAATTGTTAATTGATAACAATTTCTTCCTCCTCAGACAATCCATCCTGTAGGAGTTCGCACTAGATTAGTTTGCATGTAGCAAAGCAGCACGTTTATAAGCCGACTCTTGTTTTAAAAAATAGCCAAAGCTCCAACAGAGTTTAAAAAAACTACTTATGTTAATAAACGGGTCTTAGCCAATTCTATATATGTATATATATATATATATATATATATATATATATATATGTATATGTGTCTTATATCATAAAGAAGTAATCGCAATGAAAGTACATAATCAGGGTATAAGTAGCACTTGGATTAGAATGCGATACTATTACAAGATAGCCTTTAGCCGATTCCGATTATGCGGTTTTAGTGGGCCTTTTCTTGGCAAATAAATCCGTACCACGCTGACGTTATCAGTGCAATGCTTGTGACGGATAGATATTATCAGATAACGCACTTAGGAGAAGCATATTAGTAGAAAACGAACCTTTCAAATTTCAAATCAGGCCAGTCACGAAGGCAAATAATTGTTTCATGGATTCCGTCAACCACAGTGAATGTCTAGATGTTTGAACTGCTATTGTTTGTACAAATATAGGCATGGCTTGTGATAACGAATGCCTAAGATAAGAGGACGAGACATCCTATAAGTGTTAACTCAGTAGTGTATTATTGTTTTTTGAAAGTATTAATATCATCACATCGGGGGAACGCTCTATTCTGGCTATCCCAGGTCCCCAGTAGCATCAACTCGATCAACAATCAACAACATTCATAACAAATATGGAACTCCTCAATCAGCAACCGAACCAACACGCAAAGTTCTGAAACCTTAGTGGATGTTGGATGGGAGGAAAACCAACAGAATAGAAGAGTTGCTGGGATCCGCGCAGTGGAGCTGAAAGAAGGGTCGTGCAGTTTCAACTACGCCCATGTTCTTTTTGCCTTTGTTCAGTAATTTGCGCATAAAGGATAAGAACAATGAGTGATAATCAGTCCTTGAGGACTGCCCCGTTAATTCTACTTCGTTCGTAACGTCGTAAAGGTGATTGAATTAGTGTTCAATCTATATAATGACTTACGATGGCCTCTCAATGTATCAAATTCATGTTTTATTCCTCCAGACAAATCTTGTAACAATTTTCCGACCTTTGTGGGATCGAACGCTTGGTAAACTTGGTGATCAGGATGGAACCCAGCGACTGCAAATGTATTTCAGAGCACCTCTAACCACTGCGCTATATGCGAATACCGAGTCCTTATAAGAGTTGCTAAGTGGAGCTGTTGAGTAAAATCACCCTCATTATTTCCATCAACATGACGCGAACTCTGAAACAAGTATTCCTCATAAATTATGTTATTTATTGTTTAATTTGGCTAGACCATTTATTAGAATAGTGATAACAATAAACGAATGAAACTGCGGGAATGAATGTTTAATAAGTACCTGACAATGCAAACAGTACTTTTCTATTCCATTGGTTATATGTTATACGTACTAAAAATAGTACACTTCTTGCTGAGCGTCCTACTTCCAAGACTTCTCCCCCGCAATTTTTTATTATGACGTCATCATACTTTCTTTAATAGGCTAACAGCAAAAGGTCCAGTGCAATGTTCTCATTACCCGCCTCGTAAGTGCAACTATGTTCGAAAATAGTTTCGTCCATTTTCAGCACCACTGTAACCCTTCTCAGAAGAGATACGGTTGTCATCTTTAACCAGTGTGACGTGTCTTTGAAGTACTAATCATTCATAATGTTTATCAGTGATCAAACATTCAAGAACATGTTGCACACATGAGGCACAGCAGGCCCTAGTCTGAGATTCACTTCTGCGTCTCTCTGGATCGTTCGCATTTTTCCTTTGTGTGCTATAATCTCTACGTTCTTCAGTATTATCGTTCTTAATCGCAAACAATGAAGCTATTTTCGTCCTTGTAGTGATGTTTGCTCACTAAACTACTGGTAATACCATTCGTGATTCCTTCCCGCGATTTTCTCTCTAGATTTAGTGTTCATTATAGTATCCCATTAATCCCTTTCTTTCCTTAGTTCCAGTTCTTTAGTTATCATAAAGCGTACAACATGCTCGTTTTGCTACGTCTGTAATGAGAACCGAAGGCGACTCAGCGTCCTTACCGCAACTCTGTCACTCTTTTAACAATGCTGACATGTCGACGAATGAAGAGATTGTGAATGGAATGACTTCGGTTGGCGTACTGCTAACTCAACAACGTGGCTTGCTCACCTAGTCTGGTGAAGCCGGGCCACACTCGACGAAGAGGCGTGACGGAGCTGGCGGCTGCCCGGCGACGTCGGCCCGAACTCCGCCCCTGTTTGCAATTAGTGCACGTGTCCTATCGCGAATACTATACGTTCTCTGGTGTTATCTGTCATCGCGTTGACCCCGATTGCTGACTCCGCCTACGTCGAACACCATCACCGTTTTCTCCACCCCCCCAAGCATAGTTATTGGTTTGGTCGCGAACACCACCACCTATCTCTATTTCCTCATTCGGTAGTCGTTACCATCTTCATTCAAGATTTCATCCCAAAAAATATTAAAATCTGAAGGCCTGGATAGCCGTTGACCACCTCATCATCGCTGGCAATTCAATCATCATTCTATCTGGTTCGCAAGTTGATATTAGATGGTATTATTTACTGTGGAACAGCTCGAGCTTATTAGGCGATTACGCAGTACGGGCATATCGCCAGCACAAATCGCCGAGGCTTTTCGACAACTGGAACAAATGGACAGTTCGTTAGATGCATCTGCTCAATCGGTGTTTTTGTCGAGTTTGATAAACTCGCGAGATGACCAACGGCAATCAGAAATCGACACGTCCGGCCCAATGTTGTTGCAAGCTTTGCAGGCGCAGCCGCCGGTTCCCGTAACGATTTCGGCGTCGCCGTCAGAAATAGTCAGCCAGTCGCCGGAGCGACTGAGCGTCCAGACTGTCCCTCCGGCATCCGTAGCCGCTCCGTCCGAACCGACAACTTCGCAAACACCTGATTCCAGTGTGAACGTCTCTGAAGCAGCAGCCGTTCCTTCCTCAACGGCACCATTACCTACGGCGTTTAGATATGAAAATAACATCGCAGGGAGACCGATACGGAGTTTACGAACACCTATGAAGGAAATAACCACACTGGATCGACCGGAGGAGCTGGACGAGTTCATGGAACAAGGCGAGGAAGCATGCATAGCTGACATGAAACAGTTCATCACACAGTACTCTCTTAGGCAAACCACAGTTGCTATGATGACAGGTACAAGTACTTTAGTAAATTATTTGAGAATGAAAAAAGCAGACATAATGGTATGACTAACGTGATGGTATATTAAAGGCAACAGAACGAGAAAAGCAGAAAGGGAATAAGTATAATTTCTCTAGTGAAATAATGAAATCATAGTGCTAAGACGTAGATTTACTCGAGTTATTCGTATAAAATGAAACTTAGCCACCAGCTTTCCCAAGCTTTCTGGTTTTCTGAAGCCTATTCACTTAAAACATATTTGATAAGGCAATGTGGATTTTTGAATTTCAAATACGAACAGGTACGGCCCAAGTCAACTTGTTGTGGCATGGTTGATTATACCTGGACACTTAGATACTCGGTTGACACCTCCTCACTGTTTACGCGGGTCCCAGCATAATCTCCACTTTTCCGGAGTTTTCTGGTTTAGCTATGGTGGTTCACTGGAGTCCCGTGGTCAGCCTAGCCGAGAGTATGCCATAGGTCGTCACTGCCACAGACAGTCTCCGCCCTTGTGGATCAGAGGGAATTTGCCACTATGCGATTAGTTTGGTACCAGGACGGTGGTAGATCCTGGTATTGGTTTACTCTTAGCCAAGCTTCCTGATGGAAAAGCCGGACTCCTTCTCAGTGTGGGAGACACTGCCGTGGGATGAATCCCCCGCTGTACATCGCAGCCCGACACTCAGGAACCCCCTCACAGCCCCGATAAGGCGGTGAATCGTTGCGAGGATGGTTTATTATATCCTTTTAAAAATTGAAAGCATTTACTTGAAGGTAATCGCTTGATCACTTGTGTTTGGACATTAGTAAACCTTCGGGCTTTCGAAGAAATTGATCGAATGAGGAAATCAAACAAGAATACTAGAAACACGAAATGGAAGTTTTTCTCAAGCTCGACTTCACCGTGAACACAGGCTAATGGAATTCACAGGGAATCACGATAACTTTCCATAGGTAGATAGTGGAAACGAAAACATTCACCCAATAAATTCCGACGGTTGAGAAATGGACGTGTTGTCTTCGCTCAGATCTTACAGTATACAGAATATTATTGTGTGCGTGTACAATATGTGCGTCGTAGTTCCCCGTGTACGCAGATTTGTGAGGATAAGGTTAACCTACATGTGAAGTACGGTAATCGGAACATACTGTATTGCAGGCGTATCACAGCCGTATATTTCCAAATTACTGAACGGTAACCACCGTGAGTTGTCGTTACGATGTCGAAAAAACATCTACTGCTGGTACTTGAATTGTCGACGACATCCTCATAAACTTTGTGAGTGTTTCTAGTAATTCAAAATTGAAACATCACAGGTCATTAACTTCAAGTAGAAGTGCATCCCGTTTTTAGGGAGTACCACAGTATTTTACTTTCATATGAGCTTTTTCCACATCTCCATTTGAAACTCTAAAGCATTGTACTTCTAAAGAGCTTCTGTCCATCAATTTAGGATGATACACATTTTTCTCTTAGACTGTTTATTTATGAAGTAGACGAAATACTCAAGGCTTTCTGTAACTGCTGATTTCTTTCCAAGTGGATCCTCCGAATTCTTTAAAAGATGCACCTTTGCTTGCTGACGAAACACTTTAGAAGAAACACTGTAACTTGTTCATCAGCTGCTCCACCCGTAAGCGCCACTATCAAAAACATTTCGGCATTCCATGCTTCGAAACGACTACGGAATAGAAATGTGGATGTAGCAGTGTACAGAAAGGACACCGTTGCCTCAAATTTCTTCTTCTATCCTTTCTATAGCCCTCTTTTAGCGTAGAGTTAGAGGTGCTTTGCAATAAACACGTGGTCATTGGATCAATCCTGTGCCTTGGGCTCTCCACTTCTTTCATCCTTCCAGCATGAGGGAATTGATGACAGACTGACCACCTGCGCTTAGGCTACCGCAAGTCATTGCATAGGCCAGATAAGCAACAGGTCACCTCTAACGATGCTTGATGAGGACGAATGCGTGATGTATCCCACAGGGTTGATCAACGCCAAGAGCTTTGTACTCTTATCTTTCTATCATTTTCTTTGAACTACTAAAACCTTGACTTTGTTGATGACGATCCGATAGTATGTTCTTCAGCGCTTTCGCGAAGGTTTCCAACGTTGTCGTTACGCCCACAGTGTCCTATTTTTCCGTTTTTTTTTAGATGTTTTTTATAGAAACCTTCTCATTTAATCGCCGTCTAATCACTAATTCATATTTCCTTTCACTAACTATAAGTGTGAAGCCGTAGCTGTAGCAGTGTGCACTTTTAGTACGTAATTATACAACTACGGACATCAAACATCGGTATTCAACAGAAGTTAGTTTACTAGACGTAGAGACCTCCTAGATTTTGTTGTTTCACCAAGCCCATTGGCTCCAGTTTTGGTCAAGTTTTGCCATATGACTTCGCAACGTCTTTCCTATCTTGCATAGTTTCCAAGATACCTTATTTAATTTTCACGTATAGGCCTACATTGGAGTACGGTACTTGTTAGGAAATTTTGATTCTTTTCCAATTCAGTTGAAGAACTTTGTTTTATTTGTCCTTTCTTGACTATCCCTTCCTCATCCTAAACTGAAGAGTTGTTGTCTAAATATTGACTTCTTGTTTTATTCATTTTGTTTTATACGACCCGTCTCCACATCTGCTGTGCGGATTCCTACACTTCTCGAATTTGATTCGTTTCCTCCCATCCATCATTCACTGAGGTCATCCAAATTTTATGGATGGCTTCGGTTGCTACATGGGGAATTTCATTTTATCTTGAATGACATAGAATGCTAGTCATATCGATTCTCACTGGTGTCCTGAGACAGATAATAGCGTTCCTAATTAGATATTGGAGAGTGATTTATTCCCGGACAAGTCCGGTACCAATATGCCGATCTCGAGGGGACGAAAGGCTTGCTAAGCGCGGAGCGGGATCGAACCACCACCGTGCTCGTGATGACCGGCATCACTATCAGTCAGCTATCATATTGACGATTGCTGTATATTTAGCAAAGTTATGAACTCTGAGCTTTCGGAGGTCTCAGTCAAGAATTAACCCAACCTTCTGAGTAGCCATCATTAAGTAAGGATGTCTTTTTGTTTGATATGTGAATATATTGGATTTTTTCACCGGTTTGAAAAATAGTTAACACTGTAGGATTATATTTTCCTTAATGCTAACCAGTGATGGCCGGCTTGTACACTATCTTTCACTGTCTAACGTTAACAGTTATCGGAATATTACTCCATTCTTGTCATGAATGTCATTCTGTAAGTACACAAGCGCATTGATGAACGAGTTGTCCCACCCACTCATGTGATTGATGGACGAGTTGTTGCGTCTAACTCGTCTACACTCCGTGTAAATTATCAGCAAAAATTTCACGCTCTTGTGTAGTGTGACAAACGCGTCGTCAAATTTTATCACACAAAACAACTAACCTCTTGCTTTCTTGAAACGACGATCCTTTTCTATCCACTTTCACCACAAAGGATTATCGAAATAACTCGACACATATAAATTGTTTTCACGTAGCTCTCTTACTTCTTTTATGTCTGTTAACTTAAAAAAGCTGTCCAAGTATTTATTCTCGTTTATGCACAGTGTTCCGCTGTATGGGTCACTGATAACGCAGTGGTTAGAAGTTGCTTTCAATACTTAAAGGGTCCCCAGTTCGATCTTGCAGCGCATGTAAGCGATGTCGTCAGTCCGTCCTGGGTTGACGAGTTGAAAATAGACTTGCTTGGGAGAATGAAATCATTTGTTTGATATGTTGGACCAAGCCCGTGAGTAATCGTATAGGGGTAGACATGAATTCAACCAATTCCGCGGCGCTACGAATGGAGTCCAGTGCATGATGAATTCCTTTGTCCTTCATGTTCAATTGTTGAGATGTTACAGTGCGGTAGAAGTTATTCATCCGAAGAAAATGGATCTTCTACACGTAATGTTCCGTACTACTTAAATGTTACAGCGCTATGGTATCTGAGAAGAATTCCTCTATATCCACTACTATATCCACTACCATACGGAATGTCTCGACATCTATAGTTTTGCTATGAAAGCCGCTGAAAATGACTGTAAGTTCTGTAAATGATAGTTATCCATAATCCATTGTTCAAAAAAAGCGCTCTTATCGATGTTGGGCTACCATTTTTTCCGCTCTCTCACACCAGCATCAATTCGTTGGTATGGATTTCTTTTCGGAATGGAGTGTTGTTTTTGGATTCTTAGCTAAGTTATTATGGTCTATCCAGGTCTCGAAAAAACTAAGGATAGGTGTAATTTCAGCTGTATTAAATAACAATTCTGCTGTGCGAATATTTTTGTCATGTTGGAGGAACAGCTGTCTTCTTTTTTCAGTTCTTTTCTCCCTCTGAACGAACCTCTACAGCTTGACTGACTTCAATTTTCACGTGGAAGTATTTGATAGCGTTTACTTAAGGAAAACCACTTCTTGAAGGCTGACTGTAAATGCTGAGTTAATGTATTGTTGTGTCCTACTACGTTGATTAGAAATCTGTCCAAGGCAATGTTCCATTCTTCTTAGGTTAATGTTTGGGTTAGTTTTATATTGTATCATTAATACAATGATACATTGAAGAATCATCATAGTCAACAATGCACCTCAGTCCCTCTAGGGCCCTGAAGATTTCTCCTTTTACAGATTTTACAGTTTTTTATTTTTAATACTAATAATAAAACTTTTTTCTTAAGAAGAGAAAAAAGTAACTTTTGTTAAATTTCGCCATGGTCAGTATTTCGCTGTATTCCTAGGATTTCCAGAAGTTGTTAAATGATTTCTATTGTAGCTAACCCTCCCAACGGTTTACCGCCTAATCGTAGCTGGGAGGTGTTTTTACCGCCTAATCGTAGCTGGGAGGTGTTCGTGGGTGTCGGACTGCGATCTACAGTGGGGGATTCTTCCCCCCGGCAGGGTCTCCCAAGCTGAGAAGGAGTCCAGGGTTTCCATCAGGAAGCCTAGCTAAGAGTAAACCAATACCAGGATCCAACACCGTCCTGGTATCAAAGTCGTATGGTGGCAAACTCTGATCCACAAGAGCTGCAGCTGCCTGTGGTGGTGAGGGCAGACTTTGCTGACCTCGGGATTCCAGGGAACCACAATGGCTTAACCAGCAAATCTCCGAAAAATGGTGATTATGCTGGAACCCGCACAACCAGTGAGGAAGGGCCGTTCAAGTACCAAATAAGTACTGTAGCCAACATTTCACCTCTATCGCCTTCCTCAGAGTAGAACTGCTATAAATCCAGTCGGAAAACGCTACCCACTAAAAATTACATAAGGATCTCGCGTGGGCATAGAAGCCTTATGTTTTATGTCATTTCACATGATCGAACACCGCATACATTATAAGTATAGGAACACTTCTTTCATTCGTTTCCAAACATCTCTTTTCGATGAAGGTTATCTGATTTGCTTCTGGGCTCACCTAATGCTTGAAGATTTCTTTTTTTCTTACGAAAGCCGTTGAAAGGGTGGAAGACTTGGTTGGCGTAACAGCTTCATGATGAATTTGTAACTCTTTTATGGTTCTGTGATGCGAATCTTAATGTTTGTAGACTTTAATGTTTAACGTTGTCATTAAAGCTCTTTCTTTAACATTTAGTGCTAATTACTGGTGTTTCGCACCAGCACCTGATGAATTTGTGATTTAAAAACATTTTTCTTCAACTGCTAATCACTACCTGACTTAGGTGGTCAGTGGCAATGTTTCATGAGCACATGTAAAGTAGTGGTAAAAGGTGCTTTGTGGTACAGACGTTATCGTTGGTTCTATCGCGTCCATCGGGATCACCAAGCCCTCTATTCCGCTGTGGTCGTCAAATCGGCAACTGACTTGTCTGGGATGATAGCAGCATTGACTTGACACATCGTTAACCGACTGCAAATCATTTTGGGAATCAGATATGCATTCAATCACCTATGCGATGCTACGAATGGAGTTGAATGCATGACGCATCCGATAGGATCGGATAAACACCTAGCGCTTTATCTTTCTGTCCTTTATGACGATGCCCGTTTTTGATGCCAAACTGTTCTGTTTCGCTTTATCGATGTCATCGATGCCTGTGATCGGTCCGTTTCTCACTAGAGTTTGTAAATTGATGCTAGGTGATTTATCAATGTGACTCATGTGTTGCCTACAATGTAGAGAAAACGACCATAGTCATTCGTTCATCCTTTCATCCACTCGTCCATTCATTTATTTATCGAGTAATTCACGAATAGGACTCGCTGCCACACATCCGTTCTATGAGTTGAGCAAACAACTTATCACCTTTGTCACCCATATAAAATTAGTTCAATTGTTACTTCAAATAATTATTTTTTCATTCAAACAGATGGAGGCCTTAGATCATTGCTCATTACAATATCGCATAGATTTACGTGAATAATGTCAATTAGTGCAAAAAACTTGCTAAGCAACGTCTTGCCATTCAGCGCTTATTCCAATACTATTGCACTTGGCCTTTTTGTAGACGTAATCGACCACATCCACAAAGAGTATGTGCTCTTGCAAAATCGTTTTGTCTGTTTTTGCAATCCTTTTTATGATGACGTCATCCCCACTCTATTAACAGCGCAATAAAAAAATAATGTGTAGCAAATTTCATTTAATTTAAGGCGTTCGGCCTAATAGTTGAGCGTTCCGATTTTTTCCAATGGGTGTGTAGAATGAAGAGAAGACGTTGAAACTGTGGATGCAATATATGACAATAACAATAATAATAATAATAATGATAATAATAATAATAATAATAATAATAATAATAGGGGTGTCTGAGTGAACGATAAGAGTTGCGGAACGTGAAAAGGTGGGTTTTACTCGCACTGGATCTATTCGTTTCGTTGTCGTGTAAATGTCATTCAGGTGGTCGAATTAATGAATGAATTTGGTCGAAGTTTGATTATCTATTATATTCTCCCATCATTGAAATGTTGAATGGTGGTCTAGCATGATATTCCTCGAATCACGAGATAACCCCCCTATTACTTCGTTTAAGATTCTGGAATTACTGCAGTGCGTCGAACTCTAACTTTGTTTTTCTATTTACCAAACAGTGTGTATGTCCTTTGAATAGTTGGGGAGCAGTCTGTGGTGCCACTACCTGTTTTTACATAGTCCTATATCAGTAGTACTGTTGCTGAGCCTTTCCAGTATGGCCTAGGATAACAAATTGTCACCTGTCGTCAGGTGATCATTCCTCTCTAAAAGTGCTAAAAAGTCTCCTATACGATGTTGTAAGACCTGGAGGGCATCAAACGTCTCAGCATTTGCGAAAAAGAACACTTGTACTTAATCTATTACGAAGCATTGATGTTCTATTGGTACAGTTGCACTTAGACAGAGCACATTTGTGGCTCACACAGCACTGAGTCAAAGGTCGTTCGCAGAATCTGGACTGGTTTCCGAAAGTTGCCAGGATTTCACAGACTAACCAATTAGCCATGGTTATCACACACATACACACAAACCATACACACACACATATATATGTATATATAAGTATATATATATATATATATATATATATATATATATATATATATATATATATATATATATATATATATATATATATATATATATAGGGCAGTGAGAGACTACCATGCATGGTTACTATGAGTGATATAAGACCAACACTTATTCCGGTTGCTTTTTTTTATGGGAAGAACTCCTCAGTCATATTTCAACATTAAATCAATAGTCTCTCTTTCAGTGACACTATTATCACTGCTATTTTTAGAACTCTTAGGATACATCTATACGTTTAATGTCTGTTGTATATTTATTAGGATGTCAGAAAAATCATTTCTGTTTTGTACGTTAAGTTGAAGTGAGGGAAAAGTCCTAATTAATTTGGCGTTAAAAACATTGTTCTGACTTTATGTAGTCGAAAGGTGGTTCACCTTCCAAGCGCTAAGTTTCCGTCAGAACGGTTACACTTGCTGGTATGGTATTTGATATTACTTTTTAGCTGCATTCCTGGTTGGGAATGTCGATCTTGTTCTCGGCATAGGTGAGTGCCAGGAATGAGCTTTTGTTGGAAACCGAAGTTCGGCACTGGGTAACAATGTCTTCGTTAAACAGTAAACATTGAAGCGTGCACTTCTACTCTATAGGTATTCGGTATGCTGAACAATGATTGTGTTGGGATAGACACACGTTATCAGATACACTTATTGATAATGTACTTCGATACAAAGTGCCCGCTCTCAATATCTCACTGAAGTTGTAGGTCATGTGGTGAAGAAATTGTTTTATACATTCTTTTAAATTAAAAAAATAGTAGGCAGTAAATAAAAATGATTACGTTGTGATTTATATCAGTGTCGTTGACGGATGATTGCTGATAGCTCCTAAAGGTCAATAACATGGCTGAGAGACAGGCGAAACGAAGGAGTCGCATGGTGTGGTGGTGAACGCGTTAGCCCCCGAAGAGGGTAATAACGTGTTCGGTCCCTACCTCAGACAGCAGCGGTCCGGATTTTGCAAATATCTCAGCATCATTGAAGTTATATTTCGCAGTACACCCTGCCGTTAAAAAAAGAGTAGGCAGTAAATAATAAGTTAAAATTTGGTCAAATTTTCTACAGTCTACAAATTTTTAGGTGTTTCTTGCACTGAGTCCATTTCTGCAACATGATGGAATTTTGAACTCATGAATTTTTGATCTCTTTCGGAAATTCTTTGAAAGAACGAATACAAAGTTTTTTTTGCATATTGTCAGGATGGATTCTGTCCATGTACTAATCTAAGGCTATATGCAAGAAAGACGTGCGCATCGCGGACCACGTGCTAGTTATTTTTTGGAGAATGGAGATTAAGACGTAATCTGGCATTGCTTGGTTGTAGCTTTCAATCAGCTACGGCATTAATCTAGTAAAAGTGATCGTGTCATGCGTCATTGCCGTCATAAGAATTCTCTTTTCTGCTTGGATAAGGACGCGCGTGGTGTAGTGGTCGCAGGCACCATGGCACACGTAGAATCGATCCCTCGCCCATGGCCCAAAAAGCCTTCCACCTCTCTGGGGTCGGCAAATTGGTACCAGACTTGTCTGGGAGGATAGCAGCGCTGGCTTGATAAATCGGTAGAAGGCCAGATATGCATCCAGTCACCTCCAAACGATGCTTAATGAAGTCGAATGCATGGCACATCCCTCAGGGGTTGATCAACCCCGAAAGCTTTATCCTTTACTCTTTAGCTTAAATATAATTATGCAGTTTTGATTTTGCTAGGCCTTAAGTTGTCATATCTTTATCTTCCACATATGAACTGCTTGAGAATTGCTATTTTATTCGTGGTTCACGTGGCATTCAAGCACACGCTGTTCTGAAGAATGTTCTCAACCAAAGAAACATCTGTCAGTCAGTTGCCAATGTACGAATGCTTTTCACAAATACTTTTCTCTATCCAGCAAGCTATCGAACTTCATCACGACTGATTTAGTGATGCCATTTATTAGGAGCAAGGCGGAGGTTCATCCTCACACAGAGCTTGTTCAGCCTAGGGAGATTAGAGTCGAGCAGCATTCAACAACATTCACAGTGAAGACGGAAATTCTCAGACGGCAACCCGACCCAAATGCGAGAATTTCGAAAAGCCTCGTGGACTGTGGATGCGCGGAAGCGAATCTAATTCAGGAAGTCCTGGGATCCATAGAATACGTGTAATCTCGGGTTATGTGAAAAATGCCATGTGTGTGCCTATTGTTTGGAATTTATTTGGAGAGTACGATTCTACTTCTAAGTGATTTGGGAGTCCGTCGTGTTTAACTTGATTTTAACTTCTTGTAATGGATTAAGTTGAGGTAACGGCCATTGGTGATGTTAAAAAAGCCAAGTGCGTTCTGCAAGGGCAATGTGTTCAAGTTCAGAACGAATTGAAGCTCTCCGCTTCGTGTCATAGTCAGTTATACGGCCGCGTCCAGATCAATGCAGAAGTTCACCGCCATTGTCCTCGTAAAAATGATTCTGATCAAAACGGATAATTTTTTCAACGAGCAAAGGACACTCGATCTGCCTATTGTTAATATCCGGCCCAAACATGACGTTGCTTGTGCCAATGATCGCCAATGTGAAGCCGATGTGGCACTCGTGAAGCACGTTGCCTCAGCAGATTTATCGGCCATCCGCGTCGATTCTGTGCTGCTTCTTTCGTTATTGTCCTGCCATGCCGCCTTATTAGGATTGTTCCAGTGTAATCACTTCTTATTTACTTACTATTCTTCTTTTTTCAAGGCAGGGGCATGATGTGAAATATTCCAGTACTCAAATATTTCAAGCTAGAATGGTCACAGAAAAAACATTTCTGAGAGGAAATCTCCAAGGACTTTTCAAGTGGTGGTCTGCCAACGGTTGCATCCGAAGACAGAAATTGTAGTTCAGCGATGCACTACTGCTAGCAATCTCGTGATCCTAATCTGAAGCGAAATTCGGTAAACATCTACAACTCTTCAAGAGTCCTCTGTTTAGCACGTTGATCATCTCTTTATTCATTATCTGTTGGTCTTGCTCCATTCTCAATAAGATCCGAAATACTCTACCTACAAAGCTTCATAAAAGCCTACTAGTTCCTTGCATACGAGCAAAGTTGTTGATTATCTCTAGATTGATTGTCATCGAAGGTTCAAGTGTTGTGAAGCACTTTGTGGTTTGATCACTCATTACTCATTTACCATCCGCTTCCATCGTCAGGTTTACTGAGATCTTCAACTCCTTCACGGGAGCTCTCACATTCCTATCAACGTCGTCCATTGAATTAACAATCTATGAAGAACAATGTCCAATTCATGATTTTTCTCAAACTTCTTTTTTGCCAGGTAAAATCCATCAAAAACCACAGATTTGTTAAGAAAACAGCAAACGAGAATGGATGTCATCTGGGTCGACCTGGTGAGAATTTGAGTAGAAGGAATGGAGAGGCATCCGTGTAATGTGTAAAACTTGAAAAACTAGGAATAAAAAATTGTTTTAATCCAACATGTTAAAAAGAAAGAATTACAAAAATTGTAACCCAGGAGTTTTACTGCATCCTAAATACAAAGAGAAACTAAATTACAATTTAAAAATAGCAGTGAAAGGCGATTTATCCCTTGAGGAGTACCGATAGAGAGAAAAAGATCCTGTTTATCTCATGAATACTGCGGCATACATATTTAAAAAATAACGATACCAATGTATATTGTGGTGGTGACATTTCGTTTTTTAATTCAAAATGGTACATTGAGGCAATAAAAAAGGGATGGAGCTCTTGGTGTGATCAATCCCCTGAGGGATATGTCGTGCATTCGACTTCATAAAGCATCGCTTGGAGGTGATTGCATGCATGTCTGGTCTTTACAATGACTCGCGGTGGCCTACCGATCTATCAAGCCAGTGCCGCTATTCTCCCAGACAAGTCTGGTACCAATTTGCCGACCCCGGAGGAGTGGAAAGCTTGGTGGGCCATGGGCGCGGAGATCGATTCCACATGTGTGTTGCAGGGTACCTCCGACCATTGCGCCACACGTGCTCCGCTACTTTGAGGTGTGTATAAAAAGATATCGCGACTTTGCTTTAAACAAGTTCGTGCCATTATACTGTTTTCAAAGTTCAGCACCACTACTAGTTGTTTTGAGGAATTTATGTGTAGTCTGTCTAACGTTGACATAGTCTAGTTCCGTGGATTCAAATGTCATAAGGTTGCAAAAAGCACTATGCTTGGAGATACCGTACAATACATACATGGTCTCTGGTTCGAACTTGCGCGAAATCGGTCAAGCCTCTCATACTTTATCACTACCATCATTGTCCGGAAAGAGTTCGCTCCCATCCACAAAAAAGGCGTCGTGTGGTTGTGGTGAAAACTTCGCAGATATCTGTCAGAGTTATCTCAAGGACATTTATGTTGAATTCAATGTCCTGAATGGGCTTTCGAACACATTCGGAAATTCAAAGTTCTTCCTTGATCACTCATGCGAAACGAGACGAATGAATTATTTGCCGAAATCTGCACAATAGTAGAAGTTTGGTACTATACTTATTGGTTTTATTCCTACTTCACAGGACTCGTTTTCACATTGCTGTGTGGGTCCCAGCACTTCGTGAATTCGATTGGTCTTTCTCGGTTGCATCGTCCACCAATGGAATCGAGTCGATCCTCCTTGCAATTTTGGGAATAACCGAGTTGAGGAGTTCCCACTGAGGTTGAGGGTTAACGTTGGTGGGGGGGGGGATCGAACCAGCACTTTGCTTCCTGATGGCGCTCCGCTTTTTATTTACTTTATTCATCACGACATATGCCCAGAATTTCCCTTCATCATAATTTCAAAAAAAAATGATTCAGCACTTCAGAAGCTCTGCTATGAACTGGTTGTAGCTGCGGCTCCAATGAATCACTGTATATTTCTTGGAACCCGATGGACCATTCTGCTCTTATGACTGGCATTGCTTAACTTGTCTTGTATCTTAGAATACTTTAGGATGAATTGATTCTGTGAAACACTAGTTGTGGCAGTATAATAGCCTAATAAGCGGGAGTGAACACTGTAGCTGTGACATATTATCGTCGACTAATGCATGTAAAACTAACCAGACTTCCTGTTCTTCATTGAAAGCTGTGCTTGTAATGCATTCTATTTCCTTTCTATTATTAATAGCTAGAAAGTTGTTGTTGGCCGTAAATATCAATAACATGCACTTACATGCACATGCATATTTGAGTACAACAGATGGGCTTTCAAAGCACACCTATAGGACACCTACGTGCACCATAAAGAATAAAAGGATTAATCGCTCGGAGTTGAGGGATTGGCCATGTTTCCGACTTCATTAAGAGGTGTGAAAGGTGATTAAACGTCTGTCTGGTTTGTATAACGATGTACGGTGGACTACTGATATACCAAGTTAGTGCTCCTGTACTACCAGACAAGTCTGGTACCAGTTTATCAAGTTAGAAGAGGTGAAAAGCTTGGTTTCCCGGGACTACGTGCCGAGCCGACCATCGCTATATTGCAAGAAGCCACTAACCACTAAACTTTCATGCACTATGCTTCCTATTAAAAGGTGCATGAACATAAGAAAGCTTCACAGATCAAGCGTTCTTCATCTGTAAACATAAATAAATGATAAAGGACAAAGCTCTCGGCATTGATCAATCCCCTGAGGGATGCGCCATGCATTCGACTTCAATAAGCATCGTTCGGAGCCGATTGAATGCATATCTGGTCTTTACAATGACTTGCGGTGGCCTACTATGAATAGATTCAGTGTTGCTATCCTCCCAGATGTGTGTGGTTCTTATTTGCCTACCGCGGGGTAATGAACGGCTTGGTGAGCTGAGGTCTCTGATCGATTCCATGTGTATTGCAGGGAGTTTGTAACCACTGCGTTATGCGCGCCACTGCATAAAATTTTAGTTCTAGAAAATCCATCGAGTTTTTCCTTCTCCGCTATCATTTAGTTATCATCAGACACATCGCTGCAGTGAAAACCAGAATAATGTAGGCATTTGAAAATGCTGCAGGAATTACGAGTACGTGAATACAATGGCCTACCATAGGTTAGCAGAACGAACTCTTGTTTCATTTTTTTATTAGAAGGCAAATCATCAGGTTTCTCGCACATAAGCAGATATTGAAGTGCGCGTGTGGCGCAGTGGTTGGAGGCGCCACCGTAATACGCACGTGGAATCGATCCACGACTGTGGCCCACCAAGCTTCCCATCCCTCAGGAGTCGGCAAATTGGTACCAGACTTCTCTGGGAGGGAGCAGCACTGGCTCGATACATCGGTAGGCAACCGCGAGTCATTGTAAAGGCCAAATATGCATTCAATCACCTCCAACGATGCTTAATGAAGTCGAATGCATGGCGAATCCCTCAGGGATTGATCAACGTCGAGAGCTCTATCCTTTCATCTTTTTTAGAGCTTTGTCGAACGCTTTATTCCCGATTCTAAGCGATATTGTACTTGAAAATACTGGTTTTATGTCTCCAGCGAAGAACAGAGCCGATAAGCTGGTTCAGTTTCGTAAAAATTCATTTTCATCGTAAAAAAATCTTAACACAGATCATAAACAGCCTCCATTTTTAGCGGTGTTCTTTGCCGATCCGTCCACCCGACTGGAGACAAACGGCGATGGCGAGTTGGTCCCACAACGGCGAGAACGCTATGTCTTTCGACCAATCCTCATCAAAATCCTCGAAGGATTCTTCAATCAATCGCCATTTCCCGATCTGAACAAGAGAGTTGAGATCGCTAGCGCTTGTAATCAAGTCTTGCAGATCGAAAAACGAGGTACGATTACCAAAAAATACGTCTTTTATTTTGGGTTCTTCTTTTGCGAAAATCGTACGCATTGATGGTTTTCAGTGGGTTTTGCTCGGCTTTCACATTTGAACTTAGAGGCAATGCAAATTTAATACAATATGTGATATTTGTATTATCTTTTAATATTCTCCAGCACATTTTTGTGCGTGATGAATCCTGAAGGAACACAAGGAAAAAAGCTAGATATCTTGACAAATTGGGCGAAATCGATTAAAATTCACATGAGAGTTGGTATTTTAGAGACCCGAAAACTTAAAACATTCACGATGAAGCCGGTTTTTCGACAAGTGAGAATAACTTCATTAGCATAGGATACTTAAGGAGTTGAGGTCGTCACAGAATTATAGAAGAGACTTTTATAAATTTTCGTAAAGCCATGTTTAGTTTTTAGATAATAGTCTTCAGTAATGTAAGGGCACGTGTAGGGCAGGGGGTCAGAGGCGCCCTGCAACAAACACGTGGAATCGATCCCTGCCCCCCATGGCTCACCAAGCCTTCCATCCCTCCGGGATCGGCAAATTGGTACCATAGTTGTCTGGGAGGATGGCAGTACAGATACATCGGTAGGCCACCGCGGGTCATTGTAAAGGCCAGATATGCATTCAGTCACCTCCAAACGATGCTTAATGAAGTCGAATGCATGGCGCATTCTTGCGGGATTGATCAATGCTGGGAGCTTCATCGTTTAACGTTTTATTCTTTCAATTTTAGTTTTTTTTAGAATCGAATTCTTTACGAGATTGAAAAAAAGTCCAAATTTTAGAATTTCTGACGGGAGGGAATATGGAAAGCATTGGTGTTACTGGAGAATGCCTTTTTTGTGTGGAAATGATGCTTATTCAGTTTGATTTCCAGAGTACAAATCTATGTCTGGTTTTCTTCTGGTTCCATGGAACCATAATTTAACTTTTAGTGGAAAAAGAAGACTTCGTTTCTGGTTAACAAGAACCACAGAGCTTACTGGTTTTACTTCAGATAGTAGGGTTTATTTCTAGCTAAGATATATTGGTTTAAATTTAAAATGGTCGCCGGTTTCGTATCACACTCACTGAAACTAATGCATATAGGGGAGAATGTGTTATAATCACTTTGTTCTTGCGTTTTGCGTAAATCAATTTCGAGGCTTAAAATTGAGGGACTTCTATGAATCTTCTAATCGCATCCTATAACAAACCGTGCGTACTTCTCGGTAGCTGCTACGGGAAGTAAATGTTTGTTCCTGCCCTATGTCGAACTGGGTTTAGTTCCTGAAGCGAGTTCCTGACAATCCGACGAAAGTCCTTTATTTAGGTGTTGCACTAATGCCCAAAGAGGTGGTGTCACCTCAAGTGGTCGCCAACTGGTTTGCCAACAAGCGGAAGGAACTCCGAAGACGTTCTCAAGAGGCAAGCGAACAAGTAGTCGGTATCACAACAAGTCAACCAAGTACACCGGCACATATTTTCAACGAGGAAACTACTGTGAGTTTAACATTTCTTGATTGTCTCATTTGTGAAAGTGGAACACATACATACATACAAGAGTATTTATTTAGTATTTTGCATTAGCTACTTGTAACTATTTTTAACAAATCGGTGGAGTTTAGTGCAGTGGTTAGAGGTGCCTTACAGTACACGCATAGTCATAGGTTCTATCCAAAAGTCGTTCCGTCCAAGATCTGTTTATCTTTCAGGAGATAGTATGAGGCGATTGATGTAAAATTATGGCTTACTCTAGGGTTTATGGGGAAATCATCCCTATAAACTAATAAGTCGGCGAGAAATCATGAAATTCCACGGTATTTTAAATAGATTAGCAACATTACGTAAAATTGAGGGTTACGAGATACACAACGCCGTATTAACGGGGGCAACTAGCGATGCTGTCTATGATGCACTTTGTATAAAATGTCATAATATAGACTCGCATGGGGTGGTGGTGAACGCGTTAGCTCCCCTGAAAAGGTAGGAGCGCGTTCATTCCCCACCGCAGACACCTGCTCTCCGGAACTTTGCAAATATCTCACCATCATTGTGGTTGTCATAATATTGTTTTTCTCAGCCACCTTGGTGTAGAGGATTTTTAGAATCCGTCCGAATTCTACCTAATGCAAATAAAATGCAAAGTATTTTTTGCTTCCATGACGACAATTTTAGTTGAAGTTGTGTATTTGACTATGAACACCGGTTTAATGGCATTTACACAGATGCCTATATGGCCCATCTTTCTATGAAGTACGGGCGATAGCAGTTCTTTTATTTATTTCGTTCTCTTGAAATCGTCTCCTAAGGAGCATCATCACTCAAGGAGCTCTTTGCCTACGGTGTGGATTCTGCAACGGCTTTACGACTTGTCATTTCATTTTTCCGCTTTCATGTTCAACAAGTGGGAACTCCCTGCAATCCAACTGAGAACGCTCCAGCCCGGCTATCTCATGAATACGGAGAGAATCGACGGACCGCCATTCAACCACATTAATAATGAAAAGAAAAATCCTCAAACAGCTGCCATAAACATGCGCGAAAAGTTGGAAAACATTCGTGAATGATGGATGCGAGAAAACGAATCGAATGCGAGAAGTACTGGGATCCACACAGTAGACGTGAAAGACGAGTTGTCGAAAAGAAAGTTGAATGAGTGCGTTGTTCTCCTTGTGACTCCAAGATGACTATACTGTGCGTTATCTCATGTTTTCATCACAGGCAAGTTGGATCGGAAAAAAATTCACTGCGTTCTAATCAGAATCGTTGAGGGTGATTGTGTTTCTTGTGACTGCATTAAGTAGTCCGACTGATGCAACAGATGTAGACCGAAGTTGTTTTGGATACTGAATATTGTTTTTCCTTAACTATCTCATCTGAATTGATTGTGCTAGGAATGACTTCTTCAAGCAAACCTCATCTAAAAACATTAATTTTCACTATCAAATTCTTGTGTTTCACGTTTATTTTATTTATTAATAGAAAGCGGATGGCACAGTGGTAGTGATGCCCGTCGTCACGATCGTAATGCTAGTTCGATTCTGACCCGGGCTAACCAAGCCTCTCATTCCTCCGGGGTCGCGAAATCGATGCCGGACTTGTCTGGGAAAAAAATCACTCTCTGCAACCCAAATGGGAACGCTCCAGTCCGGCTATCTCAAAACTCCAAGGAGAATTGCTCGACTGGCATTCCACAACATTTAAGATGAAATGAAATTCTCAAGCAACAACCGAAGCCACACGTAAAAACTAGGAGGATCTTCGTGTACAATGGATGCGAGGAAACGAATCGAATGTGAGAAGTGCTGGGACCCGCACAGCCGACATATTTTATTTAGCACAAGCAAATGCGCTTTGGTTACAAATATACAAGTTAAGATATCAAGTGTTGCCAAATGTTCAAAGCGACTCTTAAGTCTGAGACCCTGACTGAATCACCACACTATATTTTAAGTACATGATACTCGGATGCTTGGATGGCCCTTCTCATTGGTTGTCCGAGTCAGAGTTTTGCTGCTCTAGCCATCGTAGATCCCTCGAGTCCCGAGGTCGGTCTAGCCAAAATCTGCCCTAGTCGTCACCACGATAGGCAGTCGCCGCCCTTGTGGATCAAAGGGAGATTTGCCACCATGCGACTAGTTGGATACCAGGACGGTGGTGGATCCTAGTATTGGTTTGCTCTTAGCTGGGCTTCCTGATTGAAGCGCCGGACCCCTTCTTAGCTTAGAAGTGTGGGGGGAATGAATCCTACGGCTTTAGATCGCAAGCCGACACTTAGGAACATCTCCCAGTGACGATGAGGAATGGTCAAACCGTTAGGGGGGAATCACATGTTAGCACAACAAAATTTATACATTGCTAGGTTTTCATCTCCTAGACGAGTTGCGCTTCTCAAGACATTCTTATGATCATCGTCGTTTATCACCTTTAGTGATTTGGTATCTCTTCTGTATCGTACCGAAGTTTTCTATACCTAAAACGATCAAAGGTGTAGTAGTTGTACATACGCAGTGCAAAGAACGATTGCTAGTAAAAATTAATATGCTGAGAGGAAGCTTTACAGTAATTTGCTAAAAGATAAAAGAACAGAGCAGAATAGAATATGAATGGAATATGATACTCACTAATGTAAGATGTACTACCTGCCCAAAGTAGGTCATATTGGAGCCGGGAACCGATCAACACCCGTCCTGTATGAAAGGGAGCCTCTGACCACTGTGCTGCACTCTCCCAGAATTGGTTAAGTCTTTCATCGATTGTCTTGTGATGAATGAAGAATCTAAACACATTGACATTTGTTTTAAAAGGCATTAGATTGAGATTTCCAGTGATGTTCAACAATAAACTAAACTTTTGAAGCCGAACATTCAAACATTTTGCATAGACAAACGCATTGCTTTAGTTGTCCTAATTTTTTTTCACTCATTCTGAACTGGCTGTGTTTCGGGATAAATCCGAGGTGCTCATGTTTCTTAAATGTTTTAAATCTATCGCAAAATGATGACTGTAAATCTTTGAGTTCAACAATGCCAACCTCTTTCAGCCTCAAATCATATTCCGAATTTTGAAAAAAAGCTCATCATCATGACTTTGAGGCTGTGACGAATCTGTGAATTTTAATGGACCATTTTGCAAACTCCCATCGAGATTAATGTTAATGTACAGTAGTAGCCATGTCCTAGAAAAAGGATGAAAAAAGCTCTCAGCGTTGATCAATCCCTGAGGAATGCATTCAACTTCATTAGCCATCGTTGGAGATGATTGAGTGCATATCTGGCCTTTACAATGACTCGCAGTGGCCTACCGATGTATCGAGCCAGTGCTGCTATCCACAATTCTGCTACAAATTTGCCGATCTCGGAGCGATGGAAGGCTTGGTGAGCCATGGGGGCACGAATCGATCCCGTGTGTATTACAGAGCGCCTCCGACCACAGCGCCACACGTTCTCCTGCTAACCTAGACAATATTCAACAGGTTGTGTTGTTCTCACGAACTGTTGTCTGTTTCTTAGCTGTAGTTGCTAACGTTTCTTGTTCAGAGGTACTAACTGTTTTGACTTCGTTCCATGCTTAAAGAGGATTTACAAGCTTTGACTGTGAAACAGTTTGATAGTTCCAATCGTTGAAAAACGTGCAGCTTAGATTTTGCACGTCCACCTAGGAACGAACTTTGAAAGTGCTTCTCACCGTTTTATGCTCTCTACTCTTTTAGCACCTACTCACTTGCATAGCGTTAGTAACCACTTGGTAACAAGCTGTATGTGAGCGACTTCTTGAGAGCTCATCAACGAGAGCTTATGGGAACAAATTAATCTATTCTTCGTTATTAACAATAACACAAAGTTCAACTGCAAACTATTATTTGATTAGTTGTTTCCACGAAGTACGCAATAATGAAATCTGATCTTATAATTGTCAAATTAATATGGTATAATAAGCCCGATAAGTAATATAACCTAATAATATACTTAATCCAACGCGTTCTGCGAAAGTTACAAAAAACCAGCTTATATTTATTTCGAACGTATTTAAAACAATCACGACGATGTGATTAATATGGAGTCATTTTTGAGGGGACGTTTTGGACGATATGACCCCTATAGTTGTCATATTGAGTGGTATGAAAAAATGGCGTCATTGTGAATGTCATTGTTGTTGCAGCCGTAATGATGAATTTCATCTATGATCACCACTGTGTATTTGCTTTCTATAGAAATCGACGAACCTCCCAACGGTTTACCGCCTCATCGTGGCTGGGAGGTGTTCCTGGGTATCGGGCTGCGATGTACAGCGGTGGGATTCATCCTCCGGCAGGGTCTCTCAAGCTGAGGAGTCAAGCGTTTCCATCAGGAAGCCTTGCTAAGAGTAAACCAATACCAGGATCTACCACCGTCCTGGTATCAAAGTCGCATGGTGGCAAATCTCCCTATAATCCACAAGGGCTGCACTGCCTGTGATGGTGACGACCTGGGGTAGACTTTTGCCAGGCTGACCTCGGGATTCCAGGGAACCACAATGGCTTAACTAGAAAATCTCCGGAAAATGGAAATTGTGCAGGGGCCCTGCACAACGAGTGAGGACGGGCCATTCAAGTGTTAAGTATCAAGTAGGAAATCGACGATGTTTTATGACCTCTTCGTGATAAATACTAAGTTACATATAACAGGCATAAATAGGTATATTATAGGTAGATGCAGCAATGCAATTGATAATTCCCTTAGGGATGAGCAGTACATTCGCCTTCATTAAGCATCGTCGGAAGTGACTGAATGCATATTTGGCCTTTACAATGACTCGCGGTGGCCTACCGATGTATCGGGCCAGTGGTGCTATCGTCCCAGACAAGTCTGGCACCAGTTTGCCAACTCTGGAGGTATAGTGGGATTGGTGGGCCTGGGGTGCGGAGGTCGATCTCATGTGTATTACAGGGCGCCTCCAACCGCTGCGCTACATGCACCCTTATTAAACCATATCCTATATAATAGGTCGACATCCGAACTATAAAACATTTGCGATAATGAGTTTTCATGTCGGAGCGCACTTAAATAAACTCTTTCTCATTGTTTGCTATTATTTCTTTAGCCATATTTATCAGCTTGGTGGAAAAGTAGTAGCCGTTTTTGTCGCTATGAAACTTGTAAACAAATCTTAATATTAATATCTGAGTGGGTTATTGGTGCATCACGTTCTAGCACCACTTCTTGCTTAACAAAGTTTCATATAATACTTTACAATAACTTTAAGCGATTCAAATGATCCTGTTATATCACGTCTCATTGTTTTATTTCATCAGTTTAAAATTGGACCTAAAGCAACGGTAGCCAGCAAACGACTTCCGAACGGCGAGAGCGTAGATGGACACGAAAGGTTTCATACTAGAGATTTGAGCTTCCACGACGGCGAGGGTCGAATGAGTTCATCAGCAGTTGGAAAGATCGCCTGAAGGCAATGTTTGAAGCTGCCCCTCCAAAACCTAACTTAGTTGTAGGGAAACTAATCCTTCATAATTAAACAATAGTTACTCATTTGGAAAATTCGTTAGGCCTTCGGTATTCTATCCTACAAAAAAAAGTCCTATAGCTTGCTTGTAAAAAACTATATGCTTCAATGGCTGTTGTTTTGAGTGATGAAGTCATATTTGAACTAAGTTATATTAATATTTCGAAACTTACTTACCTTTAACCTCGGTATGACTATTCAACATGTGTTCTTTCTTTGACAAGCTTACACTAGGTTGATATATGATATTTATTCAGCTAATGTTTCGATGTCTTAGTCTTCATCGGGGGCGAAGGCGTAAGGCCTATTAAGGCGAAGGTGCCACATTGAGACGAAGAAAAGGCGTAAGGCCTATTAAGGCGAAGGTGCCACATTGAGACGAAGAACAACCGTGGACCACTGACTCGGATCGTCGGTCCTGGTGAAGACGAAGAGATCGGAACGTTGGCCGAATAAGTATCGTATATCAACCTCGTGTAAGCTCATCAAAGAAAGAATGCATTTTGATTAAGCTATATCATTTCAGTTTTGCCGTCCAAAAATGGTCATTGTTTTTCCACTTGCCTGATACATCGGTAGTAAAAAAGAGGCAGTACGTCCTAATGTTATCAGGATGCTATAGAAAACTAAAGAAGCATTGTTTTCCCGCTTAAAATTGTGAACATCATGTATTCTCATCGAAGTGTAAAAATATATACGTGTACTTTCAGGTCAACTAAGTGCAATTTTTTTCAACGATTTTCAACTCCTTCGGTTATCGCGTTTTTCTTTCAGAGTTCCGGCATCGGTTCCACTCCATCTCCGATAATGGAGGAGCCAGAGACTGCTGATCAGAGAGATACGGAATCGCGTCCACTTGACGTTATTGCATTGGCGGCTCGTCTAGGAATCGCTTTTCCACAGCTCACGGCAACCACAAGCTCATCTGAAACACCGTACTCGTGCACACTACCCATAGCCACCTTAGCTTCGCATCTACTGAATTCTGAGCAACAAACTACATCTTATAACGATGAATCCAATCAGAAAGAAACAGCGCTTAGGGTGAACGCGCTGACTTCCCAACTTATTCCCACTACGCCTGTGAGCTTGGTAAATTCGTTGATTGCCCCCAGTCTCCAAATACTTAGCGCTCAATTTCCAGTGTTGAACGAACTCTGCAGCACCACCGAACAACAGACCCTTGACACCAGCTCGGCTACAACAGCTAGCGACAATCTACTCTCAATGACATACGATCATCCCCATCATTCTATGTTGAAGACGGAATCG
The DNA here is from genome assembly GCA_018806985.1 of Angiostrongylus vasorum. Taxonomy (NCBI): domain Eukaryota; kingdom Metazoa; phylum Nematoda; class Chromadorea; order Rhabditida; family Metastrongylidae; genus Angiostrongylus; species Angiostrongylus vasorum. The sequence continues at coordinate 521,274 of JADANN010000434.1, read as the reverse complement.
ATGGAATAGACAATAATTGGTTTCCAACTATTGGGGCATATAATTTGGAACCCAGATTGGTATAAGGTAGCGTTCACCCTTCAGCAATAGTCGAGCAAGTCCCGAATTATTAAGTGCTGCCGACTATAAGCATACTTTACCGTTTTTCTGGCACCCCAGTCAAGATGGTATTGCAAAGCGTTACCGTAAATTTCTTTAAGGACAAAACTAACGGATGCAAATTTGCTAAGCATCACAAGCCTTTTTTAGCCTAACAAATTTACAATAGGATAAATTTAGTCTGTGGCAATATTTGTGAATGCTAGCCTTTGTTTAAAAAATTGAGCTTGGTCCAGTGAACAGAAAAATTGTTTTTTCAGAGCCTTTTAACGCGATTCATGACCTTGATTTTTGATGATTGAGCCAAAAGTTTGTAGGAAGGCGAAAGATAAGATTCCCAGCGCTGATTGATTTGAACAAGATGTTTTAACATTTTTGTCCTAAATCCATCGCTAGATAGGTAGATGGTCGATAATGTTTACAGGCCAGCACGTCGTGATTTCACAGGCCATGTGGGATGGAGATCCCGTTAGGAGTATGCGGAAGGTTACTTTGAAGGTGTTACTGCGTCAGCGTCAACGGTAGCTACCTTTTAGTTGCGAACAGTGTTTCTCAGAATAAATAGCGATGAATATTAGGGCTATGGGCCCAATAATAATTATTCTACCGGTGAAGCCTTAAGCATTTTTCTCCTTCAATCGACTTTGTCCGTCCAAAGTGGTACATAATCATTATGTCGACACTATAGGAGCCTCAGTGTATCGATCTTTTTTTCATGTTCCTACCGGTTTAATTATTACCTTTCTGTCTATACGCATTTGTGTGCAGCTATTTTTTTTATAAGATAAATTCTATGGTCTCTGGGGGGTTTCACGTGATCGCAGTACACATTTACAATAAATATGTGAGATGAACACAACAGACGATAGTTTCTTTTGATCACGGGAGTTTTTCTAGAGTTGAGGACGGAACTCTATAGATCTATGAAGAAGACCCAGGTCTATGAGACTGGACACATAGGATTTCTATACGTTGTCCATTAAAAAGTTAGATATGCTTATAATTAGGGACTTTCAAAAAAATCCACAATGAAGTTTAGTTTCCCAAATTCACGATCGAGAAGTGAAAGTTGCTGACATGAATGCCAAATTGAGGAGCGCTACTGTTCTGCTGGACCAAATCTCGCTTTATAATTTGCTTTCATTTTAGAAAAAATGTGCTTTGAAACAGGTAATTGGAAGGAAAATGTGGGACAGACTCAGAAACTCACAATTCTATCGCGGTAAAATTAGAGACTTCTCCCATCTAGACAAAGATTCTTAGGTTCTAATAGTTTTTATTACAAATAGCGAAATTTACTATGAACTGAGACATGTTGACTTCAAGTTGAAAGCGGCCATTATTCTAGCATCGCAGTACCCCTATAGGGGGTTGGAGTCATCGGGAATGTGCTGACCTACTTTTGATCGACGAAGTTTCATGGATTTGCAAATCAGTTTGTGGATCGAAGTACTACAACGCTTAGTCCGTAGGTAGGATGCAGATTAACGCAGTCATTTGTTGTTCCGTCATAATAAAGTAGACGGGAAGGTCACAAAGTTGTGGAACGCTTCTGAATCCTCATCTACCCTGCAGCTTTATCCCATCGATATTATTCTCCTATTCGGCTCCTACATATGTTTGATGTTAGTGCAGCTGTGAGACAACTATCATTTGAAGTGCTTAGGGATAAATGGGATTCTTGATCTAGCAGTTCTCAAGTCTACGCTTAAGGTCAGTGCGTTGGAGCATGGATTTAAATATACTCAACTTTTAACATTAACTAAAGTCTAACTTATAAACTTGTGGAAGTAAAAAATTGTACAACAACCTAAATTTGTTGCATTACACCATTCCCATCTCCAAGGAAGTAAGTCTTAGGGAATTGAGCGACAAAGTTCTGTAAACAACTTTTGGGCATCGAAACAAAAAGGAAGGGAATGAAAGAAATAATAACAATGATGCAAAATGAGCACTTTATAAAGTTGAGCAGTTGAGCAGCGAAATTTCTTTTACTATGGAGAAAACGGGCGCAGCGGTTGAAGGCGCCATTGCGACACACACGTGGAATCGATTCCCGCGCCCATGGCCCAGCAAGCCTTCCATCCCTCCGGGGTGGGCAAATTTGTACCAGACTGGTCTAGGGAGGATGGCAGCACTGGCTCGATATATTGGTAGGCAACCGCGAGTCATTTAAAGGCCAGATATGCACTCAATCACCTCCAACGATACTTAATGAAGTCGAATGCATGGCGCATCCCTCAACGATTGATCATTGCCGAAAGCTTTATCCTCTATCGTTTAACAAGAAAACTGCCCTCGAAGAGTGTCGTGGGAATTTTCGTACTGATACACGGCTTCACTCTTTGTTTGCGTTCTAGTGAATAAACAAACTGAAGCAAAAATCAAATGGCAGAGGACGACGTCAGAAGCCCACGAACTTTTATGATTTCTAGCCTAAATGAATTATTAGTCATAGATGATCGCACTTAAGTGCTTTTCTTAAAGCGTAAATGCAACGAGCAATCTAAGAAAGCAGGAAGCTCCTTCATTATCCAAAACTTAATAAACAATCAAAGGGATAGGTAGCACAGTGGTTGTGATGCCGTTCGTCATGAGTACAGTTCTAGTTCGACCCCGTACCGCAGTCTCCAAACCGCTCATTTCTCTGGGGATTGGGCATTCAGTAACCTAATAGCTGCAATCAATGTCGAAACGCCTTTGTCCAGTTATCTCCATGACGGTAAGGAAAATGGACTCTACCAGGATTTTACGACATTCATAAAGAAGGCGAAATCGTCGAACAGCAGCTGAAACCACACGCGAATTGCTCCAAGACGTTCTTGGATGATGGATATCAGGAAGCAAGTCGATTGCGAGAAATCTTGGGTTTCCCACAGTAGATGTGAAGATGGGTCGTGCGAAAATAAAAAAGTTGGTCAAAAAGATATTTAGCGGTCGAAAGTATACGACTGAGTGTAGGAATTTCAAAGCTGGATAGAAACGTCATACTAATAGGCTACTGCTTTTTTGTGTATGGCCGATCACTACGCACTGGTTCTTTGCCGATTTGATTAACGACAGACCACATTTATTATGACTGGAGTCAGCCGGGGCGTTTGTAGCGCAGTACATAGTTAAACTGCGGTACAGATGTGATTGCCGGCTCGATCCATCAGCTTAAACTCAGCAAACCTTCCATTCCTCCAATGTCTGTGAAGTGGTACTAGACTTGGTTAATGGGATACAATCACTGACTTGACCCATCGATATGCCACCGCAATTCGTCAATTCGTTGTACAGGCCTGATACGCAGCTTATTTTAATTGGATCATCTGCGTTCTGCTAATGCAATTCACGAATTAATTGGATTCTGGTAGAGCTTTCGTTCTCATCTGCGATCTACAGGCTCGCCACTGTGTTCCACGCATTCACTAAGGAACATGGTATGGCTCATGAGATTCTAGATTTTCAGCACGCAGTGATACAAGTGGAAAAACTTTTCATTCGTCTGTGTGTAACAACAAACACTGAGTGGCCGTTAGTAAAGTCATTCAAGTAGCTAAGGCACCAGTTATTTTCAAAGAAGCGTCTGTCATCTGATTGATAGAACCTTCGATCGTGTGTTATAAAAAGTAGCACAAGCAGTAAAAAGTTTCATATGTACTACGCAGATAAAATACAAAGTTGGAAATACTAATAGATGTTAACTGCTTTGGCTGTTCGTAGATGTTCCAAAATTTTGTTCACATTTATAAATATTCGAAGTTATCATTTAAAGCGAGGATCTCGATTGCAGTGAACCACACGTTGGAAACACTAACCGGGTTGAAGTAGCAGTGAAGCTAAGTGGATAGAATGTGTAGCAATAAAGATGATGTGGATGGAGAATATAGTCAAATATAACCACAATGATGCTGAGACATTTGCAGAACTCCGGACCGCAGGTGTCTGCGGTGGCGATCGAACGCGCTATTACCCTCCGAGGAAGGGGAGGGGGTAAATTATACTATATTAAAAAAAGTTATGGTAGGCAGCAAATAAAAAACTTAGCTCAGTCAAATATATTATTCAAGCTTTGAACTGTCAACGGTTGCTAGCACACTATTAGATTATATCTTTAGCGTTGTTTACCGTTGTTTACCGTGAAAATGCGCATTACTAAGGAATTAAATCTGATTAGCACTTTGCAGTACAAATTTAGCGCCTTATAGGATAAGTTTTCCTGCTTCGCAGAACTGCCATCCCACACAGTTGAGTTCTAGTGAATGAAATGTGATTAGAAAGTGTTGTTTCTTTATAAGACACAGAGGTCTACCATTTAAATATGTCTAGACTATGAGTAGACACATTAGTAAGCCAGTACGAGTTATCTATGTAAGACAGTTATGCATTCAATCACCTCTAACGATGCTTGATGAAGTCGAATGCATGGAGAATCCCCCCAGGAAGGGACTAACGCTGATGGCGTTTTCAAAGCTTTTTTTTCCACTGATGACTGCACACTGCACTGTAAAACCAGCTCTTCTGGTTGTCCGCTTGTCCCCAGTGGTGTGACCATTGGATTAGCCGTGTTCCTGTTCCACATATCGTGTCAAGTAAAGCACAACTGCTGAAGACTCTTATCTAGCAATTGTTGTTAGAACTTTTTACATGTCCAACCTGATTTTCTACGTCACGGCATTACACACAACATATCCGTGGTCTTATAGCGAATGTTGGTGGGATCTTTGAACTGTTTCTGGCACTTGCTTCTGACGGATCCTCGTATAATCATCCTCCCGATCACGTACTCGCTTAGAACCTCACTTTTACTCCACATTGATGGCATCTGTATATTTAGTAGAACCATTAAGACATTTGAAAAGGGAGCCTAAATGATTGGCATAGTACCCTGTCTTCTTTTTCCAAAAAAATTGGTTCTTTCAAAAGTATTGCTGAGTTCGCTCACCATTCTTTTCTCCTTACCAGTGGTTGGTGTTGGGTGTGACCTGACCACCCTTTATCAACTTTGAACTCTTTCTTATCAAATTTCCTATATCTGCATTGTACTTTGTAACTGAAGTAGTAGCCAATGAATTTCTTAACCGCATGATTAAGACCTATCGGACTGAATCATTGGTCTTCAAGGAGCCGTGATTGGAGTGTGCACTTTGTTATCGAGTATTTAAGAAAACAGTTGCTTATAGAGAAGTTGCAGTACGTTTGCTGGGCAAGTACTGTTGACGTTGTGTGCCCATTTCCTTCTTGTACAGTGACGAAGCCCCCCTCATAGTTTCCAGCCGAATAGGCACTTTGCCATTCCTAAATAACATTTGAAGAAGGGAATGCATTTCTAGTTGGCAGAAGGAGCATTGTGTCGAAAAACCTATTCTTTCAAAAAATAGTGCACCAGGTAGATGAAGATAATTAGGAATCACAAGGATTTGTTATGGATGACCTTTACCAGTGCATTGCACGCAGTATCAGTGTACTATATTTATCGGAGATCCATAATTCAGGTTTTGTGTTTGCCAAAGTATCGCTCGGCATTGTGGACGCTTGTGCCAATCTCCGCGTCTTTAGCTACTGCGTCTGCTTCTTTCTGCTTAGGGGTTTTTAAGGCCTCTCTGAGCTGCTATACAGGCCAGGACGTAAAAAATTACTAGCTGTTTATTTGCCTTCCTAATGACTAATAAGCTCTCCTCCATACTGAGGCATAAACATGTCTTAGAAAATTGTGCTTAATAGTGCTCTACTGCAGAGATTTTAGCGCCTAAAAGCGAAACGAGAGCTAATGGAATTGTCTTTTAAAGACACCGGTCATCGCCTTCATGATGAAGGCAGGTAAACTTTATTAATTCTGTTTCGACCCGTAGAGCTCGATGTCAAGCTTACATTACCACCTTCCGAAACACATCCCTGAACTTAAGTCCGCGATTATAAACATGTGGAAGTTACTTCCATTTTATGAAAATTGACAACCCGCTTAAAATGCATCGATTCTATGTTCACCAGAAATGCCGAAAATTCTCAAAGCCTACACTGGATGATATTTCTCCAGTCAATCATAAGCTTCCCATGAGAGTGATCAGTATAAATTTTGCCGTTCCAGCGGAGTCCGCTATTTAAGAACCTTGGAGTGCATTTTCAACGTTGTTTATTGTCTGGCCAATCAGTGGAATTTAGTGGGTTCATTGCCCAATTAACACCACATCTCTTAAGATTTCTTCCAGTTGAACAGCTTGCTTTCTGGTAAGTTCCTACGCGCATGAATTAAGCTGAATACGCTAACGAATAAATGAAGAAAAGAATCTAGCAAGAGGCTCCGTGTAAAGCAAACTACGGGAGAGACAAGAAGTTGCTCTCAATTCAGGTCGATCTGTTTTCAACAACAGCTCTAGTGATAAGATTGTATGATTTTAGACGATTTAACACTTGGGATAAAAACTAGCATTCAAAACACATTGCAATTTAAGTGAACAATTCAAATATAAATATGTCCAGACTTTTGTGCCATGGAATCAAAAATACTCCTGGCTTGAGTTAAAAAGTAGAACAGCAAATCATCTGAAGAAAAAAATTGCGCCAAGTAGAACTCGAACTCGAGTTTTTTGTCAGCGCCTTTGTCCTACTAATCTAATATTAACAACCGGGTATCTCCGACATTTGAATGCGATTTTCAGAACAGGACACAAATGTCAACTCTCTCTTGAAGACCGAGCTAAATTCATTGCTTTATAGTCCAATCTACATGTCACACATTGCGCTATAATTGGAGCACTTTTTAAAAAAATCCCTTTCCGCTCCGAATGCTACAAAATCACTGATGACAGCACTTCTTACACATGTGTAACACAGAACAAAAGTAATCTAGCCAATAAAACTTGAAAACAACTTGTATTCTAGTTTATGGTAACTCTTTTAAACGGGATAAAAACTGTAAAAATGTTTAAACTTCTATTTGATGTCTACTACTTTCTAATGGCAGAGTATGGTGTGGATTATAACGACAACGATGCTGATATATGAACGAAGTAACCTCTTTGGACTTCTGACCCTCTATTACCTTTGGCAGGAGCTCACATGCTGTCCATTACAGAAACCTAGGTCTTTGCTTTACTTTCCCGTCGTCCAGTCTTTTGCTCTAATGGAGGTGTCAAGAAAGGCTGCATTCTACACTCCCTTAGCAAAACAAAAAAATCGTCACATTTTGGTTTTTTTTATACAGAATAGGTTTCGTGCGACTCTTAACGGCATTATTTCTAAATATGTCGTTTATGTCGAAGTGTCACGAAAAATTTGAATTTATATATCGTGGTGGGGTATCTTAAACCTGTTCTCTATGTCCCTTTACGAGAATATTCTCGTCTTTTAACAAATGTAGTGGAATGGATTCTTATAGTGTGGTAGTCGATTGGCCCTTCACTGCTTCTTTTTTATAGGACTCTAAGAGACATAAAAGGATAAAGGATAAAGCTCTCAACGATGATCAGTAACTGAGTGACGCGCCATGTATTCGACTTCATTAAGCTTCGTCTGGAGGTGACTGAATGCATATCTGGCCTATATAATGACTGCGATGGCCTACGATGTATCCAACCAATGCTGCTATCCTCTGAGACAAGTCTGGCACCAATTTTGAGACCCCGGAGGGCTTGGTGAGCCACGGGCGCGAAGAATGATCCCATGTGTGGGTCGCAGGGCGCCTAAGAGACATAAGAGCAGGAAATATATATAGAATGAAGATGAGTTAGATCGTTTCTTTTATTTTGTTCACCAACTAAATCGCTTTTTACGTCGTGATAGTGCATAAGTTGCTGTCCTCCGTGAAAGTGTTCTTATACAACATGGTGCATGATTAGTGCTTATTTTGCGGACAGAAATTGGCAAGTAGCGATACTGAGAAAAATCCCGTAAATATCGGGCGATGCAAAAAAATTGGTTGGAAATTAATACTAATCACATATAGAAATAGTTGATAATGGGCGGTTCTGAGTTCTTGCAGACCTGAAGATTACTACGGTAGCAGCAACAATCGAAACGATAACAGGCTAGGGCAATAGCGTAAAAGTTCTAGTCGCTGCAGCAGCATACAGTATGATTTCTTTGACAGTGCTTTATTGAACACCAAGTGTGAGTGTAGCGCAGTAGTTATAGGTGCCGTGCCCCCATAGTACACATCAAATCGGACTTTCGTTCGATCCTACGCCCCACGGCTCAAGAAGCTTTCCATCCCTCAGGCGTGGACAGATTGGTACCAGACTTTTCTGAAAGAGTAACAACATTGACTAGATAGTGAAGTACAACTGCAGTAATGCTGAGCTATTCGTAAATATAGACCCTTATCCAAATCGAACCACGATTGCCATTTCCATGAGTTATCTTGGTAGTTCTAGAAGCCAAGTTCTATCCAACCTCGGCATAAATAGTTAATATTTTCTTCAATTTACTGACTTACTGACTTCATACATCGGTGGTTCACTGCTAGCTGGTGAGTGTACACGCCTGATGTGTATCCAACTAAATCTTGCAACGACTGATGAAGTCGATGACGACACGACGCATCGTTTACAGCTTGATCGAAAGCTTTATTTTCAGCCCTTTAATGCATTTAAAGGCATAATTTGGTTTACTATCAGCTCATTGCCAGGAACTCTCAAAATGTCATTTTTTAATAACGTCCGTGCAAATCATCAAAGCGCAGTTCGCAACGCAACTCTTTAACGGGGTTTTTGCCAACATTAAACAATGCTCTTGCATGTTTCACGTGTGCGAGACATATTTTATTGTTTTTATGCCCTACATGTGGAAACGAAGTTAACGTGTAGAGCAGTGGTTAGAGATGACCTGCAACATGCAAAGGGATTGGTCAACGCCGAAGGTTTTGTGGTTTTGTGACATGATAAGTGCGATTTTAAGTACCACTTGCACAAGCAACCCTGAGTCAAAAAAACTCGCAGTAAAAAACTCAACTCCCTCTCTTACACAAGCAGGAACACACACCACCTTAAGGTGCGTTGTGTATTCGCTGTGAATACTGGTGAGATTTGTGAGTACAATGAGTCTTCTAACCCCATAAATGATAAAAAGGGTAAGGCGTTAAGGTTTTGTCAACTCTGAGGGATGCGCCATGCATTAAAGCCTATTCATAGGATCGTTTAGATGGTTGAATGCATATCTAGCCTGCACAATGACATGCGATGACCCATTAATGTGTAAAGCCAGTGATTATATCCTCAATGACAAGTTTGATTCCGACTTGAAGACACTGAAAGGATGGAAGGCTTAACGACTTCAAGGGCTCTGAGCAAGGGATTGCACCAACGACCGCTCCATTGTGTATTACAGGGCATCTCTACTAACTTCGTTGCACGCGATCGCGATCTTTTAATTCTATAGCCATTTTCTGCTGTTTACAATAACCGGAGGAAATTTAAGACGTCGCGTTATCAATCACCTGTTCTTCGCGTTTTTCGGTCTGCTCAAATCTCTAGTACGTTTGGTATGGTATGCTACGTGTCTAAACAAACTATGGCAGCACCACGAACTCCGATTGGCAAAACAAATGCAAAAAATTTGCATTTGTGAACTGCAAATGAAGATGGAAAGATGGATCGGATGCCCAAAACGTTTTTGATGGCCAACAGACAGAAAGTTTTATCTTTCGAAAAAAGATCTGCAAGAATGTGTGGAACGTAGGATTTTTGCATACATATGGTATGGAATCGCCTTTCACCATTTTCATCGGAATATTTGTGATGCCCAACTTCGCAGTCATAACGAAAAGTAATGTGATATTATTCCAGATAAAAGCGTACGTCAATGTGAGCAAGTAGCATCGAAACGGCGATCATAGTCTTCTTTTTGTCCTTTTCTTTTAGATTCTCTCCATCTTCTCCCTCTGATCCACAAGGGCTCCGACTGCCTGTGGTGGTGACGACCCAGGGCAGAGTTTGGCCAGGCTGATCTCGGGATTCCAGGAAACCACAATAGCTCAACCGGCAAGTCTCCAACAAAGAGGAAAAAAATGTGGGCAACATGCTGGCGCCCCCACAACTAGTGGAGACGAGTCGTCCAAGTATCCAAATATCTCCAACTATTTTTCTAGAAAAGGAGAACGAGGGGCTAAATGGTAAAAGCCGAAATTCGGGTGTTGGATCTTGATCGTTGATAATGAAGTAAGAAATCACATCTGCATAATCATTTCTACTTTCAATGTAAAAAATGATAGTCGTGCGACGATTCAGATGTAATTATTCGTGTAGTTTTTTCCTTTACCGACTTGCATGAGATGATATCTCTCATTTAAACAAAATAAACCGGACTGCATGATTTGATGTGTGACGACACACTGCACTTCAAGTGCATTGGTATTCTAAAAGAGAATTCCCAGGTGTTTGCATGATTTATCAAATGTAAGTGTACTGCTAGTCAAGTGGGAAGTCTTTGGAGAAATTCTCCACCTAGCGTGCTCGGTAGAGGGTTCATGGAAGAAGTGGGGCGCAGTTGAGGGTTTATTACATTGAAGATGCTCAAACTTATCTTCAGTGAAACAAGGGTTTCTGGATGTTCAGGATCAATCGAATTCAGGAATGGCTCTCTTCTTAACAAATTTTCGCATTGGCATTGCTAGAAATGCATTATAGTTAATTCATTTAGCACTTTTTGTTTGCTAGGAGCAATAGCAAAAACCATGGACGGACACATATTTAAAGACGGCCGGTTGTTCTCTTCACTCCATCCTCGATGTCACTTCATCCTCCTTAACCACCCTGTTCCTTCCTGTTCATTTCGATGATTATATTAACCTCTCGCTTCAGAGACAAATGGCTAAAGGATTTGAAGAAACTCATTCCGTCGAGCGTGACTAAAGACACGAATGGCATCGGAAGCAAGTAGGTTTTTCTTGAACATCGTTTTCTTGACATTCACCCGTAGACCACTTTCCACACGTACTAGGTAGAGATACACAAGACCATGATTAAAGGGCTTCCTTGACTGCTTCTATCTCAACCGAGTCCAAGGGGTTTTTTTAATTTGAAGAAAGTGAGAAATGGAATCTAGTACGTTCTTGACACCTTAGTAATTTCTACTATTGCGTAATCACAAAGATGATTGCTTCACTGCCCATAATGCTTGGTCCACTCGAAAATCAGTTTGCTAGCATGGCTGTCCATCATGCACAGCTCCCTGTCCAGAATAATTTAAATAAACAGCTTGTAATTTATATAGACTGGTAACACATAACACTTGCGACCTCGGGAAGAACAACCACTGGGACGACGTATCCATCCTCGATTGGACATAGATGCAGTTGTACTTGCCTGTTGAAAAGACCAAAACAGAAGCTGTGATTGGTTTTCCTTATTGCCCTCTCGAAAAGTGAACTTTGCCATTCTGGTAAACATAGGGCAAGTCTTTCAATTGGCAAGACTTTGGTAGAAGTCGTCGGTGCTCTTTCTGGGGTCTGTGACTTCGGGAACCTTTCTTTTAATAATGTCCGATTGTACATATTGTACAGATCCCAGACCTTCCTTCATTCGGTTCTTTGTGTTGCATGCACCATGAACGAAGGTGCTGGTATTTGCGTGTTGCTTCGGCTCTCACTCGAAGATTCTATAACCTTTGAGAACGCAGTTGAATGATGATCGAGTAAAGTTTCTCCCGAACTATCTTATTTTTAGTACCATCGTAAAACCAGGTGAGGGCTAACGCAGTGGTAGTGATGTCGTTTACCACGAAGACAGTGCTGGTTCGACAGCGCCCGAGCGTATCAAGCTTGTCGTCCTCCCAGAGTCGGGACATTGGTACCAGACTTGTCTGGAAATAATTCACTGTCTCGAATTCATCCTGCTACGCTCTCACACGGCGCTCTCAGTAATCAAGGTAGAATAGACTGAATCCGCATTCAACGGCGTTCATAAAAATGACAGAATTCCTCTTGCAGCGGGCGAAACAACACGCGAAAAGTTGGAAAAAGCTTCGTGGATAGTGGATGGGAAGAAGCGAATATAATGCAAGGAGTGCTGGCATGGACGAAATAGATATGAAGACGGGTTATGTGGTATAAGAAACAAATAGTCGTGAACATATTGTATCCCTCGCTCGTTTTCCCCCCATCAGTGATTTTGAAAACAGTATCTCAGCAACAACCAACTTGCTTGGGGATTCCGCTTCATCAAGATAAGAACTAAAGTGCTTTGAAGTTGTCTAAGTTTCAAGTTTGCTAAGAGTTAAAGGTCTCAGAAATGTAAAAATTAAAAAAGTGTAAAACCTTTTCTCGGAAAATTTTTGAACTGTAAGTTTTCAAAATTTTCCTCGCCTACTTAATTCCTTCTGTGTTCAGAATACGACACTATCTGAAAGTGTTTTTTGTAAGCTCCGAAAATCGTAATTCTTTCTTGGTAAAAAAAGAGAGCTTATACCTATTAAGAACAGATCTCATAGATCTTCACTCGCTTAATAAAATTCAATATGAGTAGAGATTTGTTGGTTGAAAGGGCTTAAAGCAGCCACTAAAAGCTTCGAAACAGATGCAAATTGTCACAAATTTTGCGTTCTGTTTTGTCTCAAAAGATTTAAAGGAATCGATTTTGGTAGTGGACTAGTGTTGACGAGAATCCTAGCTTAGGCAATGGCTCTAATATCGCTTACTCACTAGAACACTACTTCTCCTAAACGACGAACATCGTCCAAGCAAGGAGGCGCCGTCACGGATTCCTATGGAATCATACAGAATCATCTAGCTTCTTACATCGCGAGTTCTTAAACGGTTTCTGGTCAGTCGTCTTAGCTAACTCTATCGCGTTGCAGCTTTTTAGCACATAGAGAACAAGAGTTAATATTTCTTTTCTTACCGTTTCCAGCGATTAATATACATGGGAGTCTATCGATTTCTAGAATGGTAGTTGAACGTATTCGTGGACATCTTGTCGGTTTTAATTGGAGCGCGCAGGAAGCTTATTAATTGTAGTGGATTTCTATCTCCCACCTTTATATTTGACATCTCTTTGACTACAGACTTATCATAAGATTTACGAAAGATTACAGTCAGCAAGCAAGCAAACGCTCCCAGGCACGTACTTCTGATTACGTTCACGAGCAAACTGAAGCCCTAGGTAAATCTGGCGATGGACAGCCCATTCTTCCAGTGTACCTTTTTTTCTTAAGCTAGTGTATGATAATCTTTGGTAGACGTTTTTCATACTTCCCGCCACCAGAAAATGCGACACACAGCATGACTCCCAGGCGGTTCGAGATCCCTTAAGATCGACCCTATTTCTCAAATACTGGCTTACTTACTGACTTGCTTCGATGCTTGGGTGGTCTATCAACACTTTTCTTATCTGGGTTTCCGGATACAATCGTTGAACTTCTTCTCAGCGCTAGAGGCCCTGCTGGGGATGAATCCGCCACTATATTTCGCTGCCCGACAGCTAGGAGCACCTCTTTGCCATGATCACCTGTATCACCTGTACACCTGTAGTCCCGTTGATCGTCGAGTGACTCGAGCGGACGCCAGTAAGTCTTCCATTTTTCCCCTGTCGCGTGCAAGAGTAGCCCAATGGGTTCTGTTCGTTTTAGGGACTGGTCGAGCATCATATCTTCTAGGCTCTTCGTGAAGAACTCTGACCATCGCGTCGATGGTCTTCTTGCAGTACCTTTGACATCCCGAGGAATCCAGTCACTAACGGCTCTTGTCCATCGGTTGTCATTCATTCTCATTACGTGTCTGGCCCACCTTATCTTCGATTGTTTGGCGTACAGAACGGCATCTTTGATTTTTGATCGTCGACGCAGATCGGAGCTTCGGATCCCTTCCCTTACTTGTGTGAAACGGGATACTCCTAGCGTCGTCCTTTCGACTGAACGTTCGATAACGCAGAGTGATCTTTCAGCCTGCTTACGCAGCGACCAGGTTTCTGACATATACGTTAGGGCAGGAAGTACCGTTGAGTCGAAAAGGTGGGCACGAAGTCGGGTGTTCTTTGTTCTCTTCACTACATCCCCGATGCTCTTGAAAGCTCCCCAAACCGCTCGTTTCCTTCTGCTCAGCTCTAGAGCTAGGTCGTTCATCATATTGATTTCCCGACCTAGACAGAACTGAAGCATTCCGAGATATTCGTTCCGTTGGGAATGGATGGGGCATGCGAAACCAATCCGTTCCTCATAAACACCGTTTTTGTGAGATTTAGTCGAAGACCGATCTTTCCACAGGCTTTATCAAAGTTGGTAAGCATGCGTTACGCCTGGCTAATGTTTGGCGTTATAAGGACAATGTCATCAGCAAAGCGAAGATGGTGTTACTCCCGACCATCGATTTTCACTTCCATATTATCCCATTCCAATGCTCGCATGACGTTCTGGAGGGTGGCGGTAAATAATTTTGGCGAGATGGTATCGCCTTGCCTAACTCCTCTTTTTGACGTCAATGATAATATCGTCGTAGAATGGTGATACCTTCGTTGTGAAATTTTTGTACAGCTCACGAAGAATCTTTATGTACTGAGTAGAGATTCCTTGACTATCCAGGGCTTCCAAGACTCCTTCTATTTGCCATGATAAGGCGGCAAACCGTTGGGAGGCCTTCCAAAATGCTCTGGTCAAAATCGCTTTTCAATCAATTCTGCTGTACGGGCGGAAATTTCGTATGAAACACCTTGATAGCCAGCAAATTAGAACAGAGTTTGCGACGATGGCAGACTCTAAAAACGAACAGTGGAGAGATGGTTTCCGAGGTTTTCGAGCCAGAGATCAATTACTTGAAGATTAAGAGTGGGGTCTGCTTGTGATGCCTGAGAGTTTTATCGCCGATGATAAGCGAAGGCAAACTATCGTAGAAAAATTAACTTGGACAATCGCTTTTTCTTTTCTCAAGAAAAAGTGGAAGTTGTTCTACCATTTCTAAGTAAAATTATAAATTATTGGTGAAAGTTAAAGGTCTCGCCGTGTAGCACACTGTTTCACTAAAGAAATTCATTGAGACAATTTGAAACGGATACTTCGCTCTTAAAGTGAAAAAACCACTACCGGTTTATTTACTTACTGAATGATAACGTGCTTTGAAAAACAAATTATTACCTACTTGGATGGCCCGTCCTTGCTGGATGCATAATTTCCGTTTTTTGCACAGTTTAGCTGGCCTAGCCATTGTGATACCCTGGAGCCCCGAGGTCAGCCTGCCCAAAGTCTGCCCCAGGTCTTCACCACCACACGCAGTCGCCGGCTATTGTGGATCAGAAGGAGATTTGTCACCATGCGACTAGTTTTATACTAGACGGTGATAGACCCTTGTACTGGTTTACTCTTAAATGGGATTCCTGATGGAAACGTCGGACTACTTCTCAGCTTGGGAGACACTGCCAGAGGCACGAATCCGCCCGCTGTACATCGCAGTCCGACACCCAGGACCACCTCCCAGCCACGACGAGGCGGTAAACTGTTCGGAGGAAACAGAATCAATCAGAGGAAATCAATCAGAATCACGCCTCGAGAGTTTTGCGCGCTTGTGTTCTCGATTCCTGCCCGAGGATCGTGACACGTACTTCAAAGTCCTCCACGCTATGTCTCTGGGTCCTATGCGTGCCCTAGTAGGGTATTTGGTTTCCTTTGGCGGACTAGGCGTTCTTTTATGCGGACACAGAGGGGTCTGCCCGTTTCGCCAATGTATTCGTCTCCGCACTCCTTACAGGAGATCTCCTGATACGCGTGATATTGGGCAGTGTATAAGGCTGTTATTTTGATGGGAGAAGCATATTACGCTTCCATGTGAACTCTGTGCGGTTGGTCTCCACGCGACATAATCAGTGGAAGCCTCATAGAAAGCGGCTCTGAGGAAGGCGAAATCCGCCGAAACGTCAGCTTGCTCGTGAATAAAGAATGAAAATAACACCTCGTGTTTGCTCAACAAGAATACGAAGAATTACTTGATCAATGCCGAGGTTAATAGAAAGTCGGACGTGGGAGATACTTGTAAGTATTTGGTACGTTTTTGTATCGTCCACCACCTAAATAAACTGTTGTAAGGGTTTGGAACTACTCCTTTTTTATATTCGCCTATTTTGTGCGATAGTCGTAAATCGCAATTCCTCATTCGCAATTACTTTCAATAATTTAATTTTTGGTGCGCGTGTAGCGCTCTGGTCAGAGGCGCCCTGCAATGCACCCATGGGATCAATCCCCATGCCCATGGCTCGCCAAGCCTTCCATCCATTAGGGGTCAGTAAATTGGTACCAGACTTGGCTGGGAAGATAGCAAACTGGCTCTATACATTGGTAGGCCACCGTGAGTAAAGGCCAGATATGCATTCAATCAGCACCAGCGATGCTTTGTGAAGTCGAATGCATGGATTCTTCAGGGATGTTGATAAACGCCGAGAGCTTTTTCATTTTATCCTTTTAATTCAATTTCCAAATAATATTACTAAAAAATATAAAAGTAAAAAAATAAAGGATCAAAATGAATGAAACGAAAGTGAAAGATGCCAAAAAAATACAAGAGAAATAAGAGTCAAATGCCGGTCAAAAAATTGAACAATACATTTTTAATGATGCTGAGATATTTGCAAAACTCCGGACCGCAGGTGTCTACGGTGTTAACTGGGTTCGTTGCCGATTTGGGCCTCCCAGATCAATCCCGCTGACGGGTGATTGCTGATGGCAAAAAGATCAATAGAAGTAGCTGAGAGACAGGCGAAACGAAGGACCCGCATGGTGTGGTGGTGAGCGCGCTACTCGCCGAAAAGGACAATAACGCGTTCGTTTCCCACCGTAGACACCTGCGGTCCGGAGTTTTGCAAATATCTCAGCATCATTAAAGTTATATTTCGCAATATATACCCTGCCGCTGAAAAGAGTGGGCAGTAAATAATAAGTCAAAATTGTGAACAATACATTCCATACACAACGTTTTCTGTTTTCCTATAGTCATCTAGGGGTTTCCGATAACATGAGAGCTTAAGAAATTAACGAGATGATGGATTATAGCAACGACTTCGTTTCACTGAAAAACGTATAGATAACGTCAGATGGAATGGAATATAAATCGAGTTTTTCACGGAAGTTGGCAATAAAGAAGCCGGAAATGTGAAGAGAAATGTGAGACCTCTTGTGCTTCCCGGTTCCAGGAGTGTGAAGAAAGTGAATCAAAGTGGAAGGCTGAAAGTGTCGCTGAAGTCATCAGTGCGCGATCTAACGACATCACGAACACTGGCTTTTCACTTACTCTCAGTAATTTGTTCCTTGTTTTTCCTAATCGCTTTGTACTTTACAAAGTGTTATTCAGAGAACCGGCGCCCAAGTAACTAATAAACTTTGGTAGTTGGTCGACTAGATGAGTGGCAGTGTTACTATTCTATTTATGGAAGCGAAAAGAACGTGGATGCGATTCCGTCGGGCTGCTCGGCGATGAAGTCACCAGTTCTCTCCTTTCTGAAGGAACGCTGCCCATGGCGGTTCTTCAAAGGCTTTTTCGTCTGAAATAGCATCAAGCTAACAATTGCCCAGTAACATGAGCTAAATAGGGAATAAATCAATTTAAATCTGTTTCAGCTGAGAGACTGGCGAAACGAATGAGCCGCATGGTGTGGTGGTGAACGCGTTGCTCCCCGGAAAGGACAACAACGCGTTCGTTTCCCACCGCAGACACCTCCGGCCCGGAGTTTTGCAAACATCTCAGCGTCACTGTGGTTAAATCTGCCTTTTGATCCAACGGAAAAAACCACCGTCATCATTGCTCGGATTCATTAGAGGGAAACATCGTACATTTCAACATCGGTTTGGTGTCACAATATGGTAATTCGAGAGAAAAAACCCTGTTCGCTAGATACCATAAGGCTTTTTTTCTTCAATATAAACATATATTTCTGCTGTAGGGCAGTAAAACATAAACTGGTTGTGATGTTATCGTCACGTCTAGCGATAAATTTGTTAACATGCACTTGAACACATCAATGATCGGTCAGAACTAGAAAATTTCTTAATGAATCATTAAACCATATCAGTGTGGGTTGTGTGAAGGGCACGAAAAATATATTCTATTAATTAAGAGTAGTGAGTGCTCTTTGTAATTCGTAGAATCTGAAAGGACTTAATACCCATAACGCTGAAAGTTCTCGTCACAGTGACAAAGACCAGTAGTTACATTCACGTAGGAGGGATAATAGACGTTAGTACTAACAGTTACCAGTATTTTTCTAAGCATTGGTCATTGTTAGAATCTATAAATCTGCAAATTTCACTATTGATGCATCCTTAAGAATTCTAAAAGAACTACATATGAGTATTAAGGCAAGTAGGGAAATGTCTCACAGTGTGGTTTTCTTAATTCCTTTAGGGGTAATTCTCGATGAGAAGACATTTATGGACATACCTCGATTAAGTGTCCACGGCCCACCAACCCTTCCATCCCTCCGGGGTCGGCAAATTGCTTGCAGAGTTGTTTGGAAAGATAGCAGCACTGGCTCGATACATTGGTAGGCCACCGCGAATCATTGTAAAGGCCAGATATGCATTCAATCACCTCCAAACAATATTTAACGAAGTCAAATCCATGGCGCATCCCTCAAGGATTGATCAACGCCGAGAGCTCCATTCCTTATCCCTTTTTTTTTACCTCGATTAAGAACGCTGTACAAAATGCATGGGATAATCGGCTTGAAAATGTATCTGCATAGTTTGCACTTTGAACAAAAAAAAACCCATAGTAATTTCATGACAAGTCCAAAGTGATTGTGAAAGTCGCTCGAATGCAGTGAAGCACGTCTTTTCAGAAATCCACAACCTGATTACAACGAATATTACGAGAGGGGTTATGCTTGTTCTAGGGATTGGTCTAAACATTTCCTATGAGATCTTTTATTTTTCAAGCAACAGATTGTTTGTTTTGTTCTGTGAACCGTTTTTTAGCAATCATTAGCTGATTAAGACCCCTAACGACCTGCTATGTTAACTCCAATCCCTTCATTGTGTACTTTCGCTCGAATTAACAAGAAACGATACGTATTCAGGAGGCATACTCACGTTCTTATACATGGATATAACTAGGCATACATGGAAAATGTAAGTGAATGTGCAGCAGGAGAGAGAAGGAACTTATCACCTGAACCCACATACATCCCATGCTTCATTGGCTTCCCTGCTCCGAAATTTCGTATACTATTTGACACCTGAAAGCGGACAGCAAAACCTCGCAACGAATTTGATCAATATCCCTGTTAGAGAGATCCGCCGATTTGAAAATTCACTTGAACCATTTGTAGACCTGGTATTAATGAAATAACTCGAGCTGACATCAATAAGATCTTCATCTTAGTCTTCATTCCCGTAACACACGAGGTGGATCATCATTTTGCTCTATGGTCCTTTTGTTACCAGTGTTTTTTCACAAGGAGCTTTCCATGGATCGCTTTGGTAAATGTCTCACCCTGGTTGTGTTCCCGAAAGAAAACGTCGTGCTTCTTTTCCTAAGGTGATATCGTCAGTTCGTGAGATGCACGTCGATGGGTAGTTATAAGACAGCTCTTTAAAGAAACACATCCTAACCACTTTTTAAAGCAGTTGCTTTAGAATTAAAACAGAATACTTCGTGCTTTCGTTCCATTTGACTTCCCCTTCTTCCTTTGAGAATTTTTGAAATGCTATGGTTTGATTATCGGGCGGATAGCACAGTGGTAGTGATGTCCGTCATCAAGAAAATGGTGCTGGTTCGATTCCGCCCCCGGGCCAACCAAGCCTCTCATCCCTCCAGGGTCAGGAAATTAGTACCGGACCTACCTGGAAAAGAAAATCACACTCTGCAATCCAATTAGAAACGCTCCAGCTCGATTATCTAAGGACTCCAGGAAGAACTACCAGCATTCTACGACATTCAAGATGAAATGAAAATCCTCAATCAAGCAGCAACCAAAGCCATATGTAAAGTTGGAAGATCTTCGTGGACAATGGATGCGAGGAAACGAATCGAATGGGAGAACTGCTGGGGATCCGTGCAGGAGACGTGAAGACAGCTCGTATGAAATAAAATAAAAAAAATGAAACTGTTCCACGAACGGAGCTTTGGGGCGTAAAAGGCGTAAAGCTTAATATTACAACTTTTGTGAATTACTTTCAACATTTATGTTTTTTTTTAAAACACTACATAGTAATTGAAACACAGGCCGTATCAGTATTTACAAGAACTAGTTCTCACACCTATTTAAGTGTTAATAAAGTTGATTACGATAAAAGGGTAAAGGATAAAGCCCTCGGAGTTGTTCAATCCCTGAGGGATGTGCCATGCATTCGACTTGATTAAGGATCGTTTGGAGGTGAGTGAATGAATGATATTTGGGCTTTACAATGACTCGCGATACCCTACCGATATATCGAGCCAGTGCTGCTATACTCTGGTACCAATTTGCCGACCCCGGAGAGATGGAAGGCTTAGTAGACCAAAGCCGTGGGGACGGATCCCATGTGAGTGTTGCATGGCGCCTCCCGCCACTGCGCCAGACGCACCCTACCACACAGAAACCCTCAATATTTTCGAGCATTATGTTATTTATAATGAAGCACCTTCTTCAGACCCCCTCCAGGCAGTAAAGAGGAAAGAAAAGCTCCTTCAAAACAGTTGTACCTTATTAACTAGTCTCTATTCCGATCATATACCATTATCAAATCCCTTGAATTAGCACATTCATAGTTTATGATGATATCAACAGAAGATCTTCCAGTAACAAAGCTGAAGCGTACTGATATGTAGTAGCTGCTCTAGGACTTGTAATGCTCCACTCTACTGGATTCTAGTGAATGCACACCCAAAGCTCACACGTCATGAATGTACGGGTGGACAATCGACTCAAATCATTCCGGGTGTGAAGCACTTGAAGGGCTGAAACGACGTTATCCGCAATAGGGCTTCTATAACAGCTTCGTGCAAAATTAAAAGTGGAACAAAAAAAATGGTGATTCTATCTTAGTAATTATCTCTTTTTAGTCAACATGAACTTCTTACCACTTGTCCTTAAATTATGATGGTTGACGTTTCGGCGACTTTGCTATAGACGTATTCTATTTCCATATTTTATTATTCTACCAATATTTCCTTGTACTAAGGTAGTGGCGCAGTGGTTGGAGCCGCCATGCAACACTCACAGGGGGACCCATCCCCACGCCCTTGGCCCACTAAGCCTTCCAACCTTCCGTGGTCGGAAAATTGCTACCAGACTTGTCTGCGAGTATAGCAGTACTGGCTCGATACATCGGCAGGGCATCGCAAGTCATTGTAAAGCCCAAATATCATTCATTCAATCACCTCCAAACGATCCTTAATCAAGTCGAATGAATGGCGCATGCCTCAGAGACTGATCAACGCCGAAAGCTTTGTCCTTTTATCCTTTTATGCTTTTTCGTACCACCAACAATTACCTGCAAAGAAGTTGAATTTAGCATAAAACGTGTTCCTGTTGTAAACAGTGCACGCTTTTCATGGCCATTATTGGAACAGATTAAGTAGAACTACAAGATTGCTGAGATATTTGCAAAACTCCGGACCGCAGGTGTTTGCGGTGGGGAACGAACGCGCTATTGTCCTTTCCGGGGAGTAGCGCGTTCACCACCACACCATGCGGGTCCTTCGTTTCGCCTGTGTCTCAGCTAGTTCTTATCGATCTGTGCCGTCAGCGACGGGTGATTGCTGATAAGATACTAGCTGAGACACAGGCGAAACGAAGGACCCGCATGGTGTGGTGGTGAACGCGTTACTCCCCGGAAAGGACAATAGCGCGTTCGTTCCCCACCGCAAACACCTGCGGTCCGGAGTTTTGCAAATATTTCAGCAATCTTGTAGTTATATTTCGCATAGTAACAACCTGCCATAAAAAGTATAGAAGGCAGAAAATAAAAAGTTAAATATTGTGAATTCAGCTTAAGTAGAATTATTTCACACTGCTGTTGCATTCTGTGAAAAGATGCTTCGAATGTTTTATGGCATATTTACAGTTGCTGTACGTTGATAATTTATTGTATCACAACACGTTTAGCACAGTGGTTGAGGTGATCCGCAATCGACGCGAGGTCATTGTTTCGATCTGGCACCCCGAGGTCATCAAGCCATCATACCTCCGGAGCCGGTAAGTTGGTACTATACTTGTTTAGGAGTATAAAAGCACTGACTTATACATCAGTAAGCCACCGTAAATCATTATCTAGGCCAGATATGTATTCAATCACTTCTTAAGGTGCTTGATGAAGTCAAATGACATCCATCAAAGAGTGATCAACGCCGTTTACCCTTCTATTATTTTACTCATTTTTTCTTTATTTTATTGTTTTATTTAACATGAGCCGTCATCACATACTGTGTGGATTCCGGCGTATTCATCGTCCACAATGGTCTTCAAACACTTCGCGTATTGTTTAAGCAGCTGATTGAGGATTTCGTCTTTTTTATGAATGCCGCAGAATGGTGGTTGAGTCGTTTCTCTTTATAATCTTAGATATAGCCAGGCTAAGCCGTCCCCATGTGGATTATAGGAGAGCGTTGCAGAGAGGATCTAACTAGCGCCTTTGCTTCCTGATCAACGGCATCCCTAACCAATGCGCTACCCCCTTTCTCCCATCCTTCTGCACTTTCATTAGATCGCAATATCTACTACCAGTCGACAGGTTTCTTTTAGGAAATGATTGAATTGCGAGTGATAGTTGAAACACAACCAGCTTAACGTGCTCGCGACGACGCCTATTTATCAGTCATCATGAATATGCCAGTTTTCCGGAAATAGACGATAGTTCTTCTGTGGCGAAATGACTTGAGGGGTTGAGCACACAAAAGAATTACAAAGGGGACTTTGACCTAACGTTCTGTTGGTATGAATACTATATACGCTACTACGCACTAGACGTTACTAGGTTGAATCATACGCACACACTGCGGTCCTCATTTAGAAAGTGTTTTCAGCGTAGGTTTAGCCTATTTTTTGTATTATTTGTACTCGCCCATTCTATGCGATAACTATGAATATGATTCATTACATTGATTGAAAGTGAAATAACAGTCAATTACCGACCAACGAACTCTTTCGAGAAAAAAGTTTTTCTTATACTTCTTTAACTGCTTGGAGCTTTTTCCTGTTCAACAGCTAGTACAATATTTGTTTTGTATAAGGTGTCGACTGGTTACAAAAAGTGTGGAGAAAAGGCTGTATGCGCTAAAATAAACCTTAGAAAAGGAATGACCCATATAGAGGTCATACCGGCCACAGTGTCGACTTAAGAATGACTCCTATAAGGGTGATATCGGCGCAAATGTGTTAAGGACAACTTAAAGTTTTGGTCGAGTTTCTTTTTGAAGTTTGTTGCTGAAACTCCTTACACTTAGTTACAATAAATTCTCCATCCATTTAAGAAACTCGTCTGAGTGATTAGGAGGAAAAACAACCCGTATATATACCATGGGTATAAAGACTTGCGTATAAGACGTGAAGAGCAAATATTTGGGTACCATATACCAAGTGGGCGCGTGTGGCGCAGAGGTTGGAGGCGCCACTACGACGCACACGTGAAATCGATCCCTACGCCCATGGCCCACCAAGCCTTCCATCCCTCCGGGGTCGATGAATTGGTACCAGACTTGTCTGGAAGTAGCACTGGCTCGATACATCCGTAGGCCACCGCGAGTCATTGTGAAGGCCAGATATGCATTCAATCACCTCCAAACGATGCTCAATGAAGTCGAATGCATGGCGCATTCCTCAGGGATTGACCAACACCAAGAACTTTATCCTTTACTATACCAACTCTCTATACGCACGCGTAATAAAAACACTATGTGTTCTGTCATGCCCATACATAAAGTACCGCAATTTTCATAATGTCCTCGCAATCATGAGGTTATGTCATAACCACTCTTGAGGGCCAGTTCATCGAACGAGAAGTGGAGTTGTTAATTGGCTGGCATGAATCGACGCCATAAAAAACAATCGTCAACCACTAAAACTCGTAAAAAATTGTACACGAACAGTTTTGCAAACGTAAAGAAAGACATTACATCAACCAGCATTAAGATATGTAAGACTATGAGAAAAAAAAGTGACCGACCACGGCCAACCCAAAATTGTGCTCCCTTTCGCGGGTGCCGTCGTGATGCAACATTGGGCCTCGAGGGCTATTTGCTGAAGTAGATGTTTGACCTGTATTTCGCTGACATTGAATTCCCATTCGAAATAATATGGAACTTAACTTTAATTCATGTATGCTTCTCTAGTAAGCTTCTAAAGTGAACTTCCTTGTTCCTAAATGGTCCAGATGTTTAAGCGTTAAAGGAACTCAGCACACATGCAATCAGTCAAAATACGTTGAACTCCAACGGCTGTCTTCAAAATGTGTTATGCTTCAAGAAAATAATAATAACACCCAATGAAGATTGAACAGGGTACAGAACTGTAGGAAAAAATAGTTCCGACACTAATTCTTCACAACGGATATGACACAGGTCCAATTAATTAATTTAGAGTTTATTCTTTTTACAAAGGACGTAATACAACTATAAGAATATAGCATGTGTACGAATAAGCACATATTACATAAACTTATACGTATATGTATAAAAAACCTTGCGGCGTTGATCAATCCTTGAGGGATGCGCCATGCATTCGACTTCATCAAGCATAGTTTGGAGATGATTGAATGCATATCTGGCGTTTAGAATGACTCGCGGTGCCCTGCTGATGTATCGAGCCAGTGCTGCTGTCCTCTCAGATAAGTCTGGTGCTAATTTGCCGATTCCCGAGTGATGGAACGCATGGTGGGCCATGGGCGCGAGGATCAATTCCACTGTATGTTGCAGCGCGCCTCCGACCACTACGCCACACGCGCTCCTTACATATGCATATACATATACATATACATATACATATACATATACATATACATATACATATACATATACATATACGTATGCACATACATATACATATACATATAATACACATATACATATATACATATATAGTTACTGTATGATGGGAGGAGCTAATTTATTACTGCTATTATTAAATGTGTGCTTACTATGGTTTATAAAACTTCCCTTTCAACTAGTAACTATCAAATACAGCGGCGCAGCCAAATACGTATTACGAAATTTATCCTAGTTGATTACCGTAGATTCGATCAACTGGAACTCCTTACGCAAAACTGAGGCCTCTCCGATGATCGTGATCACCTCAGATTTCAGCTGCAGTTGTTCTTCCGACTGCAGCTCACAAATTTCATCTTTTTTTGAAAGGAACGACGTAAAGATGTTAGCTGTAAAGAAGCGATCGGACGATTTTTTTTGAGTATACTCACGCACAAGGAAAAAAAAACGCAGGCGCTCTTCAACGCCAGCTGTTCATCGACGTCGGTGGCGTTGCGCTAAAGTGCAAAGAAATTAAGACGGACAACCGGTCTATTATAGAATGACATAGGATGCAATGTGGTTAGAACAGGGTGTAAATGCTAGAGAGACTTGAACTTTAGGAGACGAACGGCTCCGTCTGTCTATACGTATCAGGTGGTGACGGGAGATGCACTTTCTTATTCGCACACACAGCATACACACACCGTCAGCACCGCTGAACTCACACATGAAGGAATTTATGTTTAATTTCACAGGCTAGGGACCAGCAATTTTTTTTCAAACAGTGCTCGTAAAAACGTTACAGTGCTGGTTTTGATTGAAGATGTGATCATTTTCTAAGTCTGATATCGTCTCTGAACTAGAATCATCGTTTGTAGCAGGAATTCAGGACAAGGTATCCATAACCGTGGTTGACTATAGTTTCATTAGGCACAGATTGATCGTGACGTAGGTCATTTTCCTAATTGTTTAACACATAACGTCCTTCT
This sequence comes from Angiostrongylus vasorum, assembly GCA_018806985.1. Taxonomy (NCBI): domain Eukaryota; kingdom Metazoa; phylum Nematoda; class Chromadorea; order Rhabditida; family Metastrongylidae; genus Angiostrongylus; species Angiostrongylus vasorum. Next base: position 495,351 of record JADANN010000434.1, on the reverse strand, counting down.
TTGCACCTGTGAGAAAGTAGAAGTTTAGGCAAAAGAAAATCGTAGAGCCGTTTCGATGCACCTTTTCCGGTGCAAATAAATCTGAGTTGATGTTAAACTTTTGAGGACTTAAACATGTAATCTGCAGAGTATCTGTAGAGAAAGAATTTTTTAAGGTATTGCAAAGTTAAAAAACTTTAGTAAACTTTTATTCTAAAGTCATATTAGTGTGCCTCTGTAGTTCAAAGTAGTTTATACACACAACACCAATACCCGGATCCACCACCGTCCTGATATCAAAGTCGCATGGTGGCAAACTCCCTCTTATCCACAAGGGCTACGACTGCCTGTGGTGGTGAAGACCTGGAGCAGACTTTGGTCAGGCTGACCTCAGGATTCCAGGGAAACACATTGGCTTAACCAGTAAATTGTCTGAAATCGGAGATTATGCTGGGGCTCGCACAACCAGTGAGGACGGGCCATTCAAGTATCAAGTAAGTACACACACGATAGACAGCTTAGATGGTTAAAGGAGGAATGAGGCATTACTGAAACAGACTTGTAAATAGACATTACATTCATTTTTGTTACCAGTTATGTACTGAGTGAAGCTTGATTTTATCTTTGTTGCGATAAAAAATGTTATACATATAGACATTTTACCAGTTAAGAGACACAGAATCCCTTAATAATGGGATCATAGTGGTTTTGAGTGTAATGTGCACAGTGTGCCCAGGCGACATCTAGCCTGTGATAGAAAAAAAACGTTTTACTCAATGTTCACCACTGTGAACGATAAACGAAAAAGTTTATCATCAGCCCTTGCGGGTTATATTATGCGGTCGACTTCATCAAGCATAGTTAGAAGTGATTAAATGCATATCTGACACACACAAGGAATTCTGTTACGCCCCCCACAAAAGTCTGGCACGGCTTTGATAACCTCGGAGTGATGGAAGGCTTGCTGAGCTGAGAATGCCGAATCGAACTAACGACAGCGTGTGTATTTCAGGGTACCTCTAACCACTGTGCTACACGCCTCTCATTTTTCCAGTACCAGTATTTATTAGCTAAATGTTTCCTTAATTAAGTGCCAAAGGAGGTGGTTGGTGGTCAAAATCTATCCACAAAAGGTCAAAGATTTTGCAGTGCATGAATGCGTCTCTAGTGGACGTTTAGCACAAACTGATGGTTAGCTCATAACAGACGGTGCGCATTCCATACAATCACACGCTGGAGATGGGAGCGGACGTCGCCTGTAGTGTGCAGACTACTTTGTTTCCGTTGGATCATTCTTTCCTTATTAAGCTTTTTAACTGCACTTTTCGCACCCATTCGGTAAAACGATGGTCAAAGTAGCAGAGTTTGCACCGGGGGGATCGTTCTCTATACCTCGGTATACATCACTGTCGAAGAACTAGTGTCGTTTGTTGTGTACTGAGAGCCATGTTTTTGAATTGGGGACGAGTTAAGTCACTCCGAAACCAAATGAAAGTTGTCCTACTTGGCCATCGAGCGAAAAAAGAGCTGCCAGTGTTACGGATTATGTTGGCGGACTCTAAGAAATGCTGGCGCTTCCATTTGACGGAATATTTCCTCACGTTTCTGTTCAGAGTGCGAACTCAGCCGCATATGAAACACCTCACGTAATCCTGGTTTTTCGACAGTGGACTACTATTTTTCGAAAGCTACAGGAATTGAGAGTTGAGAACGCAATAGAGATAGTAGACTCCTTCTTTTTGTTGATCTGTAGATATATGTAATATTCTGCTGTCGGTCTCACACTTCACTCTGCATCCGTATAAAAGAACACCTAGTCAGTAAATTTAAAACAAATACTACACTAGGCACGCATAGGACACAGAGACATAACGGGGAAGATTTTTGGAGTAGAAGTTACGATCCTCGCACAGAAATCGAGAACGCAAACACGTAAGACTCTGGAGCCATTCTGGATTAACTCCAAGAATCCGAAAATGAACCGCTAGATGAATGTCTCATAATCACGCGTGATATTGGGCAGCATTTAAACCTATTCTGATGGGATGGGTAATTACGCTTCCATCTGAACTCTGTGCGGTTGGTCTTCACGTGCAATGTTGTGACAGTAGAAGACTCATGTGTGCAAGGGAGCTATTGTGTGCTCAATGTGATTGAAATCTTGGTTTAACATTTTTCTCGGCTTGGTAATGGAGGTGTTTCGCTAGGTAGATTGGGAGCAACTGGATCTTTCCAGGCTCTAAAGAAGGCGAAATCCGGCGAAATGTCAGCTTGTGTGTAAATAAAGAAATAAAGTACCACCTGGTGTTTGCTAAACAAGAAGATAAAGAACTGTTTGATCAATGCTGAGGTTAATAGAAAGTCGGTCGTGGGTATATGCATTAGTATTTGTAATTTCCTTCCGTGGTCCATCGTCGAAACGCTGCCGGCACTTGTAAGTACTTCGTAACTTATACTAAGTTTATTTTGGCCCCTTCAATGCAATAACCATAACGCGTTTGTACAACTGTAGATAGAAAAACAGTGAATTATTCATTGGTCAAAAAGTGAACTTTATATGCCTTGCACACTGGACGATTCCTGTTTTGGCCGATAGCTCTCATAGCTCTCGATAAATTTCGGTAACCAGAGGACTTGTTGGGAACTTGACAGCCTACTAGAAGAACCTTTGATTTATCGCCCTAAGTTACTGCATTAACGTTCCAAAGTGTTGCCTTCATTTTAATTCCTTAACTGATTATTAACTAAAGATTCAGACTTTCAAGAAGGTTTCAAGATTCACTATTGCAGAACATTTTTTTGTTTTATTACTTTATAAGACCCGTGTTCAAAGCTACTGTGCGGATCCCAGCACTTCTCGCATAAGATTCGTTTCCTGGCATCCCTTGTCCACGAAGGCCTTCTAGCTTTCACGTGTAGCTTCGGCTGCTGCGTGAGGATTTTCATTTCATCTTGAATGTCGTGAAATGCTGGTCGAGTCGATTATCCCTGGAGTCCTGAGATAGCTGGACTAAGCCTTCTCAATTGGATAGCAGAGAGTGATTTTTTTTGTTTGGCAAGTTCGGTGCCAATTTCCCAAAAACGGAGCCGTTAGTGAACCTGGAGCGGGATCGAACTAGCACCATGCTAGTGATGACTGGCACTACTACCACTGTGCTATTTCACCCGTTATTGTAGAATAGGGAAACACATCCTTCGACGAAGTTCTCTAGACTTCTATGGTTTCTTTATCACATTTTATAACGTTCGCTATGAGTTGTGTTCTAGCTGAAGGGCATTGCTGCTTTCAGAAAAAGTGTGACTGGAGAGTGATGATCAATCACAACATACATTAAAAACATATGAGCAGATCTAAGAAACTCAAAATATGTTCAACAGTTAACGCATAGAAGAATGGAAATGTTTGCATACAGTTAGCTGTATGAAGGAAGGAACCTATACATTGGTAGAGTAGTGTTTTATTGCCTAAGGACTAATATCACAAGAGCAGGTTTACCTTATCAGCAGATGAAAAACGAGACGAGGACTCTTTAAGCAGCTGGACCATCTGAAGCAGGAGACTAGACAAGAAGCACTGCAGCACTATCGTAGCTATGTAATGGTACTGAAATGAGAAGATAAAGGGGGATTAATGCGATGTGCACATCCATGATGGGATCTTTTCACCGAACCTATGGAAACTGTAGCTTATTGAAAGCCATAACCAGGTAAGGCTTTTTCGAAAGGACCAGAAAGAAAATCCTAGAACCGACTTTCCCTTAATTCCTGCATTGAACCGCCAATTGTTCGTAACCACCGTCCATGCACAATGCGAAAGTGAATAATATGCCCTAACGGCAGAGACTGTGATTGCACGAGTTCAGGTGCGGTGTACATTATCTCTTGTAAGGCATGTAGAGACGAAATACGTTGACGAGACGGGTAGACCAGTTTGAGTCCATAAAAAAACAGCACCTAGTTGGGAAACATAAAACTAAACAAACCACTCCACTACGCACACATTGAGGACAGAGACAAAACGGAGAAACTTTTGAAGTGAAGGTCATAGTCTGCATAGGAACCCAGAACATCAGTGCGTAAAATTCTTGAAGCATTCTGGATAAATTTCAAGCGTCTTAAAATGAACCGCAAGGATGAGTGTCTTGTTACCACGCGTGGCCTCGCGCCATATCTCAGGCTGATTCTATGACCTGCCTCAGGCACATTCCTCGCCCATGTATTCCTCTGCACTGCTGCTCTCCACCAATTAACTGGGATACTTAGAACGGATAAAACAGTGGGTGTTTAAAAAAGTGCTGTCTATTATACAAATGGAAATTTATCTGCTAATTCTTGCCCGCTGAAGTCATGAAAGTACTTGGCCGAATAGACTGCATGTCAATTTTACATTTGCAAGCTCTGAAGAGGGCGAAACCGCCGAAACGTCAGCCATGGTGAATTAATGAATGCTGTAGTAACAACCTCGCGTTTGCTCGTCAAGAAAAAACAGACTACAGAGTGTACAGCCGTTGTGGAAAATGCTAATGCTTAGACCGTTTCAATACTGCCCACAGAAGTGCACATATATGGTAAAAAGTGCAAGTTTAAAGTAAACAACCACTTGAATGTGAGCTATGTGAGCTTTGTAACACTTACGTCATAACTGCTGCAAGTAAGAACTGAAGGCTCTCGACTGTGTGTTATGTGTTGTAAGAAAGGTTTCGTTAAAAACAACGCGCTGGGAACTGATAAAAGTTGTAGTGACGTGAATTAGTAACTGCGTCTTAAGACAAACTGTATAGATGTACATTGTTGAATGTATGCCCTCAGAAAGTGAGCCTTTCTAAGAAAGTTTACTGGTGCGAAGGCGTTGAGCAACGGTATTCAAGTGGAGTTGCCTCTATACCTTCTCCATCACTTGGATTACACGGATGGCCCGTCTTCATCAGTGGTGCGGGCTCATGGCATCATTTAAATTCGTTTCTCTCTTGCGCAAACGTCGTCGGCTGCTTCGAAAGTGGTGACTTTCGGCGAGGCCCATTCTGAATTCTTAAAAGCGTTTTTTTTCTGCAATGCATTTGGTTGCAAGAACACGTTTTCCCATCGTTTGGGTGTTCTTCCAAGAAGAAGCTCGCATTCTCTTGGGCCATTCTACTGTTCTTTTGGTCCAAGTTTCATTTGTTCTCCTCATTGTGTGATCGGTCCATCTGTGTTTCGCTATCGCTGTGTATACTTCTGGATCCCGTACATAAGAGAAGTTTCCATGTCTGCACTACACATTCCGGCTAGAATATGTGAGTGACCGTTAAATTTCAGAAAACATCGTTCAAGCGCTCTGTGAAAAGTGCGCAGATTTCTTGACGTCGCTGAGGTATTAGAATACATCTCTGCTGCAACACAGAACTCTGGGAAAGTGGATGAATCAAAAAGCTGAGAGCAGATTTTCGGGTCCTTCAGTTGGTTGGTGGCTTATTTGAGAAGTCTGAATGTGTCCTATGCTACTCTCCTTCTTCATTCTAATACCTCCCTCATGTTATTCTCCATGTTCTTTGAACGCCTAAGGCACGCATGCGCGGTGGTTTCTTCAATCAGAAATCCATTCAATTCGTTGCTCGGCTTGGCATCATGGGTTCTTCGTGAACTGAGTCTTCGCTGCATCTATGCGCAGTCTAATCCTTTTGCCCGTGTCGTCGAGTTTATTGAGCATCGTGTCTGGTTCGCTCGTGCACTTCGAAAAGATGACGATGTCGTCCACGAAACGAAGATTTGAACACTGTCAAACGCTTTTCACAGCCGACAAAGGTTAGGACAAGAGGAAGATGGTATTCTAGACGTATTCTAGACAAACTTCGACGAACCTGGACACAGTATGGATGTAGTCCATGCAACAAAATCCTTTTCGAAACCCCTGCTTGCTCGACTGGTTGCCCCTAATCCTAGGGTCTTCAATTTGCGAAAACGATATCCTTCGTGAACAGCTTGTAGTGTACACTCAGTATTGGACGGTTGTTACGAATATTTCTTCGATCACACTTCCTAGGTAGGATAAGCTTGGGAGACGTAAGTGACAGTCCTACTATATTTCAGTTGAAATAGTAAACCGTTTTGCAGATTTCGTGCTAGAGTGATTTCTGATTCCAGAAGAAGATCTAGGATTTGCTTAGAGATTTTTTAAAAAATACTGACAGAATGTTAACCTTTTTACTTTACTGCATGCCGTAATTTTTTCACGGCAGGGTATTATGTGAAATGCAACCACAATGATGCTGAGATATCTGCGAAATTCCGGACCGAAAGTGTCTGAGTTGGGGATCGAATTCGTTATTACCCGTTCCAAGGGCTGACGTGCTCACCATCACACCATTCGGGTTAAAAATGTTAGTTGCCCTGATCAGTGCTGTTGGCGGGTGATTGCTGATGGTGCCGGATAGAAAACTAGATGAGAGTAAGGCGAAAAGAAGGGTCCGCATGGTGTGCTGGTGAACGCGTTAGCCCCCCGGAAAGGGTAGTAACGAGTCGATCCTCACCACAAACACCTGTGTCACGTAGTTTTGCAACTATCTAAGCACCATTGTGATTATTAACGGACTTCATAAACCCTACGATTATGAGATATGTGGAAAATTTAGAATGTCAGGTGCGCGAGAAACCGGGATTACCCTTTCCGCGAATTCACGTATCGCTGCACCAACAGAGGCCCATATTCTGTCTTTCTCTTAGCCATTTTTGAAACCCTAACGGTGCTATCAGAAATTGTCCGTCATAGGGAACAATCTCGGAAGAACACATCAGCACTGAACATACTTATCCTAAAGCTCACAATGTTTAACATCCATTTACTGCTACTGATTTTTTTATGCCAGAGCATGATGTTGGATGCAACCACAGTAAAAAAAATACTCGCGATTTTTCTAATAAGCACAAACGAGGTTCTTGCTTCACTCTGTGTTCACAAAAAAGTTACAGTTTCGGAGGATTTCGCTTCCTTCAAAGGCTGGAAACGTCAAGTTGACTGCAATTTAGTCAGCTAAGCCTTTCCATAAACCAAAACCTCTCATACAAAAAATATGAGTCTGAAATATTGAGTGAGATGGCAGTTAGGGTCGTAAACACCTCTATGACCGTTTGCGCATAAGCTGAAATTGCCTATTATCCCTCTAACGGTAGGGGCGGTAATTCCGTGAGTTTGCGTACGGTTTATTTGATCTCCATTAAAACGTGCGGGGACAGTTACACTGGCGAAACGTGTAGGATGACTATACGTCCGTCTAAAAGCTCCTTCTTGAAGAACTTAAAGTCAAACAGAACACTAGGCATGGATAGGACACGAAGGCATAAGGAGGAAGGTTTGGAGAAAGAGTCACCGTCCTCGTACAGGATTCAGGAATTTCGGAGCTAAGAACTCTCAGAGCATTACGGGTAAATTCCAACAATCCAGAAGTGAACTTCAGTCACACACTTGACACTTGACACTTGAATGGCCCGCACTCACTGGTTGTGCGGACCCCCAGCATAATCTCCATTTTTTGGAGATTTTGCTGGCTAAGCCATCGTGGTTCCCTGAAATCCAGAGGTCAACCTGGCCAAAGTCTGCTCCAGGTCTTCACCACCACAAGCAGTCGCAGCCCTTGTGGATCAGAGATTTGCCACCATGCGACTTTGATATTAGGACGGTGGTGGGTCCTGGTAATGGTTTACTCTTAGCTACGTTCTAATAGAAACGCCTGACTCCTCAGCTTGGAAGACCCTGCCAAGGGATTAATCCTCCGCTGTACATCGCAGTCCGACACCCACGAACACCTCCCAGCCACGATGAGGCGGTAAACCGTTGGGAGGGACTTCAGTCAGAGATTCCTTATTGTCAAGCCCGATCTCACACAACGTTTCAAAGTGGTATTTTAATGTGAAAGGCACATTAGTCACCAAGTGAACTCTGTGCGGTTGGTCTCCACGTGAAATAGTCATTGGAAGATGCATAGAAAGCGGTGAGTGTGCAAGAAAGAGATTTAGTTCCCATTTCGATTAAAATCTAGTTTTCGTAATGTTTACTCTAATTTGCAACCAATTTGAGCTTTCTAGGCTCCGAGAAAGCGAAATCTGGCAGAATGGCAGCTTTTTTTGTTGTGACTAGAGAGTGAGTAATAACGTCGTACGTGCTTATCAGCGAAACGGCAAATTGTTGATCAATACCGAGGTTAACACAAACTCGGTCGTGAGAAAATAAGAGCTGGCATAAATAAAAATTAAGCATTGAAACTTTATATAGTTCCTGACAGCACTGGTGAAGCAAAAAACACGACCGATAGAAAGCCGAAAGGAGAGCCTCGGCTGGTCGAAGCCTACACGGAGTCCCAGTTTCTGCTCAAAAACCTTGTCATAACGGAATAATGCATGTCAAGGTTTGCTAAATGAGAGCATTAAAGTGGAGCTTGCTATTTGCTATTATTTCTGACCTCTTAAACAGATGACTTTTTTTGTATGTAAATATGCTTGTTCTTTTTTCGCTTTTTGATCTTCCGAGTTTTTTAGAGTCTTAATTTTATAACAACGGATAAGGGCATTGGTCTTGGGCATTCGTCTCTGGCGGTCTGTCCAACGAACTAACTTCGGAATAATGGTCCTCAACACAGAACACCATAGACGCATTGTGTGGAACGCATTCGTAGAAAGGCAAATGGGCCGAAGTGCATGTGTTTCCATCCCAGTGGTTTGCCTTGGGGGTACAAAAAATTTTTCTCCACACTTTTGGATTCGTTGGATAGCTTGTGTAGAACAGATGTTGTTTCAGAAGCCATCAAAACCATTCTGTACGGTTATTAATTTACAAAAAAGAAAAAAAAGCTTTTTCAGGAGCAGTCCATCTCGTAGAAACTACTGCTTTTGAAGCACACTACGGTTATTGCTGCCAACAGCGCAGAACTCAAAAATATCTCTACTTGAACGGTTCGATACTTTTCACCACGATACAATAGTGTACGTTTCTGAGTGGGCCTCTTCAGAGTGGTTTGGTCATCGATATGTTACCATTCGCCTCTGAAAACAGTAGTTAAGTCTTACTACCACAGCATTCTACTAATCTTTTAAACACTGCGCAGAAAAAACGTTCATCTCAGAAACTGCAGTTAACAATGCAGAACTTTCAATTCCAATCCAGAATCAAGAATTCTGAATATAAAGTCTGATTTTTTTACACAAATACAGCTCTTTACTGAAAACTTGAACTTTTCACCAAAAATATACGCTCGCTTGTGGCGCAGTGAATAGAGGTGACCTAGGATACACACGTAATCTTTGGTTCAGTCTCGTGCCTCGGAGTTACCAAGGCCTATCCCCTATGTGGCTTTCAATTTAGTGACGACCAGACTTGTTTAGGGAGAACAGCAGCGTTAACTTGATACATCGGCAGACCACCGAAAGTCATTGTATAAGCCAAACACGCATTCAGTCACTTCTATCGATGCTTGAGGAATTCGAATGGATGGAGCATCTATCAGGGGAGCGCTTGACGACGAATGCTTTCCCGTTTATTCTTTACTGGAATTGTCCAGCAATGTTTTTTACTGTAGGCACATCTTGTGCCAACTTGCTTAGTCTCTTTTAGAGTGTACTTATGGTCACAATGTCTTGGTGTCTCTTTCAGACATCTCACATCCATCGTCTTCATGTTCTTGGTCCACTATTACAGCATTCTTTAAAGAAATGTGAAATTGGAGGTGAAGGCAAAATACTGCTGCATCCAAGGTGCAGTATGGAAACGTCCATCACCAATTCATCAGCCAGGTCTTGTGCACATTATCACTACTGATCTTCCTCGCCCTTTTGTCGACATGCATTTCTCCAGGTTTTAGTCTTTACCCATCTGAGAACTTATTAAGTTCTATGAACAGTCCCGTAACGTCATAACAGTATCCTTCTTGCTTCTGCACTTCAGCATTATGGTACTGGTTGGATCGTTTTCTGTTGTCCATTGCCTTTTTTAATGTTTATATGGATGACTACTTAAGAACTCCTTTTCGTTCTTCCAACAAAACGCCAACAAGGTGGATCGTTGTCTCGCGGCACAAAGAAATCTTGTTTGCAGTTACTACGGAGATACTTTCCTTTATTAGGCAAATCGTACATAAGCTTCATCGCTAAGACTGACCCAGCCTAAATCATGCCAGGGTATGAAGGGATAGTTATCTGTGTCCAGCGAAATATCTGTACAACTATCTCTTGAGGACATTTTGAACAAATTATTTTTTTGGCTTTTTTATTTACTGTTTATTCTTTTTTAACGGCAGGGTATGTTGCGAAATATAACTTCAACAATGCTGAGATATTTGCAAAACTCCGGACCGCAGATGTCTGCGGTGGGGGAAGGAATGCGTTATTGTCCTTTCCGGGGAGTAAACCGTTCACCACCACACCATTCGGGTCCTTCGTTTCGCCTTTCTCTCAGCTAGTTCTATCGATCTTTTGCCATCAGCAATCACCCGTCAACGGGATTGATCTGGGGAGCCCAAATCGGCATTGAACCTAGTTACGCTGAGGCTATAGTTATAATCACAATCCTGACCTTTTATTTACTGCCTATTCTTTTTAACGGCAGGGTATGTTGCGAAATATAACTTCTACAATGCTGAGATATTTGCAAAACTCCGGACCGCAGGTGGCTATGGTGGGGAACGAACGCGCTATTGTCCTTTCCGGGGTTTTGTAAATTTCTCAGCTTCGTTGAAGTTATATTTCGCACCATACCCTGCCACTAAAAAAGAATAGGCAGTAAATAAAAAGGGTCAAGATTGTGATTACAACTATAGCTTCAACTTAACTGGGTTCAATGCCGATTTGGGGTCGCCAGATCAATCCCATTAACGGGTGATTGCTGATAGCAAAAGATCGATAGAACTAGCTGAGAGAAAGGCGAAACGAAGAACCCGCATGGTGTGGTGGTGAACGCTTTACTCCCCGGAAAAGACAATAGCGCGTTCGTTTCTTACCGTAGACAGCTGCGGTCCGGAGATTTTACAAATTATGTTTGTTGTGTAAGATGTACTTGCAAACTGGGAGCCCACCTCAAGGCAGCACGAGAAATTCATCAAAATGCAATCATTTGTCATCTAGTTTTGTATATTCTAGAGGAACTTATATTGATGAGTTCAATTATCCCTTGCGCGACGGCGTTACCTCTGTAGGAGTCCTGCAGGGCAAAAGTATTGACCATTTTCAAATTTAAATCAAAATGTCAACCAATTATTAACAGCTCAGTGAAATTTTTTTTACTGCAATAAGAACTATTAGGATCTGCAAACCCTCTAGCGAATAAAGCAAAAAAACACTCCTGGCTTTAGTCTTGAAAAGGATTCAGAAAGATGGACCACATCCACACCATAGTAGGACTCACTGAGGTGTCGCAAGAATACGAGAGACCGCTCTGCCTCACTTCTGTTCATTCGAAGAAAGCTTCTGCCTCAGCTGTGACAGAAGAAATGATCGAATCCTTGAGCGCACAAGGAGTGCCTGCTTAATATATAACGACTCTTTGTGGGCTATATAGAAAATTCACAATCAAGAAATCACCACTCTACAACGATACTGAGATCGAAGTAAAAAGGAGGGTTAGATAGGGTGACACTATTTCGCTAAAACTATTTACTGCCACACTTCAAACCCCATGCGAACATTCGAGTGGGGCAACATGCGAGTGAAAACTGATGAGAGAACAGCAGCAATAATGGTTGAAGCTGCAGAGGCGGGGAAAAGCATTCGCAAAGCCCACCGAAGCATTAGCCAATCACAAGACCAAGATGATTGCACTCCGGCGCCCAGACGGAGCAGTTATAGCGTCCGGAAAGGCAATGGAGAAAATCATTCACGAATACTACTCAGATCTCTTCGATAGCCACGTCCACCTTCCGTCATATGAAATAAAGGAGGACGGGTGTGTTGTACCACCGGTTCTCCCTTCCAAAATCCGATATGCCATTTCATCGGTGAGAATTCGAACAGCACCAGGTCCGCAAAGGATAAGATCAGAACACCTGAAGAACATTCCGTCAGTCCTCGTAAACACACTCTCGGCTTTTCACACGTTACCTGTCTGTAAGCAAGGTCCCTACTTAGTGGAAGACCAGCACGACCACGTTATCGTTTAAGAAGGGTGACCTACACGATATAGGCAACTATCGCCCAATCTGCTTGCTGTCTGTTGTCTACAAACGTTTCACTCGAATCATCCTAAACAGGATTGGCAGAATACTGGACGAAGGACAGCCATGTGAGCAAGCAGGGTTCGGAAAAAGGATTTAGTATGATGGACCACATCCACACGATAACAATGCTCATTGAAGTATCGCGAGAGTACAAAAGACCGCTCTATCTCACTCCCAACGGCTTACAGGCCTTTGATTCAATTAAGATAGAAGCAGTCATGGAAGCCCTTGATAGTCAAGGAGTCCCTACTCAGCACATAAAGATTCTTCGTAAGCTGTACAAGAATTTCACAACCAAGATATCACCATTCTACAACGATATTAACATTGACGTCAAAAGATGAGTTAGGGAAGGCGATACCATCTCGCCAAAATTATTTACCGCCACCCTCCAGAACGTCATGAGAACATTGGAATGGGACAATATGGGAGTGAAAATCGATCGTCTGAAACGATGTTAATGAGCAACGGACTAGTTTCGTATCCTCATTCACGCTCAACGGGACGAATATCTCCGAATGCTCCAGTCATATCTATTTAGGTCGGGAAATCAACATGTTAAACGATATAGCTCCAGAGTTGAGCAGAAGGAAACGAGCGGCTTGGGGAGCTTTCAAGTGCGTCGAGGATGTAGTGAAGAGAACAAAGAACACCCAACTCCGTGCTCACCTTTTCGACTCAACGGTACTTCCTGCCCTAACGTATGCGTTAGAAACATGGTCGCTGCGTAAGCAGGATTAAAGATCACTCAGTGTTATGGAACGCGCAGTCGAAAGGACGATGCTAGGAGTATTCCGTTCCACGCAAGTAAGAGAAGGGATGCGAAGCTCCGACCTGCGTCAACGATCAGAAATCAAAGATGCCGTTTTGTACGCCAAACAGATGAAGATAAAGTGGGCCGGACACATAATGTGTATGAATGACAACCGATGGACAAGAGCCGTAAGTGACTGGATTCCTCGGGATGTTAAATGCACTGCAAGAAGACTGCAGACTCCATGGTCAAAGTTCAGATATGATGCTCTACGACTACCTAGAGCGAGCAGAACCCACTGGGCTACTCTTGCACGCAACAGAGAAAAAATGGAAGGTTTACTGGTGCTCGCTTGAGTCACTGGACGATCAACGGGACAATTGGTGATACAGATGACCTACAAAAAGTAAAGGCACTTCAAAATTACTAAAATATACATGAAAGAGCTGAGTTGTTTGGCAAGAAGTGTAACAAAAGCGGTAGTCATTTAGTGGAAGGATGAGTATGGCTAAATCTACTGGCATGAGTTCGTGTGAATTCACCGCGGCGGCAGTGAGAAATTAGGAGTGAAATAGTGGAATCGGTTCAGTGCACTTTTCGCGAGCCATCGGTCTACTAAAAGTAGAATTGGGTGCCTTCACTAAAACCGCCGTTGTCCTAAAAATAGTATTAGTCGAAAAGCAGAAGGTTTCCCTGCAGTTCACAAATGCTATTCACTGAGAGTAACGGCCCTCTCAGAGGGCCTTAAAACGGACATCTCAGCATAACGGGAATAACTGTTCTCTAACGATATTGAAGAGGGAGTCAAAAGTGAAAGAATGGAGCAGATCCTCAACTAGTAGCCAAATGCATAGCCTGACCTACCACATCTATGGGCCGTCGCTGCAAGACAACGAAACGAATGGAAGAATAAGCGCAGGAATCCAAACGGCACGTGAATGTAGGTCATCTAAACGAAATTCAGGAAAGAAATTTTGTTCTAGTGGGCTTTACAAGCTAGTCACTTCAATACGAAGGTGACCGATATAGGTCCATTTTGTTCCCTCTTTCATTTTCTGCTTAAATTTTTGCCTAGGCACATAGGTTTTAAGTGCAAACGGTCGGTGTCGTTGCCATGACAACATTCCGAAATCGACCAGCATCTTGTGCTTTGTCCTTTCGTCAACGAGCCGTTGAGCAAATGCTAACAGAAAGCGCTATACTGCCGAAACGTCAGCTAGTGTTGCATTGTATGTGTTTTTGTACGTATGCTGTATAAGAACTTCGCGATTGCTGAGAAAGAAAACGACGCAGCTACTAAGAATTTCGTGCTTGCAGTTTACCTATGTAAGCCAGCATCTACGTCAAATGTATATGTAGTTTAAATGGTTCATATTTATTCTCTGAAAGCACAAAAAGTCCTCTTTCTTTATTATTGCTGTTAATTTCATTCTATTATCATTAGTATTATGGCTATTATTATCCCTGTCATTACTACTACTGCTGCTATTATTTTATAACCCCATGGGCGCTCTTGGCGACTGGTCGGAGGCGGCCTGCAACACACACGTGGAATCGGTTCCGGCGCTCATGGCCCACCAAGCCTTCCATCCTTCAGGGGATTGATGAGCGCCGAGAGCTTCATCCGTTACCGTTTTGTCCTTTATTGCTATTATTATTGTCATTGTTACTATTGTGTTTACTACTGTTAAGACGACATGACCTGCGACCAAATGTTCAATACTGTGTAGATCTCAGCACTTCTCTCATTCGATCAGTTCCCTCGCATTCATCATCCACGAAAGATTATCTAACTTTTTTGCGTGGGGTTTCGACTACTACTTGAGGACTTTTTTCGTCTTTGTCGCGAATGTCGTTAAATGCTGGTCGATTCTTCGTGAAATCTCAGGATAGCCGTGTTATGATGTTGCTACATCTATTACAGGTAGCTCGCTTATCTTAGACCACTCTGACATATGCTGCTATGCATATTGCATACTTAAATTTTCACACTTCCTTCTATGAGCATTTGTTCTAAATTTCAATAACGATATAAAACAATACTAATGTCTTCATTCTGTCATGGTTGTTGAGCGACTATTTTGAGGTAATCCTTAATCAACCAGTATTCATTGTTCCCCCTTGCATGTTTTCGTGCATTTCGCTCTTGAATATTTCTTCAACGTGAATGTAGCCCTTGTTTTCACAAGTTCAACGCTTTGTTTGCTCTATATAAGTCTATTAAAAAAGATAAAGCTCTCGGCGTCGATCAATCTCTGAGGGATGCGCCATGCATTCGACTTCATTAAGCATCGTTCGAAGGTGATTGAATGCAAAT
This sequence comes from Angiostrongylus vasorum, assembly GCA_018806985.1. Classification (NCBI taxonomy): domain Eukaryota; kingdom Metazoa; phylum Nematoda; class Chromadorea; order Rhabditida; family Metastrongylidae; genus Angiostrongylus; species Angiostrongylus vasorum. Next base: position 480,128 of record JADANN010000434.1, on the reverse strand, counting down.
CTGGCCTTTACAGTGACTCGCGGTCGCCTGCGGATGTATCGAGCCAGTGCTGCTATCCTTCCAGACAAGTATGGTACCAATTAGCCGAACCCGGAGGGATGGAAGGCTTGGTGGGCTATGGGCACGGGGATCAATTCCACATGTGTGTTGCAGGGCGTCTCTGACCACTGCACAACGCGCCCCCTTATAATTCTATGTAACCCTCCACAATTTTCCTCTCCTGCTTCTCTTCCTTTTTTCTCGTTTTTGGTAAAATGTTGTGCAACACATCGCTTATCTATTAGTGGCTCTCGCTATGAGGTGGAAAAAATTAGCGATTTTTTCAGCTTAGTAATTCCATATATTTAGAATGACAATACGCGTTTGGGTATGGCTTCGTGGCGAATTCCTTCTGGATTCTTTTCTCCCGCTAGATTTTTCACCTGGAAAGCGGATGACCTCTCGAAGTCATAGCGAAGACGAATCTGCGGAACCTTCTATTGCTATTGACCAAGCACATGCTCTAGTTGACATGTGTATAATGAGGAAGTGGGATCAGCTAAGGTTTGTATTGAAACTTTTGAGCAGGCCTCCAATACTGAGAAGAGCTGATCAAACTTGAAGGAGAACTAGAGCACTAAAACAAGTTTCTCTCGTCAGGTTTTCGTTTCATAGGCTGCTCAACGAAGCATTGTTGATTTTCTTTGAGTCTGGATTGCGAAATGTGCATAAGTTCTCAGTTTTTGACTTTTCCTAAAAAAGCCAAGCGGAAGTCATTCAATAAATGAATGGGAAGGTCCAGTTTAGCACAAAGAAATGCAGAAGGTGAACTAAAATAGAGCGAAACAAAAAGAATTCGAACACAATAAGTGCTCTCTAGTGAAGCTAAACTTGCTGAAACAATTAGTTTAAATGCTACTTTTTTGTATGACCCTTCTTCGCGTCTACTGTGCGGATCCCAGCACTTCTCGCATTCGATTCGTTTCCTCGCATCCATTGTCCACGAACATCTTCCAAGTTCTTACGTGTGGCTTCGGTTGCTGCTTGAGGATTTTTCATTTCATCGTGAATGTTGGTTGAGCATTTCTCCTTGCAGTCCTCAGATAGCAGGGCTAGAGCGCTCCCAACTGCATGGCAGAGAGGCCCGAAGCGGAATCGAACTAGCACCATGCTCGTGAAGACGTACATCACTACCACTGTGCTATACGCCCCATAAATGTTCAAATGCTATAGTAGATATTATGCAGTGGTCTATGTTATAATTGATATGGCTGAGAATGCGCAGTTATCAGCACGAGAAGAGGCTATGATGCTTGAAATCCATTATAATGAAACGGCGATTCGTTCTATAATACACACCTCTATTGATAAGCGTAAAAGCTAGAACAGAACTGAGCACGGGAAACATGTGAAATAACGTCGTCTCACAGCGTAACTGAGAAATGAAATTAAGGATGCTTTTTGGTTTATTGGCAAGCTTACACGGTCGCTCGCTAGTATCACCTCAATCACCTGACGCCTCATTGATCGTCGATTGACCCGGGCGTGCCCCAGTAAAGCTGCCATTTTTCCCTGTTGTGTACAGGAGTAGCCCAGTGGTTTCTGCTCTCTCTAAGGACTCGTTGAGCATTATATCTTTCTCCTACGGCTTTTAGAAATCTTTATTATGAATAATGTTTCGGCAGGATTGTCTTCTTCGGGGCCACAACGATTCGAATCGCGTCTCCATAGTAATTGCTTCCTCTTGCGATATAGATCTTCGTAGTCATCATATCAAGTCCAATCGACTATAATGGAGAACAAAACGAATGAAATAACATCATCCTTCACTGCCTTTTCATGCAAGACAGTAGCCGCACTGAAGTGAAATGACTACACCTGACAATTCCCCATGACATAACAGAGCTCTTGGTCGACTGCCGACCGAAGGTGTTTTTTTCTGTGTTTCTAACAGTCCATTCTGCAGCGGCTGGATTAGTAACGATTTGCAAAAGCCTCGCGTTAGCTTATGAACAAACCAAAATCTTGGTTAGCAATGCCACGGTTCAATTAATGTCGGAATTGAAGGTTCTGATCAGAGACGTAATTGGTCATAACCCATTCACAATACATGTTAGAGAAAAAATACGGATAGATACCTATAGCAATAAGTTTTTTTAAGTGTAAGGCAATGGTCGTTGATCATGAACGAGCTTGGGCTTAACGATGCTCTTGGTGAAGCCATTTTCAGGAGTGCATCCAAATCACAAGTATGTGAGTTCTCAAATAATTCACTTCAAAAAATGGATGAGCACTGATGTCAAACACATATGTCAAAATGTTTAATTGCATGGGCCACTTAAATTCATAGTTACGGCCCTCGTTAGGGAACGGAGAATTGAAAAAACATTTATATTCCTTTTGTCATACTCATTATGAGCATCATAGTAGACAAAGTAGTTCGTTTATATTTTTTGTTGGATAGAATTTAGGTTATAGTAGTTGCAATACACAGTCGACTAATAAATGTCCTTTCTTTTCTACTTTTCGCCTCTATACATCCTGGCGGTTTTACCGCCTCATCGTGGTTGGGAGGTGTTCCTGGGTGTCGGGCTGCTGTGTACAGCGGGGGATTCATCCGCCTGGCAAGGTCTCCCAAGATGAGAAGAAGTCCGGCGTTTCCATCAAGAAGCCCTAGGTAAGAGTAAACCAATACCAATACCACGATCCACCACCCTCCTGGTATTAAAGTCTCATGGTGGCAAATCTCCCTTTAGTCCACAAGGGCTGCGACTGCCTATGGTGGTGAAGACCTGAGGCAGAGGGCCGGGAGTGACCTCGGGATTCCAGGGAGCCACAATGCCTTAACCAGCAAGTCTCCGAAAAAATGGAAGTTATGCTGGGGCCCGCACAACCAGTGAGAGCGGACCATTCAAGTATCGAGTAAGCTAGTACACATTTTATTGGCGAAGCGGCTTTTTCCATTGAATAGGATAAAATACTTAATTTCAATTTAAGTGGGCTGGTGCCTCATCACAAGCGCTGTGCCTAAAGTAAAACATGGTCACTGTAACAGCTGGAAGGTTAACCTCGAACAACGTCAAACATACCCTTTGTTCACGAGAGCTGTTCAGATCTAGATCTCAAATCCTTCACGTTTTTAAGTTATTCGCCACACTTCCTTCACTAGCTCTACAGATGCTTCTTGTTGGATTGGAATACTTCTCATATGAACTAAATGAGTAAGTTATTGCGCATTCCTTCGTTGGACAGCAGTTTTTATGAAGTTTTCGTTTTTTCAACTTCAATTTCATTCGAAATAGAGTTCCGACAAAATGTTACAATATGAAAGGGGAGAAAAGAGGATAAAAAAATGGCTTTAGTTCGTCACTCCAGGAGCATAAAAAAAGTTATGAAATTGTGTACATAACAATAACAAATGTCGTTACACGATGAAATTGCTGGGTGTCTGTCTAGCCACTTGATCCACATGCTGCGACTTATGTAGACCTTACCCTATTCTTCGGTTTTCTGCTCTCTTAACCCCAGTTGGGTTGTGCTGAGAATGCAAAAAAACTTCCTTGTATCACCCTGTCGCTGGTGTTCTAGATTTGGCGTTGTTAAGTTGGTGGGACATGTTTCAGAAGTTGTAATAGCAAGACGAAGAACTGTTTAACGTTACTCAAACGTACCCTTTGTTCAGCTAATTTTTCGTGGTGGCTGGATGTACTTGAGCTTCCTATTCACTAAGACAATGATAGACATCTTTTTAGTCGAAATTCGAACTTCCAATGTACACGCGTGCATGAAAAAATTCCTGGGGGGATGTGTCTCGCATTCGACTTCATTAAGCATAGTTTGGAGGTGACTGAATGCATAACTGGCCTTTACAATTACTCACGGTGGCCTACCGATATATCGAGCCAGGCTGCTACTCTCTCAGATAAGTCTGGTAGCAATTTGCCGACTCCGGAGGGATAAAGGCTTGGTGAGCTACGGCTGCATTGATCAATCCCATGTGTGTGTTGCAGTGTGCTTCCGACCACTGCTCCGCACGCGCCCCTGTAAATGTGGGTTATCCGTCAAGATTCAATGTTATTATTGCAAGCGGATTTCGCAGTATTGTTTCCAAGTTCAAATTTTTTACTTGGAATTTTTTTATTATTCTTTATCGCTTAAAATTGATGTAGGTTAGTGTAATGAGGAAATTTGCGCAGATAGATGCTTTGACGTCTCTTCTCACACATCATTTGTGCTCTGGTTCTCTTTTCATTTGTTTCATTGCCTTGCTATCTTCGTTCGCGGGATTAGTTCAATTTTTGTCTTGATCCCAGGTGCCGCTTTAGGTATATGTATGCTATTTCAGCTTAGAATAGATTTCTGAGTAACACATAACATAACCCCTGTTGAGAATCCTCCTTAAAGGAGTTAAACGGGAAAGGTAGAGGAGGTTAAGGGTCATTTGGATTCTCTCGGCGACCCTTCCAATAAGTTCCTCGTCCATCTATCATCTCCATTACTTTTATATGATAGGCCCTTCAATGTTTGTAATTCGAGACATGTGGCACTAAATATCGAAAAAAGCAGATTATTCCTTTTTACGAAAAGCAACTTGGTTCTGAACGAGTAGTAGCTCTCTATTTCAAGGAAAGTCATTTTATTTATTTCAGGTCGACCATTACCAGGGGTGATGTTGTCACCGCGATGGTCCATGAGCAAATGGGTAATATCCATTAAAAAATTTACTCCTACGCTTAGAAGTTCTTCGTTGAAAAACCAGGTCCATTTCAGAAGATTTTATCGAAGTCATGTGTCGCAGTGTTACTAACTGCTCCAGAATCGCTATAAAGAAGGATAAGATTGTGCTTACTAGTTCACAGCTGAAAAAGGTTTCTTTCAAATCTTCTCATCTGTCTAGTCAGAATTTTTCAGAATACCTTCGAATTTTATTGTTAGTTTCCGTTTCATAAACGCTATTTGGAAACGCTACGGATCCGAGATTGCTAAAAAGTGTTTGCCTGTTATAACACAACTTCGTTGAACTTCTTTTTCAACAATGGCTATATTCTGAATAGAATTTGTTCCACGTTCACAAGCAGATTGCGGCACGGTTTCTTACACTGATGCATCACCAGCCATCACGAGGCTATGCGGTGTGTCCAGATGAAGAGGATGGAGGTAAACACGAGTCAAAAGTGAGCTCGTGCTGGCCACGAGCCGCCAGTGGTTTAGATTGTATTGCACCGGATTGAGTCATAACTTTCATGCACGTGTACTCATGCTTGTGTATGCGTGTGTTAGTGGGTTTACGGTTTGTATTCATGCAGATTCAATCTTTCACTTCGAGTCAGCAAAAATAATAAAGTCAAAGCGAGGATAAAATGGAAATTGCTTGGAGCGGGCGGAACAAATATGCTTTCCGTCTGCTCTGGAACAGATCGTCAATATACATGTGATTCTACTGGCTGGAAGAAATGGGGACTTTCCTCTAGGATCTTTAACCAGTTCTACAAAAAAAATTACATGAACGGCGCAGCCACTAACTTACGGCCGAACTTGCATTTTTTTGCAGAGACGCGGTGAAAGAGAATCTAAATGAGCGTGACAGCAATAGCATTTGAGGCTGCAGAGTTGGTAAGAGAGTCCACAGCGATCAACGACACTTCACCGCCTACAGGACCGTGAAAATCGTCCGTCAGTAGTCGAAGAGAACTGTCACGATTTCGAGAGAGTAACAGAGAAAATCGTCCATGCTTTCTGCATATATGGCCTATACAATCATTCGTGGTGGTCTATCGATGTATCAAGTCAGTGGTGGTACCCTCCTAGAGAGGTATGGTACCAATTTGCCGACCTTAGGGAGATGGAAGTTTTGGTGAGCCCTAGAACTAGGAACCGAATCCATGTGAGCTGCAGCGCACCTTCAATCCCTGCGCTTAGACGCATCCTCGGTGCTACACGAGCCCTGTGATCCAGGAAGTTATTTTAGTAACTATTTAGCTTGAATACTGAAAAGGAGGAAATGAATGGCTTGAAGAGAGTACAAGAGTTTCGAGGCTGCACTGAAGGGAATATGCAACACCCGGTTCCGAGTCAACCATTTCCACTCCACAGTTATCCATGTTTCGGACGCTGGATATTCCTCGACACTAAATATGTGAGGTTGATATCGTAAGAGTTGTGGAGAAAGTGATATTATGAGGTGTTGTTTCGAGCGTGCATGAGAGGAAAGCAAAAGTTCTAACCATAGTTCTATCAACAACCAATGGTCACAGACGCTACCACATTCGCAATTTCAAAAACCATGTGAGGCCGGCGACAAGATGTGTTTAAATGACAGTCGACGTTTAAGTTTTTTTTACAAATAGATTCGTTTGTATGCCAAGTGCACAATAGGAAGACAGCCAACTAGGTATAAAAAGATAAAGCTCTCGGCGTTGATCAATCCCTGAGGGATGCACCATGCATTCAACTTCACTAAGCATCGTTTGGAGGTGATTGAATGCACATCTGACCTTTATAATGACTCGCGGTGGCCTACCGATGTATCGAGCCAGTGCTTCTGTCCTCCCAGACAAGTCTGGCACCAGTTTGCCGACCCCGGAGGGATAGAGTGCTTTGTGAGCCATGGGCGCAGGGGATCGATCCCATGTTTGCATTGCACCGCCTCCGGCCACTCACTGCGTCACACGCTCTCCGCCAACCAGATAGTCGGTCTTTTTTAGTGGGTCTATAGAATAGGAGTGTAGTAATGCTGAAATTTCTGGAGCAGTTGATGAAACCGGGCAAATGTGGCATGTGATCCGGATACACGGACACTTTGCTGGTGTCAGCTCGAGTCTCTCGACACTCAATGGATAAACAAGTGGTTAAAGTGAAGTAGAGAACGAAATTTATTCCACACTTATGAAATAACGCTTTTCATTTTAGTTTTTTTAACTCGATGGATACTTTTTTTCGAGGGAATGATGGAAGATGACGAATCTCTTGTTAATAAAGACAAAATCGTCAGCGTTTCGAAAATCATACAAAAGCTATGGTTAAGAAACGGTGAGGTGAGGACGATTTCTCATTGCTCATGCCTTATTTAGAGATCAAAGAACAGAAAACTACTTTTAAGAAACGGAGTACTTAACCGTGTGATTTAGATATAATTTGATTGCGAAATGAAAAAGCAGGATTGAGGTGCAACACACCTTATCAATAAAGCAATATAAATCACACTTCAAGCTCTTCAAGAAATAATATGCAGTTGATAGGCGAAACGAAGCGCCCGCATGGTGTGGCCGTGAACTCGTTAGCCCCGGAAAAGGAATACGCGTTCGTTGCCCACCGTAGACACCTGCGATGAAAAACTGTAATAGGTAGTAAATGTAAAAAAGATAAACGCAGCAAACTTTACAATATGTATTTGCTTATTCTTTTGATGTGTTTTAAAAAGGGGGGCGCGTGTGGCGCAATGGTTGGAGGCGCCACTGCGACACACGTGGAATCAATCTCCGTGCTACATCGGTAGGCCACCGCGAGTCATTGTAAAGGCCAGATATGCATTCAATCACCTCCAACATTCTTAATGAAGTCGTGTGCATGGCGCATACTTCAGGGATTGACCAAAGCCGAGAGCTTCATCCTTTTACTAGAAGTGCAACACGACGAAAAGACATGTCGCACCGCTCAAGTTAGTAGAAAACCTTCTTTAGACGAACAAAGTGTGGTCTATTATTGACAAAAGCATATGCAATGTTTTTCTTTTACGGATATTTGCTTATTTTTTCGCAATAATACTGGTCAGAACTTCACATGTTCAGGTCTCCTTAAGAACGTTATCCGATAATATGCGTAGATGTTTGGTGCAAGATCCATTTGTTATAGATGACTTGACAATGGATGTGGTGAGCTTCATAATTACTGCAGAAAAACATTGATGTAAAGACAGTAGGTGATTATCGAGTACAATGTCAAATTTTTAGGATTTCTTTTGTACACTATTTCTACGATTAAAGTAAGAACCAATTAAATCTATATAAATCTACATATCTTTATTTACTTCGTTGCTTTGAAATTGTAGGGTCCAGGAATCCATAGACCTCCTTGCCAAACTTTTGGATGGGCTTGTTCGCTGAAGATTTTCTAAACAAGAATTGGTCAAAGTGCCTGGAAAGATGTGGGGAAATGGACAGAACCACTTTCAAAACCTCATCGTTTCAAGTTCTGCCGCGTCTGGTGTGCGACATAAAATCCTTGGAGTGCAATAGCATTAGTCGCTTTCTGCTGAGAAACTGTGAATATATTCTTGTTAGCCTTTCGGATTTCCTCTGTAGGGGGACTTGCGATCGGTTAGCCTCGAAGCTGCCTCCTCAGCAAGTGGATATGAGCAGGCCAAAAAACGAGCTTGTGCTTCCTTGAGACACAGATGCATTCAAACTATAGATTCTCTGTTTTGCTGCACCAATTTCGTACATTACTTCTGTATTCTGTAAGGTGCGCGCAATGGTTGGAGGCGCCCTGCAAGACACACGTAGAATCGATCCTCGCTCACATGGCCCACCAACCCTTCCTACCCTCCGTGGTCGGCAAATTGGTACCAGACTTGTCTGGGAGGATAGCAGCACTGGCTCGATACATCGGTAGGCCACCGCGAGTCATTGTAAAGGCCATATATGCATTCAATCACCTCCAAACGATGCTTAGTGAAGTCGAATGCATGGCGCATCGCTCAGGAATTGATCAACGCCGAGAGCTTTATCCTTTTATCCTTTTATTTTAATTCCGTGTAAACGTTTCCATGCTTGTCTGTGCCTTAACGGTTGTGCTCGCGAAGTAGCGCATTATATCCTAGAAGTCAAATCTGCCTAAGACTACAATCAAGTAATTGTTCACTTTATAGGAGGTTAGGAATCACCTTAAGCAAGTAACTTTTCTATCTACTCTGGGAGAAAGAGGGAAGCTGCCCGTAGTTACAGCTAGTCCCACACAACACCTCGTGATGCTATCCCTGATACGGCTGTTTTGGCTAGATTCCGGTGCGGGGAATTTGCTAGAATCCGGACGATATTTTAGACCATGAAGACGATTTGTGCTTGTAACGCTTGCACACTAATATCTCAAACTTTTCCTGTAGACCTGATGAAGCAAGCTTTTTCTTATGATAGATTTCTTGTGTGCCTTATTATTTTCCTCAATATAAGCCTACATAACATTCATATAGGCGTTGAATTACGCCAGTAATAATAATCTTCATGGTGCTTTCAATAACGTACCAACGGTTTACCGCCTCGTCATCAATGGTAGGTGTTCCTGGGTGTAGGACTGCGATGTACACCGGGGATTCATCTTCTGGCAGGGTCTCCAAACCTGAGGGGGATTGCAGCGTTTCCATCAGGAAGCCTAGCTAAGAGTAAACCAATATCAAGATCCACACCGTCCTGGTATCAAAGTCGCATGTTGGCAAATCTCCCTCTAATCCACAAAGGCGGCGAATGCCTGTAGTGGTGAAGACCTGGGCAGCCTCTGGCCAGACTGACCTCGAGATTCCAGGGAACCACAATGGCTTAACCAGCAAATCTCCGATAAATGGAGATTGTGCTGGGGGCCCGCACAACCACTGAGGACGGGCAAGTCAAGTATCAAGTATCAACAAAATCCAGTGTTAGATCTTAAGAAACCTTATTTTCTAATCGATTTTTTAGTGGGGAACGAATATCTCAGCTTCGTTGAAGTTATATTTCGCAATATACCCTGCCATCAAAAAACAGCAAAAAAGGTTAAAATTGTGATTATAACTATAGCCTCAGCTTAACTGGGTTCAATGCCGGATTGGGCTCCCCAGATCAATCCCGTTGACGGGTGATTGCTGATGGCAAAAAGATCGATAGAACTAGCTGAGAGACAGGCGAAACGAAGGACCCGCATGGTGTGGTGGTGAATGCGTTACTCCCCGGAAAGGACAATAGTGCGTTCGTTCCCCACTATAGGCACCTGCGGTCCAGAGTTTTGCAAATATCTCAGCTTCGTTGAAGTTATATTTCGCAATATACCCTGCCATCAAAAAAGAGTAGGCAGTAAGTAAAAAAGGTTGAAATCGATTTTTTAGTGTTTTTCCTTCTGTAAAAGATCAAGCTTTCACCATAGTAACGATGCTTCAATTCCGATGGGACATGAAAAGATCGTTTAGGCTAAACCTTCAATTCATTAAAATCATGTAACCACTCATGCTCTCCATTACATTCCAATCCACAGGTTCTGATATGATATTCTTGTGACATCCCCCCTGAAGCAATCTTGGCGTGAAGGTCACTGATGATGACCTTATATAAAATACGAGTCCCACTGGTAATAGCACGGCTCTGAGGAAAGCGAAATCGCCAAAACGTAAGCCATCGACCAACAGCAACAACGACAACAACGACAACAATGACAACAACAAGAACAACGACTTATACCAATTTCGCACTAGCTCAATAAAATGTGATCATTTCTGTAAAGTTCTGACTCAATTCGTTATTCATCCAACGTAATCGATATCCATAGTCACAATAGTGTTGACGGGGGAGACATGATTCCTCTACTGGCCGGTGGTCCAAGGAACTCTTGTTCTCTGCGATCGTAAGTAACCTTTGTTGACAATTTCCAATAATCTCGACCATTTCGGTCCTTTAACAGGCATTATCAGAACTTCAATCGAGAATCCAGATGAGCGTGCATGGTAAGTGTGCATGGTCGTAGTAACTGATCCTGCTTTCTTTGCCGTTATCACCCATAGTGTCCTTCACGAATCTGGCCTGCAGCCGAGTATACTGACTAGTAGCTTGCATATCTTTCCCAAAGTAGACCAGTAGCTCATTTATTGAGGGCGACTCTCAACCTCTTCCCGTATAGTTCCCAGTCCTTTGGTTTCACACTTTGGGCCAAACTGATGGGTAGCATATATATGAAAGAACACCACGTACGCTTGCATGAATGAATTAACATACATTCAGAAAGTGTATGTCTACTAAGCGCGATAATAGGCAATCCGTGCTTTCAACTCAACTGAGTCTCAGAGAAAGGGCGATGTTCCATTCGGTCAACGTTTCACCCTCCATTCCACACGATGAGGCGAACCAGATACGACTAGTCGGCCAGTGACAGAAATGCACGGCGACGACTAAATAATGAGTACACATGTTAGCAAGAAATTAAGGATATCAGCTCTAGACAGGGCTATTGCCTCCATCCGTGAACAATAAATGCTTTTTCAAGGCGAAGCGTTGAGAGTATGAAGCCCAGAATTGGTGCGAAATAGTCTATACCACAGAAAGTGTGAAAGTTGTTAACATAACAGAATCCTTAATTATTTCGGTGTTAATTAAGTTTCAATACTCTTCAAGTTATACTCATCTTTTTCAACATTTTTTACTTTTTTCTTCTTCTTTGTTTACATCGGCACATACGATAAAGATCTTCTTGCTTTTTTTACGTGTGGGATGTTGCCTTTATAGCCCTTGTCTCATCCTCGAAAGCAAACAACATTGGCTGACAGTCGTCGAAAAGTCACTGTTTCTGGATGGAATCGGTTGCAACTTCTTTCCAAGGTGCTTCTTCACTTTTATCTCTTTTTTTCTTTTCAAGCCTATCTGCATAATGTCTTCAACACTATTTCAACGCTGTGGAAACACCTTCATCTTATAAAGTTTTAATTTGTTGATAAGCTTTACACGAGATTGTTATAAATCTTTATCGACACAACACCGCTCTCTACTTCTGCATGCTGGCTGAGGTCAAGTCACTTTAGCACCGCAATGGTCCTGTATAAAAGGACAGTACTGGGTGAAGCTACCATGCTCGTGGAGCCCTTCACTTTATCGGATTCTACTCGAAGCGAGGATCACCAAGATCGACATCGCAAGAAAAAGCAATTACTGTGGGCGTTCGACTAGAATCATCGTGGCGCTGCAGGACGCTGTACTCCTGAAACGTTAGCCACAATTTGTAGCAAATAGGCTTATCAATGAACTAAAACGTTGGTTACAGATTTTTTGGGGACAACTCTTGTTCTTCCTTAAATTTGGGATTTACTAAGGTAAGGAAATCATATTAACGATAGGATTTCAATCATCGCGAGCATGGTACTAGTTCGATTCTGCTCTGGGCCAACCAAGCTTCTTGTCCCTCCGGGATGGGGAACTTGGTGCCGGGCTTGTCTGGGAAAAAATCACTCTCTGCAATCCAGTTGGGAACGCTCCAGCCCGGCTTTCTCAGGACTTCAGGGAGAATCGACTCGACCAGCATTCTACAACGTTCAAGATGGAATGGAAATTGTCAAGGAGTAGCCGAACCCACATCTAAAAGTTGAAAGATCTTCGTGGGCAATGGGTGCGAGGAAACAAATCGAATGTGAGGAGTACTGGGATCCACACAGTAGACGTGAGGACGAGTCATGTAAAACAAAATAAAAAAATAAAGAAACTATACCGAGCCGTGGTTTTTTTACTCTTGTATTGTATTTCGTATGTAGTTTTCTCGTATTTTTTTCTTTTTTTCACCACTTCTTAGCAGTGGTTCTTCTCACAATTCTTCAGTACTTTTAGAATTATCTTCAAATGACACATTTTTTTCATGCCGTCTACAAAGATGTTCATCTTCGGATCTCGTCCAACCAATCATCGTCGATCCTTATCGCTCCGTGGAGGTCAGTGAAACATTGATTTAGCCGTGCTGGTACGCTTTAAATTTCTATGAGATATTTAACTTTGATATATTACTCGTGAAGAAAAAGCTTTAGTCCATCGACCTACATCAATTCAATAGATTCAGTGCAAGAAATACGCAGAAACTGGGAACCTCTTGCATTATATGTGCTTGAATTCCATTCTTTATGGATGTTAACGGATAGTCTGTAGCACAAAAGTCTTCCTGCCGAACTAAAATGTAAATTTATGGCGAGCATCCGGCTTTCACGGAACAAACCCTTGTCGGGACATTTATAGCTTGACAGAATCCCGTGTTGTTCAGATGGAGCATAATAATACTGGGTTCGCAGGTCATATTCCGTATGGATTTTGCCTCATACGGCATGCGTTTTCCGTGTTACCACGTACGCTGTCACATTCCTTACTTCGTGCTGTCCACATTCATTAGGAGAGCGTGTAGCACATGCTCAGAGGAGGCGCTCTGCAACAAACGCCGAATCGATCTTTCGACCCAGAGTCGTGGGTTCGCCGATCCCTCCATCACTCCGGAGTGTCAGAAGGTTGGTTTGGTCGGATTACAGCATTGAAATTGGCTACCGCGAGTCATTGTAAAGGCTATGCATCCAGTCATTCACGTCTGAAATTTCTCACGAATTGGGAAGCACAGGATCGCTATATGCGAATGATCAAAGCCGAATGCTTTATCCTTTAACCTTATCCTATATATGTTGGAACAATCTGTAGTTTTGTTGTGTATATACTGGACAACTATCCGGTCTGCGCCTTTCTGACATATCGAGAATATTTTCATGCAGAGCTAATACATTCACTATAACTTTTAAAGTATATGACTCATAATGCGCCCTATTAAAAAAAGGATAAGCTTAGGGTTCAGTATTACTTAACAGATACACAATGCATTCAAATTCATAAAAAATCTTTAGAGGGAAATGAATGCATGTCTGTCTCATGCAAGAATTTGGGGTGGGCTATCATTATATCAGCGGTGGATCTGTTTTCCTAGTCTGGTGGCGATTTCCCGACCTCGGAGCAATGGAATGGTTTGGCAGACCGTAGCTTGGGATTGAACCAACGACGACGTGCGCATTGCAGGGCACCTCTAAGCACTGCTCGACATAGCAAATGTGAATCGTATTTAATCCGGTGGTTTCATTTGTTCCGCAGAATTTTTTTCTATTTTGTACATTTTATGTTCATCCAAAACCATCACCGCCCCAAATGTGAAAGAAAGCGCAGGGAGGACCACTTTACCGTTTACAAAATCGTTGCCTCTAGAACCCATTTATTGTAATAGAAATATCCCGTATTATCAGCTACGAAGAACCACCGATACTAAATTCGCAAAAAAATTGCAAAAAAAACGCGTGTTGTGCAGAGATTGACCCTCATGAAAATAAGAAACTTACAATTTTTAGATGCCGGTCAGTTATCGTTGACAACGTGAAATCATGTCCTGCTATGGTCCTCGGACCCACTCATGGCTCTGTCGTACTACGAGAGGTAAACTGGCTAGCATTTTAAAAACACTATATTAGAGACAGGCCTATTTTCACAAGTCGAAAGTGTTTTGTTGATACATCTTGCAACAGTTTCCAGGACCGACTTTCTATTAACCTGAAGATTGGATCATAAATATGTCGCTTCCTTGTTTAGCAGTAGCGAGGTTGTTACACAGTAGCTCATCTGCAGTGGAAAGGAACGTAAAGGAACGGCTCTGAAGAAACGTCGGCCACTGTTATGTTCTGTGTTTTTATACGGAAGTAAACGTGTGCTGTATAACAAGCCCACAATTGCTGAAAAAGGAAAACGATATCCAGTGTTAGATTAATGTCCTATCGACTTCCGACTAATTTCTTTGTTGTTGTGGATAAGAGGCAGGAGATGATGGAAGGCTGGAAAGTATCGAGACGAGCTCGTGCTATAACATTGAACATTTGGCTATATTCCTATCAACACCTTGTCCGCGCCTTGGTAGATTGGTCTGCCATCGTTGGAATAGTCAGAATTTTTTCCAAGGGTAGACAAATTTCAGGTTCTGAAAAACACTTGAAATTTTAAAGTTCTTGTGCTAAAGCAAACTCAAAGCCCTTGTCTTCGTTACTGTGCATTTTCTTGTACAAGAGAACAATATCTTCCATGTATGTACCACGTAATAGGTATAATTTTCTGCATTTCACTTCTTCTTGACTTATGTGGTAGTGCAGTTGCTAGAGGATAGGGATCAACATTCATACATCTGATTCCAGGCGAGGGTTGTACAGGATTTTCATCTCTGTGGAGGCGACGAATTGGTGCCATAGTTGTCTCTAGGGGTTGCAGCACCGATTTCGCCCATTGACGAACTGTCGTAAACTATTATTTGATGAAGACAGGAATTCATTCACTTCGGGGATGCTTAGTGAATTCGACAGTGTAGACACAAATAAGAGATTGATCACTGCTAAAGGCTTTAGCACATTATTCTCAAGTTCCCATAAAGCACATTCCTGAGGGATGCGTTCACGCGAAGTATAAAATGTTGTGCTGCGATCAACATATTTTCTTTCGTGTGAGCGCAAGGGCGCATGTGTCAACACACACATGGGATCGAGCCGCGCGCCCGTGGCTCACCAAGCCTTCGGTCCCGCAGGGGTCGGCAAATTGGTACCAGACCTGTCTGGGAGGATAGCAGCGCTGACTTTATATACCGATTGGCCACCGCGAGTCATTGTAAAAGCCAGATATGCATTCAGTCACCTACAACGATGCTCGCACCTCTCATGGATTGATCAACGCCGAGAGCTTTATCCTTCATCCTTTACATTTTCTTTTTTTGGTTTATTAATACGAAGTTATTGCAAGAATTTTAAAAAATATATTACGATCGTATAAAAATGTTGTACTCGACCCTATAACCCTCCCTTGTTATCTTCAGGTGCATCGTTCGAATATTAGTGTGGTGTGCAGACAGTTGTATCTTTGGAATTGTTCTTCCGTTACCGTATTCTTGCACACCTTTCGGCCACCTGTATTACGTGGATGCAGCCGCGTTCAATTTTCGGTCTTCAATGTTTCTTACGAGGTCAGCTGTTGGTTTATCCATTTAGTATTTTGCTCTCCAACATCTTTCCCTATCCCATGGTTATTTTTTTTCAATTAACAGGGCATAGAAGAAGAAATTGAAGCGGTGGGTCTCAAATCGGCTCGATACAACTTGATTACCCATGTGCTTAATGTAAGTGTTTCTTTCTTTCTGTCCTTCAAAGCAACTATTAAGATGCACCTAAATTTTTTTATCCATACTGTTGTCAAGGACGCGTGTGGCGCAGTGGTTGGAGGCGCCACTAAGATACGCACGTGGAATCGATCCCCGCGCCCATGGCCCACCAAGCCTTCCATCCCCCGGGATTGGCAAATTGGCACCAGACTTATCTGGGAGGATAGTAGCACTGGCTCGATACATCAGCAGGCTACCGCGAGTGGCTATAAAGCCAGATATGCATTCAATCGCATCCAACGATACTTAATGAAGTCGAATGCATGGCGCATCCCTCAGGGATTGATCAAAGCGGAGAGCTTTGTCCTTTGTCCTTTATACCGTTATCGAGTCACTAGTAACAAGTATTTCTCTATTTTTTATTGTTTTATTTATCGTGTGGAAATTCTTTGCTCCTTAGCTGGACGACTCTGAAACGTCAATACTGCCTCCAGCCAACTTCTATTTCCAGCCGGTTCCTATGGTTAATAACGAGAAGGATGTTAAGGTTCCTCGATAGATTTTACAGCAGAAATATGGATTGTCTTAAAATTACAGCAAATACGCAATTCTCTCTAAATATGGTTGCTTTCTAGGATCTTCTCGATAAACTTCCACCAGTATACCGTCGAAATTGGGAGAAGTTATCGAAGATGTTGGAGTCGTCAAAATCCCATCCTGATGACAACTTTAGCTTGCCATTAAAGAAAAGCGATTTAGTTTACCTGAGAAGAAAAATTGTTAGCGAAGAACCTAAAATTGACAATGAGTAAAATAAAATCTGTTTCTAATCGATGTAAAATGTCAGATTAGTAAAGTCTATCTAGGATTTCCAAGCCGAAATCCTTCATCTTGTTAGAATTCTAAGAGTGGCGAAATGTCGTATGTCAGGTTTCCAGGATGTGTACACTCGTCAGTCTTTATCCGGGAATGGCAATTTAAGTGGAAATATGAGGCTATGAAGGCTACTTTTCTAACTTCTGTACAATTCAAAGGCTGCAATAAAGTTGGTGACACAGGTTCGACATCACTATTGGTGTATCAAGACGTAATTATTAAAATTGCAGTTATGTGAATAGTGGACAGCTCCAATATTGCCTTGGATTGTTGTCAACTCTAAAATTCTGAAAGGCTAGCATGTGAATCTGAAAGTGTACTTTAGAAAAACAATTCTGACCACCGTAAGCTACTGTTTAAGCCAGCTGTTTTCATTTGATCACCTTTATGTTACTAAACGGAGTTGGGCTCCCAGAGCTGAACACTCACGGTCACAAAATTTCGCCGTTTTATCCTTACTTACCTAGACAATTGAATGGCACGTCTTCACTGGTTTTGCAAGCCCCAGCATAATTTAGATTTGCTAGTTCAGTCACTGTAGTTCTCAGGAGTCCCGACATCAGCCTATCCAAACACTGTCCAAGATCGTCTCCATCGCAGGGAGTCGCCGGCCTTGTGGATCAGAGGGATATTTGCCACCGTGCGTTTAGTTTGATACCGAGACAGTGGTAATTCCTGGCGCTCGTTTACTCCCTAGTTGGGTTTCCCAACAGAAACTCGGACTCCTCCTCTCAGCTTGGGAGAATCTGCTGGGGAGATGAATCCCCGCGCTGTACATCGCAGCCCGATACCCAGGAACACTTCCAGCCACGATGAGGCGGTAAACCGTTGGAAGGATCGTTTTATTTTACTTAAAACAATAAGGAAATGTGGAAGTAGAACCGTATTTTTGTTATCAACGGAGGAATTAATGTTTCGTCTAGTTTTATAGATAGAGACGAAACCTCCTGGAGAAAAACCACTTTGTTGGCCCAACCCATTTTCGGATCTACTGTGCGGATTCCAGTACCTCTTGCATTCAATTCGCTTCTTCGCATCAATCATCCGCATTGGTTTTCGAACTTCTTGCGTGTGGGTTCGTTTGCAACTTGAGGATTTTCGTTTCATCACGAAAGTAGATGAATGCTTGTCGAGTTTATTCTTCCTAGAGTTCTGAGATAAGCGGGAGAAAGTGATTCTACTTGGATTGCAAGAGTTAACTGTAATAGACAAGTTTACTGATAGCAATCTCGCGACCACTGATAAATGAGGTGCCTGCTGAGCTCGGAAAGTTGTCGACGCTTCATCGCGCTCGTGATGAACGACATTTCTGCCTCCGCACTAACTGCCTACTGAAGAAAAAAGATGACATACTTGACACAATCGGGACCAGCGTACCGTATTTTATCCTCGTTTCTTGAGCAGCGTTCCCTATATTACATATTACCCAGCGAGTTTTTTGCTCCGAAGGTATTTTGCTCTGCCAGTGGTTTGTCGGGAGCAGGCGTTATGTGTGACATATCCCCCAAAAAAACTCTTCTGTTTACTCAGTAATTATTACTGAAAAAGTCAACTGAAAATTGAACTTTTCTTGGACGAATTTACTCTAGCTTGGAACCATTACTATTAAAGGGGGTTTGTATCATAGGGAACTGTCGGTTGTGAAGATGGCGCAGAAATTGCTTTACTCGGACACGAATTCGACACCTAGAGAGAGTTTTCGGTACAGTGAGATGATAAATCACTGATACGGCCTTTACAGTGTGGCTCGGTGTTCGCAGAGTATCCTATTATGAATGTGTTTCAATACAGGCTGTTTTTCAGAAAAGTAGTCAAGCCTGTCACCTTTCTGTTTTGCGTTTGTTTCGCAATCCGCAATTTAGAATTGTTCCGTACCTATATACGTACTACATCTCCGCATATATGTATGGATATGTACATATATTTCAAAAATAAGTAGCAATCTTTGCGTAAGCCTCCAACGATCGCCTACGAACAAAACTCTTGGTTTCAATACCTGCGGTTTTAATTACTTGGAAAAAAGGATCGCGGAAACTGTAGGCAGCTTAGCAATGTCCTTTTTTCATACCTTTCCATCAACGCCATTTCATTGTTCCGACTTTTGTTATGCTCTCAACCGTACCTTATTCAACATCCAGTGGATGGGTTCTTTGGGCGGTCCTTTTTTTTCTGTCGAAAAGAATGGTTCTGCTTTACTGTAATCCCTCAGCCTGTGGAAGACTAATGCGTCAACTGTCTCCAGATATGGGTGGATTGATCACGGTCCATACTAAAGCTCTGTAATCGCGTATCTCATAAACATCCTTTTTGCAAAATTTGATCGAAGACCAATTTTTCCACAGGCTTTGTCAACGTCGGCGAGTATTCGTTCCGCTTGACCTATGTTTGGTGTTATAATACGGACTCTCTGGCTTCCAAGGCTGCTTCTATCTCCACTGAGACAGAAGCTTTCTTTAAATCGATGAAAGTGAGAGAGAGCCGTCTTTTGTACTCTTGCGATACTTCAGTGGGTCTCGTTATCGCGTGATTGTGGTCCATCGCACTGCATCGTTCTCGAAAATCCTTCTTCTCGCATGGTTATCCTTCGTGCAATTTTCTGTGAAATCTGTTTAGGATGATCATGCGGGTGAGAAGTTTGTTGACGACATATAGCAAGCTGGTAAGATGATAGCTGCTGATATCGAGGAGGTCATCATATACAACAGCGCAGTGTTGCTGGATTTCCACTGAATAGGAGTCTTGCTTTTGGTTAGGTAACGTGTCAAGGGCCGTGCTATTGTATTTGCCATGACTGGCGTAATGTCCTTCAGGTGTCCAAATCATATAAGGCCCGAGCTGGTGTGTGTTGTTCGATTTTTCACCGAGGAAATAGTATGTCGGATTCAAGGAGGGAAGACCGACGGGACAATATATAAATCTACATTTACTTCACATGAGGGCAAGAGGACGTGGCTTTTTGGAGACATCTGAGTAGTAATCTTCACTAAATTTCCCCCACTGCATTTCTGGAGACTGTAGCTGTTCCAGGTGAGCGTTGGAGTTCGATTATCTTGGTTTTGCAGTTGGCGAGTCTTTGGTGTGTTTTGCGAGTGCTTTCCCCATGCTCTGCAGCTTCGACCGTAACTGTTCACTGTTCAAGATATGTGCACTCGCAAAAACATTGCTGAATTCGCAAGATTCAAAACACAAAACCAAACTTTAAAAAGTAAACGTCAGTGTTCCAGTGTCACCTTCTCGTGACCAGCAGCTTGATCACGTGACTTTCAGTGCAGATTGTTGTTCGGACTTATTACAGTGTGCTCGGTCAGGTAACGAACACGGCACTACTTTTTAAGAGAGAGTAAATTTTCACACTTCATTCAAATCGTTCTGGACATGAATCTGTATATTAGAATGGCAACAAGAAAGTACTTGTTTATTACTTCCTCAAGTTAATACTATGTTCCTCATGAAATGAGCGCTAAGTCTTGACCGTATCTTTGGTTTTTCTTAAAAATATTTGTTCAAAATGAGCCATACTTAGCCAGAAGAAATATTGCAATGTTGCCAGAACAGACATGTGCATACATAGAGAAGCGGATATGAGATTAAGTGAGAATAACGGTCTTCTGCTTTTCGCAAATTCTTGGTGTTTCGCTTATTTTTTGAGACACACACGCACGCACGCACGCACGCACGCACGCACGGACGCACGCGCGCACATTGTTAAAGGGTTAGAAACTACAGAAGTCTATAATGCTTGTCTAGTTCGGATGGATGGCTCAATTTCTAACCTTATTTGCAACGTAGTATTGAGGATGAAGTAAAGCACAACGGGTAACAAGCATTACTTTATTGAAAACAGAAACAAAAACAACAAAAAAACAAAAAGCAAGCCGCAGTAAGTGCCGCTGTTGTTGGTACGGAAACAAAGTGTGGAAATGGAATAAGTAGTAAATCCTGCGTAACGCAGTACTGACAAAGAAAGAAGCTACGTTCTTGCAACTCAATTCATAAAGAGTAAAGCTGTTAGACGTTGATCAATCCAAGAGAGGTGCACCACGCATTCGATATCATCAAACATCATTGCAGGTGACTGAATGCACATCTAGCCAACACAACGTCGTCCAGCACTAACCAAGCCTTCCATCCCTCATTACCCTTCAAGGATTGATCACCGCCGAACGCTTTGCTTAACCCCACCGTAGATTTGCAAATACCAACAAGCAAAAAAGAAGCCTAGTTCCCTGGAATCTAAACGCTAAATCACCCCTATGTTCATGTTGTAACATAAAACACTTGGGATCCCGCAAATTTTTTCATTCAACACTTTAGAACCCAAACGGCGACAAAAAGTGCTTTAAAATATATATACATATACTTTTTTTATTTTATATGACTCGTCTTCACATCTACTGGGCGGAACCCAGCACTTCTTACATTCGATTCGTTTCCTCGCATCCACTGCCCACGAAGATTTTCTAACTTTTACGTGTAGCTTCGGTTGGTGCTTAAGGATTTCCATTTCATCTTGAATGTCGTAGAATGCTGGTCGAGCATTTCCCCTGCAGTCTTGAGATAGCCGGGCTGGAGCGTTTCCCATCTGGATTGCAGAGAGTGATTTTTTCCCCAGACAAGTCCGACACCAATACACCGAAAATATATATATATATATATATATATATATATATATATATATATATATATATATATATAGATACATGCATATATATACGCTCAGGAGTAAATACATGCATATATATATATATATATATACATATGTACTTACATACACGGTTCTTCGAAATAATCTAACCACACTCCAACGCCGTGCCATACATCTAACAAGAAATTAAAAGAGGAAAATTTGTTTCCAGATGTTTCCACATACAGAAAACAGTACTCTGCATGAAGAAATCTCTTCTAACATGTCAATGTCGTCCAGTTCAAGTGACTACGGCGAATTGGTGTCCATCATTGCGACGTCTATAAAAACGGAGCATTCACAAATTCGGCTGAATATCGAGCATCAGTAGGACCTAAAAAATTTGATTCGGGCGTTAATTTACCTCAATCTGGTTTTGTCAATTCATACACCATCGGTGGTCTTACCATGTAATGCATCTTGACTGAGACCTGAAATTCATGTTAGTAAACGGTAAAGTTTCATGCCACATTGGGAAATACTTAATGTCGTATTTCCCTTGTAATTTCTTAGTAGCATGCAAACCATTATGCCAAACTGCTAACTGCACCCAATTTTCCCCTAAGAGATGGCAATTTGTGCATTCCCACTACATCAGACGGGAGGTAGCACAAACTCGCCTAAGAAAACCATCACTAAGTTGCCAAATATACAAATTTCACTTCATTCCCTGCTACTAGTATGTAGCTCCTGCAGAACAACATATAGAACGGATGTCACATTCGTTAACGAGAAAGTACTAGAACAGCTGTGCGCTGCTCTAAGAGTGTGATACTCTTCAGCTTCGTACAACGACCAAACAACATTTCTTAAACCTTCCAAATCGTCCGACCAATCTGGCCAGCAACTCTTGTTTCTTACGTTCTCTGTTTCCAAACTGTCAACAGATACTGATTCCTCTTGGTAGGCCTGCAAAGTGGAACTAGTATTACATCCTGCGCAAAACAAGACTAACAATGAAGAAAGCTACACCCTTGTAATTCAACCATAAAGCGTAAAAATGTTAAGCGTCGATCAATCCATGAGAGGCGCACCATGCACTCGATATCACCAAACATCAATAGAGCAGACTGAGTGCACATCTAGACAACAGAATTTCGCCCAGTGCTAACGAAGCCCTTCATCCCTCATCATCCTTCAGGAATGGTTCAACGCCGAACGCTTTGCTTAACACCACCATTGATTTGCAAATATCAACAAACAAAAAAAGCATAACGTTAACCTTTTATTTACTGTCCACTATAATTTTTCACGGCAGGGTATGACGTGAAGTACAACCACAACGGCGCTAAGATATTCGCAAAACTTGGACGCCGGGCCAGACCGAACCATGATTACCCTTTCTGGGGGTTCGCAAGTTATACACTGCATCACCCTAGCTTTGCATTTCTCTCAGCTAGTTTTTCTACCTATCGCTACCATCAGCAACCACTCAACAGAGGGATTGATCTGGGGAGCACAAATTGGCACTGAACCCAGATAAGCTGAGGTTGTAGTCGAAGCCACAATGTTAACCTTTTATTTGCTGCTTACTGTAATTCTTACGTACATATCTATATCACCTATCTCTATATTTTATACATATCTACATTTATACAGCGAATATTTCAGCATGCAATTTCTTCCCTCGATACTTTTAATACCCAGGTGGCGACAAACAATGGTGCTTCAAAAACATTTACGTAAATATACATACATATGCTCAGGAGCAAATATATATATATATATATATATATATATATATATATATATATATATATATACGTACACATCTACTGATTTGTAATATGGTGAACGTTAATATACCTCAGTCTGGTTTGGTCAATTCCTACGCGATTGACAAAATGCTGCATTACTTTCCTCATGAGAAAAACACGTTATTCGGCGTTCCTCAAAATGGAACACACCCAACTGAACGTTTAAAACTACCGCATATCCGGCCTACTGAATATTAATGCTGTAGCCAAAATAAGATGTGACACGGGATGTTTGATTTGTGAAACCGATATTCATGGTGTATAATTTGCTTGAAAAAATCTGTTGACATCGATATTCTTCTAAATAAATTGATTTTTTTCAGTAACCGACTGAAAATCTGGTACAAACTTTCTGTGCTACTGGTATATAATTCCTACAAAATAACAAATAGGACGGCTGTCGCATTCGTTAAAGGAGCAAGTGCCAAACCAATATGCGCTACTCCAGGGATTTGTTAGTCTCCAACTTTGTGCAATGACGAAACAAAGAAAATCCCTTAAATTTCCCAAATGTTCCTACTAACCTGATCAGTAACACTTATTCCTATCCGATTTGCTTCCGAACTGGTAGCATTTAGTCCTGACACCTAGCCTGAAATTTTTCACTCTAAAAAACCTTGGACATGATTCGTCTAGCTATGGACTCGGCTTCCCTGAGGTCAAAACCGAAAACCTCACAGGATATAATAATCCGAAGAATGCACGCATGATATGCGAACGAAAAGAAAAGAAAGTGGAGATGACACGTCCACTTCTGACGACAAGCAAAACTACGAGTCATTGAATGATAGGTGCAATGGCCGGCATCTTAGTAGACGCCCATTCTGTGCGGCATGTTTGTAGATTAGGGGTATAGGCGGCCGTATTGTCGCTGGAATTTGCGCGCAATCGACAAGAGCTAACGCGTTAAAAAATGAAGTGAGTGTTGTGAGATAGTATGACCTAATTGATCACACTGACAATTGAGTAGTTATCGATTAACTGCAGTAAAGTATCACGTTTGTGCCATATGTCTGCCACACGGGTCTCTTTAAATTTCCTCGTGAAGCCAAATTTCAGACGTGTGTAACTAAACCTTTACATAAAACAATAATAGCTCAATAAAAACGATATGGGATATTAAGAGCGTGTGCACAAAAAACTTCAACGGTGGCGTGATCACTACGCAAAGATTATACTGACAGCAACAACCAACATATGTTCAAGATTCGCTGACTGGGAAAAGAATCAAATCAGGCCTTTTACACGCCATAAAACCCTCATCTTTCAGCATTGCTGGTGTTTAGTGAGTCGTCTGGAATTATAGTCCCGCAATAAGTTTTGCCACAGCAAGGCAGAGCTCCGATTCATGTGTTTCACTAACCAATATTATCTACGGTACACCTACTCACGCTCTTCTTCGCTATTTTTAAAACCGTTCGGATTTGAATTGTAAAATTAGTTTCGAAAACGACCATCATTTAACCTAGTAGTTAACAATCAATACCCTCCTAATACGAGGTTGATAAAGGAGATTTATTAGGGCAATATAAAAGTGGTTTTGGTTAAGTAATTTGAGTGAAATAGCCCCAGACAAAATTTTAGTCAAAAAAGTTGGGACACCTCTAAATAAAACTAGGGAATGTGGCTAGTACTCACGTTTTCCAGCACTCAAACCATTGGTGATTTAAAACAGAGCAAAAAAAAGTAGCAGACGAACAAGCTGAACATTTAACTTGAGGTTTGTCACAACACAGGTGTACAAAAGATCTCGTAGAGCGCCTAGATTTGGACCAGCACTGACACTACTGCAAACGATGGATACAAATATTTCCTGCAGCTCTTGATCATTTTCGGTGTTTA
This sequence comes from Angiostrongylus vasorum, assembly GCA_018806985.1. Classification (NCBI taxonomy): domain Eukaryota; kingdom Metazoa; phylum Nematoda; class Chromadorea; order Rhabditida; family Metastrongylidae; genus Angiostrongylus; species Angiostrongylus vasorum. Next base: position 455,123 of record JADANN010000434.1, on the reverse strand, counting down.
TTAGCTATTCTCTCGGTAGGAAGCGAGAAATTCAGAAATAGATGACTTTCATCCAGCAAATCCCAATAGTACGAAAAAAAATGTAAATCAACATGCTAAAAAGTAGCAACCCGGCACAAGTACGCTAGGGAGAAAGACGGGTAAAAAAGGCTGTAGATTCGTCGATTCGCCTGCGAAAAGGTATCGTTTCAGTCTCAAATAAAAAATCTTTCACTAACAGAGGCACCCCTTAATTTGGTAAAGAAAGAAATCCGTTGAAGTGAACCTGGATGGCAACTCCACATAAGAACAACTGAAAGAAGATTGAGCTGAGTTGTGGAGGTTCTACAGCGAGGTTAACAAGTGGATGAATATAGTTAAGAACATACAATACTGCAAAAAACTGAATATAGAGAACACGCAACATTAAACAAACCAGTCGTCCACATTATAGAATCAGTAAGGTTGTCACAAACTAAAGACTCAACTATGAGATGCAAGACATTGACCGAAGTTATTGCACAACTTGGAAACGAACCAGTGTGGACCATTGACTCGGATCAAGCACTCTGACGAAGACGAAGACGTAGAAAAGTTAGCCGAATAAAAGTTGTATTTAAACAGATATTGATTAGTCATACCGAAGTCAGAGGAAAGTTCGTTTTTAAAAATATTAATACGCTCTGTACTAGCCGGTAATGATACTAACTTCAGCAGCATGGTTTGCCGAAAAAGACAAGTCGCCATAATCGGACAATCACTATTATCAACAGCGACCGCCCTGTATTCCGCAGAACTCCCTCATGTGAGGAATTTCGAGCCGATTAGTCGTGGTGAGACTACGTGGCGCACCTCCAGGTGGCGGATAGGAGATTAGTCGCGGACCAAAAGCGATCTCTGCTTCATTGAGAAGCACGTAGATCAACGGTATGAACTCTCTGCTTCTGCTGCGCCGACTTGGCACATACCTTCTGTATTTACGAGGCGTATTCATGCACGCGTATGTGGGTGCGTGCTAGTTTATGCGGATTGTATTCTGCGAGTCCGTTTTGGAAAAAAGCCTGCAATCATGTGACAGAGAAGTATATGGGGAGGCGGTTAGGAGTCGCCTCCAACAAATAACTTCCATGTCCACTTTGGGAGAGCTTGTCAAGCTACCCGTGAGTTTACCCAGCGCCCACGTTCAGAGTCCAGCAAGCTATACGTAGGTATGAAAAGGCTAAAAACGGTAAAAGAAACGGTCCTCATTCCCCTGACCCCGAATGAGCCCCCGATTCTTCACTATGGAGTAGGACGAGTAGGGAGAGGTTGCTAAAATCCCAGAACCATTCTAAACTGCCTAAATCGCAAAGGGCTGTGTCGAGAACACGCCAGCCCTTTAACGCCTTCTGTGACACCGATCAAGAACTGTTCCTGGGAACATGCGACAGTGGGGAGTGGGCGGAAGGCAGCTTTATTTCCGTCTTTAACACCTCTTCGTACTCGTTTAACGTGGCTGGCATGCTGCTCACTGTAGCGAAATGAAATGATTCTCATTTTTTTACTGTTGTGTAATGAAAGAAACGTAAATGAAATGTTAACGAAGGTGAATGAATGTAAGCATACCTGTATGTATATCGGAACCAGTTGAAGCAGTCCACGTTGCTGCTTGATGGCTTCATTGGTTTGCCGATGAACCAGAAGTTGTGGTGGGTTGAGTAGTGATTGTCCATGTTGACTGTTGAGATGTGCCCTGTTGGCTTTGAGTTCTATTGCTCTACCACGCGAGACTTTTTATGGTACCGCGTACATCCTCAAACCTGGGTAATTAAACCTTTTTGTACATAGATACAACATTAACGGTGTAATAATCACGATAGAAAACTAATCGCATGAGAAGGACGAAAGTTTGGTTTATGAGGTGCTATAGCTTTTACTAACAACGAGATAATAGAATAAGAATATTACTACAACACTAATACAACGATTATGGCAATAATAACAACATACAAACAACGGCTGCTTAGCCGTGGGCGTTGCCACGCACGCATCGCTGCGCGGTGCGGCGGATGAGAGAGGTAGTGTGGTAGGCGCAGAGGATCAGGGTAAGTGACGTAGGGCGAGCAAAGTACGGCTGAGTTGGGACGTAGCAACATGGTCTTGCGTGGACGTGGTCAGACCAGATCAATGAATCACATGAGCAACAAGAGGAGGAGAGAATCAGTAAGTATGTACTAAGGCGGATGCACGACGACGCGATCAATGAACATCAATAAAGTGCTCAATGAGCGGTGATACGAGCAACGTGAGATGCAGTGACGCTATGCCCCTTCCGAATTTTATACCGGCGCGTGTAACCATAGATGACTATGTGATATACGATTTGAGCCAGCGGGATCATAGTGCAATGACGTGCTATGCCCACGTCTACACTCCACAGCGTGTATAGTGAGTGTAAGTACGGTTACGTTCCAACCAGTGGCGGATGAGGTAGAACGCCTATGGGCAAGCCTCTTCCCTCTGACCACGTACCGCGAGCTTGATTAAGAAATTGTGAATATCGACTGCAAGTTGCAAGAGTGAAACAATGAGACGACGCAACAACGAACTGTGATGCAGTCAATCAACAAAGACGATAAACCAAGAACGATGTTATAAGAAGTACCGGCGGTGCAGCACGGTGGAGAAGATGGCGATGCAATGAGTCACGCATGTCGTCCACGATCACTAAAGCCACGCTTGTACCGCAGGCTCCTGGCCCTCGCGCTGGGACCTCTTTCTGCATCGTTGGTCCGCCTTTTAATCGGCGATGCTGAAGCGCTCTTTACCTGAGGCACTTAACGGGATTAGCCTCATGTGTATTGAAATAAATGAATAGTAACTATTTTGGGGAATAGGTACCGTGGCGTGATCACTATGCAAAGGTGATACCTGGGTAATTGGAAGGCTTGTTATCACTGGTTGTGAGAAGCCCAGCATATGCTCCATTCTTCAGTGTTTTGTTGTTTAGCCATTGTGTTTCTCTGGGGTCCCGAAGTCAGCCTGGCCACAGTCCGCTCCAGGTCGTAACTACAGGCAGTCGCTGCCATTGCGGATGAGAGGGGGATTTGCCACCATACAACTAATTTGTTACCATGAAGCTGGTGCATCCTGGTATGCAGAGATGATACAGATAACAACAGCCAACATGTATTCAAGATTCTCTAATCAGGAAAAGATTCAAATTAGGTCTTTTGCCCACAACGAAACTCTTACCTTTCAGTGTTGTTGCTGTCTAGCGAGTCATCTGAAATTGTAGTCCTACGGTAGATAGAGGTTTCTTGCGATATTCGGTTACTGGTGAAGGCGCATTGGAGAAGATGCCTCTCTTCATATGATCTATTATGGCGATGAACTTGAGGGGGTCGTCGTAAAAGAAACAGACAAACACACAATGCATGGAAATGCGCTCCATAACGAGTTCTAATCGCATGATGCACCAATTTAAACTGTATCGTTCCCTTAATTACGTGACAGATCTCCATTATTACCACAGATTTTTCACCAATTATAACGCTATAGTTATATGAAATTCGGCCTGGCGCTGAGGAAGTCGAAATCGTCGAAACGTCAACCATCCAACAACAGCAACAACTGCAACAACGATAACCTAAAGCTGCCTCGCAGTAGCTCAAAAAGGGCAGTTCACAAGAATATATGTACATAGATTCCACTCATTTACTGGACAGATTAAAGCACAGCAGCAATGTCAGAATGGAAATGGAGTATGACAATCGCTGTCTGAAGGTTATAGGGATTTCTCGGCAATGTAAGGCAAAATTAAGGCTTAAGTTACTTTTGAGCAAATTCCACTGGCCTAATATGATGTTACTTAAACTTTTTAAGGAAACAGTCTAGATGGTTTTCGCAATAGAAGTCTTTTTTTATCAATTCTATAAAACTGAAACGTTCGTGTTCTGTTGTGCAAGCACACTGAGTTGAAGTCATTGCTCGAAAACGCTATGGGTCATTGTGTTAAAGAACATCGGAAAATAACACCAAGCACGTAGTGCACACAACGCATAGTCTTGGGAAATATCTAATAGCTCTGCCTCTTCCGTCATTCTCAGCAGAAATCTCGCTAACCAGCAAACAATTTCCCAACTATATTGACCTGGCGAGCTAGCAGGTACTGTCTTTCAACTTACCTCTTTACTTGGATACTTGGATGGTCCGCCCTCACGAGTTATGCGGACCCCAATACCGTCGCAATCGTCGTCCATGGTGGTGGTCTTGTTCGAGCATGGTAACGCGTGCGAGTCTCATACTGTGATCTGTAAAATAACTGCAGCTGCAGGTACAGCTGATTAATATTTTTTACGGGGTACACCTGATTAAAATTTTTTCACCAACACATCCGCCCAACGTGTAGGTCGTCGTCCTGGGGGGACGTTTGCATTCTCGAGGAGTCCACTCTACTGTTCTTTTCGTCCATCTGTCGTCCGTTCTTCTCATTATGTGACCGGCCTACCTATGTTTCGCTATCGATGTATAATCTCCTGGATCTCAAAGATGTGACAGATTTCGAAGACCAGAGGTTCGCATTCCGGCTATATATTGGAAGTGCAGGTTATATTTCAGAAGACATCGTTTAAGCGCTCTGTGACTAGTGCGAAGCATTCTTAACGTGGTTGAAGTATCAACCCACGTCTCTGCAGCACAACAGACGGTTGAGTCGAAAAGGTGAACGCGGATTTACGGGTCCTTCAGTTGGTCGGTGGCTTCTTTCAAAGGTCCGAATGCGGCCCAAGCTGCTCTCCTTCTGTCTAATTCCTCTTTCATGCCATTTTCATGCACATTGATCGCCCAAGGTATAACTACGAGGTGACCTCTGCAATCAGAGAGCCATCCAATTCAATTTTTTTCGCCTTCGCACCATGTATTGTCATAAAGTGGGTCTCCTTCCGACTAATGCGTAGTTCGATCCTTTTTCCCGCTTCGTTGAGCTCGTCGATAATCGTCTCTGCTTCGCTAGTACTTCTTGAGAAGATGACGATGTCATCGGCGAAACGAAGGTTTGATAGGAATATTCCATCAACACGTACGCCTCTCCCATCCCAATCGAGTGACTTCATTATCCATGCAGTGCAGCACTGAACAGCTTTGGTGATATTATGTCGCCTTGTCGAACCCCTTTTCCTATGGGAATGGTAAGAGGTCGATGGAAAAGCAGTATTTTCGTAGTGCAGTTCCGATAACAGTCGCACAGCGTTCTTACGTAGGACGGGTCCACTCCTTGGTCGACGAGCGCTGATAGGATTGCATTCGTTTCGACACCGTCAAACGCTTTTCATAGTCAACAAAGGTTAAAACTAGGAGAGGTGGCATTCCCGACAAACTTCAATGACCCTGGACACAATTTGGATGTGGTCCATGCAGGAGAATCCCTGTCGAAATCCTGCTTGCTCTACTGGTTGCTCCTCATCCAGTGTCCTTGATATGCGCGACAGGATAATCTTCGTGAAGAGCTTGCAGAGCCCGACATCTTTTCAGAATGCTTTCTTCTCTACTGCTTCAAGTAGTTTCCTCTGCCTGTACTGATGTAGATCTTTCTGCAAAGCTCTTCTGCAGCTGGCATTTATTATTAGTCGTGTTAAACGTGTTGCAGTAGGATCACGCTTCAGTTTCCTTCGCTTTTCTAGCAACTCCTTAGTGGTAATGGGGATGCGATCCGATCTTCTTGCTTGAGGAACTGAGGCGAATTCGGCACAACTTTTTAGTCCTTCAACAAGCAGCTCGTAGTCTTCAGTCGGGTCTTCTTTAATCTGCCAGGAAAGGACTTGGTTTAAAATATTCTACGTATGCTGCTAAACTTTTCCTCGTGGTCGATGAAGAGAGTTCTTCTCCAGCTTGCAGTTGAATCGAATCCTCGCGCGAAGAAGGCGGTGATAGGAACCAGTACAGAATGACGGGACTAGCGATGTGTCAAATAGGCACCATCTTTTGCTTGTCAGAATGTGGTCGATCTCCGCATGAGTCATGCCGTAGGGGAGACTCCCGTGCCCAGCCGCAGCTTTCTTTCTTCTGGAAAAACGAGCTTTCATGGAAGAGACGGGCTACGGACAGGAGTCTTGCGAGACGGTTCCCATTCTCATTTCTTTCTCGTAATCCAAAATTTCGATCCTGTATTCGCTCTCGTTGGTCTTTCCTACTCTGGCGTTGAAGTCTCCGACAACAAATTTATGATATGCTTTATCATTGCGGATAACTTCCTCCAACTGATAGTAGAATGTATCTAATTCGCACTCATCAGCTGCATCGGTCGGTGAGTAGCAGTTCTTCTTATGACGTGTCAGTTGAAGACGTAGGGCGGCTATGCGAGTGGAGAGGATCTCGTATGAGTACACAGGATGGACAATGGTCGGGTGGACGACAAAGCCTACGCAGCTGTGTAGCTCTTCTGGATTTTTTGTTTCCTGTAGCGCGATCACATGAAATTTGATGATCAGTGGCTGCAAGAAGGGCGTGAAGATCGGCGTCTGTGGAGAATGTTCTGGCATTATACGTGCAGAGTAAGAAGCAATTTCTATGGCGTGTCGTGCGTGTGTTGGTCAGATCCGATTCCACTGATGTCCTGCGTATACTGAGATTTTGTGGCCTTTCACTGCTCATCTCATCGCCTGGCGTCATAGATGAGAGCACCCAGTGTGAAGGGTACCGAGGCTGGCCTATTGCTGGTTATGCAACTTGATCCTCCCTGGAGTCCTGAATTAACCTTGCGAGGGCGTATCCAGGTCTTCACCTCGAAGTGGATCAGAGGGAGGTATCTTTTCGGCAATGAATCCTTCGCTCGGTCTTTCTACTAGTTGATTTGCAAACGATGTTAAAACCGAGAGCAAAACGAAGGCAGGAACGAAAAAATAACCGACCATCCAAGGACAATGTAGGGGCTGAAAAGAGATCTTTTAACTAGTGATAATAAGCTTAGAGCTTCTCACAAAGTAAATGTGATGCTGTTTGCGTTAGTCGAACGAGTTGAACTCGCTAATCAGTTTTGGTGCTTGCATTTAAAAGCCTATACCGGTTCAAGTTGCTCAGCAAATGATGGGATTACCATTTTGACAGAGGTGATAGATGCCCTCTGCGAAGCCTTTGAAGAAACCTGTTAAAGCATATTAAAGCACAGACCAGATAAGGAGACGTCGGTAATTAGGTTTTATTATTTTAGCTCTTATTTCCTGCTTATTTTTTCACGACAGATTACGGCTTGTAGTAGAATCACGAGTATGCTGAGACATGCGCATATCTCAGATCTTCAGTTGGGCTTCGAACACTCAGTTACCCTTACGGGGACTGAAATGCTATCCACCACACTAACCTTCTTTGCCAGTAAGAAAAATCGCGGGTTAGAATCCCAGCTGTGGCTCCGGATTTTGCTCATTTCTCGGCATCCCTATGGTTGTATCTCATACTAGTTGATCACTTTTGTTATCGCTGGGAGTTGTGTGGACACATCCAGTCAATCGATAATTATGCATACAATAAATATTTGCTTAGTTTGCTGTTCTAGTCGGAGATTGGCGAGAAAGATTCATTCGGTTAACGTTTCGGCTCTTTTGTTTTCATCGGGACGTGATTAAACTGCGTAGGTTGTCCTCAACTGTTCTTCCTGGATCTTCTGGAGTGGAGCACCGGTTCAACGGCGGCTGTAATCATTACATACTGCTTCCCAAATACATAATAGTAGCATGCAAATGCGATGACTGGTGATTAGTTATCACTGGTGATTAAGATCAAGAAGTTTCCATCGGATATTAACGATGTGTTTGTGCGAGGATACTTCAGTTGAGATATGCCAATCAACCGGTATTATCAATAGTTTTAGTAAACGTTGCTGTTTAAAAGATCTGTTAGGGGGCATCTCGTTGACACACGGTAAGGTTCATTATTTAGCGATGCTCAGCTACGAATGGGACGAAGGAGAGGCACTGTCGGCTCGTGGTGATGAATCCACAGGACTGATCAGCGAGCGAAGAAATCATACGCTGCTAAGGCCCATCTACATGAATGCCGTCGAAGTCGGATACGCGTAAGTGCTTAGTTTTAGGTCAGAAGACCACTTACAAATTTGGCTCAATGCGCAGTGTATTCAACAAATTCTAGAAAGAAATGCGTCATTTTTCTTGTTCAGCAATCGTGAAGTTGTTATACAGCATAAATTTACTTCCAAAGAAAAAACAATACAATACAACACAACAGTAGCTGACGTTTCGACAGTATCGTCTTCTTCAGAGCCTGGAAGGGTGTACTGATACACAATTTACTAGGTGAAACGCTTCAATAACACTTACAAAAAAACGAAAAACTCGATGGCAATTACATGATCAACAGCTTCTCGAGAAACCCACCGTTTTTACTTGCCTTCCACTGACGAAGAACGGCTGATTACAGTCGCATATGGTTGATGACTGCACCATCCCACATCAAAAATTGATGCGAACATACGGGGCCTGGTCGCGTGTGACTTCTGGGCATTCGTCCTTGCTATTCTTTCTAGGGTTCTTGGTATTTAACCAAAAACCCCCCAAGAGGTTTCCGTGCTGGTGTTTTGGCATGCTGTGCGAGGATAGTGAGTTTTGGTGCATATATGCGACTCTAATCAGCTGTTCTTCCTTAGTGGAATGCACTTGTAAAATGGTGGGTTTGTCGAAAAGCTGTTGATCGCGTGATTGCGACTTAGATCTTTCTGTATGTGTTATTGAACCGTTTGACCTAGTAAATTGTATATCAGTATACCTTTGCAGGCTCTGAAGAAAGCGATACTGCCGAAACGTCAGTTGCAACAAGCTGCTGTTGTGTTGTATTGTATGGTGTTTTTCTATGGAAGTAAATGTATGCTGTTTAACAACCTCGTGATTGCTGAACGAGATAACGACGCATTCATATTCCATTGCCGAGGTTAACAGAAAGTCGATCTTGGGAACTGTTCTAAGGACAAAAGTAGCACATGCGCCAGAATGCCTTATGATTATGAGACTCTGGGGCTCTGCTGACTGTTGTCATGATACGGGACGGAGCCATCGTAAACTCTTCTGTAGTGCTTTGCGAAAGCATTATAAGTTAGCTTAAAAGCGTTGGTTGCCTATATTTAAAGGTGGTACCAAAATGTAACACAAGGGATCCTTGCTCTTTGTTTGGAGCTTGAAATGGAAATTGTTTCGACAGCATGTGACCCTTTGAAGGTATGCTCAGCAAGCTGTAAACATTGGAAGGTGCTAGCAAGGATGCACAGCTGCTGTAATAGTCAATTTCTTAGAATAACAGCAGAATTCTACTTCTTCAACTAATCATGTATTTTTTGAAATGACCGAAGAATGAGCACGATGTTCTGTTTCTCTGCATACTTCTCCTAATTTTTTGCACTTCGTTTTCTACAGTGGACACTTGTCATGGATTGATCAATTTCCTAAACCGTTATGGAGCCTCTTTCATTTTGCATCCCACCGAACGACTTAGCCATGTTGTTATTTCGTTAATATGATATTACACAATGCCGTGGCGATAAAACTGTTTGATTGTAGCAATTCCGAGCCCTTACTTCCTAGTAATTTCAGCGTTGATCAAGTCAGTGTTTTTCTTCTGAGCAGAGACGGGGTTGTCAAGAACACGATTTGTCGATTTGTCCAATAATAGCCGACATTTCGGCGGTCTCGCCTTTTCTGTAGCCCGAAAGGGCCAAATTCACACGCAATCCACTCAGCTAAACAAGTTCATAAAATCAGCGGAAAAAAGCGAGAACGTGAAGTCGCCGAAAGGTCGTCCATTATTGAATAAATCGTTTTGTTAAAGACTCCTACGTGCTGAAGAAGAAAATAGTTACTAATTTGTAGATCCACAAAACGGTGTAAGCATTTGGCCACTCAACGCCACCGCAAAGAGCTTGGTCGCTGCTAAAATTCATTCCATTCATGTGACTCCGTGAAAAACTCGAAGATGCAAACTTTAACGTTTGAGAAATGCTCCAGAAATTATATTCAGCGGTTATAGATACACACAATGTGACAAAGACAAACGTCTGAACGTCCGTGGGGTTACCATAGCTCTATGGTATTTTTATCTCGAAAGGTCATCAGGTAATCTACTAATTTCATACTGTAGTGGCTCCTAACCAGTACTTCTCAAACCTATTTCTTGAAACTGTTAACAAGCACAACTAAGCCTTTGATAAATTGGGTTTGCAATACACTTGTCATTAGTTTATTGAAATGGCAGTTTTGGCAATAATATGGAAAGGTAAAGGATGAAGAATAAAACTCTCGGCGTTGATCAGTCCCTGAGTGATGCGGCATGCATTCGACTTCATTAAGTATCGTTGGAGGTGATTGAATCTGGCCTTTACAATGACTCGCGGTGGCCTACCGATGTATCGAGCCAGTGCTGCTATCCTCCCAGACAAGTCTGATACCAATTTGCCGACCCTGGAGGGATAGAGGGCTTGGTGGGCCGTGGGCGCGATGATCGACTCCACGTGTGTGTCGCAGTGCCGCCTCCAACCACTGCGCCACACGCGCTCTATGGAAAGGTAGTGCCAGATATCTTCAATCTTGAAATCTTTTTTGTCATCAATTGAAGTCATGACTGGCGGACAATACGTAGAGAAAAATATTGCCACTCTTTCTTGAAGATGCGGTGCATTGAACTCAAAAAAAGAAGAGCTCAGAAACGTTATTGTTTTCAAAGAAAGTTGTAATCGCCTCGTATTTGCGTTCGTCGTTTGGCTTTACAAGATGAAAAGCATGTTAGTGTTTTCCAACTGTAAGAGAGAAAAGAATTGAGGGGAAGACAAATATGGTGGAGAGAAAGAGAGAGATAGACAGGGATGGAGGGAAAACGAGGGAAGGAGTAGTAGCCGAGTAGCCTAATAGCATCGAAGCCTTTCTAGGCAATCACTACATCTCTTTTGGTGGTTGTTATAACTTCAGCGAAAAGTTTGACTAAGTCTATTTATTGTCTTCGTTTGTACTTTTTTGACGATAAAATGACATCCAGTTTCATTGGTATTGAACATTCCCCCATGGGTAATTTTATCCCAACAACCTGTCAAATTGCTTTCTATCGAATATGGTCTCCTTTATGCCCCGAGACGCATGCGCTTTTGGCTTCAGATTTCATTAGTTGAACTAAGAAGTCCGTTCTTTCAATTAATAGAGCGACCAAAACGTCTTCTAGATAAAGTGGACTTCTCGCTGTACCAGCTTTCACTCCTTTGAAACCAGCAACTGTAAAAAACATCGAATTCGATTTTTTTTCACATAGTTATACTCAAAGTGTGCGTGCCGCAGTGGTAGGGATGCCGTTCAGTACCAGTGAACAACCGGTTCGAGTCCTCCTACTGCATCCATCTCGTGAAATTGAATCGGACTCGCCTTGAACCAGATGGCCACGACCAATCTGCGAAGATGCGGCCTTTCTGAGATGAAGATGGATGCACCTGTTCTTTCAGACTGTCGCATTGCTACCGTACTGCTTCAAAAATCTATCCTGACAAATCTACATCTTGGCCAGAATTGATGGCACTGTTTAAAATGAACCTAATTGAATTTACTCCAGGTATGACATAAACACGATTTCAGTATCGTATTACTTTGGGGAAGTACTAGATCCCAAAAGGAGACTTGTTGGCTAATAAACACTATTCCTAATGAGTTTTGCACAATGTGGTTAGGAAAGAACTGTCTAATTTTGTTACTTGCTTATTTCATACATTGTCAAATTTATTCTCTCCGATGAAGCACTGTGTGTTTCACGACATTATTCTCTTCAGTTAAAAAATAAAATTGTGCCACTTAAGCAACTCTAGATCTTTAAGGGTACGGTAGCGAAAAGTATACAGAGGTTAATCGCATTCTTGCGAATCGCGCTGCAGACACAGGAGGTTGCATTGTCGCTCGTTCACAAATGCACGACATCATCGAAGAGAGACCCACATTGGACGGGACTGTGGAAAAGAGGTCCTGTTGATTACTCAGATTCTAAAGGTGAAAACTAGGGAATCGTTACTAGAATGCAGTTGCAACTTGATCGAGTGGTAATAATGGTCTGAAAAGCACTCGAATAGAGTTTTTTTTCTTCAAACCGGAGACAAGGTGTAGATAGTATCTAGGAATAAATTGTGTAGTACTGAAGTAACACGTAAACTTTGTGAGCCTCAAGGAGATAGTGAGGTGTATCTTCTTTTTCAGCTACTAGGCTGACTAAAGAACTGAAGTTCTCACTTCGCCATATCCAGTAATGAACTGACGGAAGATTTGATAACTGTAACTTTTAGACTCCTCATGCCATCTTTCAATCACAATGATATAATTTTTTCCAGTCGATGGACCACTGGGACGTTGTGGTCCATCACTCCAGGTATGAAGACTTCAAGTATTTGGTTTCGCGAAATTTTTTAAGGAAAAAAATCAAATATTTTTCTAAAGACTTATCGGAAAAACTTGTGAAAACTGGAATTTTGCTACTCTTAGCGACCACGTTAATCAAATACCACTCATCCATGACCAAAGAAGAGCAAGCCTGTCAGTTCTAGGTCAACGTTTTTCGGCTGATCTATACATCTACGAATACAAACAGATTTCTTTAGAATACATACACCTCTGCTATGACGTAGAGGTTGTGCGACTATAGCACAATGAATTTCTCACTTTCTCCATGGAACTCCGCTGGTCACTTTTTTTCACTCTTTTTCAAGGATAAGGCTCTCGGCGTTGATCAATCCCTGGAGGATACGCCATCCATTCGACTTTATTAAACATCGTTTGGAGGTGTTGAATGCATATAGGGCCTTTACAATGACTCGCGGTGCGCTACCGATGCATCGAACCGGGGCTGCTATCCTCAAGACAAGAGTGGTACCAATATGCTGACTCAGGAGGAATAAAAGGCTTAGTAGGCCACAGATGCGGGGATCGATTCAACGTGTGCGTTGCGGGGCGCATCCGACGACTTCGACACTTGAGCCTTCCTTTTAGTAGAGGATCCAAATCAGAGCAGCGAGTTGGAGTGATACAGCCTCTACTTCAACCTGTTATGTTCTCAACTCCTGAAATACACTAGTTATAGAGAAAAGAGCATCCAGCCTTGTTTTTTTTAAGCACAATGAAATGCGATAGATCACTCAAGTAGATCCATAACTATATTTGACCTTTGTAATTTCCGTTGTGGTTTCTAAATTTTTTCGCCGCATGCGATATGCATTTCACTCCATGCACATGGCCCGAAGTCCTACCCAGAGATGAAAGAATGCGATAAACCACATTGGTCTTGATGACCGTTTTTTTTCTTGCAATTTGGAATGCGTAAAAATAGCTCTCCTCTGAACTCCCGTGTTGACAAATAACGCTAAAAGGACTGGTGACATAGTATAGAATGCACCGCAGAGAAAGTTGTGTCAAGAGAAGCAACAGCAGTAAAGATTTAATGGAATTAATGCATATTGATCAAGCTGTTCCGCCACATACACATTGGAATTGATGCCTGTGGTTGCGAATGTGTACAAAAAATTGGTGTGGCCATCAGATACTGAAGATGTGGACGAATGGACGTGGAGCAGTAAAACAGTGTGAAAAAAAGAATCTGCATTCACTGCTGATGTTGTGTAACTAACATTGCAGTCCACACTCGAATGTCCGTTGGCTGATCCTGACTGGCCGCGATGTTCTGTACAACAGATGGTACTACGCGATCAACGTTACTGGCTTACAAAACTATGTGCACTTGTACCAGATCAAGGTTTGAACATTTGTACTCATACAAACTGTGGATCCTTCATTAGGTGATCGATCATTGTCGAGCAACTATAACATGGCTAGCTTATATCCCGAGATCCTACAAAGATCACGATAAGTTGAACCTATTTGTCTAATACTTATTATATTACTATTATTTGTGTAGAAACTTGTATAACATCAACAAGACTGAGCATGAGAAATTAGCTCTTGAGTCCTTCTTGCAGCGCTATTTTCTTGATTTTATATGTCATTCTGCAAAGTGGAAAAGAATAATTATATAGATACTCAGATGACTCCTCCTTACATGAGATTTGGGTTCCATCATTTCCATTTCATGGTCATGTTGTCGTCATCCAGAGAAGAGATTCGGCTCGCGTATGGACTCGTCTCTGGCTGAAGAGCTTTCATCTTCTCTCCTCATTGGCATGTCTAACAGTGATTGAGAGTGGTTATTCCAGAAATATCGACAGAGCCATTTTAAAGGTCCTCATTTCTCCACAATCTCAAGCAGTCACTGGTCATTCTGATTTGAAGGGTGGCTGGGTGCTCCGTGAGTGCATTCTTTGATGGCAGCAGCGATTTATGTGAGAATGACCGATCCCCTGAATGGTCCAACGACTGCTTGAGGAGAACGGAGCAAATTACCTATAATATTAGTCGGGTCATATTATAGCATGGTGTAGATTTGAAAATATTGAGTAGCCGTTGGGTATGAAATCTGAATAATCCAATATTTCTTTACACTACGTTTTTTCTTGATAGACAATGTTTGTGAGGTCTCTTACACCACCATTTTGGTTAGTCACTGGCCTAATCAGTACACAAATTGTCTCAACCAAATTCAGCTTCGTCTACGCTTCTTCTTTTTGGGAATTCGCCAGCCCTTGAGACCGTTATTCACAATATTTGTGAGCTCTTCAGCCATTCAAATGATTTTGAAGGTTTTTGTGTTCTTGTTTTCTTTTGTGGGGGATGTTATAGGAGCAGTAAGGAGACCAGTGAGTCAACAACAAGTCAACGGGGTAGCAACAGGGAATTCAAAATCCGTGGAAAAAATGAAATCGTAGCTATGTTTTTTGTTTGTCTTGCTACCTTTGCGTCTGCCCGCCTTTTTGTTTGCTTGTCCATGTGTTGATTATCAAGTCCAACTGTGTTGTTTTGCACGTTCACCAGTTTCTCAAGATGTTTACGCCTTTAGCCCACTCGATATTCCACATTTTTGAAGTATGCAGCGCCCTCTCTGACCTTTAGTCGTCGACGTTGATTCAAGCTTCGAGATCCCTAACTCGCGTCCGTGAAACAGGAGGCTTCTGCCATCGATAGTGGGTACAGAGACAGCGAAATGGGGAGAAACTCATTCGTTAGTACATACGTTATCGGCGCAAGGGAGACGACTTTTCAACGAATTGAGGACGGTTTAGTTGTCTTCCAGTTGGTTCGAGAGCGCTAGCCAATATTTCATTCCCCTTACACCGCTTCAAATCTCCTCAGCATAGGTTAAAGTAGGAATAATCAGAGTCGAAAAAAATGGGTACGAATCTGATGTTCTTTGCTGTCTTTACCACGTCTCTTTTGCAAGCTACGTAAAACCGTTTGTTCCCGCTCGCTCATTTCTGGACCGAGATTGTTAATAAAGTTCATTTTTAATTTAAATAGCGGGTAGCGCAGTGGTGGTGGCGTCGATCATCACTAACACAGTGCTGGTTCGATCCCGCATCGGGTTCTCCAACCATTTCCTCCTTTCGAGGTCGGATGGTTGGTACTTGGCTTATCGGGAAGAAGTTCAGTATCTGCAATTCCAGGAGAATGCTTTAGTCCGGATATCTTAGGACTTCAAGTAGAGTCGACTCGATAAGCATTGAAGAACATTCATGACAAAGCTAAAATCCTCAGGCAGCAACTGAATCTAGAAATCAGAAGACTTGAAATCGTGGATGATGGTTGCGAGGACGCATATCCCACGAAAGGGTTGCTTAGCTTCGTAAAATATGTGGTGTTGGATCGAGTATTCCTTGTGAAACATATGAAAGCCGTCTATTTATGCAGGCCCTTACCTAAAGGTTTCATTTCATTGTCAGACTTTGAGAACCGGAGATGTAATTGTTGATATGAGGAATCGTTTTCTTCGAGAAATATGGATTAATGACAACATGGTTTGTGTTCGTGAAAACTCTGCTTTATGACCACCTTTTTTTCAAATACTTAACCCATAATCGTTACAACACGGTTTATGGGCTTCTCGTTTAGTAGCCTGGCGTTGTCTTCTTCACGCTGTGATGTCCTTTAAGCCATCTATTCCTCTACCACCAGTGGAACTGCCGCCCAAATGCTCGACGTGTACGTGTAAGAATGTATATCGGCCAGAAACGAATCCTACTGAAGGCAAAGTGTGCAGGTGTTCAACAGGATTTAGCGGGCTATTTGGACATGAGTGAGTTTCTTCAGTTTTTTTTTCCGTTAATATTTTGTACACGACAAACACAGGAATCACGGAAGCCGCAGTTGTGAGCCTCACTTTGGTCCGAACGCACAGTGAGCAGCTGTCATGCGCCCTACATCTCACATTTTTTCGCTATAGAGCGTAGCCTTCACGAAGTGGTTTTTCTTGTGGAAGTTCTTGGGCTATGGATGATTAGGGCCATAAGACCAAAGGCTGTGGTATTAAATATAACCGATTTGCGAGGTTGTCAAATGTGGCCAACTCATCTACTGGCTCTCGCCGTTGTAAAAGTATTTTCGTAGTTTGAAGTAGTTGAAATGGATGGTTCTATATAAAACAGCTATTCATAAAATTAAGAAATCAGTACAATCCGCCTGTTTTCTTTCGAAATCGCGAGTACAGCCCATGTTGTACCATTTTTTGTATAGTTCCTCATTTAAGCCTTCTGAATTAATACTGTGAGCAGAAGGTGATTTTAACACTTGTAACGCGATATTCAAGAAGCTAATCGCTGCCCCTAAACTCAGACGCTTTACTAATCAAGTCTCTACTGCTTGTTATGCACATCCTTTTTCTTATCTCCCTACTCTATCTCGGTTTCCTTTTTGATGTAGTTGCCTTTTTTAGTGCAGCGACATCTGCACAGGTCGTGTATTGAAGAGAAGTCACTTATGAACTCACATTTTCTTGTGCATCATTAATAATCGAATTTTATTGAAAATCATCTCATAGATGGTCTAAAGTGTGATAAAATAAGAGACTGACTAAGCCTGGATATTCAGCAAATGTGGTCGATCCTGTAAGATATTTCCGATGGTCGAACGACGATTTTCTAGAGAATTATACCGGAAGTTTCAAATGGAGTGAGCGTTTCCCAGTTTTTTAATTCGCAAGCGAATTAAAATGGTATAGAAAAAGGAGAGAAGTAACTGATTAGTGGTTTGTGTGACTCATGAAGGTGTTTTACCTATTTCTTTGGAGTAAGTGGAAATGTTATCGAGTACTGCATTGTAGCACTGTGGTGAGGTGCAGTGCCATACACATGTGGTCTTTAGTTCGATTGAGAGCTGCGTTCTAACAAAACCTTCTATCACTTGCGGTTCGAAAGATTGATAGCAATCTTGTCTACGAGGATGGTAGTACTGACTTGATGCAAAGGTTGGCAACCACACACCATTGTATAGGCCAGATATGCCTTCTGTTAGCTCTGCTATGCAGCGCATAGAGGAGAATGCATGGCGAATTCTTTAGCGACTGATCGAAGGTAAACAGTTTATTTGTTATCCTTCCATGACGACTGCGCAATAAAGTTTTTTGGAAGCGTCAGTTGACGTCTAAATAAGACAGTCGGTGAATTAGTGAGAAAGCCGCGCTCCAGTTTTGGTTATCTGGGATGTAATGAACCAGAGCGGCGGCCAAGCTCTCGTCAACGTTTCTGCGGTTTCGCCAAAGTCTAAACAATTTGAGAAGAATAATTACAAAATGGTGCCTCTCATGTTACAACATCTTCTTCGGTCTCATTTGAATAGCGATAATTGCGGACACTTACAGTCTACAAAAAGACCCTCACCATTGCGAAAGATTTCCCTGCATAAAAAAGATAAAGGATAAAGCTCTCGGCGTTGATCAATCCCTGAGGGATGCGCCATGCATTCGACTTCACTAAGCATCGTTGGAGATGACTGGATGCATATCTGGCCTCTACAATGACTCGCGATGGCCTACCGATGCATCAAGCCAGTGCTGCTGTCCTCCCAGACAAGCCTGATATCAATTTGCCGACCCCGGAGGGATGGAAGGCTTGATGAGCCATGGACGCGGGGATCTATT
Source organism: Angiostrongylus vasorum (assembly GCA_018806985.1). NCBI lineage: Eukaryota > Metazoa > Nematoda > Chromadorea > Rhabditida > Metastrongylidae > Angiostrongylus > Angiostrongylus vasorum. The sequence continues at coordinate 437,129 of JADANN010000434.1, read as the reverse complement.
CCACGTGTCTGTCGCAGTGGCGCCTTCAACTACTGAGCCAAACGCGCCCATTTTCCTGCATACTAGTACAAATGTCAAAAAATGGTTGCAATAAGTCGACTAACTGATGAAGTTTACCCTTCAATACATCACCAATTCCGCATGCTCATTTTTATGGAATAGCTATAAGGGCCATGGAAGGAGTCAGCTTTTGGCTCAGGAATTAGCAAATCGTAAAGCATTTTGCGCCCTACAACACTCGATCACCGTTGCTTTTCTGACTTGTTATGCGACTTCTTTTAAACATCATACGGTAATTCTGGCGCTTTCACCTTTTTGATCCTACATTTTTAGGCAACCATTAGAACTTTGTCGATCACATTTGCCCGGACTTATGTCCAGTAAATGCAAAAGAAGTCGAGAAGATTTTCTTCCAGAGTATCTTAGATCACCGGAAAACTTTTTTCGTCGTGAGTGTTTTCTATGTTGTAGAGGACTCATGCATGTGATTTAATCCAAACAAAATTTCTCAGGATGAACCTCGTTTTGCGGATAATACACCTCTGCCAAACTACCTTGGGAATCCAAATTCGATTTATCGACTTATACCGCGAACGAGTGAATCTTATGGGAGTTCCGAGACATCAACGACAAGATCAAGCTCCTCTTCACATCATCACAACGTAAATTTTAAGAATGTGAGCTCATTTCCGAAATTGGTTGCAGAAAGAGAAAAGCAGAATATCATAGGGGGATTGGGTACGAAATCTATAAGACGGTGATTTTCATTAGCTCTTTCAAACAAAGGCTACTTTTTCCAATACAAGCAATAATAATCGAATGAAGGACAAAATAAAGGGCAGAGCTCTCGGCGTTGATCAATCCCTGAGGGATGCGCCTTACATTGGATTTCATTAAGTATCGTTGGAGGTGACTGAATGCATATCTGGCCTTTACAGTGACTCGCAGTGGACTACTGATGTATCGAGCCACTGCTGCTATCCTCCCAGACAAGTCTAGTTTTTCAATTTTCCGACCTCGGAGGGATGGAGAGCTTGGTGGGCATGGACGCGGGCATCGATTCCACGTGTGTGTCGCAGTTGCGCCTTCAACCACTGCGCCACACGCGGTATCGATCTGTTAATATAAATCCTTGAAAATTCCTATCCTTATTTCTGAATTTATTTATTCGGACGGCAAATTTAATGCAGTGATCTTCATATACTCTCTTCCACTATCAACGATAATACGCTGTTTTCGTCAAGAGTCTTCGGACTACTTCTAAAAGGACAGTGTTTTTTAGCGATTTAAGGGAATTGAATCACCATCTAATTACCTTTACACTGTAAGGGTGAACGTGGTAATGAGAAACCACACTCAGAGTGGTCTCTGTCGTATTTTATTCGCAGAAACGCCGTACATGAAGAGCTTCTCAGTGTGTTTTTTGGAGTTAGCTTTACGAACCGCTCTTCGAACTTCTGAGACTTTATATTAGTGTTTTAGATAGAATTGAGGCCTCTTTTAATGTTGGTCTCAATAAAGCGGGGTGTACTTTACGTGTTCAAACTCAGTTAAAAAACCAAAACTCGCTGAGCAGTGTCTTCGTCAAATCCGACCAGTCAAAGGCGAAGCTCCGCTCATGCGAAGGACTTATGTGTAGTCAAATTTTAAAATTTTTTTAACTATTCATTCCGGTTGATCATCTTCGTTTCCCGTTCCGCTCCATTTTTTGAAATCGAATGAACCAGAAGATGCTCCAGCAAGGAGCAAATCTGTTTCAGCACTCGAAAATCTATACAAAAAGTGGCAATGATAGACAAATAATCCATGTGGTTTAGTTTTTTATCATTATCAGTTATTTTAAGAGGTCGTAAGTAAAAGCGATATTGATTTGATAAATGGACTAAATTTTTCAGGATGAACAGCACAGCACCGTTGCGGAAAAGTTCCTTCTTGATCAGGTTAACTCAACCTATCCAGCAGAATATATCGGATACTCAATGACTTCTGATGTGAGAGCAATTATCTGGGATTTTCTCTGTTGGTGGCTTCAAAAATTGTGATTACTTGATTTAGTGGCCACCAGAAGCTCTGCTAACGAATGAAGAAAAATGCGCAATTAAGTTATCCCAGATTTTTGGATGGAGAAAGGTAGATCACTTGGAGTTTTTAAAAATTACAGTTTAATGAACATACCATCTCGTATACTATATACGTAAAGTAATGTTCATAAACTTAGCTGATTACTGAACCGTTTTGTTAAATGGATGAATTTCATGATATCTAAGACAAAATGCCTACTGATAGGCTGTGACTAGCTTGTCACTTGAGCAACCTGTTGCCATGCAGAGGGCTGTGATTGTCTTGTCCCTTGAGCAACCCCTTGTGGTGCAGACTTCAGCACGACTTCATTTCGTTTCATCTTTCCCTATTGTTCACTGATGTCTTCTGTTTTAAATAGAGTGACGCTTGAGTGTTATTTCGTGATCTGTAACATCAGTAGCATGAATACCACCTTGGTTAGAGTTGCTTCAGAATGCCCTACCGGTTCTTGGTTCTATCTAAGAGCCCAGAATTACTAAGTTTTTTTATCTCTTCTGTGGCGACATATTGGTCCCATATTTGTCATGGAGGATAGAAGCACTGACGTGATACATTACTAAACAAGTGCAAGTCATTCATATGGACAACGTATGCATTCTTTCACCTTTACGATGCCTGATAAAGTAGAAAGCACGGGCTAGTTTTGACGGATTGATCAACGTCAAACGACTTGCCATATTTTCTTTAAAGTCGACAATTTTTTTCGAGTTTTGAGCTAAAATCTACAAAGGCACCTAAGAGTTTATCTACATAATTAGGGGAACCGTCAATTGGATTCGATATCCATTCTGCAGGGTCATCTTCATGAAATGGACTGTCGGTCACCACTCTATTATTCGTGCCGTTTCGCTCTGTTCTTTTAAATCCATCGCTTTGGTCACGTTATTCTTTGGACTTCACGTAGTATGGTATAGTAAATTACTATCCCTAGAAAAAACATAGACATAAAAGGATAAATAAAGGATAAAGCTTTCGGCGCTGGTGAATCCTTGAGGGATGCACCAGGCATTCAACTTCATTAAGTATCATTGGAGGTGATTAAATGCATGTCTGGCCTTTACAATGACTCGCGGTGGCCTACTGATGTATCCAGCCAGTGCTACTATCCTCCCAGACAAGTCTGGTACCAATTTGCCGACCCGGGAGGGATGGAAGACTTGGTGGGCCATGGGCGCGGGATCGATTCTGCGTGTGTGTCGCCTGCAACCACTACACCACACGCACTCAAATGGTAGGGAAAAAGGAAACAAAGCGACAGAAAACAACGACGACGAAATAAGAGTGTTCTCTACGGACTAGGAGGAGTTCTACAGAGAAGACCATACATTCTTCACGATCATCATTGGAGATTTTAACGCCAACATTGGATCAAGAAGAACATCTGAAGAACGTCACATTGTGAGCCACGGATTAGAATGGAACGAACAGGGTGAGCGGCTGTCTGAGTTTTTCATGACGACCAAGACAATGGTAACTTGCAATTCCAGAAGCCGCATCCTCAATGCTGGACGTGGGAGTCTCCTGGTGGAGAGTACAATGACGAAATAGACCACATTATAGTAAATAGAAGGTTTTGCCTAACCGCTGTCGCTGTTGTCCCAAAATTTTACACGTGATCAGACTACCGTTTCCTCCCTGCAAGATTCCATTTCTCGGTGAGGGATGTCAAATGCACTGCAGAAAAACCACCGACCTGATGGTCAGAGTTCTTCACGAAAAGCCTAGAAGAAAGTTATGATGCTCAAGGTGTCCCTAGAGCGAGCAGAACGCACTGTGCTATTCTTACCCGCGATAGGGAAAATGGAAGATTTACTAGCGCCTGCTCGAGTCACTTCCCGAACAGCGGGACTACAGGTGATTATTGAAGTAGTGCTTGAAGCATTGTGTAGCACTTTATTGCTGCTGGCACATTTAATGATAATACTGATAATGACAGTGGAATGATAGCAACTTTCTTTTCGTATACGCCTATTTCGTCATGGCACTTCAAGCTTAAATAGGGTGTATTTTCGACTCAGACCATCTTTGGATTTCAGGCGATTCGCGTAGTCGGAATGCACCCTCGTGTGCGGGTGGTCGGTCGTTTGGTGGATTTTTGCTCTTGCAGAACCGGACGAAACAGATGACGACAAGCCCGGCGAGGACATTCTCAACTATGCGGAATTTGTCGATCTACTCAAAGCGGCGAAGGTGAATTGGTGGTCAAAATTTGGCAGTAAATAAGAACAAATAAGGGTTTCGACCTCACATAACAAGAACACGAAGAAAGCAGTTGGCATTGGCCAAGAATCTCCAAGGAGCCTTAAAAAATGAGGAGCTGTTGGAAGTTTCGTTAATTTAGCGAAATTTACTGTGCAAACTCGTTTAAACAACAGATGTTACAACTTGTCTTCGTTTTCTATCTAAACATCTTTAATTTGCCTATGTAGCTGGTAATCATCTAGAAATAGGTCCAACTACTGCAAGAGGCGTAATATGGCGCAATCTTCTGAGCTCGCATGCACTAATACAAGTGCGCAGTGGTTACGCAGAATTGACAGTGAGCAACGATTTCACTTCATGTGTTGGCCATTCTTTGCCACCCATAGCTTATTTGCTCCTAGTGTTTGTATTGAATCGGCAGCTTGTTCTACTGTGGTGTTCTGCCAGTGTGCTCTGTTAAAAGCTAATCTCTAAGCTCAGTAAACCACAACACACCTATGTTCGGAGGATCTTTCAGTTTGCACCGAAATATTTGACATATTGGCGTATTTGTCTACTTGGACTATCGTGTAGCCTAACTTTCATTTATGTGTGCTTTCCTTTCTCTATTGTTTGATACTGTAGAGGACGTCAAGGTGCCCAGGAAGCATAGTGATTAAAGATGCTGAAAAAATACATGCATGTTGACTGATTGAAGCCCGTTCTTTCCATATTTACTAGACTTCATTCTACAGGCGAACCGAAAAGTGAGGACAACTAACCAAACTGTAGATTTTTATGGTCCATAGCTTTGCTGATTTTCGAAATGATGTAATTTACATAACCTGGAATCGCACACTGGGTCTTAGTATTTCATCAGTTCGCTGCGTTCACGCGCATATTTCATCCTCAGACGTCTCCAGATTTGGGTACATGTTCGGCTACTACTTGTGGATTCTTGGCCTTCTTCATGAATGTTGTTGAAGGCTGATCAAATTGATTCTTCCTGGAACACTAAAATAGCGGTTATAGGGAGTTCCAGTGTTGCTACGACATCACCTTTGTAGATCGTTGGGAGCTCTTTCGTGACATATCTGATGCCAATCACCCGATCTGGGTCGAATATAAAGCATGATTGGTCCGGAATGACATTGAACCAGGCCCTTGCGCATGTTGACCGACATATCAAAAACCGTGCTACCCTAGCCCTAGTTAAGACCTCATTAAAAAAATTTGCAGTTGCTTCACAGCTCCTTTATATGACTAACGATTTACCTGTGTTGTTCTCACGCTCACTTCAGCTTTGTTTCCAGGCTCCTTCACAAAACGTACTTGGTGTTGATGGGCGTGGAGAAAGTCGTACTGATTTATCTGATGCTAGTGTAACCCTCCATACCAATGCAACAACTCTAAACAATACGATGGTTAACTCCTTATCTGAGTCATTTTCATATCTAGATATTTAGTCGCGTTAACGAATTCAATTTGTTACGGTTTCCTCAAGCCTACATGCCCACGCGAAACTTTACCCTTATGCGCTATACCAAGTGTTTGACTTATTATTTGTTTTATTGAGCAACTGTGCTAAAGCCTGAGTGTAATCACGCCGTGTTTAAGGTTAATTTATTTGGTAAGTTTCGTATGTGGAATAGAATTCTGAGTATGCTAAGATTAAAACCATGTCCACTTAAAGTTTGTGTTCTCATCATTTAGTGCCGAGAACTAGCAGATTTCCGCAATCATTTACAATGTCTGATCTTGCACGGCAATAAATGAAGTTGTTTTAAAAAAATTTGTACTTTTAGTGATTTCAAGATATGAAATCTGCTTAGATGGTTTCCTCTTCATATTGTTGTGCAGAACTGCCACCTACGCTCCGTCCAACATTTTGTGATCATGGTGCTTGTCTGTGGTCTCATCTTTTCACTGGCATGTTAGTGATTGTTGAGCATGGTTCCCACAAGAATTCTGAGATAGTCGTATCAGCGAGGTCTTGGATCTTAGCTACAAGCATTGTCTTGGAACACGAAACTGTGTTCTTGGGAACTAATGTACGTATAGCGAGGAAGTCGTGTAGCTAAAAACCCTTCTGGGATGGTAAAGACCCGTTCGAGCGATAAATGGCGATGTAACAAGCCGAATTTTTTGGGTGAGCTGAAATCTCATGGACGATTTCTATAATGAAACCCGTGGGAATCGAAAAACTGATCATGGTTATTATAATGGGCACATAACTGGGACAATAACGCTTACAAATATGGACGTAGCCTTGCTCATTACAGAGAACAGCATACATGTGAACAAGGCAGGTTTTCTGTTAAAGTTACTTCGTGCGCCATAGAATAGCTGTGAGCAAAGTACAACGTCGTGGCGACCAACATAGATGTAAGAGTCAATTAGAAGTAGACTTTTTGAAATAGTGGTGCAAACGTGGTTTTTTCTGGCGTAGATCTAAAACAGCGGATCAAATCCGGGAACTTTGTCCTTATAATGTTTTACTTTTTATTTTCTGCCTACTACAATTTTCACGGTAGGGTACTAAGCGAAATACAACCACAACGTTGCTGAGATATTTGCAAAACTCTGAACCACAGGTGTCCAAGGTGGGGAACGAACGCGCTATTGTCCTTTCTGTGGAGTAACGCGTTCACCACCACACCATGCGGGTGCTTCGCCTCGCCTGTCTCTCATCTAGTCCTATCGATCAGCACCATCAACAATCACCCGTCAATGGGATTGATCTGGGGAGCCCACATCGGCATTGAGTTAAGCTGAGGCTGTAGTTGAAATCACAGTGCTTCTAAAACTTTACCTTAGACACCTGCGGTCCGGAATTTTGCAAATATCTCAGCATTATTCAAAGGCAGTATTGCTTCAAGGGTGACAATTGATAAGATAATAGGCGAGCTCTGATTAAATGTCTTCCAGAGCCACGTCAGATTATTTGTAAGAGTTCCTCACCTATGAGTCTGACATTGTATCTCGTTATTGGACACCTCACAGTATCTGGTGGAATAACAATTGGAACCAAATTTTTGAACCAGTCAACGCCATCCTTGACAACACATACCATTTCACACGTTTTCTGTCAAAATGAAAGCTTCTTAAGGTATGGAAAATCATCAGGGTCGTATTTTTACACCCAAGGGAGTCACTAATGATATAGGGAACTTTCGCCCAGTCAGTCTATTGCATATCGTCCACAAGCCCACTACTTAATAAAAAGAGTAAAGGATAAAGCTTTCAGGCGCTGATCAAATCCTGAGAACGCTGCATGCGTTCGACTTCGTTAAGCATCGTTTGGAGGTGATTGAATGCATATCTGGCGTTTACACTCGCGGTGGCGTACCGGTGTATCGAGCCTGTGATGCTATCCTCCCAGAGAAGTCTGGTACCAGTTCGCTGACCTCAGAGGTGTGGAAGGTTTGGTGGGCCATGGGCGCAAGGATCGATTCCACGTGTGTGTTGCAGGGCATCTCCAACCACTGCGCCACAAGCCCCCCACACTACTCAATAGGGTTTGCAAAACATTGGATGTAGGATGAATAAGTGTTAGTAAGCAATGTTCCAATGATTTCTCAAAATAGTGTATTGGAGAATTATTACGTTTATATCCACGCAGTAGCTAAACTCACTGACGTTTCGAGAGAATGTTAGCCACCACTTTGTCTTATTTTAAATAAATTAAAGAAAGCCTTCGAGCATTTTAAGACGAATCGATAATATCATGGATTGAGCAAGAAAGTGGTCCCTACTCACCCACAAAAAATCATTTATCAGATATACCAGCGTATTACATTTAGAGGCTTTCACAGAATATTATGTCGGCTTAGGAAGATGGGTTCGACGATGCGTCGAATTTCACTTAAACTGCGCAGCGTATGCTTTCTGCGACGTCACATGAATGCTGTTCTGAGCTGTGGAAACGAAGTCATCTAGCAACATCTCCAGAATCTTCGCTCAGATGACGACATCGTTCTGTTCCTACAGCATCAGCGCCTTGACACGCACAAAGAAGTCCTCATTGATCCTGCAATTACCTGCCCGACCGATTGAGGAGCATGTTACGAGCGGACTGCACACGTTGAGGTTTAAAGGGGAATCATTTAGAATCTACGCAATCTACACACTTTTCCATAGAGATTTATTCGGTCCGCGATGATGAAATGGCTTTTGGAGTAGCAAATCATTTCTTTCTATGAGGTCTTTCGAAATCATTTCCGACTTCAACATGTTCATTTAAAGTGAAGTATTTCGGCCTAGAAAAAACTCTATTAATTGGGGCAGAACAAACAGGAATTCTTAGATTTTTTATCTGCCAAAAAACAACTTCAGTTTCTCCAAAATTCTGATTCCACAAAATTAATGAAGGCTGTTTCGACCATGCATTGGCTTGTGAAGCGTTCCTCATATAGAATCTTGCGGCGATACTTGAAGTAGTAATATGTGGGCGAGAGGTCCATTGAATATGGTAGACACGGCGAAAAAATCGTAGTCAGTCTCGGTAAACTTTTTCATCGTCAGTTGGACGACTCGTGGTCACGCGTATTCGTGCAGAAGGATTGGTCTCTTTCTTTTGACCAATGCAAAGGCGATGCCTCGAAGTTTCTGGTGAGTTTCATTGATTTGCTGCAAATGCTTCTCTGCTGTAATTGTTTCACCAGGATTCAGTCATCTACGACAAATTAAACCAGCTGTAGAACGCTCGACGGTCAGCATCAACTTTTCGGTTCAATTTCGGCTTTGGAAGTGCTATGAAGGTTCATAACTGTTCAAGCACTTAGTTGATAGTACCCATTTGACGTAGAGAATCCAGTTCTCGTCGCATGTCACAATGCTGATTTTCTGATGTCGTTCTGATTGCACAGAAAAAAGCGGCGATAGCACCTCAAAGCGACAACTTCATTGGTTGTCACTCAATGCATGTAGGATCCACTTGTCGAGACTCTTTAAAAATCATCTTTACATACTCTAAAGTAGTTGAAGTCTTTACTACGTACTCTTCTGAAGGTTTTCGTTAAGACGCATGTGAATTTGTTCTCACCACACGTCTGCGATCTCCTTCATCTTGGTTGTCGGATATGCCACAACAAAATATCCCAAAACAACGTTGTAATGTGCGTTCCATAACACTTCCTTGGCCGTATACTCAATTAATGTTTCGAGCCGGTTGGCTGCAGCACGTCCCCGCTCTAATTCTAAAACTAGGTACCACAATGTAAAAGTTTTATCTACTGCCCATTATTTTTTTACGGAAGGTGCTATGTGAAATACAAGCAGAATAATGCTAAGATATTTGCTGAACCTGCACCATCCGAGGGCTCATGTGTACCGACTGCACCATTGAGGCCCTTGCATTGCCTTTCCCTCAGCCACTCTTTTTTACGCTGATGGTGCCACCTGCATCCATCCATTAACGGGTGTGATCTGGGAAGCACAAATCGGCGTTAAACCCAGTTAAGCTAAAGCTGTATTCGAAATCACAATGTACAGCTTATATCTACTGCCCAATGTTTTTTTCACAGGAGGAAAAAAAAAGGATAAAAGTCTCGGGGTTGAACAATCCCCTGAGGGATGCGCCATGCATTCGACTTCATTAAGTATCGTTGGAGATGACTGAATGCATATCTGGCCTTTACAATGACTCGCGGTGGTCCCAAACAAGTCTGGTACCAATTTGCCGACACCGGAGGGATGAAAATCTTGGTGGGTCGTGGGCGCGTAGATCAATTCCACGTTTGTGTCGTAGTGGCGCCTCCAACCACTGCGCCACACGCGCCCCCCACGAGAGGGTATAACGTGAAATACCAAAAGTGCATTGGTTCAAATTTCCAATTTGACTTTTCAGATTCCTTACCTGTAAAATTTGTGAAAGACTTAATTTGTATTAAAACTCAATTGTACGGCGCGAAAATGCATAGAATGATCTCCGCAATCAGATATGGTAATACTGCATTGGCAATGAAAAAAAGTTGCTAAAACGTATAATAACGAAAACACAAGTAAAACAAAGCCTAATAGTTAGCTCTTCTTTGTCATGGCTCGTGTCTCGAACAGAGGATGTTTCGGTAGAATAAGCAAGAACTAATTCAGCGGGAACATACGGTATCCCGAAATGTGTGCTTGAAATTGGCTTCCAAAAGGAACAATGCTAACGAGTGTCATGATGATCTCTGATTTTATTGAAGTTTGTAAATTTTTAACGATTTTCGGTCTTGCATGGAGATTTTCTGAGGTGCACAGCGAATCGAAAGCTCGACTGATTGCTTCAAGTTGATTTGACACTTTACCACAATGATGATGATTATATTACGAGCTATGTTCTTAGTGAAGCAAGTTTCGAAAACAAGTCTGCAATTCTTCATACAGTTCTGTTCCCAGTCATAACCGTTACATGCAATTCTGGCTCTGGCTAGCACGTAGCAATGAGTTTTTCGGTCACGTACACTCTGATAACGCTGATAAGGCGTGCACAGTTCCGTTTGTTTCGAATGTTTTCTTCTGTCGGCGAAGTTGATAACGATAAAGGTCACCGAATGCAGTAATCCATTACAGCTAGGCAGTTAAAAATAATGATAACGTTGTCAAAACCCAACAGCTGTGAAAAATATTGAGCTAACGATGGAAATGTCAAGTAATTGGTAAGGTGTTGGAGTGATCGTAACTGGAATTGTACTTTAATCACATCGAATTAGCTGAAGTTTCAAACTCTTTAAAAAGAACGATAAAAGCTCTCCGCGTTGATCAATCTCTGAGGGATACGCCGTGCATTCGACTTCACTAAGTATCGTTGGAGGTGATTGAATGCATATCTGGCCTTCACAATGACTTGCGGTTGCCTACCGATGTATCGAGCCAGTACTGTTATCCTTCCAGACAAGTCTGGTGCCAATTTGCCGACCCCGGAGGGATGGAAGGCTTGGTGTGCCATGGGCAGGGGATTGATTGCACATGTGCGTCGCAGTGGCGCCTCCAAGCATTGCGCCCCTCTCAAACTCTTTGGGAGAAACAAATGAAAGAAAACATCAGTGTCTCATTTCTGACACCATCGAAAGTTCAGTAAAGAAGTTTTCTATAATATTGAAAACAGGTCCAATGTGTGTTATGTCGTGTGAATTCTACTAACTTCTAACGTAAATCCCAACCAGACAACAATTCTGTTAATTTAGCACAAGTTAAATCCTGCTAGGGAAGTCCGCCATTAACATGGTGACCATAAACATTTAGGAGGGGCATTTTGCGATAAAAAATAGAAAGATGGAAAGAGACCAGCGTTAGTCAAGCCCTGGTCATTACAGTGGATTGCTTACGATGGCCTACCTATGTGTCATGTCAAATCATGTTATTGCTTCTATTATTAAACAGCTCTGACGCCAATTCATCAACCTCGGACGAATGGAAGGCTTGTTGAGCTCTAAGGGACCCTACTTAACCGGAAGCCGGCTTGGTGGCCATCGCAGGGCAACTCTAACCATTATGTTGCTACCCACCTGATTGAAGATCTAACTACGGACTTTTTATACTCACTTACTCGTAGTTTTATTTTTATTTTGCTTTACATGACCCGTTTTCACATTTACTGCGCACGCCCAGCACTTTTTGTATCGGTTTCGTTTCCGCGCATCCATCATCAACGAAGATCTTTAAACTTTTGCGTTTGGGTTCGACTGCCGTTTGAAGACTCTGGTCTTCTTGTTGAATGTCGCTGAGTGCTGGTCGAGTCTTGGACGCCGTGAGCTGAGCTCAGACTGGTACCAATTTCTCGACTAAGAAAGGGTAGAGAGGCTTGGAGAATATGATACAATAAATTAAAAATATTGACTGCTTATTGTACTGCGAAGGCGCTTTTCTGTCTGTTCTAGTTTTTCAATAGAAAATCAACTTTCGGCACGAACTTTTCTGAAGTGGTTGCATTGGTGTCATACTATTGAGCGAAGCTTTTGCTAAGCTTTGTTACTAATTACTGTACTCCTTTAAATGTGAGGATATTGAAGATACCATATTGTTTGTTACACAACTTCGAATAGGTAAGTATTAACTAAAAATACAGTGTACAATATGCTATGCCAAGTGACCAAGTCGTCGTTGTTAAACTGCAAAATATTCTCTCAACAGAAGTGATAAGGCCGTGTGTAAATGATTCAGCCGTCCCTATTCGTCCACTTTTATCACCATGCGATCAACAAGCATTTTTATCATACCTTTTTTTATTGTTGTCACTTTCCTTGCAAGAACACAAGAGTTGAGGCTTAGCTGTAATCTGTGACAGGATAATGAGCTTTCTCGCAAAGCTCTTTATCGCGATGCTTGTGATTTCATCTTCCTAAACCTGTGTTTAATCGTTCAAAATCAGATTACTAGAAGGAAAATGAACTATTGCTGTTCAGAAAATCCTTTTCTTATGAGTTCAGCTAGCAAAAATCGTGCTGGATTGTAAATTGGAGAAATAAGCCTCGATTAGCCTAACAAAACTGGAGAGCTATTTCATAATGGATGGTGCTATTTTAGAACGAATCTTGGCGTTCTACTTCCCGAAAAAATCTATGAGAATGGAGAAAAGTCTAAAATCTTTATTTGACATTAGAAGAATGTGCAGAACTTCAAAAGATTTATGATGCTCACTGTCTCTCTCCAGCTTTCTATCACGTTCATTGACTTCCACTTCTTCTCGGAATATATTCACAAATATCCAGCTAAGTCGGCAGACGTTTGTGGTCAAGTTTTGATTTAGGGTACAAATCTCACTGTAAATATACTCAATGTCAAGACGAACTAATTACTTGGGCTAATGAGCAATTAAATGCCCTCTTGACACCGCCATAAAGTGGCATCACTTTAAGAGCACAAAATAATACTTGTATTCATTAAGAGAATGGTATTCAGAAAGATACTGTAAAGGCATCTTCCAGTGACCTTGTCGAATGGCAAGATATGCCGACAGTAAAAACTTCCAAACGTCGACGAATGAAAAGACACTTTTTTCCCCTCCAAACTCCATCTAGTTATATCACAGTAAGCAAGAAGGCTCAAAAAAAAAACAACTTTTTTGGATGCTAGTGCAAAACCAGTAGCGGATTTTTAACCGCAAACCTGGAAAAGGCCATAACACTCCCACAAGGCAACTTTTAATTCAAAGGAGGCTTCACTAAAATGCAAAGTATTATTCTTTTTCCACAAGGCATGATTTTATACGCTAGAATTCTGAGGTTTTGAAAGCAGGCAATTAGTCGATGGAATCTTTTGTAGTGGCTTGATCGCCGAGTATTTCACCATTTGGTAAACGGCATAACGTTAAAACAAGTACTAGGTTATTGACTAGCGGGAGATTCGAGGAAATATTTAGTTCAGAAGAGTTTCGTAGCTCAAATCCGTGAATTTCTTCAGCTTGCGTTGTGGAAGGTGTATTAAAGCGCTGTATTGAGAGGAATAGATTTTGATTTATTTTAATGACTTTTTGGTAAAAATATTAGTTTGGGAATAGTTTAAATGTCTCATCTCATCCTAGCCTCCATGCTAAGCTTCGTTTGTGGTCGTGCACTTCCTGTCGTACGTCATAGTGAGACCAAGGAGTGGATCGGCTTTGTTGGACGAAAGAAGTAGAATAGATTTCATCATGGCGATCTCAATACCGTCCTTTCACTTCATACAACATTCCTTTCTTGAATATTCTCATCTTTCAGACTACAAATGGGGGAACAATTGCTGAATCATGAGTGATGTTTTTGTACAAATGGTCATGTGGTTATTGGCTGGGCTGGTTCGATGATCGATTTCGGTGGTTAGCGATACTTTCTGCTAGGCAGAGTCATGTTTCTAGCCCAGAATCCTAAAATCCATCTCTGTTTTGTAGTTTCAGCCGCTGTTTCCCACCTCGCTTTTGATGACACTTCGAGCTGCTACTGTTGATTTATCCCCAAGTTTGCTTTCGTGGAGAAAATGATGTCATTTTCTTCACCTAAAAGCACCATTTCTTCAAGCCTAAAATTATCGCAGATTAAAGGATAAATAAAACCGTAAATTATTTCCCACAAAAGTTATTCCCCGATAAATTGTTACGAAGGAAATAGCACTTAGAGTTTTATGTAAGCGAGGAATATTTTGTTTTAATATGTGACAAAATTCGGTGACAACATGATGACAAGGTTTGCAATGGTTTCTGCAGCAGCCGTGTGCACTAACATATTTATAAGAAACAATCAACATGACGTAACCTTTTGGGATTTTTTGTGTAAAAGAAGGTAAAAAAGCAATAGATGTGCCTCATTTATCCCTGAAGTCCTAGAATTTTGTTCCACTTTTCAAATCCGTTCCTTCTGTGTAGAGCGCGTTTAGCACAGTTGTTGCAGTGCCCGTGGATACACACTAGATTGATCGCTGGCTCAATCTCGAACCCTACGTTGAGAGAGCCCTTCCACTCTGTGGGATAACACAAATTGTACCCGTGCCAGATTTTTTTTCTTTGGGAGAATTACAGTACTGGTTTGAGATATCCATAGGTCACTACAAGTCGTTGTATAGCCCAGATATACCTTCAGTCATCTCTACAATGCCAGGAATAATGTCGAATGCATAACGCATTCCTGAAGAACTGGTCAATGCTCAGCTTTTTATCTTTTTTGCTTAATTTCGATCTCATTCTGTGTAGCAGTGGAGGAGTAAACAGTCCTACGGTAAACACATTCTGCACTGAAAGGTGTAAACAAACGCCCTCTGCACTCTAAATTTTTTGATTTTTCTAACACTAGATGTGGATCAACAGACGGACGCAGAAGATAGATAAGCTTGTTTTTGCTTGTCATCCTATATGTCATAAAACACTTGCAAAATTTTTAAAATAGGTAGTAAGAATGATGATTTAAAAAGAGCATGTCACTGGGAAGGGGCGCGTGTTGCGCAGTGGTCGGAGGCGTCCTGTAACACACACGTGAAATCGATCCGCGCGCCCATGGCCCACCAAGCCTTTCATCACTCCGGGGTCGGCAAATCGGTGCCAGACTTGTATGGGAGGATAGGAGAACTGGCGAGATACATCGGTAGGCCACGGCGAGTCATTATAAAGGCCAGATATGCCTTCAATCACCTCCAAACGATGCTTAATGAAGTCGAATGCATGGCGCATCCCTCAAGGATTCATTAACGCCCAGAGCTTAACCCTTTTATGCTTTGTCACTGGGATTTATCGAATCTCCATTAGAAAAAACTTTGATTTTTGAACGGAGATTTGCTACGGTCTTGCCTAGGACTGGTCAACAAAGATGTTTATCTAATGTGAGGAAATAAAATAAAAATAAAAAATGAATAAAGTAAGTGAAAAGTCGACGTTTCCTGTTAAATTCGTGCAAAAGTAAGTGTACTTTCAAGACAACAGTTAAAAAAATTTTTTGTGACTAGGTTCTAAACTAAGGCATAGCGGTATAGGTTGCATTCAATAACTAGATTAAAATAGAACTTGACTATTACAAATCCAACTATCTAAGATCTAATCTAAAGATCTAATCTAATTAGAATCTACTCATTCTTGGCAGCAAGAAGACTTTACTTACTTCGGTAGAGTAGAATTTCAACGCTGGAAAAGCGATTCTACAAAGGCATTTGAAGAGCGCCGTTGTGAAGTCTAACCTGGACTACTTCTATGCAATTAAAACGACGACCCACTCTTTGATGCGATCAGAAATGGACCCTTCACGACAATTGATATCATTCAGAATTGTGGTTGGACCAAGATGAAGCTTCAAAACACCCCAGAATTCCAAAAAGGTTATGGTGACTCTGTAATCTACCTATAGAACCATCCACTATAACTTTTTGTATTCTGGTTAGACAAGCAAATAAGTACTATAAAGAATTTAACAAAGCGAAAACTTACTTGAACTGCTACTACTGGTATATTTCAAGGAGTTCCGCTGCAAGACGACGTCCGTGCACACATCGCACAACTGCTGACGCAGACGTTGGGTGGGTTGCGTTCCGAACCTTTGACTGTACCACCATACTCACCAGATCTCCTGCCACTGTTAATCAATCATGAGTTTACTCGGTTATCCCAGCGAACAAATGACAGGAAATGTCTCCAAATAGTTTGTCACTTTGAGAGCCGTGAAATTCCGTTCTATAGCGGTGAATAAATTTTTGTATTATTGACAAAAATCTGTAGACTGTTACGCTTTTAACATTAATAAAGCTTATAATAGAACTGTTTTCGAGCTTAACCGTAATGCTTTAAAATTTCACTCAGAAATCGCGGTGATGTCTGCACTACCCTATATTTTGGAAGTTGAGCTAAGTGAAACAAAACCAGGGAACAGCTGCCACAGGGCGGCCGGCAGCTTATCCCAACAGTCGGCGACTGCGTGTTGTGCTCGTCGGGGAGCACGTGACAGTTTCTTTTAAAAATATTTCATTCTCATATTGATGTATGAATAAAGCTCCTCAGCGTCGATAGGAACCCAAATTTTTTTCTAGGTAGTACAAACAGCTAGACCTCTTCAACGCGAGGTGTTATTTTGCATGCAAAAACAATAAAGTTACGTAGAAAAAAGTTGCAACCAAACATGTTTACTAATAAAATAATGCAGCCTTCGAGATCTAACTCATCGACAGATCCCAAAGATTTGAGAAATCTCTTGCAGTAAAGGGTCTGGGTTAATTCATGACCTTATAGAATTCCGAGAAGCTTATTTTTTAGACCAAAGAGAACCCAGGATAGCGCCTATAGGGACTTTCGATTGATTGTGTTCTTAAAAACTACTTCTATGTACTAACTTGGGATTACTAACTCGTGTTTTGGTGGTCTCGATAACTAACCTTTTCGGCGACTTCTCCTTCTTAAGAGTTGTTTCTGTTTCAGTTAGCAGCTTCTATTTGGTTGCTCATCAAAACACTAACGTGTACTGACGTACTAACGTAAGTGTTCAACAATGCTGTTGTGTAAGATCAATAAAGAAGATTCGTAATTAGCTTGTTCATTAGCACCTTGGTTGGTTAAAAAATCGATCCTTCGATTGACATTAGTAGACCGATACTATAACCACGTTCATTTGGCCCTTTGTGTAGCGAGTAAGAACAACTGCGGTACTCTCGAGTTAATATCTGGCAACAACTCATACGTTATCTTTAATGGGTTGAATGAGTTGCGCTGTCGCGTTGCGCCAAAAGGGCTCAATTTTAACTCGAAATTTTTCTCTTCAAACTAACGATGTTTAAACGCTTTGATCTCATCGATGCGCCTTCTGGTCATGGAAACGATAACGTTAGTTTAGTGGACTTGTCGGGACCAGTATCCTTGTCTTCGTCTCTTCCGTCGTTCCAACTACTCGGCTTCATCTCTTTTCACTTTCTTCTTTCCAAGCTCCTAAATCAGAATTAACGTCTATTTTCGTGCAGTTCTTTTTTCTTCTTTTTTTTCATTACATGATGATCGACCAGTACAATAAAACATTGGGACTGATTTGAAAAAGTGTGATTTCATTTCTAATGTTCTTGTTATTTCCCGCTCCTTAAGCGAAACTTTCATGGTGGAAAACGATGGAAAACGTTACCTGCCTCTCTTTTTTATTTTAAGGCATTAATGTAACAAACCCGGTACAGTACCGTGGTACGTTTCACATTGAGTGACAACAGTGCTTCTCATCTAAAGAGTATGGTCTTTGTTGAAATATATCAGTAGTTCAGCAGCAGTACTGGCACCAGTACTGAACTATCGCGCTCTCAGTGGCTTGTATTAGTGACCGTATTCTCATTCAGTTCTTAAGAATCGTGAAAACTCGCTGCAATGGCTGTGTTTTCTCTCTTAGAAGCATCGAAAATAGAATCCCATCCGTAGTTCCACGCTAAATAAAATATGATCAACCATCTATTAATACATTGCAAGCACGGTGAGACATATGTGACTCAACGCGGGTGTACGTGAAGCATTATGGACAATGTGCACTATGGAATATTGTTCATATTTTCACGTTTTATGTAAAGTGCTTGTTTGTCCACACATTACGGTTTATGCAGAAGAGTGAAGAAATCAGGTGAAGTGCTAAGTTTCTAAAGTGACCACAAAATTTCTCGCCTTGGGTTTTTGTTGCCTTAGTAAACCGGTTGAGTGGGTGAGATATTTTGTTCAGCTGGACACAATGGGTTCGCGAATTTGTCGTTGATGGGGTTAACTCCGCACTCGTTTTTGATAACTTTGTTAGATTAAAGCTTAGACTTTGTTAAACTGACTACTCTTTAGGTAAATCTATGCTAGTAGTATCCTTTGTAATGTGTTTGTATCAATTTTTCCTACTTCGTTTTTATTCATTGCAAGAAATCACTGGTTACGTAATGAGGATCTGGAGAACTCGTGATGGGCAACAAAGTTCTATTATCATTCTACCATTTGACCCGCCTCTTTCATGACACAGTGGCACCCAGATAACACTTCTCAGTTGACTGCCATCACAAGCACATTGCGGTTACTTTCCCAGTCATCTGTCTAAGTAAACCTTTCTTCACATACAGTATCCAGGCATTATTTCTATGCGAAAAGACACCAGTCTAAGCCATTATTGTCGAATGTTTTAGGAACTATGGAGTCTCAAGTGCGTATGAACTATGCGAAGGACGTTGAAGCGGCTGTTAACAAACAAGTAGGTGACATTAGCATTGTTGGTAGGAAATCCTCAATCTGTTGTTCTTATATCGCGACGTTCTACCGTTTATAAATGGAATCCAGTATTTTTAACGAACTTGATTTTTGAATGGTAATAAAGTTACCCCTGAGCCTTCAGAATGAAAATAAAATATGGCTAGGTTGCTAGTAGCTAGTAGTATCTTCGTCGTAACCATAGGTAGCTTTTATGGAGATTGTGTTGGAGGTTAAGCTCCACATTACCTTAAACAGGTATGCAGTAAGCTGTTTATACTAATGACGGTTGATCTAGTTATGAAAACTGTTTTAATTCGACATGTTTCAGGTGAATATCGAAATGTACGCTTCGTACGTCTACCTTTCAATGGCAATGTATTTTGATCGTGACGACGTTGCACTCCCTAACGTTTCCAAGTGAGTGTAGTGTAGTAAGTTTGTTTCTTTATGCTCCAGATTTCTTCCCCATGTGACCCAATGTGAAATATGACGCGTATCCCAACAACTCGTTGATTCAATCCGTTTCTTCACATCGATAACCCATGAAGAATTTCGGATTTGCGTGTGGCTTCGCCAGCGGGTTGAAGATCATGGCCTTCCTTATGGGCACTGTTGAATGCTGATCGGTAGAGGCTTCCTAGAATCCTGGGATAATTGTACTGGAGCGTTCGCAAGCCTTTAAGGTTACAGACGGTCCCCAGCCTTTGCGGATCGGAGGGAACTTTCCCAGTCAAATTTGCTAGCGATTCCCAGATGCCGTGGAAATAGGAGGTTTGCTTGGCCCATAAAATACTTCATACTACAGTGTAATATTTCTAATAGCGAATATATTCATGAATTCGCTTGAATTAAGATGTTACACATTAATTCACCTGAACAAGTAAAGCCCGGTGCCGATTTTTCGATAACTGCTGAGATTTTTCGATGACGATGAGAAGTAGGGAATTTGGCGAACGTATGGATCGCGACAATAGACATGTCGAGGACTATTCTTTAATATGTCATTCTTTCTCAAGTTTGCTTAAAACTGAAGTTAAAAAGTTGGAAAGAAAAGCCAATGTTTTTGACGAAAGCCTGGGAACTGCAACGTTTGAGCCGTCTGTGGACACCATCTGCTGCTGGGCGAAATTTCTCGCTTGTCGGACCCCTGTCCTATTAGGGATACCAGCCTCGAAGAAACAAGCAAGAAAATACTATGAACTCAAAAAAATTACAATGTAATGATGGGAAAAGCAAGAAAACTTGAGTCTTGTTGCCAAAGGCTTGCATATTCTGCCCTTCATATGTCAAGTGACAAAATTCGCCGTGAGTTGAGATAAATTTCTTTGAAGCTGATTGGCGAAATTAGTTTTGGGGACGTATAAGTCGCAATGACTCAGGCCTTATATGTGTGTTGGCGATTTTTTGCTAATAGTTGGTTCCATGTATAGTGACCCCAAGTTTTCTGTCAACAAGAAATGAGACTACGTGGGTACTATGGAAGTTCTTGAAAATTAGTAATAATATGCATTAATTTCATATGTATTGATTTGAATTTGCAAGTGGTGTGACAGTTCGGGGGCAGTGCGTATTGATTTAAGTGTGCCTTCGTCACCTCGTTTCTTTTAACGCAAAAATATCTTCTTCCATATCTCTTACCCTAAGTCAATGACTTTCCTATGGGAGATGTCTACCCAATGTGGTGAGACAAAAGCTGTTTTCTACACATTATATTTTACAACGGATAACTATTGGGATGAGTTTATTCATTTTTATGAGTCAAGTGGCGAATTCTTGTCTTTTATGCCAACGGAGTAACGCAAACAGTTTCCGATGAAGAAGCTTCAGTTATTTCTCTGAGGATATTTCGGACCATGCGCACAACGACCGGAGGAGAGTTGATCCCAACCCACAGCCAATGAAAATTAGCCGTCGAAATGAATGTGCTAACACAGAATTTCTGAGGAAAAAACACTCTTAATGAATGCTGTATTGGTTAAAAAATAGCAGGAACTACTAAAACAGCACATTTGTTTCAGATGG
This sequence comes from Angiostrongylus vasorum, assembly GCA_018806985.1. NCBI lineage: Eukaryota > Metazoa > Nematoda > Chromadorea > Rhabditida > Metastrongylidae > Angiostrongylus > Angiostrongylus vasorum. The sequence continues at coordinate 416,224 of JADANN010000434.1, read as the reverse complement.
TTTCGCAAACAATCGGATGAAGAGCGTGAGCACGCCATCAGATTAATGAAATTTCAAAACCTTAGGGGTGGAAGTGTGGTACTACAGGCAATAAACAAGCCTGAAAAGGATGAATGGGGATGCGCACTCGACGCTTTCCAGGCAAGATTCTCCGTGCTAATACCACAGATTATTCACAACAAGGCCAATTTCACTAAAAGTGATTACTATCTTTAGATAATCTTAACCGTTTTATTTACTGCCTACTCTTTTTAATGGCAGGGTATAATGCGAAATATAACTTCAATGATGCAGGGATCAATAGAACTAGCTGAGAAACAGGCGAAACGAAGGACCCGCATGGTGTGGTGATGAACGCGCTACTCCCCGGAAAGGACAATAGCGCGTTCGTTCCCCACCGCGGACACCTGCGGTCCGGAGTTTTCCAAATATTTCAGCATCATTTAAGTTATATCTTTAAAAAGCTAAGTACAAGCATGAAGGGCATGAAGAAGTAGGGAAAGCTTCGTAAAAAGAAGAGCATACGAGAAAATAAATGTAGTGAATACAAATTATCTATGAATGAAGACGTTAAAGATATGTGTTTCGTAGCCTCAATAATAAGTTTTCTCCTAAAGCCTAATATCTACGTTTAGAGTATGGACATCTTTTTTATAACTCAAACTTGCAGAAAAGCTTCATTTTCGGAAAGTTCGTACTTTTTATTTTGGCGCTCATGCAAATGTTTCTCTTCAACTTAATTGGTAGTAAAGTAGTCTTCAGTACATAGTTGTAGTGATATAGTACACTATAATCGTGCTATATTTGAAGGCAGCTCTAGCTCTCGAGAAGTTCAACAATCAGTCTTTGCTCGACTTACACGCCAAGGCTAGCGCGGCTAACGATCCACATATGAGTGATTTCCTCGAGTCGAAGTTCCTTGATGAACAGGTGCGTAAATAGCAGTGAAGTAGATGCTAAGGACACCATCCAGATCCCATTTTACCAAACACACTTAGAATAACCTTCCATTTTGGCAAAAATCTGAAACGTCGGTGATTTCAAACATCTCTCGTGTACTTAGCCATTTGAGAAGTTCATAATGGATTTCATTTGCAATCGATTCCTGTATTTCGTGATTGAAGAAGACTAAATATACAACATAACCGCAATCAATAAATGGAATCAATGTGGCAACAATTTTGTTAAATGCAGATCGTACTTACCGCAGTTGTATTGGTGGTGCACATCTCTAATCTGAACACCTATGAAGATCCGAAAATTTCAACATTAAAATGAAAGTAGCCTCCTCATGACTTGCTCGGCAACGAGATATCAAGCTAGCATTTTTTCAATCTTAGCACATCAATTGCTCGTTTTTATCCCAGTTATTAAACCAACGTGTTTACGGGAAAGTTCCCACCTCTTTCAGGTTGAATCGATCGCGGAGATTGCCAAGATGGTCACGAACCTCAAACGACTTGGTCCAGGCATGGGTGAATACATCTTCGACAAGGAGAACTTTGAGAGCTAAATATTGGACAGCGTTTGGCAAATTGTGTAAGAATTGTCTATGATTCAAGATAATCTTCCTATAGAGGTAATGTACAATATTTGTTGTACGTACGTGAAATAAATGTTTGTTAAAATTGTGGTCATCAAACCCGAGTAATGAAATGTTGATTGCTTGGAGGATTCCACTCAGTTGTCTACATTTTAGCCAAATGCACTGCGACTCGTTATTACGGAAAAAATATTTAACACCTTGGTGACAACACGAGTGATATATAAGCATATGAAGACGAAGTGGCCCACATGACTCATATAAGACTCGTTCCTTTTCAGTCATTATTTTGCTGCATAGAGCGCTTTTGATTCTACATCTTTTTTAATTATTTGATAGTTTATCGAATATAGGTTTCGAATAGAAATCAGCCAAGAAAAACGTATATCCTGCTCCTTCTTGGGTCCTCAAGCAGCTTCATATTGGTGATTGAGGTGCTGTTTAAAATTCTTGCTTAAGTAAATGAAAGGAGTTCAGCACTTCCTTTATGTCTTTCCATAAGCAGCTTCTAGTCTTCGACTGCCTGTTACTTTATCTGCTAGTCATGTGAGGAGAGGATTTTATTGGGAATATTTTCGTTATACATGACTTGTTTTGTTTTTCTTGGACGATGACAAGAGCTCTTTTCCAATTTATAGCTGAATCAAACCTTCGTACGGAGAATGCAGTGATCAGATCCAGTACAGAATCCAGGTCCTGCTGAGGTGTCAAAGAAGCGCCACCTTCTGTTCGTGAGAACATGGTCTCTCCAAACGGTTTACCGCCTCATCGTGGCTGGAAGGTGTTCCTAGGTGTCGGCCTGTAATATATAGCGGAGGGATTCATCCTCCCGGCAAGATCTCCCAAGCTGAGAAGAGTTCCGGCACTTCGATCAGGAGGCCCATCTAAGAACAAATCAATACCAGGATCCACCACAGTCCTGGTATTAAATTAGTCGCATGGTGGCAAGTCTCCCTCTGATCCACAAGGGCGGCGACTATCTGTGGTGGTGACGACCTGGGGCAGACTTTGGCGAAGCTGACCTCGGCACTCCAGAGAACCGCAATGGCTAAACCAGCAAAACTCCGGAAAAAATGGAAATTATGTTGGAGCCCGCGCAACCAGTGAGGACGGACCGTCGAAGTATCCATGTAACGAAGAATATGGTCGATATTCGCTTGAGTCGTGCTGTTAGAAGACTCCCGTGTCCATCGCCGATTTTCTCCCTTCTCGAAAAATGTTGTCGTGGAAGAGGGCGTGCTGTAGACAGGATTCATTCGAAAAGGTTTTCATTTTCACTTCAATCTCCAATTCCGAATTTTTTTGGCTCCGTGTCCATTTTCCTTGACCTGCTTTGGCACTGAACTCTCCAACAACGAGTTTATAGATGGATTTCTTGTTGCAGATCACTTCCTCCAACTAGTTTAGAACGCGTCCAGTTCAATCCCTTGTACAAATCGGTGAGTAACATAACGATACTGGCCTTCATTTGAAGTACACATTCGAGATGATTGATGACGTTTCGCGGAGACAGAATTTCATTTGAGGTAACTAGATGGGAAGTAGAAAGGTTTACGACAAAGCCAACACCTCCAATATTTCATAGCGAACATTTTCCTCCACGAATGGCAAGGATTCCGTCATCTAGTTAGAGTATTTCAGGCTTGTTTGTTTTCGTTATCACAAGGAATTTGATGACAATGGCGGCCTCAGAAGGGGCGCAAATGTCGGAATCTGAAAAGGCTATTCTGAGAGCAAGAATGCAGAGTAAGAGCTATTGGTTTTACAGCTCACAATTTAAAATTAACACATATAACCTACATATCTTCAACAAATAAAAAGAATAGAAAAGGACAAAGCTTTCAATGTTGATGAGCCTTGAGGGACCCTCCATGAATTCCACTTCATTATGCAATCTTACAAGTGACTGAGTGTATATCTGGCCTATTCATTGACTTGCGGTGGCGCACCGAGCCAATGTATCAATTTGGCAACCCTAGCGAAAAAGAGGGTTTGGTGAGCCTGAGGTGCGGTATCGAACTCACTCCAACACATACCTCAACTCTAAAATCTAATAACAAAAGCAGTAATAGCAATAAGATCTAACAACCCTTGTTTACAATGAAAATCGGCAGTGGTAGTTCAGAGATCACTCATTCGTGCAGGAAAGCAACTACAATCTCTACACAGCTTTCAATTCTTACATACAAACATTAACTTTTAAATAGAACTACTGATTCTTTGTTAAAATGGAGAACAAAATGAGTGAGCAATTGGATAGAAGGAGAGCAGCTTGGGAGCCATTCGAGCCTTTCAAGAAAGCCAGTGACTAGCTGAAAGACCCGAAAAATTCGTGCTCACCTTTTTGATTGGTCGGTACCAGTCCTCTCATCGCTCTGTTATGTCGCAGTGACGTGGGCTGATGCTTCAACCGCGTAAAGAATACTGAGCACTACTCATAGAGCGCTTGAACGATGTCTCCTGAAATACAACCGGCACGATCAATATCTAGATAAAATGCGAAGTTCTGGTCTTCGAATTCTGTCATATCTTGGGTATTCAGAAGAATATACATCGATAGCGAAGCACAGATGGACCGGTCACATAATGAGAAGAGCAGACGATAGATGGACTCCACGAGGATACAATACAGGCGTCCCCTAAGACAGCCACTCACACATTAGGCGCACGTGTTCATAAACGAACTTAATCAGATGTACGCTCAGTTGCAGTTATTTTACAGATGACAGGATGAGATTCGCACCCGCCACCGTGCTCGAATAAAACTACCGCATGGACGACGATTGCGCCGGAAAGAAACTAGTGGCAGATGTGCTGGGGTCCGCACAACTCGTGAAGACGGACCACCCAAAGTATCCAAGTAGGTAATTCTTCCCTATAACAAATAATCTTTACATGAAATTTTGCAATGATGATGCGCACGTTGTATGACGTCAAGTGAAACGTTCTAAATAATCATGTTGCCACAACGGCTGCATCTTGAGCTAAATTTACTGGTACATTCAGCAGTGTGTTTTCGATCCCTGCTGCTATGTAACAGCCTTTTAACGGCCCACACATCGCCTTCTTTTTCCGAATCCTTAACACCGCGTTGTTCAGCGAGATGCGAAGTGGCCGGTGCCGAAGCACTTCAACCTGCAATAAAACGCAGTTGAATGTCCATCGTGAAACCATTCAGCAAGGTTTACTGCACGCGCTCATTATATATTATTCGTGCGTTCAACGCCGTCTCTGAAGGATCCGATGGAGGAACAACCGTATTTTTCCCTAAACAAGACTGTGTCTAATTCATGAACAGAGAGAAATTTGCACACCACTTGCTGGTTCTTTATACAAAAGACATGCAGGACCCCCGTTTGATCACTCGTGTTGTAGAAATGCTCCCACCAATTGCAGTTTTCAATAATTTCTGGTTTTGACAAGCTGAAGACGGAGTCGCCTTGTTAACTGTCGCATAATAATATCCTTCTTATGTTTCCACTTCAATTACAAGCGGTTTGCCCTTAACCTCAGTTGGGAGGTGCGCCTGGGTGTCGAGCTGTGATGTACAGCGAGAGATTTATCTCCCAGCCAGGTTCCCCGAGTTGAGAAAGAGTCCGGCGTTTTAATCCGGAAGCCCAAATAAGAGTAAACCAGTACCACGAATCACCACCGTCCTAGTATCAAACTACTCACATGGTGGCAAAGAGCGGATTCCTGTTGCTGTGACCGCCTGCGGAAGGCTTCGGCTAGGATGAACTTGGGTCTCCAGTGAACAACGATGGATAAGCCATCTAACATTCAGAACGAAAAATTATGCTAGGGCACGCACAGCCAGTGAAGACAGGACATCGAAACATCTAAGTATTTCCACTTCAAGATACGGCTTAGGTTCTGCTGCGCTACCAACTGTCTACTATTCATCTTCTACAGAGTGACTCGAATTAGAAGTGCTCCACTTCTTCTCCTGTGTATAAAAAACCGCCACAGTGTTTGATTTAACTAAGTAAATAAAGTGCTATATTTTCAGAAATGGCTTGTTACTATTGATGCTTCTGCACTCGTGCCTCTTCTGTTTGCTCTCTTCCTGAGCACACGCTGGTTGCTGTTCAAAACACGTTTCCTACAAGTGCCTCTTTTGTGTTTGAGAGTTAAGAGGAGAGGTAATGAACGAATACGCAGGCATCTCTAACATGTTAGTTTCCACGTTTATGGATCAATTATGAAAGATGTTCCTGGACTGTCTACGTAACGTACGTCCCAATAACGGGTACGTAATGGAGCCCGTCGAAGTCACAGCGCTCTATATTAAAGTGTCGAATGACTCCCGCTATGCCAGCCATCCGCGATCTCCTTATACAACACGAAGGAGGAATAAACATGTATAGCTTCACGGTGATCGGAACTGGCAGATTAAAGAAGACCCGACCGAAGACTACGAGCTGCTTGTTGAAGGACTGAAAAGTTTGCCGAATTCGCCTCAGCTCCTCAAGCAAGAAGATCGGATCGCATCTTCGTCACTGCTGAGGAGTTGCTCGAAAAGAGAAGGAAACTGAAGCTTGATCCTGCTGCAACACGTTTGACATGGCTTGTAATAAATGCCAACTGCAGAATAGCTTTGCAGGAAGATCTACAACGGTACAAGCAGAAGAAACTACTGGAAACAGCAAAGAAGCAGTCTGAAGAAATGCCGTCGGGACTTGTGTGATTATAATGTTCCGCTGTCAGCCCTGATGAACGAAGATGGGATCTGTAATGCTGAGATATTTGCAAAACTCGGACCGTAGGTGTCTCGGTGGGGAATGAACGCACTGTATCGCTTTCGGGGAGTAACGCATCACCACCACACCATGCAGGTCTCGTTCCGCCTGTCTTTCAACTAGTTTCTATCGATCTTTTGCCATCAGCAATCACCCGTCAACGGGATTGATCTGGGAAGCCTAAATCGGCATTGAACCCAGTTAAGCTGGGGGCTATAGTTTTCCATATATAGACAAAAGATCGATAGAACTAGCTGAGAGACAGGCGAGGCGAAGGACCCGCATGGTGTGGTGGTGAACGCGTTACTCCCCCGGAAAGGACAACAGCGCGTTCGTTCCCCACCGCAGACACCTACGGTCCGGAGTTTTGCAAATATCTCAGCATTATGAAAGTTATATTTCGCAACATACCCTGCCGTTAAAAAAGAATAGGCAGTGAATAAAATGGTTAAGAAGATGGGATCGTCAAAAGTTCCCGCCATGATATGGAATTAATAGCGGAAACGTTCTACACCAACCTCTTTGTTCCACAATCCCCGTCCCGGACTCTAATATCCCGCTGGAGAAAAACCACCTGGAATTCTTCCGTCGAAGGCTCGAGTTGCGATAGAAAGCATGAAAAGAGGCACAGCTCCAGGACCAGACAATGTCACCGCCGATTTCCTTAGTGCTGGAGGCCACAATTTACATGTACTTCTCGCAAATCATATGACAGCCTACCTTCAAAAGAAAAAAAATCCCAGACCAGTGGAGGACGTCGCGTACGGTCATACTGCCCAAGAAAGGAGGCCGAAGGGATCTTCGCTATTGTCCCATATGCTTGTTGAGTGTACTCTACAAGCTCATCACGAAGGTTATCCTCTTGCGCATATCAAGGACATTGGGTGAGATGGAACCAGTCGAGCAAGCAGGATTTCGGAAAGCATTTTGCTGTATAGACCACATCGAAACCATGTCCAGGGTCATCGAAGTTTGTCGGGATTACCACTTTCCTCTAGTCCTATCCTTTGTCGAAAGAGCGTTTGACAGTGTCGAAACGAATGCAATCCTATCAGCGCTCGTCGACCAAGGAGTGGACCCGTCCTACATAAGAACGCTGTGCGACTCTTATCGGAACTGCACTACGAAAATACAGCTTTTCCATCGACCTCTTAGCATTCCCATAGGAAAAGGAGCTCGACAGAGCGACACAATATCGCCAAAGCTGTTCAGTGCCGCACTGCAGTGGATTATGAAGTCACTCTACTGGGATGAGAAAGGCATACGTATTGATGGGAAATTCCTATCAAACCGTTTTTGCCGACGACATCGTCATCTTCTCAAGAAGCACTACGAAGCAGAGACGATGATCAACAGCGGGAAAAAACATTGGACTTCGCATAAATCGAAAGAAGACCCAGTTCATGAAAAACCCATAGTGCGAAGGCGAAAAAAATTGAATTGGATGGCTCTCTCATTCAGAGACCACCTCGTACGTATACCTTGGGCGATCAATGAACATGGAGAAGAACATGAAGGAGGAATTAGATAGAAGAAGGAGAGGAACTTGGGCCGCATTCGGGTCTTTGAAAGAAGCCACCGAGCATATGAAGAACCCGAAAATCCGCGCTGGTCTCTTCGATTCTACGGTCCTCCAGCGCTTTGCTATGCTGCGGAGACGTGGGTTGATACTTCAACTACGTCAAGAATGCTTCGCACTACTCACAGAGCGCTTGAGCGATGCCTTCTGAAATATAACCGGCACTCTCAATATCTAGCTGGAATGCGAAGCTCTGACCTTCGAAATCTGTCACATCTTCGAGATCCAGGAGATTATACATCGATAACGAAACATAGATGGGCCGGTCACACAATGAGAAGAACGGACGACAGATGGACGAAAAGAACAGTAGAGTGGACTCCAAGAGAATGCAATGCAAACGTCGACCACCTACACGTTGGGCGGACGTGTTCGTAAACAAAGTTAATCAGCTGTGCCCGCAGCTGCAGTTGTTTTACAGATCACGGTACGAGACTCGCAAGCGCTACCATGCTCGAACAAGACCACCACCATGACTACGATTGCGAGAGAAAGGAATGTGCTGGGGTCCGCACAGCTCGTGAAGACGGACCGTCCAAAGAAAAAAGCAAGCTTCACGGTTTAGCTGTCGACGACACTCTTGAAGGAATGCCTAAACTGCTTAATTTTCAAATGGTCTGGGAGGTACTAAGCAGAAATGAGAGGGTATGATGTGAAATGCAACCACGATGATGCTGAGATATTCACAAAATTTGGACCCGGGGCCAGTGGTGTAGTTTGTAATACACAAGCGTCCTGAAAAGGTAATCGTGGCCTGATCCAACCTGGGGTCCAGGTTTTGCAAATATCTCAGCATCGTTGTGGTTCTATTTTACATCATACGCTGTCGCAAAAAATTATAGTAGGCAGCAAATAAAAGGTTAACATTATAAGAAATGTAATTCCTTGCTCATAGTTGCCTGACGTGTGAATATTCTACCGTCACAAATGTGCCAAAAATATCCGCGTATGCAAGTTTACACTATGACTTAAGCGTCGGCTGATTTTCGTAATATTTATTCATTATTTCCATTTTTACACCACTGTCAGCACTTCTGTGCGGATACCAGCATTTCTACATTCGATTTGTTTTCTTAGTATTCATCGTCCACAATAGTCTTCCAACATTTCGCATGTTGGTTCAGCTGTGGCTTGAGAACTTCATCTTCTTTATGAATGTTGTAGAATTCTGGTGGAGTCAATTTTACTTGCAATCCAGGAAATAGCCGGTCTAAGACGTTCCCACGTGGATTGGAGAAGAGCGTAGGGATGGCGACAGAACTACCGCCCTTGCTTCTTGATCTAAAGCATCACTAACCACTGATTTTATATTATTATGTGGTGGAAAAAGCTCTTGCATAGCTGCTTTTTGCAAAGACTATTAAGTCGGCTGAATTCTGATGTATCGCTCTTTGGTTTTTCCATTGTTGCGCACAGTTCGATTTAAGAAGTTGAAGTGATCTTAAGTCTCAGCGCTTGGATGGAGCAGAACTGATAAAAAGACAAAGCAAAAAAAGCGGAAACTTGGTACTCATGGTCATGCCATGGGCTGAAAAAAGCCGAGCGATGTCACATGGGCACTAAAGCAAGAGAAATACCTGGGTGCAATCCCCATCAAAATGTATGACTTAAGGGAACAATAATTTGAAGACAAGGATGTTATATAAGGATGGGATATATTAGGCTTCGTTGCTCTACTCATATTCGTCTTGCGCTACAACACTTCGACGGTATCTTAAAGAGTTCTATAAAAAGCGTTTTATTAAAGCTAAGCGAGTGGCGAATCTATTTCCTTCAGCGCTAAATGTTCTTTCGCATTTGATTTTTAATATCAAGTGCTCAATCGGTTCTTCTCTTGGCATGTTTTTTACATTTATATTTTGTTTATAATGTCTTGCAAAGTTTTGTTTTGTTGAATGTCCATGCTACAGTGGCAAATGCAGTTTCAACGTATTCTCATAATGAACCAGTGAAACCAAGAGTTGTTGCTACTTTAAAAAGCGTGATATTTAAGGTGTTAAGGTTTTCCGTTCAAATGATCTAGACAGAAAATATCCCGGCACCCTCTCTACACTCACCATAACATTCTTCTCTTCATAACTCAAAAGACTTAATTTCTATAAACCTCGGCATAACTGATCGATATATTTATTCCTACGGTATTATAAACTGATCCTGTTGAGCTGATGTGATGTTGCTATAGTTGTCACTGTCGCCGTTGTTGTCGTTGCTCTTGTTGTTGGTCGATGGCTGACGTTCCGGCGATTTCGCATTGCTCGGAGCCTGGAAGCACTGTATTTAAGAGTAGTCTAATAAATCGGTGAAAAAAATCAAAGCAGTAATGATGATTTAAACGCCATATTGATCAAAAAACTACTCATCGTGCTGTTACGAATTGGACTGCCTTTGTGCTGTTCACATGGACGACCAGCGAGACCCACTCAGCTCAAAAAAATCACTTTGAAATAAGGCGCCAGACCACTTGTAATAGTGAGGCATTCGTCTTTCTGGCTCATCATTAGATTTTTTGAAATTTATCCAAAACGCATCAAGAGCTCTGCACGTTGATGTTTTTGATTCCCGCGCTACATTTCAGACAGTGACTTCAAAATCACTACCATTGTGATTTTTGTGCCCTGTATAGAGAACATTCTTCACCAACATAGGAATGTTTTCTACGCAAAACATTTCGAATACTGTTTCCGGTGACCGTATTCCTATTTTCTACATTGGTGTGTGTTTCTTGTTCACCTGTAACTATCTTAAATCTATCTTCGCATCTTCTCTTAATTGCCTCTTAGTCACTATTTCATGCAGATGCCTGGCAGGTGGCTGGAAAGGGATTCTATAACTTCTTTCAATAAACTGCTTTTCATTGTCCGACAGTTCGGTTACTGAATCAGCAGCAGTCAGCTGAATGTATTTTCCAGCATATGCCGTCCCAAAGAAGTTTCCGAACGAGCAGCTGCGCCCTTTCACATGTAGCTTTATCAGATTGTGCTAGTAGAAAAAACCTTTAAAACCTCTCTCTAGGGGGACGTCTTTAGTTCGCTCTGGCAAACCTCCACCCACTACAAAAAGTAACACAGACAGCCCATGGCGATTCGTCGTCGAGTGTTCGTAGCGTTCGTCCAGCGTTCATCCAATCCCTCTGTTCCTCAGTGCTCCAACTCCAGTGTCCGCCTAGCTTCCTTCAATTGTATCACTTATTCTCATTTCAATCTCGCTCGTATATACGCACCTAACCACATATCGTCACATATCAGATATGATTATTGTGCCGTTGTTATTGCTATAAACTGTTATAACCCAAACTCGAGGTTGTTCACGACAGTTACGGAAATGTCCCGCGTGGCAGCTACAAGGACTAATATTCACAACGACTTGGTATTCATATAAAGTTGGGAGCTCGATGCCACAACATCCTGTGTGTACCTTGAACAGTGCTTTGACTAATTTTAATTTCCCCATCTACATGTTCTCCTATGCGGACACAAAGCGGTCTACCCGTCTCCCTAATGTACTCCTCACCACATGACTTAGTTGAGAGCAAGTATATTGCACCTGAACTCATGCAATCGCCGCCTCCCCAGTTAGGACAGATCATACAGTTTTCTGGGCTCCACAGACGATTATAGAGGCGGTTGGGAACCAACCGACGGAGTAGGGTATTGAGTGGGAGGTCAATAACCGTTATATAATTTTCAAGACCACTTTTTTTCAAACACCTCTTAATGGCGTAACTTACTTCATTTGATATGATGGGTAGCTTAAAATGGATCATACTTAGGTTTGCAACATTATTTTTGCAGAATAACCTACGTTTTGGTATGAATCGAGTGGTTTTTTTCTTCGAAGCCCATGGGAATGGCTATTTTTTTGTGCCAAGTTTAGCGATTCCTTGCTTTCCTCTTCTCCTGTGCACACATTTTTTAGCCGTACGGTACATGTTTTTCACGTGCTTTTTTTCATGTGTGAAGTATGAGAGGAGAGGTATTGAACTAGTATGTTTTTACTACTTGACTTGCGATACTATTCCGTTATATAGCCACTTTCTGAGATTCGGATGTTTAAAAATGAAAGCCAGTTCTCGGTTGGTTTTTTCCCGTGTGAATTTTATATGCTCTGACTTTTGTTTAACAGTTTGAAGCAATCATCCATCTGTTCTTGTGTGGAACAGACGATGAAGCAGTCGTCTATGTACCAACAGCAGAGCAAGGGTCGGCGACCGAAAAATGGAGCTTCCACCTTAGAAATGAAAGCGACGGCAAGGCTTGGTGCTAAACGCTGTCCCATGGACAACCCTCTAATTTGCACAAAATATTTTCCAGACCACCTAAGGATTGAATAACTTAGAAATTGTATTAAGAGAGTCATTAGTTGGGCAATCGACAAGCCGTACTATTTTATTTTCTTTTTCGTGCTCTTTGAGCAGCTCGAGAATGGCTTGCATTGCGGAGTCATTCGACACACTGGCATAATGAAATAACATAGAATGAATCCATTACATGTGTGCTGTCTTGTTGCGTGCATCGTAGGCGATCTAGGAATATCTTGGTATTGGGCAGATGGGTTGGTACAAATTTCAGTAACTGGGTTAAGATAATGCCTAGGAATCATGATGTTCTATCCGTTGGCCCACCTATACAACTGGTGATTGGTCTACCATTAGATGATGACGGGTCGGTGGACGCGAGATCATCAGTAGATAAGAAAAAGGATAAAGCTCTCGCCGTTGATTAATCCCCTGAGGGATGCGGCATGCATTCGACTTCATTAAGTATCGTTGGAGGTCACTGAATGCATATCTGGCCATTACAATGACTCACGGTGGCCTACCGATGTATCGAGTCAGGACTGCTTCCTCCTAGACAAGTCTGGTTCCAATCTGCCGATCCCGGAGGGATGGAAGGCTTGGTGGGCCTGGGTGCGCGGATCGATGCCATGTTTGTTGCAGGGTGCCTCCGACCACTGCGCCACACGCTTCCTGATCAGTAGAAGTAAGCAAAAAATTCAAAGATGGACCGAAAAGACGAATGCCTCACTACCACACGTGATGTGGCGCCTTATTTCAAAAATGATTTTTTTGATCGGGTTGAGTCTCGCTCGCCATCCTACGTCTCTCGTGAACATCGCGCGGGCAGTCCCACTCGTAACAACACGGTGGGTACTTTTTGATAAATATAGTGTTCATTAATATGTTAGGTCATTATAAATACTTCAGTTTTTCCACCGATTCATTAAACTATTTTTTGTATAAAGTACGTCCGGGGGTTTTGCGAAACAAAACGCTTCTTTCGGAATTTGTCCTGAACGTCTTCCAGCGTACAAAGATGATCAGCACGCGTCTCCTGACCTTCTACGTCTTGATGGCTTTGCTGGCCGTTTCTTTAGTCGCACTGAAGTACATCCCTTCAAGTTTTAAAGAGCCAGAGAGCGGATCTCGTGCATGTGCAAGCGGCGGAATGAAAGCTATTGCAATGTGTTTGAATTTGCACAATTTGTTAATTTAACCATGCGAACACATATCTTTTCACCGCTCAATTTCATCTTAGAAATAAATCAAATCTGAACAAGGGGTTACAAATGAAAACGACTTCTTGGAACCGAGCCAAGCTATCTATGGAAATCTCATCAGGGGATGTCAGGTCTTCTCAAATCACAAAAGTCACGAAGGAATCTGAAATCCTAATCCTCGTCAACATTAAAAGCTAGAAGATACTACTATGTTGTCCCCTGTATTACCGTAATAATCAACATGTGCTTAAACTGCAAACAGTAATTCATAATTAGTGCAATTGCACATCAGTAATTTAAACACGTGTTGATTATTTTACTACCGAAGTTAGGTGACGGTAGGTTTCAAAATTATCGTAATGCATTTTCATGTTATTGAGAAACTAGTGATAATCTGTTTATCGACCAATTCTCTATATACGACATCTATAGTGATCAATAAATAGCTCGATCAATGTGTTACTGGACCATGTAAACGACGACTTTGTTCTTTGGTGATTTTTTTACTGTTTTATAATAAAGTCAGTAAATTCCAGTTATTGCACTCATTCAATAATGAAACCCATACTCGTTACTCTAACACTGAGATGTAGAATTTCCCTGTTATGTAAAAAAACATGATGGATGGCCACTGTTTAAATCGAATGGATTGGAGACAATCCAGTTCTACAAGGAGTGCGATTCACCACAGTGGCGCATTTCGAGTGGTGTCGGTGGTGTTGAAACGATCTTTCCGTTGAGCTTTGAGATTCTGCTATTCAACATCTTCTCACTAAGGTATCCAACTGCATAGCCAACGAAAATGACCTCTCGTATTCAGCATGGCCATAGCAAACTAAAAGGCCCCTCGATAAGATGCGAGCTACTGAGTGCAATTGATAGATATTGACGAATTCTCTGTAGAAACTATCCAACTTTTTTTAAAATTCGTCAAATTTTCAATTAATTTCACCTTTCCTACATCGATCGTTACGATGATATCAGTAACACAATAGAACCTATTCCATAACGGAAATGAAGAATGGAATAAGATATGGACAGAATGGATAATGGACAGTATGTCGGTGCTCGTAGTAACCGTTCGAGACCATAAGGAAATAAGTTGGCTTGTGCCGTAACTTCTCGCAATGCTAAGAAAGTAGAAAATAAAGAAATATTAACACTTTGACCAAGCTATCAAAAAGATCATAGGGATATACATCGTCCTCAGAAGTTTCGTCAAAATTTATTGTAATCTTCGAACCCGAGGACAAGCCTACAAATGGAAGTGTGGTGTCCGTGCTTATTGCAATTTCGGCACGGGCCTGCTTTACAGTCGGCAAGCTGATGCAATGATGAGCTGCAATTGTAGCAGAGATTACGAGTTTTAATAATTTGTACTCTTTCTTGTTGAATTCTTATCTCAGCACAATCGTTTGGTAGGTGTCCTTCTTTGTTGCAGTAGAAGCATGCATATCGTCTGCTTTTTCAATGTCTCTTCTTATCGATTTATGTGTTCCGTTTTTAAGGTAGGCCTCTCTTGCTCTCGGTCACGTAGTTCGAGTTCCTCCCTTATGTAGTCTTTGACATCCTTCAGCAGTTCGCATGTTTTTTGTATCTTCTGCTCTTTGTCGTCCTTTTTGCCGAGAATACCGTTGAATCTCCTTTGTGAATTTTTTCTGACAGTAGTTGCTGTAAGACCAGAGTGTCGACGAATTCCCCTTATTGTTGCAGTTGAACAACTATCGAATAAAGGGTTTCACACAGGTTTTCCTGATCTTCGAGGCGTTTCGTCTTTGCTTCTGTTGTACGTAGTCTGCGTAACAAATGACGCACGAGAGCTTGTTTATTGTCGTACTTTTCTTTCAGATGCTGTATTACTATCGGGTAAGTGCTTTGCGATATTTGATACTATTTGACGCATTCTCTTGCTTCTCCCTGAAAGGCGTCCAGCAGATAGGTCATTTTCTGGAGGTCGTCCACCAGACGCGAGTGCACATTATAATTGAATGCTCCCCAAAATGCTTTCCACTCCCCTTATGTCTCCATTGAACTTTGGAATAGGGATGGGTGGTAGATTCGTCACAGGTGGATGGACGTTTGGGTCAGGGTCATCTAGTGGGTTAGTCTCCGTGCTTTCCAGCGTTTTTCCCAAGTGGATGAGCTTAGAGAGGCAGCCGTTCCGCTTCGTAGAGGTGCTCCACTGTTTTTTCTACGTTCATATTGGCAGTGCATTGCAGCTCCTCTTTTGCTTGAGTATTGGGGTTTTGATGGACTTGGTCTGCCATTATTGCATAAGCATCCAGCGCGGTCTGGACGCTGTTTCGATCATGTTCAATGGCCGATTTGGTTTGTTCTATCTTCTTTTGTCGCCCAGCAATGTCTTCGATCCTGCTAGTTTGTTCGGGCGGCAAGTTTAGGGGCGTGTCTATTTCATTTTGATAGCTATTTAAGGTGGATACGAGGCGGTTGATTGCCTTTGTTAATAGTCGCTGGCGAGCGGACAAAATAGTTGTCATTGTTTACCTTTTGCGAGTTAATGTGACGTATTTGAAGGTAAATTCCCGTGTTAAGGTTCGGCTTGTTTCGTTGAGCGTTTCTTGCTCCTTTGAGTTTGAATCGATTGGTGCCTATTTCTTTGAGTTCGGGTCGACTTGGTCAATGCACCAATGTAACGGCTCACAGCACAAGAGTATGAAAGGCGTTCGCGGGAGTGAATAGGAGTGAAGAATTTCATGTAAAGTACCTCAAACTCGGGTAATTAAACCATCACACGTATGTACATACTATTTACACATCAACGCAATGAGATTTGTACTGCATGTGGAAAAAAATTACAAGTGAGGTGGTTCAGTGGGTTTTTTACGTAATAAAATGCATTAACAATAGTGTATGCACCAATGTAAAGGCTCACTGCGGTAGTGGATAAGAGTGAAGAATTTCTTGTAAAGTACCTGTGAGTAATGGAAGTATTTAACTTATGTTAACAACACAACGTAATTACATAAGAACGACGATAACATCAATGTATTACCAATGCAGGAGCTAAAGGTTTCAGTTAATATCATTACAACCTAAGCAAATGAGTTTGTAAAGAAAGACTAAGCAGGAGGTAAATGATGATGGAATGGCAACGGCGATCTCCAAGGCGTCGTCAGAAGCCAAATGACGGTGCTAGTGGGCGTGGCTACGTTCAAACGAGTGGCGTTGGTCGTAGGGTCAAGGCTCGGGTCGCACGGTCTAGTCCGAAGCAGGTCTAGTGGCGTGCCCGATGGTTAGAATGGGATGTGGATGTAGGGCACGCACGCGGGCGTTGTGGCAAATGCAGTCTTTATCCGACATTAACTAAAGAAGCGGAATAATGTTATCCATTGAATCGCTTCGTCACGGTACTACTAGAATATATCACTCTCACCACTGGGTATCGTAATAACCAATATCGCATTGTTCGTTTGAGTTTCAACAGCAGAAGTGGGAAAACATCACGGTGCACTTCCGCCTGTGATTTTAGTGAATTTAATCGAATAGAAAAATATTGCATGAAGTAATTCTTTATATTCTTGTTGAACAAACGCGAAGTGTTACTTTACTTTTTATTTAAGAACAAGCTGACGTCTTGGCTGATTTCACCTTCCTCAGAGCCGCTTTCTGTTCATCATAAGACTCATAGACATCTTGAACAAGGCATTCTAATACCGACTGCTACAGGATGGATTGTAGGCATCAAAAGTAGTCATTGTCAGTTGACAATCAGTCCACATCCGTCCTGAAGGAAACAGCGTTGCCCGGTGAGATCGGCTCATTCAAGCGATTAAGAAGCTCCGACTCCATACGATCACGAATACCCCCAAATTGAGGCTACGAACGACTGTGGACCATCGTCTCAGGTTATCGACTTTGAAGAAGAAGAAGACGACGTCGAAACCTTAGCCGAATAAAACTTTATAACAATCCGTATAAGCTGAACTATTCAAAGCGAAATACTTGCTTGATACTTGATACTTGATACTTGAATGGTCTGTCCTCACTGGTTGTGTGGGCCCCCAGAATAATATCCATTTTTCGGAGATTTGCTGGTTGAGCCACTGTGGTTTCCTGCAATCCCGAGGTCAAGCTAGCCAACGTCTGCCCTAGGTCTTCACCACCACAGGCACTCGCAGCCCTTTTGGACCAGAGGGAGATTTGCCACCATGTGACCATGATACCAGGACGGTGGTGGATCCTGGTATTGGTTTAACTTGGCAAGGCTTCTTGATGGAAACGCTGAACTCCTTGTCAGCTTGGGAGACCCTGCCAGGGGATGAATCTCCCGCTGTACGTCGCACTCCGACACCCACGAACACCTAGCAGCCACGATAAAGCGGTAAACCGTTGGGAGGAAAGCGAAATATTAATAGAATATATTGTTTCAAATGAATCACAGAGCGAACTGTTGATTTACATGACACTTTAGTTAATCATGTTCATGTCCTTCCAGTAATCCCATTTGTTTATTCTTCATTTTCTGGCTGAACAAGTTTCTCGTTATGTGAAGTCCGTAATCAATGTGTTAGGGTACGTGGAGTTAGCACCGAAAAAATGTCCTTCCTTGTGATTCCCATTGCAGACACAGATTTTCTCTTACTTTGGCTTCCAAATACCCACCTTCATGTGTTTCAGCTTTCCTAAAACTCAGTTATGAAAACTGAACAAATACGAGATTACCAGTCCGTAACACTAGCCTTAGCCTGAAGCAAGCTCATTTATGGAGGGAGGTTTCATGAGTTTATGACAGGAGTTTCCTATGCACCATTCATGCTCAACGGAACGAAGAATATCTCTGAACGCTACAGTTACATCAATCTAGGTCGGGAAATCAACAGGACTTAGCTCCAGAGTTGACCAGAAAGAAACGAGCGGCTTGGCAAGCTTTCAAGAGCATAGAGGATGTGGTGAAGAGGACAAGGAACACTTCTGCGTTAACGTATGCGTCACAAACTTGGTCGCTGCGTAAGCAGGATGAAAGGTCACTCAGTGTTCTTGAACGTGCAGTCGAAAGGACGATGCTAGGAGAATTCGGTTTCACACAAGTAAAGGAACGGATCCGAGGCTCCGACCTGCGTCAACGATCAAAAATCAAAGATGCCGTTCCGTCCGCCAAACATTTGAAGATAAGGTGGGCTGGACACGTAATGCGTATGAACGACAACCGATGGACAGGAGCCGTTAGTGACTGGATTCCTCGGGATGTTAAACGCACTGCGGGAAGACCACCGAGCCGACGGTCAGAGTTCTTCAAGAAAAGCCTAGAAGAAATATATGGTGCTCAACGAGTACTTAGAGCGAGCAGAGCAGAACCCACTGGGCTACTCTTGCACGCGACAGGGAAAATGGAAGGTTTACTGGCGCCCGCTCGAGTCACTCGACAATCAACGGGATTACAGGTGATACAGGTGATGACAGGAGTATCACACATCTTTTGTTTGACAGAACGAATCTGAAGTCTACCCAAGTCTACATTCCATGTTTTCGTGTCAAACCTATATTACTCCAATACCATTTCATCTTGATCCGAGACTAACAGTAGCTCACCCTCACTGACTAATTTGAAATTTTCAACGTCCTTATCACACAGTAAATACTTGGATGGTTTTCACTAGATCATAATGGCCTGCTAAGTGGTGGTCGACATTGTTCTATAGTAAACTGCTGCTGCTTTAGAGGTCAGTCGATGAAGTGCTTCGTACTTATCGAGAGATCGTCGGTTGTAATGTGCGAATAATAAAGCATATGTCCCCAAGATATAAACAAATCACCTGCAATCTTCAATGTATTTTTTTTTATTTATCTATTGATCGATCTGACATAACGTAATTCCTCTGGTAGCTTAATCTTTGAATGCCCGCTGAAAATTGTATTTACTATCTTATCTTGGTGAACCGATAGGCAATATTCTCTCATTCACAGCCCGAGGTTTCGATCCTTTTCGATACTCGGAGTTGGCGTTGTATGCAATGCTCACGGTGGATGGGAACCTTTTAAATGGATGGCATTAAAAGTAAAGCAATTTTCGTCGTTTTCTGTCTCAGCAATCGCGAGGTTGTTAAACAGCATACGTTTACTTCCATGCAATAACACACAACACAATCGTAGCTGACGCTTCCGCAGCATCGCCTTTTTTCAGAGCCTGCAATGGTATACTGATACACAACTTACTAGGCCAAACGCTTCAATAACACATACAGAAAGATGAGAATCTAAATGGTAGTCACAAGGCCATTAGCTTCTCGAAAAAACCCACCGTTTTTTACGTGCCTTCCATTGAGGAAGAGCCGCTGATCAACGTCGTCATAGATAGACCAACGTGTCCCGTCTTATACTTACTTATCAAAACACATAAGTTAGTATCAGCTGATGATCTTGCGTCAACCAACCCAAAATCCTTCAACGTTAGACCCATCATCAGCAGCGTAGACGGCCAACGGATAGAATAACATGGTTTCTAAGCCCAATACTCACCCAGCTTCTTAACCACATCCCAGCTCATCTCACGAACACCCAAATGTTCCTAGAACGTCTACGTAACGCGTCTCCTAACAACGCGTACGTGATGGAGTCTTCCGATGTTTCCGCGCTCTACACCAATGTTTCGAATGACTCGGCAATGCAAACCATCAACGAACATCTTATTAAGCATGAAGGAAGAATACACATGCATAGCTTGTCTATTCAGCCGCTTAAGGCTCTCTTAAAAGAGTGCCTAAACTGCTCGATCTTCAGATGGTCTGGGAAATATTACGCGCAAATGAAAGGGCTGGCAATGGGATAGCGGTTGGGACCAAGTCTTGCCATCGCGTTCATGTCTAGAACAGAAGCCCCGGTTGTCGATCTCCGGCCGCTACTCTACCGCAGATATATAGATGATTGTTTTGTCATCTTCTCTACTCAGAAGGAGATGGACAAATGCTTTGAATTATTGAATGAGCAGTCTAAGTACATCAAGTTCACCCGGGAGAAACCGAAAGAGAACTGGCTTCCGTTTTTAAAAAGTTCAAGTAAACCTACTAGTGGTTACAAGACAAAATGGTACTGAAAACCAAGTAACAGAAACATCCTCGTTCATTTCCTTTCTTCCCATCGTTCACACACAAAGAGGGCGATTGTGAGAAATATGTTTCGAACAGCCACCTCCGTGTGCACAAGTACAGACCTAAAGGAAGAATCGCGTGACTTGGCTAGGCAAATAGCCATCTCCAATGGCTACGAAATAGTAACCCGAAGAGATAAGTTTAAAGGGAGAGCGATGCCCCAAAACCAAACACTTGGCCAAGAGAAAATCTCGTTTATGCTGCGCTTTATTAGCGATGAAGTAAGTATAGCTATAAAACGATGCTTAAGAAGGGCAGATCTAGAGGAATCGGTTGCGATAGTAGAAATACCACCCGATACTCTTCGTCGTCAAATAGTTCGTAACCGCCTGTACGACCGTCTATGTGAAACACAGAATTGCGTAATTTGCCCTTATGACAAGGATGGTGACTGCATAAGTTTAGGTACGATATACCTGATCTCTTGTAATACTTGCGGAGATGAATATATTGGCGAAACGGGCAGACCTTTATGTATTCGCATAAAAAAATGCCTAGATGGCAAACGAAAAGCAAGACAAAGCACCCCACTAGGGACGCATGGGATACAAAAGAATAGCGGAGACGATCTTGATATAAAAGTCACTGTCCTCGCACAGGATGCCAAAACACCAGTGCGCAAGCTTCTGATAAATGCCAAAAAACCTTACAATGAATAGCAGGGAGGAATGCCCCAAGATTACCCGTGATCACGCCCCCGTACCTTCGCATCGACCGTTGATGTGGAGAAGTGCACTCGTCAACCATATGCGACGTTGAACAGCAGGAGGCTCTTCCTCAGTGGAAGGCACGTAAAAAAAAAGCGGTGGCTTTTTTCGAGAAGCCGCAGATCTCGTAATTATCATTCAGGTTTTCATCTTTCTGTTTGTGCTGTTGAAGTGTTTGACCTAGTAAGTTGCGTATTGGTGTACCCTTCCAGGCCCTGAAGAAAGCGATTCTGCCGAGCCTCAGCTACGATTGTGTTGTATGTGTTATTGTATGGAAGTAGACGTATGCTGTTTAACAACCTCGCGATTGCTGAGACAGAAAACGACGAATTTATAATCCAATGCCGAGGTTAATAGAAAGTCGATCCTGCAAACTAACTTTGCAAATGATTTCTGCAACAACCATTGGGTGTTGCTCCGTGTAGCACAGTGGTTTATAGGCACCCTGAAATGTGGGTTCGATCCCACGTCCCAGACTCATCAAGACCTTCATTCTGGGAGGATGACAGCACTAACCCGATATATCGGTAGGCCACCGCGATTCATTGTATAGGCAGATATGCATTCAAGCATCTCTAACGATGCTTCACGAAGTCGAATGCTTTGTGCATACCCCCCAAGCATTGGTCAATGCCAGGAGTGTTAACCTTTATCGTCCAACCCCCTGATTGAGTGGGACCCCTCACAGCAATGCTAGTAGTGACAATGCTGCTAGAGTGATCGCTTCAGATGAACGTTTCCAATGCTGCTATTCAACGTCTTCTCATTCGCCCATCTATCCTCTTCAATTGTGTAACCTCTGCACATGATCTCTAGTATCAAGCCCAGCAGTCGCACAGAACAAACTGAGAAGTGCCTCCATAAGATACGAGCTAATTGGTGGACACTGGCGACTTGTTTGGACAAAATGGAAGTAACCACTTCGATACTATGGCAAATTTTGCAATAAAATGATTACTAAGTGCTAGAACGCAGGTGCATACTTTATACATCTGCAAGATTTCTTGTTTTCGAAAGACCGGTAGAACCATATACCCCATATTTTTTAGTTTCAAGTAATCAAATCGCTAGGTGATGCCAGAATTCCGAAGATTGGCGATGAGAACTCTACCCTACTCATCTCGGAGAATGAGACTGTTAACTGTTTCCTAACACAGAAGAGATTCTTGCCAATTTCTTAAGACGACCACCATCACGCCCATTCCATAATATACTAGATCACTCCAAATTACACTGTATTTTAGGAAGCTAGATGTTAAACTAACCGCTCCCAACATTATCAACGAGTATAATTTAATGCTTTTTTATAGCATTTTGAGACCATAGTGGGAAATGTGGCACGAATTCCATGGTTGGTAGTAGGGCATGAAATAATGACATATTATTGTAAAACTTCATGTGTTAACTAACCAAGATAAGCAAGATATACAATCACATGTGCTATGAGTTCTGAAAATGTTGGAAGACCGAGGAAAAACAGATACCAATTAGCTTAGCTTCACTCTCAAAAAAGCTAGCGAAAAACGATGTAGCCTGCCTAATTGTTTTGTTGGTACTTTTTTCCCATGCTCAACCTAAGAGAAAGAAAGACTCCGGACTACAGAGCCCAACTGGGAAAAAAGCACTCTCCGAACGCTACTTCGCTAATCGCTCGACATTCTTGAAACTTTTCCTTCCGAGCGATTTCTCACACAACATTCAGCTCAGAAATATAGCTCTCTTTATTATAAAAATACCTCTGGAAGCAATACCTTGTTTGGAAAATACCTAAATACCATTTCGAACGTGCTTGGTAGTTTATGTATCAAATATCCGTCACAAATAAATAAACTTATGACAAGCAAGTATCTTATCATATTATATAAGTATATTTATCGAGTGTCCATATTTACTTACTAGAACAGAAAGTCACGTTTGGCAGTTAAAATAATGTTCAATCAAAGACAACTCAAAAACAATCCTAATTTGACAAAAACCACTACCCAATTTTGAGATTACTGTTGCAGAGCCCCTGGTTGGCTTGGCCGTCTGGGGTACGCTGGCTCTACTGTTACTGCTGGATGTGCCCTCGCTTGTTCTCCGAGGGTGTGTGGACGTCTTCGTGGAAATGCTGGTTCGACTACCACGGCCGGCAGCGGTCCTGTAGCATTCGTGGAAAGACTTCGGCTCTGAAAAAAATAAAATTTGCCTTAACCTTTAGCAGCTAATTCTCTTACCATCCAATGGGACAAGGATCTGTAGACGACATGCTTAAGCAAGCGACTGAGTACGTGGTTAATTCCTTTAGCTAAACAAAAGTTTGATTCTACGAAATGCAATGTACTACGAGAACTACGAGGACTTCGTAAATCTTTGAACACAGTGTATACAAATGCTGCTTGATTGCTGAAAGAAACCACCACCACCCATTTACTTTTCAGTCACCTTACTTCAGAAACGCTTGCATCGACGATGCGAAAAACATAATTCCTTTAAATCGACTTGCATCTCTGTGCAAAGCATATAATTTGCTTCTTTTCCGCGTTTTTTCGATCGCATATGGCTGACATCATGAGCCCCACACCACTGATACATAAGGTATCCCACAACCGTGATATCCAAACTTTGTGCAACCCCATAAAGATATCCATTCGACCAGATTCCGCCATCTGTTATCCCAGACAACATCACTTGATACTCACTTGACACTTGAACGGCCAGCCCTCACTGGTTGTGCAGGTCCCAGCAGAATCACCATTTTTCGGAGATTTGCTGTTAAGCCATTGTGGCTCCCTGGAATCCCGAGGTCAGCCTGGCCAAAGTGTGCCTCAGGTCTTTACCACCATGGATAACCGCAGCTCTTGTGGATCAGAGGGAGATTTGCCACCATGCGACACTGATACCAGAACGGTGGTGGATCCTGGTAGTGGTATATCTTCTGTCAACGGGAATGATCTGTGGAGCACAAATCGGCATTGAACCTAGATAAGGTAAATTTGGTAGGTCCGCACAAAATGGTGATGGTACCGTTGGCGTCAACATCAGTAGCTTGACTAAATCTGAGTAGTACCGGAATTTTCTGTTTTTCAACTACCAAGACATCTCTAATTGATCTGGAGTTTAAAATTTTATTTACTGCTCATTATTTGTCACGCCAGAGTGCTATTTAAAATCCAACCGCAATAATGCCTATGTTTGCAAAACTTGGAACCCCAAGCGACCTTCGAACTCGCGATTACCATTTTCGGTGGGTCACATATATTATTCACTGCACCATTGAGGTCCTCATTTTGCCTTTCTCTCAGCCAGTTTTTTTTTACCCTAACGCTGCTATCAGCAATCTCCCGTCAACGGGAATGATCTGTGGAGCACAAATCGGCACTGACCCTAGATAAGGTAAAGTTGGTAGGTCGGCACAGATTGGTGATGACACGGTTAGTGTAAAAAAAGCAAAGCAACGCGTAGGTAGTGCAGTGTGTAACACGTTAGTACCTCGAAAGGGTAATCGCAGGTTCGAAGTCCACATGGAAGTCCGCGTTTCGCAACTATCTTCAGCATCAACGAAGCTGAGATATTCGCAAAACTCTGGACCGCAGGTGCCCATGATGGGGAACGAACGTGCTATTGTCCTTTCCGGGGAGCAACGCGCTCAACACCACACCACGCGGGTCCTTCGTTTCGCCTGCTCTCAGCTAGTTCTATCGATCTTTTGCCTATATATGGAAAACTATAGCCTCAGCTAACTGGGTTCAATGCCGATTTGGGCTCCCCAGACCAACCCCGTTGACGGGTGATTGCTGATGGCAAAAGATCGATAGAACTAGCTGAGAGCAGGCGGAACGAAAGACCCGCATGGTATGGTGGTGAACGCGCCACTCCCCGGAAAGGACAATAGCACGCTCGTTCCCCACCACAGCCACCTGCGGTCCAGAGTTTTGCAAATATCTCAGCTTCGTTGAAGTTATATTTCGCAATATACCTTGCCATCAAAAAGAGTAGGCAGTAAGTAAAAAGGTTAAAATATCTTCAGCATCACTGTGATCTGTAGTTGGCTTACAGATATACAAATTACGAGCCGCTTACGCTATGTAGCGATGCTCATCCTGGCAACATTATTCGTTGCTGTTCCGCAGTTTTTTGTTTGGGAGCAAAAAAGCAACTTTTCAACGTTTCGTTTCTTTTCTATAGTCTTTACAAATATTTGTGACCTCAGCATATTGGTATGATGGCCGAATATACCTCGATAGTGAGGTGAGAGACAGCTAACAAAATAAGGGGAAATATAGATAACAAGGTAACGGTGAATTCGTAACATACTTTGACATTGACGTGTTGTTCTTGCCACACTACAGAGCCATTAAAGAAAATTTTACAGACAATATTCACTGAAGAGATGCAAATTCGAGAACGTCAAAGTAGGATTTGATAAAAGGATTGTCTCATCAATGCAACAAGGACAAAAAAAATTGTCATCAGATATTAAGCGCTCATTATCTAAGTCAAACTCACGTTCTGCGATATAATCGGGTGCTGTTGTAGCGCCTGTGAACCACCGAGCGGCTGTACAGTTTCTGACGTTGGTTGCTTAAATAAGAGTATGATTTCAAGGATAATCTAGATATGATTGTTAAAGGCAAGGATTCTTTATGACAAACTGCAAATCAATCCACCTCAAATAAAGTGCTTTCACTCTCAGATATATCATTTAACAAACCGTTACACGCGGTGCCGATGTCGGTGGTGCTTGGCGAAACAATCCACCACCAGCATGCCGTTTATTGCTCTTGAACGTCGGTAACTTTGCAGCTGATATATTTGTAGGACGAATTTGGCCCGGGACGCGCATCGGTAATTGAGGAATGCGTGGATTTCGCTTTTGGGGTGTATTCTACAAAATTTCAGCACTTCAACTCATAATTCCCATTTGCTTCCTGAAGAAAAGCGGAAAATTTTAGCAAAACCGAGTGTACTTGTGTTCTGCCACTTGTCGAGACAAAGCCACTATCTGTCGAACTCCTTTGGCAGACATCATCTACCGATGGCACAACGTCTTGCAGGTGTCCACTAGTCTTTAATTTGCTTAAGAATAAAAGGTAAACGTAAATATTCTCTTCGTACATTAATACGATCATTAAACAACGAGCTCATGACAAAGTACAACTCTTGCAAAGCTAAGCATTAGACACGTAACATAAATCGGAAAAGACCCACTTATACACTGCTTCGCCAAACCCTGGGAACGCTTTTTGGAAATCACACAACTCACTTAAACCAGACATCTTTCGACGCATCACAAATCGTGTGAGCATCTTCTGTGAGTACGTTATTATCAAAGCATTACAAAAAACAAATATTCAGCAGTTTCTTAAATAATTCAATAAGTCTATACGAGTTATCCGATCCTCATTTTAAAAATAAGAGTAAGGATGTGGAAAAGGAATACCTCAATTAAACGTATAACCTTGCCGCTGTCACCAAGTGCTGTCGGAGAGGAATCATTCATTATCGCAATGCGCCTCCTAAGAAGCTCAAGACGTGGAAATACAACGACAGCAACCGTCTAATGAAATTGAAATTTTAGAAGTAATCGAGTATTCGTAAATAGATAATTTTCTCTTCGTCGCTATTAACATGCAAGTGTTGCTTAACATAAAACCCCGATGTACAGTAAAGGTTTGTAGGTACAAGCAACGTACAGATTTTATCCTCTTTACATAAAATTCCGGTTAAGAAATCGGCATTAAATCATGGCATGAGTCATATACGAATCATTTCCTTACGCAAAAACTAAGTATCCAACTACGTGCCCGTTTTAACCAAAATGGACATCGTTACCAATGTACTAACAATAAGCACCAATCCTATCTGCATTTATAGTAATTTAGTAGTCACATATTAGGTTGTTAGGACACTGATGTAGGATTCTAACCCACATTTTTAAAGTGGCATATCTCAACTCAGAATAAAGTTTATTAATTAAAGTAAAAAGCATTGGCATCTTCACATTCTTACCAACGAAAAACAACTATAATTACTAGCAGTTGCGCAAAATTATTTACAGATCATAATGGCAGTTTTGGCCTTCTATGAACCATCTCTCGCATAGAAGTTATCGAGATGCATGAATAAGCGGTAGTTCCTAGGCAACAGGTTTGGTGACGGCGGTGAACAAGGAAGAATCCAAAGATTAGCTCATTCAACTTCTGCAGCATCGGTAGTTCAATGTGTAATCCTGCGTTGTCGCGTAGTAGGACCGATCCCCTTCGTTGACGGATGCTGGGCACAGCCGTTGAACTTTCTGCTGCATTTCGTCGATTCGCTAGATATACTTCTCCGTTGTAATCAATTCACACGGATTCAAGAATCTGTGACACAGAAAACCAACTGAAGAGAACCAAGTGGTCAGCATGACCTTTTGGAGCAATTTTGGCTTTGAGAATTGCTACGGAGCTTCAGCGTGGTGCAACCACTGAGCCGATCGCCGCCAGTTATCACAGAGGATCCAATTCTTGTCATATACGTTCAAGAAACAGGTCGTCTTCCTTATAGAGAAGCGCCGACGATATCTGAAAATGGCGATTTTCTTGATTTTTAACCAAAACATGTAGCATCCATTTATCGAGCTTCTTCGACTTTCCAATTCGTTGCAGATGCTCTGAAGAAGTGGACTTGCTTTCATCGAGTTTTTTTTTTCGTAAAACTTGAAGAGTTTTACGTGTATTTGCTGGCAGCAAAGCCTTACATTCATCGTCCTCAAGAGCAGGACGTCCTCAACCTCTCTCATCCTCAAAGTTGAATTCACCACGACGAAATTTTCCAAAACAACGTTGCACTGTGCGTTCATTAACACTTCCCTGGCCACATACCTTACTAAGGTTTCGATCCGTTTGCTCTGAACTACAACTGAGTTTGACTTCATAGATTTATAGATTTGATATTTTTTATTTGATAGATTTGTAGGAATCGCTGTACTAACATATGAAATTGGAACCTTTAAAAATTGTCAACTACACTATTGATAACAGTTCCCAGGATCAACTTTCTATTAACCTCGGCATTGGATTATAAATGCGTCGTTTTCCTTCTCAGCAATCGCGAGGTTGTTGTACAGCATACGTTTACTTCCTTACAAAAACACACAACACAACAGTAGCTGACATCTCGGCAGTACCGCCTTCTTCAGAGCCTGGAAGGGCCTAATGATATGCAATTTACTATGTCAAACGCTTCAACAGCACAAACAGAAAGATGGGAAACTGTATAGCAATCACATGATCAATAGCTTCTCGGAAAACCCACCGTTTTTAAGTGACTTCCACTAAAGAAAAACAACTGGTTATAGTCGCATATGGTTGATGAGTACACCATAGCACATCAAAAATCAATTCTAACATCCGGGCCCACAGCCCACGGACCTCCCTCATAGAGGGATCTCTTGCCGGTCAGTCGCGAGGCCTCGTGGTGCGTCGCCAGGTGGCGGATAGGGGGTTAATCGTGGTACAAAAGCAACTTTTGCTTCATTGAAACGCAGGTGGAACCAGAAGATCGACTTCCTTTTCTGTTGCGCCGGTTTGGCACACATCTCTATTTACGAGGACGTATTAATGCATGTGCACGTGAGTGTGTTCTCGTTTATGAGAGTTGTATTCTACGAATCAATTCAGCCAGAAGCCCGCAATCAAATAACATGGAAGTATATGGAAGGCGGCTAGGAGTAGTCTCTTACAAATGATTTTACCGCCTAGTCTGGAAGAAAATGGCAAGCAACCCGTGAGTATACTCAGCCCTCATTTTTCATAGTTCAGCGAGCTATACGTGGGTATAAAAAGCCAAACACAGTAAAAATAAACGGGCTTCATTCCTCTGACAACGAAAGAGCCTCAATTCGGCAGCATAAGGTAGGACGAGTACTGAGGGGCTGCTAAGATCCCAGGCCATTTCAAGCTGCCTAAATCGCAAAGAACTAAGGTGACGATCTGTACCTACAAAATACGCGCACTTGCATCTGATTCCTCGATAAAAGACTTGACCATACAAGCAAGAAGGACAAGGAAGGAAGTAAACGTACGCTCTATTGCAACCTTGTGATTGCTGAGAGAGAAAACGACGCATTTACAACATTATTCATATTACAAATCAATTATACGTAGCGAAAGCGCACAAAATGAGCCTGCAATGGTATATAAAAAAGGATGAAGCTCTCAGCGTTGATCAATCTCTGATAGATGCACCATGCATTCGACTTCATTAAGAATCGTTGGTGATGATTGAATGAATCTCTGGCCCTTACAATGACTCGCGGTGGCTTATCGTTGTATCAAGGCAGTGCTGCTATTCTCACAGACAAGTCTGGTGCCAATTTGCCGACTCCGGTAGGATGGAAGGCTTGGTGGGCCGTGGGCCCGGGAATCGATTCCACATGTGTGTCGCAGTGGCGCCTCCAACCACTGCGCTTGCAATGCTATATAACAGCAAAGAATTGGGAAGAAAAGAAACTGTTGCTAAAACGTAGACAGGAAAAAATGAAATCACAGAGCGGTATTAATTTCTGAACAGCCTAATATCAATCCAGTTAAATTTTATTGTGGCGAAAATCTACAAGCTGTCTAGCGTATCCATTTTAAATCTTTTACAATACGCGCAGTTCCACCCACTTGTGTTATGTAACGGAATCAACATATTTGTTTTCAGATGTCCGTCTAAACACACCGTGCACCAGTTTCTTGTGGTTTCCGCTCTACAGCTCGGTTCGTTCAGATATTTTCCATAACATTTCACGTTCTACGTTAGGACAGTGAAGGACTTTTTGAGTAAGATGTGCATTTAGACGATGATGAGGGCAGAAGAGGAGGAACAGCAAGTCCAGAAGAAGACATCGATTCCAGGATATAAACAGTGCTTACAAATGTTCTTTATTTCTTACACCTTTTGTTTTGCTATACTGGGTACGGTAAACAAGGTTTAACACCACGATTGTACAGAAAACAGTAATCGACCAATAACATTCAAAATCCCAAATAGGAATCCCTACGAATAGTCGAGAGAAAAGTCCTATTGTTAGCTCTTCTTTTTTTTGACTTTAACAGATATCATAGACGAGACACGGAATGTGCGTGTAAAGCACCTATTTGCTTTACGATTTGCTTTCTTTTCCAAGGTTTTGGGTTATGTTCTGGTGCATCTATCGTCTGGGCATTCTTATCCTGACTAATCGAAGTTTCCGTTGGCTATAACTTTGTACGTCTTCCTAAATCGTTCAAAGGTTGAAATTGCAGGTGTCAGCGAGTGAAGAAAGACTTTGAGCTTCAGGTCGACTGATTTCTCACGAAGAGTGACGATGAGGAAGGTATTGACGGTGAATAAAGAAGAATGAAACCTGTGTACTCTTTGCAGATGAGGATCTGGAGACAGTGAGTAGGCAGATGACGAAGAACAATGTTCTATCGACGTAGAGAAAATAATGAGTGAGTGGTAAGGCTGAACAACGGCATCCGGTATCTTCCTCTTTGATGACCGGTGGACAAGTATTCAAGAAAGTATTCTGCTCAAGTGCAAGTATCCGATCGGTTTATACGAATTATTTACGGTGAATCTTCAGGAAATCATCGTAAGACGCCTGGACCTACGCCTAAGCTTATGTGCGAAGAGACAACCGAAGAAGAGGTGAGCAATTCATGGATTTGTGCCTTAAAATGGGTATAGTCAAACTGCTACGTCTGAAAAAAATTATTGCAGCCACCACTTGGCTTCTAAAAAATATCCTCTAGTACCAGATATATTGAGAAGAGCTAAATTTAAAAAGATTTTAACCCCCATAGACTTTGCGGACAATTAGGGATTCGAATTATGATGGAAGTGATATACTATAGACTATACACTGCAAGCCAACTGATAGTACTCATTAATATGAATTGCAAGGCTGTACAAAGATTTGAGAAGAATGTATGTATTGACGCTGATGATACCATTTAAACGAACAGTTCTGATTCGCGAATATAACTCACACAAAAGGGACAAATATGAGCTTAAGTTCTTCTAAAAGTGCACCGAAGCAGGGTCCACCTGCAACGTGACGATGAACGCATTCAATGTTCCAAACGGACAGAATGCGTTAAAGATACAGTGGCAATGACGCTCATGAACGATTTATTGGATGTGAGCAACACAACTGATAATTGATATATAAGCGACCTGTTTGCTGAGTCTACTATAAAGAAATACGTTTTTGACCAGCAAAGGAAGAAAGAACATTATCTAGATATCAAAGAATATCATCAAGCCCAAAGTGACCAAGGTAGACAGCAAAGCAAAATGAGAATGGCGTAATGGTCCTCAGACTACGAGATAAAAAAGACATCATAATCCTGATTACGAAGCATGAAATGTCCATCATTTAAAACAAGGCTAAACCTAGAGTATTTAGAAGCTGGAACAAGCGAAAGCCGTTTGTGGACCTTAGCCACAAGATGACCGCCTATTCACTGTATATTAAACAGACAAGTAAATGGCATGCACATTCTGTTCCTTCGTTCTGGCATATCTAATGTCACCAGTAGTTTAGTTATACACGACTCTTCTAGCACCTCGTCACACAGACGTGTTTACTTAGCGCCTGAAGAATTTACAGCGAGCGCATGCAAACAATTGAGTACAACGAGTTTAAGTGGAACATCTATCTAACTACTTACAAACCGACCGTGTTCCGCCGCCCGACCACTAGCCGTGTTCTCAAAAAAACCACATCCATTCCAAAGAATGCAGTCATTTTGTTGAGTGTTATAGGAAGATGACAAAGCATAAAGACTCGCGATTAGCTATACGTTATGCTAGGCAGATTAATATTAATTAATACTAGGCGCATCCAATATTAAATAAAAACACCGTTGTTTAGATTGTCTCAATAGTTCTCATTATAAATGCAATTTCTTTGTGTGAAATACAAAAAATCGACCTAAGAATAAGGCAGCATACGTCGTAAGGGCATATTACATGAATCTAAGTAAAAAAAAAGGATAAAGTTCCCAGCGTTGACCTATCCCTGATGGATGCGCTATGCATTTGACTTTACTAAGCACCGTTGTAGGTAATTCAATGCATATCTGGCCTTTACAATAACTCGCGGTGACCTGTAGATGTATCGAGCCAGTGCTGCTATCCTCCCAGATAAATCCGGTACCAATTTGCCGACCCCGGAGGGATGGATGGCTTGGCGAACCTGGGGCGCGGGATCGATCCTAAGTGTATTGCAGGGCGCCTCCGACCACTACACTACACGCGCCCTGCTATGATTCAAGCTACTGTCACGAATACGTTGTAAATAGGAATTAGAGGTGATTGAATGAGGATTATAATTTAATTATAAAATTGAGGATTATAAAACCTATTTAAAAAGTGTTGATTATTTGTAGGAAGCGAAAATTTAAGCAATAAGGACTAAATAAAGATTTTGTTGAGAAGGTTTACAACATCAACGAAATGCTTTGAGAATATGCGTTAATAACACGCACATTACCGAAGATTTGTTCCACATACAGATGTACTCTATGTACGTGCATCGTATTCAAATATTCCAAATACCTCCACAGAAGCTCTCTTTCCGTAAAATAAATGTTTTCCAGTTCTATGTCTAGGTAAGATCCAGCGTAAGATTGTACTTCTTCTCTTTACTCTTTCCAATCGTGTGGTTTACGCATTGATAAATGCGGAATTAGGGCATGTACAGGCCTTCTACACACTAAAAAGACGTTTACAAGAGTCTCCTGTCTGCTTTGACAACTTTTCTTGACGGTTCAGTTTCCCAGTCTCCAATATATACAATGAGTACCGCAATGGTTAGTGATCGATCCCGTCGATCAGAAAACAAAAGCACTTCCCAACGCTTTCCTTCAATAAACGTAGGAACGCCTAAGCTCGGCTATCTCTAGGATTGCAAGAAGGATAAAATCAACCAGCGTTCCATAAAATTCCTAAGAAGACGAAATTTTCAAGCAGCCGCCGAAACAAGCGAAATGTTCGAAGACCATTGTGGAAATGTTCGACGAATGCGAGAAAAAACAAACGAATGCAAGAAGTGCTGGGACCCACAAAGTAGGTGTGATTAGAGATCATGCAAAATCTGAGAAAATCTCTAGCATTTAAAGAGGGCAGACAAGTTAGTAACGACCCGTGAATTCAAGCAAGCTGGCCAACTCATTCGAAAACGGTTTTCGTAACGTGCTGCGCATTAACAATATCTTTCCATGGCTTGCTCCACTACAAAATCTGCCTTCGACAAACTATCGACTGACTGCTAAAAAGTGTGGGAATGAAACTCCTATG
Source organism: Angiostrongylus vasorum (assembly GCA_018806985.1). Lineage (NCBI taxonomy): Eukaryota > Metazoa > Nematoda > Chromadorea > Rhabditida > Metastrongylidae > Angiostrongylus > Angiostrongylus vasorum. The sequence goes on along the minus strand of JADANN010000434.1, from coordinate 382,757 downwards.
AAACCAATTTCAGAAAAGCATGCGCATAGAAGTCAATATGTACGGTTTGTGATGCGCACCAGATTACGCATTAAAATTAACGCGTATCCAGGATCGACTTTCTATTAACCTCGGCATTGGAATATGAATGCGTCGTTTTCTTGTTCAGCAATCGCGAGGTTGTTAAACAGCATACACTTCCATAGAAAAACACAATACAGTACAACAGTAGCTGACGTTTCGGCAGTATCGCCTTCTTCAGAGCCTGGAAGGGTATACTGATATACAATTTATAGGCCAAACGCTTCAATGACACTTACAAAAAGACGAAAAAACTCTATGGTAATTACATGGTCAACAGCTTCTCGAAAAAACTCACCGCTTTTTTTACGTGCCTTCCAATGAGGAAGATTAGAACAGCTGATTATAGTCGCATAAGGTTGACGAATGCACCATCCCACATCAGAAATTGATGCGAACACACGGGTTTAGGTCGCGTATGACCTCTGGGCATTCATCCCTGCTAGGCTACGAAATAGCAACCCCACGAGATAAGTTTAGAAGAAGAGCGACGTGCCTAAGCGAAACACATGGCCAAAAGAAAGTCTCGTTTATGTTGCTTTTTATTAGCGATGAAGTAAGCGTAGCGATTAAACGATGCTTAAAAAGGGCAGGTCTAGAGGAATCGGTAGCGATAGTTGAAATACCACCGGCTACTCTACGTCGTCAGTTAGTTCGTAACCGCCTGTATGACCGTCTATGCGAAACAACAAATTGCGTAATTTACCCTTACAGCAGGGACGGTGATTGCATGAGTTCAGGTACGATATACGTGATCTCTTGTAATAATTGCGGAGATGAATATATTGGCGAAACGGGCAGACCTTTGTGTATCCGTGTAAAAGAACATCTAGATGGCAAACGAAAACTAAGACAAAGTACCCCACTAGGCACGCATAGGATACAAAAGCACAGCGGGGACGATTTTGAAGTAAAAGTCAATATCCTTGCGCAGGAGACTAGAACACCAGCGCGAAAACTTCTTGAGGCTTTTTGATAAATGCCAAAAACCCTACAATGAATAGCAGGGATGAATGCCCAGAGGTCATACGCGACCTGACCCCGTATGTTCGCGTCAATTTCTGATGTGGGATGGTGCAGTCACCAACCATATGCGACTACAATCAGCTGTTCTAATCCTCTTCATTGGAAGTGACGTAAAAAGCGGTGTTTTTCGAGAAGCCGTTGATCATGTAATTACCATAGAGTTTTTCGTCTTTTAGTAAGTGTTACTGAAGCGCTTGGCCTAGTAAATTGTATACCAGTACGCCCTTCCAGGCTCCGAAGAAGGCGATACTGCCGAAACGTCAGCTACTGTTGTACTGTACTGTGATTTTCCATGGAAGTAAGTGTATGCTGTTTAACAACCTCGCGATTGGTGAACAAGAAAACGACGCATTAACGCGTATGGTCGCAAAAGGGTTAAAACTAGCAGACCAGACGACACAACGAACGTATTAAGGACAGTGACTTTATCTTATGGATATCTAAAGAGTGCACTTCATCATAAGAAGTTTGACATCATCACCTTATGGATTCCCTGGAATAAAAATCCTTCTTAACTACAAAGTGGGCAGTAAATATTTTGCATGGTATAAAACAGGGCTTCTGCACAAGTCGACAATTTGCAATAAGCTATTATTGAAGCGCCCAGGAAAATCTCCTTGGGGACGGTGGGACATCTAAAATTTAGTTGGACACATTATGCCTTCGAAGAACTTTATCCCTTAGTTACCTATGGTACAAACACTAATTTCACACACTGTACTCATAATTACGCACTGGGATACACTAATTTTCCAAAAAAAAATATAAATGTTCTACAAAGAAGAGAACAGATCATAAAACACAACATCACCTCGCATCCAAGCTCTCCTAACGCATACAGTGCACCATACAGCGACGCCAAATTTGCTCTTGAATCAGTGAACACCCGACAGAGAAATGTAGTGACACGAGCACGTACATCAGCCAAATGAGTTCTTCTAAATCCAGAACAAATGGAACCAACTTAAAATAAAACCAAATTCAAAACATCACAACGACTACAACTTATTTCACATACTTGCAGATACTAGAAAGGATCATGCCCGCAAATTCACGTAATCGAAAATGCTGCTTGTCTTCTGGATCCGCACTGAATTCACGGCATACAACACAAGAGCAGAGCGCAGGAATAATTTCGTTCAGCTGAAAATCATCAGCTCTGGAAGAGAAATAATTGCTGCCAAAGAAGTAATCTCAAGAAAAGAAGTAAAAAGAAAAAAATAAAATAATGATGCACTTCCAGTGACAAAAGTTATCATAAGCTTAAAATCAACCATTTCAGACCACTCACACATTTATCTATGTTGACCTGCGGGTTGTCAATCAATGTCTTCACCAGTCGTAAAATATTCCGTAACACAGGAAGATTTTGTTCCGCAATATTACAACGAACACCTTCAAAAATAATAAGTGCAAAACGAGGTACTAATGACTGTAAACCAGGATCGGAAGATAGTAGGTGCAGAACCTCCTAAAAAGCTGATCATTCAAATCAACAACATTTTAAGTGTTCTAAATACTAAACAAGTGGCACATGTAGCACAGTGATCTGCGGCGCCCTGTTATACACATGGGAACGACCCCACCCCTTAGGCTCACCAAGCCCTCCATCCCTTTGGGGTTGGCAAATTGGTACCAGACTCGCCCAAGAGGATTTCAGCACTGACTCGACACACCAATAGGCCACCATGAACCATTATAAAGGCCAGATATGCATTCAATCACCTCCAACGATGATTAATGAAGTCGAACGCATGGCGCATCCTTCAGGGATTGATCAACGCCGAGAGCTTTATCGTCTCGAGTATTAAACAACACCACCAGTAAAGTTTTAAAAAATACAGTTTCCCGTAATACCAAGAATAAAAAGTAGCAAGTGAGGCAAGATGAAAGATACTCGTCAAGTGGTCCAAAATGACGGAACAGTAATTCGAGGTAGAACAAAAAAAGGATTGTCATTTATTTATTGCAACTCACTCTTCGTTTTTTCTGAACAAGAACCCATGACCGTCTCCACACACTTCTTGAAGAAAACTTGCTGATCCTGAAATTCCGGTTCCATTAAGAACTCTGGAGCTCCCTACAAAGAACTGGGAAATGATTCAAAGCCGTTTTACCAGTGACAACGAGTGAGTGGTGATTGGACGAGACACGGATTGCTCGAGTTTGTTACCTGCCCTAAGTACACGATTTCCATCATCCTGAATGAAAACAGATGTTAAAGTTAAGAAATATCCCGTAAGTGCTTATAAACGACCTAAAGTTAGGAAACCTAAAATCAATAAAGACGATGGTCGTTGTTAAAAACGGAAATCACAATACATTTGGCAAGTACTGCACCGGTCCTAGAAAAATTGCAGACAGCTTTGTTGAGAAAAAGAAATCCTTACCATAAGTGAATCACTGGATGAGTTCTGGTAAGTGGTAACGCCTTCCTGCGTAGAATTGGAAGTCAAAAGTGGGATTACGGGATTTTCGGGAACTCGAGGCTGGTTGCCGTCAATGACAAGCCAGTGCTCTGTAAACAATAGTGAACTTCGCAAACTAATAAACAAAAAACAACTTGTTGGTTTATTCAACAACATTCGCTACCCACAGATGTCAACTTCCTTGAGAACAAATGAGGAAAACAACTGACTGCGTATCTTTCGCTTGCATGGCATTCGACGAGGAGGAATATTCATAATCGATCTAAGATCTACCACATAACGATTGTTTTCATAGAGCGATCGTGTCAGAACATCAGAGATAAACTGTGTATTTGATGCTGCACGAGAAGAGGTGAATGAGAACTAAAAAGCTAACAACATTCTTGAGCTCGAACCATAAGAATCTCGAAGATTTCACAAACATTTCCTAGCAAAGGAGAGGTTTCAAAGATTTAAACGATATACAACTGAAACGTGAAAAAGCACTTTTTCCTTGGATACTTTGACAGTTCGATGGCCCGTCCTCACTGGTTGCGCGGGCACCAGTAAAATCTCCATTTTTTTCGGAGTTTTGCTCGTTTAGCTAATGTGGTTCCCCCCAAGTCAGCCTGGGCAATGTCTGCCACGGCTCGTCACCGCCACAGGGAGTCTCCGACCTTGTGGATCAGAGGGAGATTTGCCACAATGTGACTAGTTTGATACCAGAACGGTGGTGGATCCTGGTATTGACTTACTCTTAGCTAGGGTTCCTAATGAAAATGGCGGGCTCCATTCCAGCTGGCCCTGCTGAAAGAATGAATCCCCTGCTCTACAACGCACGCCGACACCCAGGAACACTCCCCAGCCACGATGACGCAGTAAATCGTCGGGAGGATAACGCTTCTACATTCATTTACATACTTCTCCCACATTTTTGCTTGAAAGAAAATCTGTAGCGCCAAGCATCGTTGAGATAATCGACAATTGAACCTGTGGTCATCACAACTTCCTAAGTGGAATTAGTCACAGATAAAGACTATATCCACATAAAGTAGTTTAACCAATAGAAGCTATAAACACTTACTAATGGACGCAGAACATTGATCGCATTTTCAAGATCAAGGACTTCAACTTTCGTCCTTCTGCCATGAGCACAGTAGTGCGCTGCTGTCATAAGTACATCTCTGACAACCTGTGTGACATTCGACATCACGTGATGAACAGCTGAAAAGTACCGGAAACCTATCTCAAATAGCTTTAGTTTTCTAAAATTTTGCCTCAAACTTTCTTCTCATTCCCTAAAACACTGTATTTCGAAGCGTCTAGCCAGTGGTAGGAGGCGCTCTGCTATACACATGGGATCAATCCCCCGCGCCCAAGGCTCACCAGGCCTATCATCCCTCCGGAGTTGGCAAATTGGTACCAGACTTGTCTGGGAGGATAGCAGCACTGGCTTGATGCATCGGTAGGCCACTGCGAGTCATTGTTAAGGGCAGATCTGCATTCAGTCATCTCAAACGATGTTTAATGAAGGCGAATGCATGGCGCATCCCAGAGGGATTGATCAACCCCGAGAGTTCTACCCTTTATTCTTCATCCGCAAAAACAACTATTAACAGCAACAAAGTCATTTAGCCGAGCTTCTACTACATGTATGAAAACTTCTAACTCACTCTATAAAATAGATTCCATAACAATAGCGATGGAAAAAGTCTACTAAAAACAAAATAGAAGTATGCCACAACGATGCTGAGATACTTTCAAAACTCTGGTACGCAGATATCTGCGGTGGGGAATGAACACGCTATTACCCTTTCCGGGTCTAACGTGTTCACCACCACACCATGGGAGTCTTTCATTTTGCCTGTCCCTCAGCTAGTTTTCTACATACCAGTGCCAATAGCAATCATCCGTCAACGGGATTGATCTGGGGAGTACAAATCGGCATTGAACCCAGTTAAACTGAGGCTGTAGTTGAAATATGAAGCTAAAAGACAGGCGAAACGAAGGGCCCGCATGGTGTGGTGGTGAGCGCGTTAGCCACCGTAAAGGGTAACAGAATGCTCGATCCCCACCGCAGACACCTAGAGTTCGGAGAAATAAGTCAGTCTGCACAAATAACTCCGAAATGCAGTTTCGTGGCTAAACAGGATCCTGTCCCACTTAATTTCCACATCCAAATGCTGTGGACGACAGAATTTAAGCACTTATAGAAGTCATTCCTACCTAGCAAAGATAAAAAGAAAGTGACAAATTCATCTAAAATGAAAATTCTATGCTACGAGAAACGAACCTGACTCAGAGATTTCACCTTCGCCAAGTCCTACTTGACGCGCAATGTCTTGAGCGTAAGCTAGATTCCAAGCCGTATGATCAGTCCCAACTTTGTATTTGCCTAAAGGACTTTTGGGAAATTAAGCTATTGAGATGACTTATCGTGCATACAAATGACTTCTCAAATAAATGGGTCCAATCGTCGGCCGTCGGCCCTCCAGGTCGGCCCACTCATTGTCAGAAGTGATTTCTTAAAAAGGTACAAACCACTAATTGCACAGCTTTGGTACAACTCGAATCTTCCGGAGTCATAGGGATGACATCTCTCAGATAGTGTTCGATTTCTTGATTGGACGTGTTCCTATCGGTTTTTTTAAATGTTCCGAAAAAAAAAGGGAAAACCCAAGAAGCCATCCAACAAAATCGTAAACTACCTAACCCACGTAAAATCAACTAGAAAATGGTAACATAAAATAATAACACACTTTTGCAAAAAACCAGAACCTTCGATTCTTCAGAGGTTTGCTTCTTATCGCCATGATTCATTGGAATATGTCCTCAAAAGCCAGGAAATCTTAGACGAGTCTGGAAGGTGACACAGAAAAGGCCTCATTTTCGTGTAAAACCATATCTATGGGAATAAAAAAAAGAAGGGAACACAAAGGAAAAGAAGGAAAAAAGAAAGGAAAATAGATAAAACAGATTTTAAGGTGAATTAAGACTAAATGACCCAAATAAGACACTGCTCCTCACTGCAGTGTCCAGTGCAGCAATATGCCCTACTTCTGTCTTGTTCAAATAATAGCATACTTTTAACCAAATACTGGTAATTTACTATAATAAAACGAAGGGATGACGGGGAACCGACATTGTCCACTGAGCAACAATCTGCATTGGAGCACCTAAAGTAACCGCAAAATGCGTCTGTCGTTGACTTCCATGGAGCATCTGGGACGGGAACAGTGTCATAGGTGATGTTTCAGAATTTACCATGTAACCCAGGACTTATTCGTTCAGGGAAAGAAAACTGAAAAAATTGACAAGATATGTTTAGTTTTATCGTCATGATGAAATATCACCTCACACCGGAAGAAAAAGTGAAAATTCTTCGGAACCATAAGACTGTCGTACACCGTTTAGAACTAATTTCTCGTTCCTTTCTTCTTGGAAGTCTGATCGCCGTTTATTTATATGTTTACGTTTATTGTTTATTTATTTCCACGGATCTACCTCATATGAGGGATCCCGATAGCGGTTAGTCGCGAGGCCACGTGGCGCCTCCCAGGTGGCGGATAGAGGTTAATCGCGTACCAAAAAGCGACCTTTGCTTTCCTGAGAAGCAGGTGGATCCAGGGGATGGACTCCGTGTTTCTGCTGCTTATTTATTTAAGAACAAAGGCAGCAACGCGGTTAGAGTTGAGCTGTAATACATACACGGTGGCGGTTCGATCTTGCGCACGGAGCTAAACAAGATCTCCATCCATCTGAAGTCGACAAACTACTATCAGACCTGTCTGGGAGAATAGAAATAGTAGATTGATACATCACTGAACCAGTGAAAGTCAGTGTATAGGCAAGATGTAATCAGTCAGTCATCTCCACGATGCTCAATAGAGTTGAATTCATGGCGAATCCTTAAGGGATTGATCAATCCCGAGTGTTTTTGCGCTTTATGGCTCTCTATAGCCTTAAAAAGAAACTGTTCTCCTGCAAATATATTCATTTTACAATAGACGGCTCATACGACAGAAAATAAAAAAGGATAAAGCTGTCGGCGTTGGTCAATCCCCTGAGGGATGCGCCATGCATTCGTCTTCGTTAAGCATCGTTGAAGATGATTGAATGCATATCTGGCCTTTACAATGACTCGCGGTGGCCTACCGATGTATCAAGCCAGTGCTGCTATGCTCCCAGACAAGTCTGGTACCAGTTCGCCGCCCCCCGAATCGACGGAGGGCTTGGTGATCTTGCGGCGATCCCACGTGCATCGCGGGACGCCTCTGACTACTGCGCTATAGGCGTCCCTTCGCTGACGAGCTCATATAATAAGTCACTCAATATGCGAGACCACAGAGTCCAAACAACTGCATATTAAGATTTTTTATATTAAAAAAATCGAAGTATCTAATGGCAATTCCTTCCAGTTATTCAGGGCTAGAGATTACCACCCATCATATGTAAGGCCGTCAATCATCGAGTAACTGACACAGGTACCATTCGAGTTTCCATGTTCGTCCAAGTTGTGGTCTATTGTTTCAGTAGGATCCAAGTATTCCATGGACATGAAAAGCATCGCACTTTCTTGTTGCATTTATTTTATATCAGGTGAATAATCTTAACGGGAATAGCCACGGGTTTCTTCAGGAGCTCTGCTGCAGCGCAATCTTACACGTAGGGTTTCTGGACGGAAATATTACTTCGTCAACTTGATTGAACTTGCTGAAAGGAACGAATCCATCTGTGTATGCCATAATGCGAAACCAAGGAGTATCCTGTAACTACGATGAACCACTGAGCCACCAATGGCGTTTATTCCATGCGCGAATCAATCAATACACACTGTTTGCACGATGCTGTCGTACATTCATCGAAGTGTGTTCGGGGCGGTCTGCTAACCTCTCCTTTTCATTTAACAGGTGTTTTCGTGAACTTTTTAAATGACTTTCTAACGAACTTTCTGGATAATTTCCAAGTAATAAAGTCTGTGCTTTGTATGAAAATGCTTCTGGGCGATCATTCACATAATTTTATACGATACCCGTTAAATCATAATATTACCATGATTTTTTATGGCTAAGTATATCCATACAACTAGCTGAAACCGGTAAACCGTTGTTTCTTTCTGGATTCTGTAGAAAAGTTGGGCTTATGAGCAGACGCAAACAATGCATGAGTTCTTCTCCTACAGTATGAATACTGTTCTAATAAAAACATCTCAAGTGTTCATCATTATAGAGGAGGAAATTCAGAAATTTCCAACGTCCACCCAATTTACAGCAAACGACGCTACTTTTTGATCTCTACGGCATCGAACTGATCAATAAACCGTCGTCTATCCGATCACAGGTCCACGTCTCGACTAGACACTTATCATATCTGGCGAAAATTCTCAGAACGTTAGGGATCTCTGTATAGCAAAAACAACCGGGTGTTATGAAATGCTGATAAGGTGATTTTTAATATTTAAAATAGCTGTTCGATGTGTCGTCGACGTTATACCCATATTCTTCAGATCGTGGTCGTTTAGTGTGAAGAACGACTGAAAATATCGTGGTTTTGTTCTGTTGTGACAGGAGAGGAAATACCAAAAACAGTTTAAAAAAAAGCTTACTCGCATACTTGGATAGTTCGTACTCACTGATTGTGCGAGCACCAGCAAAATAGCCATTGTGGTTCCCTCGACTCCCGAGGTCAGCCAGGCCAACGTTTGCCCCCAGTTCGTCGCCACCACAGACAGTCGCCGGCTTTGCGGATCAGAGGGAGATTTGCCACTATGTCACTAGTTTGATACCAGGACAGTGGTGGATCCTAGTATTGGTTTACTCTTGGCTGGACTTCCGGATAGAAATGTCGAACTCCTTAGCTTGGGAAACGCTGCTGGTGAGATGAATCCTCCACTGTACGTCGTAGCCCGACACCCAGGAACACCTCCCAGACACGATGAGGTGGTAAATCGTTGGAAGGAAGTAGAATATAGGGGGTACTAAAACCCAACAAATCAATAAACCACTGAAAAATTACCTCTGCATCGATTTCCTCCTTCTGCAAAACGTCAACATACTGACCCAAGTTGTGTTTGCGAAGTTCACTCCATATTAGTTCTGAAATTGCTAACTAACCAAGGTGTTTTACAAAAGGTTTCAGCCTTTTCCTAGATGATAATGATGACAAAACGTGGGCGTAACGAAACGATTCTCGATAGCGCGTTTTAGAGCAGGACCAGATAAAACCAGACTTTTCAATATGTCGCTTCGTAGCAGCTAATATCGAATACTGTCATGAAAACATGCTATCATATTGTCAACAGGTATGTCGTACCTTCAACGCTACGTCGTCCTTGCGACTGACTAAGAGCTAGTCGAACATTTGAGGCGCCAAACATCGTCGGTACTTGTATGAGAATTGGTGTCGATGTAGTTCTGAACTGTTTTTCGTATGGAATATTTCATGCTTCAGACTAAAAGCATCTATTGTGTTTTCTTATTAAGAAGCCTTTATCAACCCAAAAGAAACTCTCATCGCTTTCATAGTGGATTTCATTCGAGCACGATGCAGCCTACAACTTTCTCCCTAGCTTTGTGCCACCATCTCTAATACAGTTCCTGCGATGATCACATCCATGCTAACTCATCCCACTGAAGTACACGCAGAAATCGACCGACTTTCTATTAGCCTCGGCATTGGTCAAACAATGCTTGATATCCATGATGAGCAAGTACAAGGTCTTGCTTTATTCTTTGTTGTAAAAGAAAGACCGAATTATTACAAGACGTGCCAGCAAGATGCTTCCGACTTGTAAAAGAAGCATTATCGCTAAGATAAAAGATCGTCTTACCTCGACAGACAACACACATTCAACGCCGCTGCCTACAACACCAAGTCGTTCCGAAGTCCATCAAACGGAGACGACTACACGATGTGTGCGGACTACCAGAGGATAGCCAATGAGTACGAGGCATGGGGGATGGACCTATTTCAGCTGCACTACGTAGCAAATAGAACGAAATTCGCCAGAACGAAGAAATGTACGAGAATGGAACATTTTTGCGCTTTGTGTTTGGATTATCACCTTTGGACGGGAATAGTTGGCTCTAAAGAAGGAGATACTGCAGAAACGTCAACTGTAGCTAACTTAATAAATCAAATAAATTAACGAATTAATAACTTAATAAAATTTTATTTAATCTCCCCATTTGAGCAGTGGTTTGAGGACGTGTCTAGCAGAATAATTAGAAGTAGTCTGCAATAAGCATTAGATCACTGATTCAATACCAAGCCCCGAGCTCAGCAACCCTTGCATTCCTCTGGAGTCGAAATATTAGTACCAAATTGGTTGCTGATGGCAGAGATCAATAGAAATAGCTGAGAGACAGGCGAAACGAAAGACCCGTATGGTGTAGTGGTGAACGCGTCACTCCCCGGAAAGGACGACGCTTGTTCCCCACCGCAGACACCTGCGGTCCGGAGTTTTGCAAATATCTCAGCGTCATTGAAGTTATATTCGCAATATACCCTACCATTAAAAAAGAGTAGGCAGTACATAATAAGTTAAAATTAGTACCAAATTTGTGTGGGAAGTTAATAACGCTGACTTAATAGATTGCTAGTTCAATAAAAGTCAGTGTATAGGGCAGCTATGCCTTCAGTCATCTCTAAGACACTTGGCAAAGTTGAATGCATGGTGCATCGTTCAGGCATTTGTCAATGCCAAACGCTTTATGCTTTACGTTTTTTCCACTTGTCAAGTAGATGTGTCTGAGAACGGATTAGCATGTTTATTTCGGCGTTCTCGTGAAACTACGCAAACATTCACCATGTCAATCAGAAGAGATAACGACAGATCCCCAAACCGAAACTGAACCACAGGATTGCTGAGTCCAGAAGGCAGTGAAGAATGAGCAATCGAAACACTATTCACATTTCGTATGAAAAGAGAAAGTAATTTCATGAAAGTGGTGCAATTTCGTAAAACTCGGATGTTACAACGTACTTTTTCAGCTGTACATGCGTGTTCCTCGGTACGGTTTCGTCCATTACCATTGATTCACGCGACTTCTTGAGCATTCGCGGTGTTGTGCGCATTTGATTCTGCGACAGTTCCAGGAACGATAGCGTGCGCTGTTTTCGGACACCTGAATCAAGGGTCTTGGTTACAATGGCCATGATGCTAAGATGCAAACACACGAATTGTTTTCTAAAAGTCTATTTCAACGATAAAATACAAAGCCTTCGGCGTTCATCGCCATGCTTTCGAATCCATCGAGTATCGCAGAGGTGATTTCATGCATATTTGGTCTGGACAATGACTTATTTGGAGATACGAACGTATCAAGTCAGTTTTTTTTATCCTCCAAGAGAAGTCTGGTGAGAATCGGCGGAGCCCTGAGGAATGAAGAAGGAACGGTCACGTGTATACTGCAGGGTACCCGCAATCACTGCCCTAAATGAGCCCAAGGTACACAAGCGAAGGAAACGCTATCTAATATTTGATGGAAAAGATACTTTATTTCTAGCTTGTGCATAGGTTCACAAGGAAAAATAATGGGTCTTGACTTCTAGCTTATTTCTCCACACTTAGTTTTTCTCGTGGTTCAGAACACGATAATGAAGCAGAAATTCTGGCTTTCTAGTGTTTACTTCTTTCGGGTACCGTAGAATGACAAAATTTCCAGTTATTTGTTAATTTCAACATGGTCTATCAAGTAATCAAAGCAACTCGTGCAGTTTTCGTCTATTAGGCTTAGGGTTTCTAAACCTTAACTAACACGGCGAGATTTTAGATGTGATTTATACCTGTGCTATCGCTAGACTCCTTTCTATGAACCACAATTGAATCTCTAGGGTTGATCACTCTTCGTTTTGTTTGTTGATAACCCTGAAATTGAAAAATATTTGAGAAATAGAAAACACTTCTCAAATATCCTACATTAATCAATGATAGTTCCAACAAGTCAGTATCGTGCTCCATTAGTTTATGCGTGAACTGACACGTAATCTTTGACGGATGTCTATTTCGTCGACGTAAGCATATGTTAAAGAAAGTACTACCGAAGAATTCGAAATGGAGAAATGGAAAGAGAGCAACCACCGACACACTGAGAAGTGTACATCTGTGCCCGATCATAGTATTCCCATCTGAAGGGATCGCTTTCGTTGTCAACGTCTCGTTTTGCATCGCCAACATACGAATCGTAGAAGCAGTTCACCATGAACGACTGCGATTGCTAAAATCATTTCGATAATGACTACGGAACGACCCGTGATAGAAATTCTATCAATCGATCACTATGCTGTATTACCTTTCTTCTGTAACGCAATCGAAGTTTTGATACTGAGGAAAATACTTCAAAAAGTATTTTGACGAGCTAAAACAACAGAGCTCCCAACGCTTTACCGCCTCATTGTGGCTGGGAGATGTTCCTGGGTGTCGGAATGCGATGTACAACGGGGGGGATTCGTCCTCCGGCAGGGTCTCCCAAGCTGAGAAGGAGTCCGGCGTTTGCATCAGGAAGCCTAGCTGAGAGTAAACCAGTAGCAGGATCCACCACCGTCTTGCTATCAAAGTCGCATGGTGGCAAATGTCCATCTGATCCACAAGGGCTGCGACTGCCTGTCGTGGTGACGACCTGGAGCAGAGTTTGGCCAGGTTGTCCTCGGGATTCCAGGGAACCGCAATGGCTTAACCAGCAAATCTCCGAAAAATTGTGATTAAGCTTGGGCCCGCACAACTAGTGAGGACGGGCCGTTCAACTATGAAGTATCAAGTAAGTGAAACAACAGAAAGATCGCAGACAGAAACTTCGTGGTTTGCCCTCAAGGATGACTTATCGCAGCGTCGACAATACGTACTTGTTCGTTCCTTTCGTTCAAAGGCACATTACTATCATGTTTTCATTCTGATAGAGATCTACTTATATGTTCTTCCTCTTATCAAAAAAAGCTTTTCTGTGGTGAACGATCTTGGAACACTTTGGTGCGATCTCTTGTAATTTTTTTCGTCTCCAGGCTCCAGAATAAAGGCATCAAATCAGTAACGATTAGTTGTCAGTAGCAATATAAGATTCTATCTACGATGTATGCCGTGAAGCTGATGAGTGGATCAGATCATATCTCAGGTTCTGACGAACGATACTAGCACTGGACCACAAAAACACTCTCACAACATGACGGAGAGATCTTTCATTGTTTTTTATATTGAAAACAGTTTGCTTAGATGTCAATCTTGATGTCAAGCCCCAGAATATTTTTAGAAGAAGGCCCACAACAGGAAAAAAAGACCATAGCGACGAGCTGAGAAAAAGAAACAGCATGGTATATTTTTTTCGAGGAGTCCTTTAATACAGCGTTCCATAACCTACTTACTTGATACTTGAATGGCCCGTCTTCACTAGTTGTGCGGGCTCCAGCATAATCTCCATTCCTCGGAGATTTGCTGGCTAAGCCATTATGGTCCCCCTAAAGTCCCGAGGTCAGCCTGGCCAAAGTCTGCCCCCAGGTCTTCACCACCACAGGCAGTCCTAGCCCTTGTGGATCCGAGGGAGATTTACCACCATGCGACTTTGATACCAGGACGGTGGTGGATCCTGGCATTGGTTTACTCTTAGCTAGGCTTTCTGATGGAAACGTCGGACTCCTTCTCAGGTTAGGAGACCCTGCCAGGGGATGAACCCCCGCTGTACATCGCAGTCCGACACCCAGGAACACCTCCCAGCCACGATGAGGCGATAAACCGTTGGCAGGGTTCCATAATCATATTTTCTAAAAAGGAGGGGAGACGTCGAATATCATCCGTCACGATATTGAATACGATAGCAAGCGAAGAAAGTGCACAGCAATCTTTTTTGTTGCGCACCCACCATATCTGACGGGAACACTCCATCTGAGATATACAGTTCAGATTCATCGCTCTCATGTGGAACGAGACAATTACGTGTCAAAACAGTGTAATAGCCTGATAACATTATGATGGACCATTTCCTGGTTGGAAACAACGAGTTAGAACCAATTCTTGCAACCAATATAAGAACACGTTTTTGGAAATCAAGAAGTCTCACAGCAGCGGCGAATCTCCTGCACAGTCATCTTGTCAAGGGATGACTGGGAGGATCTCCGTAAATATTGTCATTTTTAATTGAACGGTTTTCCCAAGCGAAAAAAATACTGTTACTAAACCGACTTCCACTTAGCCTTGGCGTGACTAATCAATATATTTCTTTGAATTGTTCAGCCTACACGAGGTTGTTATACAAGTTTTTTTTCGGTTCGTGTTTCAACGTACTCTTGTTCTTCGGAGTCGATGCTCTGAGCCAATGGTCCTCTACGTGCGAGCCACTCTAACGCCGACTACTACAGGATGGATTGTCAGCATGAAAAGAAATCGTCAGTTGACAATCAGTCAACAATCCTCCTGTATAAAAGGGGGCACAGCCGAATGAGGTTCTCTCTCGAGCGGTGCTTCACTAAGGAAGATTCGACTTGACAAGACAAAGAAGACCCACAACACCAGGACGAATGATTGTGGGCCACCGACTGGGACCATCGGCTCTGAAGATGACGAAAACGTCAAAACGTTAACCGAATAAAAAATCATACAGCAACCTTGTGTAAGTTGAATAATTTAAAGAAATAAATTGAACAGTTAGGATTTCGAGACATCTTCTATGATGCGAATTACACTCAAGTCTTAAAGTCTTAGAAACCTGCTGAGACTAAAGTCCAATGCTTAATTCTTATAACAAAATTTCTCTACAATCATAAAATATATAGGATGGTCAAGGAAGAGGCACGTGTGGGGCAGTGGTTGGAGGCGCCACTGCGACACACGCGTGGAATCGATCCCTGCACCCATGACCCACCAAGCCTTCCATCCCTCCGGGGTCGGTAAATTGGTACCATACTTGTCTGAAGGATAGCAGCACTGGCTCGATACATTGGTAGGTCATCGCCAGTCATTGTAGAGGCCAGATATGCATTCAATCACCTCCAACGATACTTAATGAAGCCGAATGCATGGCGCATCCCTCAGGTATTGATCAACGCCGAGAGCTTATCCTTTTATCCTTTTATGGTCAAGGAAAACGTCAGCGCGTCTGTCTCGTTAACAAAAGAATAAGACAGTCTAATAAGAATTCTCTCAGATTACCAGAGACTACAGGTGATACAGGTGATACCATCACAACTGTATCGACATCTTCTAGAAGAGTTTCGGCATGACCGATAGCGTGTTTAGAAAATTCGACGAAACTTGAAAAAAATGGAAGTGAGAATGAATGGGAAAAACTGCTCAGATTACAAAATGAACCGTACCATGCAAGCGATGGATAATAAAGAGAGCCAGCGAAGCTAGTAACCAATTGGAGATGTCAGACATTCTCGTTTACCTGCTTAACTTGACAGTTTTCCCACTGCTCCTCTATGTAACTAAGACATGTCTTGACATTTCTATAAGGCATAATTCCCATTTCGGACCTTAGATAACGCCGTCTTCAAGATTACTATATATCTGGGTTAATCGAACAGATGAGTCAGCTAGTTACGTGCGAGGATGGCAAATGAAAAAGGCCAGGAGCAGGCTAGATGAAATCATCTTCAATCTATTTAAGGCATGCACATCCAATTGAACCTTGCACTAAACCAGGTGAGCTCAGATACGGCGGTTTCGAAAAGAAAAAAATGATGAAAAATTTTCTGAAGTTCAATGTGTTTTTTATAGAAATAACTAGCTAAGGACACGAACTTTTCGCAGAGTTGGGGGGAGTACGCTTAAGAAAAACAGTAATGCGGATACTTCAATCGAACAGTACTCCACTCCAGAGGATTCGACTCGATGCGACTAGGAAGACTCACATGGCAAGGATGAACGGCTGTAAACAGTAGTTTCTGGTCATTTCGGCCCTGAAGAGGATGAATGCTCCGAGACGTTAGGCGAATAAAACCTTTATGCCTACGTTGTGTTAGCCCAATAATCTAAGAAAATAATAATGGGAAGATTTAAAAATTCATGTTCCTGTTTTGCTGGATGATTTTATTAGGTCGAAAGGAAAAAAAAACGCCACAAGAGATGTCATGCGGAGAAAGCAAAAGAGATTAGTAAAGGTTTAAGTTTTCCGACACGCGAAAGGCGTTCCACAAACACCTGTAATCACCAAGTCAAGTGAATTGTAATCTGTGTTAAAACCGCCAACTAACTCACCTGTGCCATCTTTTTTACTGCTTCCAGTATCGTATCATATGTGGTATTCTTGAGAGGCGTAGCGTTCTTTGTCATTCGTAAGATCTCTTCGGCCGAAACCAGTTTCTGGAATACTGTAATGACTGAAATGCAATTCCCAAGCTACAAAACATTTTAGTGTAAAAAAATTGGTAAAGTTCATAATATGACAGTAAAGTTCAAGGGTGTGGGTAAAGTTCATAATATGACAGTAAAGTTCAAGGGTGTGGAACCATTTAAATGAGATGTACCACAAACTGGCTCAGAGAATGGCAGAGGAAGAGCTGCGATAGTGTAGTGGATAGCATGTGAGTCTCTGGAAAGGGTAATCGCGGGTTCGAAGTTGGATTGGGGTCCGAGTTTTGCAAATATCACAGTATCATTGCGGTTATACATCACAGATTTTTGTTTTGTATCCATCACGTTGTAAGGAAATCAATGTCCGATTAGTAATTTCGTTTATCTTGGATTTGTACCAGAAACATGTTTATTTTGTTAAACACATCATTGGAAAGCTCATCTTATGCACTTTCACTTTTCAATGGACATAATTTGTAACTTTATGTAATTAAATTTAAAGTATTTTCTGCTTTCGACAAATTTTGAAGGTTAGAATTTCAGATATCAAGACAGCAATTTCAACAATTCTTCTACGAATTCGAACTCAGTTGTAGAGCATCGCAAACGGCTAGCAACATTGACGAGATATGGGGTCGAAGTCGAATAACTGTGAACAAACGCACAATGCAACGTTGGCTTGAGAAATGTGGTTGCGACGAACTCTGTCTTGAAAATGAAGGAGGTCACGGACACCCAGCTATTGACGACGATGGATTTCAATTCATCTGCTTTGCTGTAAGCATGTAGACGCAAGACTGTTGGAGAACTTACAGAAAAAACTAGATGCAGGCTTCTCGAAGGTTTCGGACTATCCGAAGGAAACAGGAAAGTCAAAGCAGCTCGAAAAGAGATCCCGTACGAATTGAATGGAAATAGAAAAAAAGTCGCTGCTTTAAAGTATCGTCGCACAGTATCCTGCACAACAAGAATGACCAATTTGTCGACCGTATTACAGTTTGATAAGAAATGGATCATCTGTGGTAATCGCTACGATCGCCTCACTGGTTGGACCAGTGAAGCTCTGCAGCATTTCGCAATGCTGAAAATGTACTGAAGGAAGGTCGCGCTGATCGTTTAACAGTTTGGAACTGGTTTCACACGGAATGTCAAACTCCGCCTTAGCAACCATACTTGCAAATCCTCTCGCCTACCCCTTTCAACCTGTCTACCAATTTCTGTGCGAGAAAAGCATCAGAAATCAAGTTGACTCTGAAATTGCCTGCAACGACTTTGTTCCCTCCACATCTCCAGAGTTTCACGCAACAGAAGGACCTAAACTTGATCATCGTTTGCAATCAATTTGCGCATTCTAGTGGTTTTCACTTCGAATAATAAATTGTATTATTAGCTGATATCTGATCATGGCGCGCATTTATATCAGTGGTTAGAAGTACCTTGTAACATAAATATGGCTGTTGATTCGATCACGATCCCACGCCCCACAAAGCCTTTCATCCCACCATTATCGGCAAATTGGTACCAGACTTTTTCTGGGCAATAATTATACTGGCTTGATCAAACCTGATCAGATCGGGCTTGATACAGGCCAAATATGCACTCAGTCACCCCTAAAATTGCTATTGAATAGGAATGCATAGAAATTTCCTAGAAATTCGTCAACGCTGAACGCTTTATCCTTTATCCTTTTCTTGATCGTTAACTCGATATGTCCTTCCAACAAAAAAACTGCCTCATCGTGGTTGGGAGGTGTTTCTGGGTTCGGACTGCAATGTACATCGAGGGGTTCTTCCCACAGCAGGATCTCTCAAGCTAAAGAGTCTAACGCTTCCATCCGGAAGCACAGTTGAGAGTAAACCAATACCAGAAATCACCACCGTCCGCATATCAAACTACTCTCATCGTGGTAAATCTCCTTCCGATCGACAAGGGCGGCGACTGCCTGGGCTGGTGACGACCTGAGGAAGGCCTCGGTTAGGATGAACTCGGGACCCGAGAGAGCCACATTGGCTAAACCAGTAAATCTCCAGCCTCAGTACCTCGCACACTAGGTGCTCCGGTCTGTGACGTTGGGAGGCAAGACGACCGGTGAGAAGCGACCAAATTTCGGGTTGCACATGAGAGCACTACCACGATACACCGTGAAGATTGCTTCTTGGTGTGTATCTATAAGGCCAGATCAGCCCCTACACCGTCCTTTGCGCTCTTTTTTGAAACCGTTGGTCGCATCAAATTCCTTGTGATCATTTCGCAACGGACACAAGGGACGAAATGCAGGGAAGACCGACATATGTCATTTAGATGATGGAGGCATTTTCATTCACGAAGGAGAATTTTTCTTTGCGAAGCGTTGGATGGGTTGGCTTTCTCGTACACCGATCTATTTCCCATCTGATCACCTCGTAGGAAATCGTGTCACCGACTTTGACCATTTTTCGTCTCCAACTTGCACGTTAAAGGAAAATCAGTACCATCAAATGTTGCTCACCAACTTGTACAGTTGACGAAAGCGAACTGTAAGCGTTTTACAACCACTTGGAGGAAGTAATCCATAACAAAATGTCTTTCTGTAAATTCGTTGTTGAAGGCTTCAATGCCAGATTAGGAACGCCAACGAAAATGAATACAGGATGGGGAAATTCAGAATAGGGTAACGAAGCGAGAATGGAAACCGTCTTGTAGGATTGTTGTCTGTAGTATCTCTGCTCCATGGGAATTCATTTCTCGAGAAAGAGAATATCGCCGCTGGACATGAGAGTTTCCTAACGTCACGATTCCTGCAGAGATCGATCATATTCTCAAGAGCAGAAAACGGTGCTTCTTTGACAGCTCACTGGCACCTGGATTTTGAACTGGATCTGATCACCACCTTCTCTGTGCAAAGATTCGATTCAGCCATATGCTGGAAAAGAACTCCTGTTATCGTGCAAGAAAAACGAAACAATTCCTGTATGACGAGGAAATTCTCAATAAAATCCTCCCTCCACAAGAATGGTAAACAAATGAAGACCCAACCGGAAACTACATAATGCTTGTCGAAGGACTTAGAACTTGTGACGAACTGGCCTCAGTTCCTGAAGCAAGAAGTTCAGACCGCATCTCCACTACCACGAAGGAGTGGCTCGAAAAGAGTATGAGGCTGAAACTTGATCCTGTGCAACGCAATTAATACAGCTGATAATAAATGTCAGTTGTAAAAGACTTCTGCGAGAGGATTTACATTAATATAGGGAAAAAGTAGCAGAAGCAGCTCAAAAAACGATCCAGTCTGAAGAAGTGCCATCGGGATCTTTGTGACCATAATGTTCTACTATCCACCCTGCTGAAGGAAGAGAGGACTATTACTACACCCCCAGCATGATATGGAATTGATAGCGGGAAGGTTCTATGCCAATCCTTTTCGGTCCTTAATCCGCGTCTATGGTCGAGAAATCCTTCCCAAAAAAAAACCGTCCGGAATTCAAACTTCTGAGGTTCGAGTTTCGATGGAAAGCATAAAGAGAAGCAGAGCCCCAGGACCCGATAAAATCATCGCCGATTTACTTAGAGCTGGAGACCACAAATAATATGTACTTCTCGCAACCTAGATGACACCCTGGTTTCATAAAGAAAAAATCTTATAACGGTGGAGGATGTCGCCCACGGTCATTCTAACCAAGAAGGCTGACCGATGACATCTTCATAACTACTGTCCAATATGCTTGTTCAGTACACTCTACAAGCTGCTCGAGAAGATTATTCTTTTGCGCGCATCCCAGAACCTCGACAGTGATCTTGCTGCACGAACCACAACGAAACCGCATCGGATCATAGAACCCATAGAAGTCACGAGGACCACATGCCTTCTCCCTAATCTTTATCACTACACGAAAGCATTTATAGCAGAATCCAAACGAATGCGATCCCATCAGCGCTCGTCGAACAAGGAGTGGACCTGTCCTATATACAACACTGGCAAACTGTTACCCGAACTGCAGCATAAATATACAGCTTTTTTCATCGAATCCTCATCACATCTTTAGGAAAATGGGTCCGACAAGGCGACAGAATATCGCTAAAGCCATTACCTGCCGCACTGCAGTAGATAATGAAGTCGCTGGATTGGGAGGGAAAGGGCGTACGTATTGATGAGAACTTCCAATCAAATCTTCGTTTCGCGGGTGACACTGTAATTTTTTTGAGGACTTCCAGTGACAGACACATTATGCTGAACGAACTCCAGGAACTGGGGAAAAAGATTGGACTGCGCATACACAGGAGCAACAATCAATCCCATGGTGCGAAGGTAAACAAATCGAAGTGGATGGTTCTCTTATTACAGAAACCACCTCGCATGTGTTCCTTCGACGTTCAATGAATATTGAGAAAAATGTGAAGAAGAAATAACACAGAATGAGGAAGGAACGAAGTATCGGCCAAATTAGGATCACTCAAGGAAGCAGCAAGTCAACTGAAGGACCCAAAACTCCGTGCTTACCTCTGCGATTCAATTGTCCTCCCAGCGCTCTTTTATGCACCAGATACTTCAACCACGTCAAGAAATCTGCACACCATCCACAGAGCGCTTACACGATGTCTTTAGAAATTCAATCGGCACTTAACACGTCTAACCGGGGTGCGCAGGTCAGATATTCGAAACCTATCTCAGCTCCGGGATTCAGAAGAATATACAACCATGGCAAAGCACAGATGGGGTGTTCATATATTAAGAACAGCAGATGACGGATAGACGAAACAACAGTGGAGTGGACTCTAAGAGAATCCAAACCTCGTTTTGGACGGCAAGTTAAACGATGGACGAACGTGTTCGTAGCTAACGTTAACTATCTGCATTCGCCGATGGAAACGATCTTAGCATTATGGAATGGGCCTCGTAGAAATCACCATGCTCGAAGCAGATCACTACTACGGACGACAACAAAGCGAGAGAGAAACGAGTGGAAATTGCAACGGAGCTCGCTATGCCAGTGAAGACGGGCCATCCTAGTATCCAAGTAAATAATTTCACATGTCTGAAAGCGTGCTACCAGACCTATTTCGACATTCGGGTGAAACTGCTAGCATACCATTCACTCTTCATTTCAATAAAATGAGGCAACGACAGATCATCATGCTGCAACCGCTTTTTGTCCTCTTGAACCCTTTCCTAATAAGGCGTTTTTTTCGGTGATTTGCCCTCAAAGTGTTCACTCGCTTTTAATCTGTGCCACGCGTTCCTAATCAACATTTTCGTGACCATTTTTAATGGCTGTTGTGCCTACCCGCCAAAATCGTCCTTCAGTACCGCTAGTTCTAATCCAGTAGTCACGCCATTGTCGCATCTCCATCATGTTCGAAGCTGCTGGTGACTCACCGATGAGACCCAGCTGACTGGACATGCGAGATAGCCACTCCTACAAGTTTGTTTCTAGAAGTCATTCATTAAATGGACAGTGTTCTCTTACTATGTATAATGAATTTCTTGAAAACTGGCTTTCATTAAGCCTCGACAAGATTAATCAATATTTTTTTGTTTTCATGAGCTCGCTAGGAATCGCTAACAAATCTTTATTGTTGCGCTTCAGCACCTTTGATTTCTTCAGATTCGTATGTTCTCTTTATTCACATTCGATTTTTTTTTCATTTATCTTATAGGGGCGCGTGTGGCGCAGTGGTTGGAAGCGCCACTGCGACCTCCAATAAAAATGCTCCACAAATTGGTACCAGACTTGTCTGGGAGGTTAGCAGCACTGGCTCGATACATCGGCAGTCCACCGCAAGTCATTGTAAAGGCCAGATATGCATTCGATCACCTCGAACGATACTTAAGTCGACTGCATGGCGCATCCCTCAGAGATTGATCAACGCCGAGAGCTTTATCATTTTTTTGTCCTTTTGTCATCCTATATGTGAACTGGTCTAATCAGTCCCTCCACAAAATTGTTCTTACAAAAAATGTAGAAGATCTGATCGTATCGTCGAGAACATTCGCCATGATGAATTTAGACATTTCGCCGCAATAGAAAAGAATCATAGTTTCAGAAATGACTAATCTTCAAAGATCTAAACACGGCTTCTTCGCACTTTAATACTCTTATACCTTTGGTCGCCCTGTATGGAGTACTTTCGACAGTGTGCTACTGCTTGCGCTCAAATTCAATTTTCCATCTAGTCGTGATGGTCGATAAGTATGGAGCATCGCTCTTAAACTGAGATCTGCTTCATCTGAAAAAAACAGTATTAGTATATTTCAGAGAAACAAAAGCGCTAGTCTTCAGGGTGCTGAATGTCCTCATGTAAATGCATCACTTCATTCATTCTCTCACTATATTTAGCTGACTACATTGAAGGAGTTTTTTTTTCGGTCTTCCATCTTCTCTAGAAGTACCAACGAAGCAGAGACGATGAAAAATGGGAGCCTTATGACAAACTACCTTCAAATGGAAAAATCCCAGGCCAGTGGAGGACGTTGCGCACGGTCATTCTGCCCAAAAAAGGTGACCGAAGGGATCTTCGCAACTATCGCTCGATATGCATGTTGAGGGCGCTCTACAAGCTCTTCACGAAGATTACCCTCTCGGGCATATCGACGACATTGGATGGGAGCAACCAGCGGAGCAAGCAGAATTTCAACAGGGATTCTGCTGCATGGACCACATCCAAATTGTGTCCAGGGTCACTGAAGTTTGTCGAGAATACCACCTCTCCTAGTTCTAACCTTTGTTGACTATGAAAAAGCGTTTGACGGTGTCGAAAAGAATGCAATCCTATCAGCGCTCGTCGACCAAGGAGTGGACCCGTCCTACGTAAGAACGCTGTGTGACTGTTATCGGAACTGCACTACGAAAATACTGCTTTTCCATCGACCTCTTACCATTCCCATAGGAAAAGGGGTTCGACAAGGCGACATAATATCGCCAAAGCTCTTCAGTGCTGCACTGCATGGATAATGAAGTCACTCGATTGGGATGAGAAAGGCGTACGTATTGATGGAATATTCCTATCAAACCTTCGTTTCGCCGATGACATCGTCATCTTCTCAAGAAGTACTAGCGAAGCAGAGACGATTATCAACGAGCTCAACGAAGCGGGAAAAAGGATCGAACTACGCATTAGTCGGAAGGAGACCCACTTTATGACAATACATGGTGCGAAAGCAAAAAAATTTGAATTGGATGGCTCTCTGATTGCAGAGGTCACCTCGTAGTTATACCTTGGGCGATCAATGTGCAGAAAATTGCATGAAAGAGGAATTAGACAGAAGAAGGAGAGCAGCTTGGGCCGCATTCGGACCTTTGAAAGAAGCCACCGACCAACTGAAGGACCCGTAAATTCGCGTTCACCTTTTCGACTCAACCGTCTGTTGTGCTGCAGAGACGTGGGTTGATACTTCAACCACGTTAAGAATGCTTCGCACTAGTGACAGAGCGTTTAAGCGATGTCTTCTGAAATATAAACTGCACTTCCAAAATATAGCCGGAATGCGAAGCTCTGATCTTCGAATTCTGTCACATCTTCGAGATCTAGCAGAATATACATCGATAGTGGGATCCAGATGAGCCGGTCACATAATGGGAAGAACGGACAGCAGATGGACGAGAAGAACTGTAGAGTGGACTCGACGAGAAGGCAGATGTCCTCTAGGGACGACCACCTACACATTGGGCGGACGTGTTCGTAAACAAAGTTAGTCAGCTGTACACGCAGGTGCAGCCATTTTGCAGATCGCGGTATGAGACCCGCACGCGCCTCCATACTCGAATAAAACCACCACCATATACGACAGTTGTGAGGGAAAGAAACGAATGGCAAATGTGCTGCGGTCCGCCAACTCGTGAAGACGCACCGTTCAAGTATCCACGTAAGTATTTAGATAGGAGAAGTTACAGTAGATGAGGTCAGTCTCAGTGGCGTGTTCTTTGAACGCGCTCTGTTTTAGACATTTCGGTTTTTTCCGTAGATCACCTATGAATTAGCTAATAATCGCTTTTTCAGTATCACTTATGAATTTGTAATACCCGTGCTAGAAATGTACAAGTCATATGCAGACATATTCAACGAGTTGAGATCACTGGTTCGCGCCTCATTCATCAGCAACACCAAAGCTATTCCATCGAACCTCAGTAGTGATGCCATCTGTAACGCAGTGAGACCATGACGTGATTCGGCTTCGTTGACTTCCACTCGTAAATCGACTAATCGTCGAACCTATGATATGTTTAAGGTTTTACGAGAACGTTCTCCATTAGAGAAAGGCCAATAGTTTTGAAAAACCAACTAGCTCACAAAGCTAGTTTCCTTAAACCTTGGCATAATTAATCAGTATTTACTCGGATGGTTAAACCAACACAAAATTGTTATGAGAACTTTTAATCGGCTAACGTTCCGAAGCTTTCCTCTTCTTCTGAGCCGTCTTGATGAGAGCCGAAACGTTGGCCCACTAGAAGCTTTTATAATAACCTAGTGCTATCTTAGTCAATCAAGAAAATAAAAAACAAGAATCTAATTAATGAAGCGTTGGTAAAGAGAGATTCTTCGTAAATACTCAGACAGGCTGCTACAAGTTTCCTTAAAATAATTTTAGGTTGAGTACAAAGTTTCAAAAAAAATTCTTAAGGGTTCGGTGTCGGTACGAAGCAGTATGGCACCTAGTGGACTACACACGCTTCCAAAAAATTCTTTATTTTATCTCTCTAAGGCTATATGGAGATGATTGGTAATTAAGTGTTACTGATGAATGAATCCATGGATCTTCCTCATATGCATCATTAGCCGCTTAGTCACGAGGTCAGGAGATGCGTCACCGGGTGGCGAATAGGTGCTTGAAAGCGGACCGTTGCAATTTTGTGCTTTGCTGAAACGCAGCAGAATTCAGAAGATGGAATCCTCGTTTTTCTTTTGCCGATTTGGCATATGCCTTCTATCTTTACATATCCATCTTCATATCTTCATGCATGGGATGCAGTGTATGTGCAAGCGACGAATGGATATCAAAGCCCAAACACAGCGGACAAATTGGCCTTATTCCCGTGACCTCAAGGTATCAAAGTAGCCCCCGATAAGCCAAGTATGGATAGGCTACTAGAATCCCAGCGCCATTCTGGGATACCGAAATATGGAAGGACTAAGGTGACGATCTCTACCCAAAAGGCACACACACTTGCATTTGAGTTCTCGATAGAGGACTTGATTAGGCAGGCAAGAAGGACAAGGCACGACGAAATCGAACTGGCTAAGACGAGAACACCCTGTATATTGAACGCCGTCTATGGCACCGGAAAAGAACTGTTCCTCGGAACATGCGATAGTAGAGTCGGCGGCGTCGGCATTCTTGTCAACACGAGTTTGCCTGTGAACATTAGTTCATTCGAACCACTAACAACCTGAATCGGACGTTTACGATTCAAGAGATGTAGATCAATATCGGTTTTGACAATCTTCGTCGTTTACGCACAAACATCAAGCTATGACGAAAAAATAAGATGAAGCGTTCTATATGGACCTGGAGAAGTTCTGCAGAGAAGACCATACATTCTTCATGGTCACCATTGGAGATTTCAACGCCAAGATTGGACCAAGAAGAACGTCTGAAGAACGTCACTTTGGACCCACGGATTAGAATGAATGACAGGATGAGCGGCTGTCCAAGTTTTTCACGATGACCAACACCTATAATTGAAACGCGTCATTCTTTTTATCCGGACGCAGAGTGGTGTACCCGTTTCGCCAATGTATTCTTCTTCGCACCTTTACAAGACACCATATAAACCGTATCCGAATGCATGCAATAACCTTCTCTACCGTTACGGAATATAATGCAGTTTTGTGTCGTGCATAGGCTGTTTACAAACGCTTACGAACTAGCTGGCATCGTAATGTGTTCGATAGTAATTCAATCATTGCTGCCAAATTCTCTAGACCTGCTCTTTTCAAGCAATGTTTCATAGCTTTGCTTATCTTCTTGGAAATGAAGAGTAGGACAAACGGGACCTCATTCACGTCAAGTAGATCGTTTGGATTCATAGTTCTTCATCTGAGGCTATCCTGAAGAGCTACCATTTCGTAGCCATTTGAAAACGCTATTTGTTGCGCCAATTTCAGGGAATCTCCTTTCTGCTCTCTTACTGTGCAGACAATGGTGGCTGCTCAAAGCATGTCTCTCACAAGCGCCGTTTTTATGTGAGAAGGGTGATGGGAAAGTTAATGAACTAGTATGTTTTCGTTCCTTAGCTTTCGATACCACTTGGTGATGTAATTTCCAGATAGGTTAATTTGAGCGTTCAAAAATACGAGCCAGTTTTCCTTCGGTTTCTCACAGGCACACTTAATGTACTCTGACTGCTCGTTCAATAACATCTTGGTTGTGAAATTTTTGTACAGCTCACGGAGAATCTTTATGTACTGAGTAGGGACTCCCCTGGCTGTCCAGGGTTTCCATGATCTCAGCAAATTCAAAAGCTTTCTTTAAATCGATGAAATTGAGGCAGAGCGGTCTTCGGTACTCTCGCGATACTTCAGTGAGTCTTGTTATCGTGTGGATATGGCCCATCCTACTAAATCCTTCCAAACTCTGCTTGCTCACTTGGCGGGTGAACTGTTTGTAGACGACAGACAGCGAGCAGACTTGGCGATAGTAGCCAATAGTGACCCTAACGAGGCGCTGTTGCTGATGCACCATTGATTAGAAACCTTACATTCTGACAGGTAATGTGGAAGAGTTGAGGATGTAGTAGCTGAAGGTGCCCTGCAATACACACAGAATTGATCGGTGGTTCCAATTGGCGTCGCAGTATCACCAAGCCTTCTGTACCTGACTCGCCTGGAAGGTTAACAGCACTGGGTCCATACATCATTGGGTCATCGCAGGTAGTTGCATCGGCCAGATTCGGTTATCTCTACGATTAAATTTATGAAGTCGGGCGGTCCCTCTGGGATTGATCATCGCCGGATGCCTTATTCTTTTTCTTAACCCACGAAAAAGGCGACGCAGTGTGTTGATATGAACTCGCGGGTTTTTCAGATTTTCAGATGTTATTCTGTCCGTGTTATGCGGTTGTTTAGCGACGAAACAGCATGTCGGATTTTGTAAAGAGAACCGCGTGGCGACACATTCCTCCCATACATCATACGATGGCAGGAAGACGTGGCTATTGGAGAGATCCGAGTAGCAAGATGAGTGATTTTCTCCATGAGAGGGTTGGCAGTGGGATAGCTGCTGGGACCAAGCCTTGAGATTGCATTCATGTCTGAAAGAGTAGGATCAGTAATAGATCTCCGGCCGTTACTCTACCGTAATACATAGGTGGTTGTTTCAATATCTGCTCCACACAAGCGGAGATAAAAAGTGTTTTGTGTTACTGAACGAGCAGTCAGAGTACATTAAGTGTACTTGTGAGAAACCGAAAGAAAACTGGCTCCTATTTTTGAACGCTCAAATTAACCTATCCGGAAATGGATACATCACCAAGTGGTATCGAAAGCTAAGGAACGAAGATATACTAGTTCATTAACTTTCCCATCAAAGATTGGTATTCGCCTAAATCTCACAAAAAATGATGCTCATGAGGAATGGATTGGTTTCTCATGGCCTATTCACGCTCAACGGAATCAATATCTCCAAATCATCCACGTACATCTATGTACGTCAGCAAATTGACACGACGAACAACTGATCTCCAAAGACGAGAAACAGGAAGCGAGTGGCTAAGTATGTGATTTCAAGAGCACCGAGGATATAGTGAAGAGAACAAAGAACATCCGATTTCGTTTCCACGTTTTCGAGTACACGATTCTTCCTGCTTTAACCTATGCGTCACAGAGCTGGTCGCTGCGTAAGAAGGATGGAAGAATACTCTATCCCGTGTCACACAAGTGAGGAAAGGGATCTGAAGCTCCGATCTACGTCATTGGTCAGAAATCAGAGACACTGTTCTACGTGTTCCAATTATCAAAGGTACATTGGGCCAAACCCTTAATGTGCAAGAACTACAACCGATGAACAAGAGCCGTCAGTGACTGGATTCCTCGGGATCTAAAACGCACAGCAGGAAGACCACATACCCAATGGTCAGAGTTCTCCACAAAACCTGGAAGAATGATATGATGTTCAGTGAGTCTCTACAGCGAGCAGAACACTCTGAGCTACTCCTGCACGTAATAGGGAGAAATGGAAGAATTACTGGCTCCTGTTCGACCTGGTCGCATGTTGTTAACGGGAGATTATGGCTGATACAGATGATAAACGGCCGATAACTACGAGGTATTATGTTTCAAAAGAGTGATCATGTGGACGAACTACGAGCGTGGCAACATTAACAACACGTTCTTGAACATCACTATATTTCCGTTGGATCGTTAACTGCTTGTTAAGTCGTTCCAATGCTGACGATAGGAGCCTCGGAGCTCCGACTACGAAAAAAATGGTCTAGAAACAATTGTTAAAATGAATTTTTTCTGAAAAGAATATGTAAACTCGAACGGTGTTTTACTTTGCCTGATTAGCACGAGCTGGAATAGCTGTATTTTCAACAGATGCAAAATTTACCAAGGGACCAGAACTTCATTGACGATTACGACTTTCGTAACTTGAATTGCAATGAATGGGTTGATTTTCAGCGAACAGAAAAAAATTGGTACCGCTCGTTCGTTCCCGACGGCGACAGCGAACATGAGCGGTGTAGCGCTTTCGGCGAGAGGGGTCTGTTTGCCGCGTTCAAACTCTGCGCAGTCCAGTTGATTCTCGGCGATCAGTTGGCGAATGTCACCGACTGCGATCCGATCATGGTGTCTGATTCGGCTTTTATCGGCCAGTATCGCTAGCACATCGTGCCGTTTGAACTGCTCAGCTAACTCGGCAGCAGTTTTCTTCTTAAGGGTCCTGAAATATGACCATTCATATTCATGAAACAAACAGTTAGCATCAGTTGCGATTTTATGGTTCTCACCTACGTTTTTCATCGGAAGAATAATGTAATAAGAACAACATGAGTTTAGAAGACAAAAAAATACTTTTCTGGAAAAAACAAGGCATATGGAGAAATCAAATTATAGTGTAAATCAAATCCCATCAAGAGGTCTTAGAAAATAATCTGGTGTTTTTGACATAAAGAAACTCTCGGCGTTGATCAATCCCTGAGGGATGCGCCATGCATTCGACTTCACAAGTATCGTTGGAGGTGACTGAATGCATATCTGGCCTTTACAATGATTCACCGTGGCTCACCGATCTATCGAGCCAGTGCTGCTATCCTCCCAGACAAGTCCAGTACCAATTTGGCGACCTCAAAGGGATGGAGGGCTTGGTGGGCCATGGGCGCGAGGATCGATTCCACGTGTGTGTCGCAGTGGCGCCTCCAACCACTGCGCCACACGCGCCCATTGTATGACATATTCGAGGCAATCTCTCAACGGCAGAAATCTGTGCGAACTATATTGCCTTAACATATGTCACTACAAGTTAAAACAACACATGTACTGATTTTTCTCGTAGGTCCATCGATACGTTTTAAGGAAACGAGCATAAAAGAACTGCTTCATTTAAAAATGCACAACGAGGGAAAAAAAGAAGATAAACCGAAGGAAAGATGTGAAATTCTTTAGAAGACCGCAGGACAAAGAAAAAAAGGCGTTTCAGTGAGGTAAATAAGACGAGGATATCTATAGGAAGGGTTGTTAAGCGCATTCTAAAGCAACCATGAAATTAAGCTGAGGCACCGAACTACCCTTAAATAACCCCTCATTAAAACAAGTAAAAAATAAAGGACAAAATGTGAAAAGTTTTATGCCTTCCGGCGAATTTTGTCTGTCTGTTTATTAAATGTTTCCACAGCTTAGGAGCTAATTAGTACGGTTCTCTCGGAAATCCAAGAACAAATAAGCTTCCCAATCAGCGAAATACGAGTCAAGAATAGAGCACGCACAATTCTTAGTGAAGAAGGGCTATTGAAGTAGGGACGAAATTACATAAAGTGGTGAGAAGGAATCCTGTTCACTGGTTATTCTTCAAAGACTCCATATAGTATAGACGATTCTTAACAGTTAATCCATCAATGATTCAAATTTATTCATAGACTTTGTTTTAGAAGACGGCAAACTTCTGATGCGCGTCTTTAGGTCATTTTCAACCGATGACCTGCGCAGCCCTCCTTCACGAAGAAAAAATATTCAGTGAAAAATCAACGAGTTAAAAAATACCGGTAAAGCTAACTTTTTAGTCGGATCAGCTCCGAGGTCCAGAAGAGCACAGAAAACGCTTGTAGACGAACACATCAGCACACATGAAAGCGCGGAGAGGCCAAGTAAGGAGTCCAAGGTCTCGTCGATTGGTGCTCCACTGCAAAATGCTTGTAAAATAACTCACAAAAAGTTTGTTAAGTTCATGTCTCAATCGAACAAAAAAAAGGCCGTATTTTAAAATGACTTTCATCACTAAAAGGTCGCATTGTCAGCAAGCCATTTATAGCAGATTTACCGATGATTAAGAAATCCACAAATTTGTGGACTACTACGGAATGCAGCCGCTATGAGTGGTGTCGGACACAACCCCATAGTCGGCGGTGAGACTTCCAGACGTAATGATACCAACTTCTTCACGATGTGTAGGTGTGCTTCAATAAAAAAATAATAAACCACGTTAAGGAAAAGTAAAGGGAAATTTTAATGAGAACTTAGATATATATTGATCTGTCTTACATTACATCAATCCTTCAAAAAGTGGGTGCATATATGATCTAGTGCTCCATGTCTACTTGGTTTTTATGTTTTGCAGTTATTTTCGTTAGATGCTATAACATCACAATGAGCTCTTGGTCATCTATGGGTTATATTCTCGCCAGAAGTCCTAGAAATAAAGGGCGTGATTCGAAAAGTGTGGTGCCTCTCGCGACTGTCGCTCAAGCCAATCGAGCCAACTGGTAAGGATATTTTGGTGCGCTAGGAAGAGATGAAAGAGAATTTTAATAGTACTCTATCATAAAAAAACAACAAACGGAGAGTGGAATAAGCTTGTTTATATATTGAGGAATTTTCTGAACGCACCTCCAGCAGCAGCAAGAGTTAGCGCCGTTGCACCCATAAATCTAAAATTATGTTAAAAACTTCCTTATTCTTACATTAATGAGTACAACATTTCATAAGAAGAAATAAAAGGGAAACCGGAATCACGCTGAGACATTTGAAAAACTTTGAACTCAGGCCAGATCAAAGCGCGATTATCTTTTCCGGCTGTTCACGTGTTATGCACGCCATCACTGAGGACCTCGCCTGGGCTTTCTTTCAGCCAGTCTTTTTGCCCTAACGGTGCAGTCAGCAATCATCCGTCAGTCAGCAATCAGTAATAAAAAAAAACGCTAAAACTTGCTTCGGTTTACCGTTTGAAAAGGTGACATGCACATTTACTGGGTGACGAGGGCGAGATTTGTTGTAGACACAGTGAAGGAGGAGCAAATGATAAATGGCGATGATTTAATTGATTTTTTAGTCCCTTTACTAGCAGAAAAGAAGTTACTAGGTTTTGCGCTTAAATAAGCCTATCGAATAGCATGATGTTTAGTGCTAGCAACTGAATACATGGATAAAACCTTGCAGCATTACGGTTAGGTTTTTCTGACGATGTTTGAAGTGTACTGTGGGCTACTTATGGTTGTTAATCGTTTCACGAAGCTTACACTGGTAAGAGAGATTCTTGATCAGTCGCCTCACCTGGCACTTAACACCTCATAAAATTAAGGTTTTACTTTCATCCTTCTAGAACGCTGGTCTTATCGCTTGATATGCACTCTGCTGATTACAACCTTCCTTTCAATAGATGACGAAGATGCCAAAGTCTCAGATGAGCATCTTACTGATTAAATGCCTCACCATTATCATTCTAACACCACGCACATATCACGAAAAAGAAGCAGCCTAATTCTTACTTTTTTATATTCAGACTGCGGTTAGCATATTATTGACTTATAAGTATCGTTCTAAGCCTGGAAAAGCAAAGACTGAATTTGGTAAATGTCGAGAGAATAGTGAAGAGAACTGCTGTTAAGAAATCGTAAAGAAAAATCTCAAAACAGCTCAGTGATAATCGCCCACGTGGTCCGATGAATGTCGGCACCTCGTTGGAGCAGCGTTTCGACGACCGTCATTCGGCCTTCACGACAAGCGTGATGAAATGGTGTCATACCGACCTGGTTGCATGCCTCTAGATCGGCACCTTCGTCCAGTAGATATGTCACCTGAATAAGAAAATAATCGAGGAGCGTCGTCATAACTAAGGGTGGATATGCCACTATGCCAATACTGCTACGTTGTGTTACTGACACAAGGGTTTAGGTACCCAAGTTTGGAGTTTAAACTGCCGAGGAAAAAGTCCCGCATGGAAGGTTAGAAAAGGGAAAATAACTACCAAAGGAGTAATGCATTATACCAATCCAGAAATATAACAATAAAGTTGAAAAGTGGAGCAGATAAGATTATTCGTACTAAAAGAGACTGTTATAAAAGTCAAATATTCAAGTAAATGTCGTAATCGCAATTTCTCACCATAGCGTTATTTCCAGTGAAAGCGGCAATCTGCAGAGAAGTGACATGGTCGTCATCGTATGAATCGATATTCACTCCCATTCGAAGCAGTTCACCCACCTGAAAACCATAAAGACGAAATTTTTTGGCACAACTTCCGACTATCTGTTCTGTTACAGACATGTTGCGATAAGATATTTCGTCAGAATTTTCTGGTACTCCGTAACCAATACATTTTCGCACCATTTATGACTATGAACAACTTAGTCCAATATATGTTCGTAAAGATATAAGGTTATCATTGACTACCTTTCGTAAAATATTTAAGCCTTCCGCAGTAGTTTTAATTTTTACAGTCACATTTGTATCAAATTTCCCTCAAATATTTACCGCTTCATGGTGGGAGACGGATGTTTTAGCTGTCAGACTCTGAGGTGCAGTGTAGCATTAATTATCGCAAGTCAGTTAAGCTAAGAAATCCAACATTTTAATCCGGAAACCTAGCTAGGAGTAAACCACTCCCACAATGAAAGAACCCCTGCGAGATAGCCCCCAGATATAAGCACTGAGCATCTTTCGCGTGCTGTGGGTAAGAATGGAGTTTAAAGGTGAGTTATTCGATAGTTAATGAAACTACAGATGATACAGGTGAACTCGATTCGATATAGGGATAAACCTATTGAGTGGCAGAAGACGATCTTTGGTCAAGGCAACCTGTATTCACAACTACATATGCTTAAAATATGGTCCTGTTAAAGTGATTTTAGCCATTTTAGCTCCCCTTCCCTTTTCCCTTTGCCCCTTTCCTATCTCTGTGCTCCTTTTCCCTATCCCTGCGCTCCTCTTCTTTCTTCTCTCTAAGAGCACTTAAAACATTGACACCTCCCTTTAATGCTTCTATTCACTTATGTATTCGCTTATTTATTTCGTAGGATCAAAAAGAAAAAAAAAGAAACAACAACTGTTTCCAAACAATGTTTAGTTTTTTATCTACTGCCTAATACTATTTCGTCATGGCAGGGTATGATGTGAAATATAACCACTACGATGCTAAGATATTTGCAAAACTTGGACTCAAGCCCAGATCTCAACCCATGATTCCGTGGAATCACGTGTTACCCGTGTTACGCACTGCACCATTGAGACCGTTGCTTTGACTTTCTCTCACTTAGTTTTCTAGCTAACGGTGCCATAGGCAATCACCCGTTAAAAGGGCAAATCTGGGGAGCAAATTAAACCCAGTTAAGCTAAGTCTGTAGTCGAAGTGACAATGTTTAACTTTTCATTTCTGGCCTATTGTTATTATTTTGGTCAAGGGGTCCGAGTTTTGCATATATCTCATCATCACATTGGTTGTTCCCAAACATTTCGCTTATAATCGAACTGGACAAAGGTGAAGAACCGCTGTGACGGCTTTTAACCTTTTCACTTTTTTTTCGCTTACGTTGTTTAGTGGTTAGAAAGAAATGTAAGAAATTTCTCCAAGGATATAATTTGCTTTTGCTGGTATTGTTGCGTAACAACATTGTTACTGCGAATTTGACATAACACCATTAACAAACACAAACTAAAGGAAACAAAGAACAAATAATGAAAGTGATTAAAAATATATACGCCCCATTCACGCTCAACGGAACGAATATCTCCGAATGCTCCAGTTATGTCTATCTAGGTCGAGAAATTAATATGATGAAAGACTTAGCTCCAGAGCTGAGCAGAAGGGAACGAGCGGCTTGGGGAGCTTTCAAGGGCATCGAGGATGTAGTGAAGAGGACAAAGAACACCCGACTCCGTGCCCACCTTTTCGACTCAAAGGTACTTACTGCCTTAACGTATGCGTCAGAAACCTTGTCGCAGCGTAAGCAGAATGAAAGATCACTCAGCGTTATCGAACGCGCAGTCGAAAGGACGATGCTAGGAGTATCCCGTTTCACACAAGTAAAGGAACGGATCCGAGGCTCCGACTTGCGTCAACGATCAAAAAATCAAAGATGCCGTTCTGTCCGCCAAACATTCGAAGATAAGGTGGGCTGGACACGTAATGCGTATGAACGACAACCGATGGACAAGAGCCATTAGTGCTGGACTCCTCGGGATGTCAAACGTACTGCAGGAAGACCATCAACCCGATGGTCAGAATTCTTCACGAAGAGCCTAGAAGAAAGATATGATGCTCGACGAGTCCCTAGAGCGAGCAGAACCCACTGAGCTACAGTTGCACGCGACCGGGAAAAATGGAAGATTTACTGGCGCCCGCTCGAGTCACTCGACGATCAACGGGACTACAGGTGTACAGGTACAGGATTAACATGAGATATCTGAAGTCAACATCAATGCATAAATATACAGCGGGAATAAACAGACGGTCGTTTGGGGTACGGTAAGGAGAAGTTGGAACTCAAGAACTTGATCAACAATAAAAGCGTGGAAACCGAGAAATTGCTCAAATAAACCCGCTGGTGGTCACCTTCGTTATGTTTCCTTCGTAAGCAGCGTTGAGCAGCTCCATTTTCGGGATATCCATCTCATCGTGCCAGTCGACACCGGCACCGCCGCTCATCGCTATTGCTAAGTCGGATCTCTCACCGGCACACCACCTATCCAAATGTCCTGCTTATTTTTGAAATCTGAAATTGAATTTTACCTTCTCAAAAAACGCTCGGTGCACGACATTTTACTATGGCGAAATCGAAAAATTTTACTAAATAAAGCAAGTATAACGTGAACATAAATGAATAAAAAATAAGTTTAAAAAACACGAACGAACTCAACTTTTTCATTTACTGCCTACTACTACTTTTCACGCCAGGATAGTCTATGTGATACAACGACAATGATGCTGAGATATTTGCAAAACTCCAGGACCGCAGGTGTCTGCTGTGGGGATCGAGCGCGCTATTAACCTTTTCGGGGGTTAACGCGTTCACCACCATACCATGCGGGT
Organism: Angiostrongylus vasorum; assembly: GCA_018806985.1. Lineage (NCBI taxonomy): Eukaryota > Metazoa > Nematoda > Chromadorea > Rhabditida > Metastrongylidae > Angiostrongylus > Angiostrongylus vasorum. The sequence goes on along the minus strand of JADANN010000434.1, from coordinate 346,549 downwards.
CCTTCGTTTCGCCTGTCTCTCAGCTAGTTCTATCGATCTCCGGAGTTTTGCAAATACCTCAGCGTCACTGAAATAAATTTCGTTCTCAATATTTTCTGTGAATTTCAACTGTAAACAACCTTAAAAATGAACCAACATTCCTTAAAAAAAATCGTGTCTACCTTAAATATACAGAACAAACTCCGTTCTAAACGGGTGTCAAGATCTCTTCTCTTTGAAAGGTCCAGTTACTAACAAATTCTCAGCAGATGTTGAAAAACCAGTTCCGAACTCAAGAAGAGCTGGAATCCGCGCAGTAGATGTGATGATGAGTCATGTGAAATGAAAAGAATATCTTAATTCTCGTGATATTTTTTTAATAACACCAAAGATCTTCCCGATGATGTTTCATAGAAGGGGTACCACTGCCCTATTCCTTTCAGTTCTATACTTCAGCTATGATAACGATATGAGAAATTTGGATAGCAACACTATCGGATGGTCAGAAAATTGAATAAAAATCTAACACATATGAAATGTTTTCTTACTGAATGATGATGGATCCCTGCCGGACTGAGATGGCCTTCGTCAAGGCAGAAGCTAACCTGTGCCCCTCTCTCCGCTACATTAAACTCTTTCCTTATCTGCAACCTTGACTTCGACAAAAGAATTACCTGATTAACAAACTAGTCAGCACTAAGATAAGTTCTAATCACCGACATTCTATTAATCTCGCAATGGTGAGTAAGCTACCTTACCGTTATTGAGCAAACACGAGGTCCTTTATGCAATAGTTAATTCACAATTGCTATCAGTTCGGTGGTTTTCGCGTTTTTCAGGGCCTGGGATGGGCTAAATTGATGCACAATCTATTTAGTCAAACACTTTCACTGCCCTAATCAAAGAAAAAAGCTCAATTCCTAAACTTCAACTGCAGATCTGCAAAAACGGTGCGTGTTCAAGGAAGCTGGTTCATGAAAGAATCTAGGTTATTTTTTTCTGTTACCATTTATGAAAACGTTTGACTGAGTAGACAGTGTACTATCATGACCCATTCCAGGCCGTCCATAAGAATAAATCCGCCTGAACATTAGCCAGTGTAAAATAAATATGGAACTAAGACCTTTCCATCTGCTCAAGAAGAAAACAGTAATTTGGATAAATAATAAGCCACCATGTCGTGTGTAGCGTAGTAGCTAGAGGGGCCTTGCAATACACTCGCATCGTGGTGTTTGGTTCGATCTGGCGCCTCGGACTCACCAAGCGTTCCATCTCTTCGGTGTGCACAAATTGGTACCAGACTTGTCTAGGAGAATAGGCCACATATGCATTCATTCATCTCTAGCGATATTTGATGAAGTCGAATGTGTGATATATCCCTCAAGAAGGATAAACTCCAAGACTTCTTTTGCTTTTTTATTTAAAAAAAAACATACTTGTTCTATAGCAAACTAGCTCATCTATATGAAGAGGGTCCAAGCATATTTTCATTTCAAAAGCGACGTTGCCGGAATGAGAATTTTTCTGCAGTCCAAAAATTGAGGGCAGAGCGCCAAAGAACACGCAGCCATCGTTACGTTCGCTATAGAAGGCGGTTTTATACCATTTTATTAGGAGTTCTTCTTCAAGACGACCAATTTTTTGAATTTTTTACCCCTAGACGAGTTTCTGGGAGGAATTCCTCAACACTTCATCCGGGATAGGCTTAATGGGTGATAGGCCCTCTTTCGTGAGGCAATCACAGTTCGACATGTCGAAGATGATGAGACGGTGGCAAACCAATGCAGAAATAGTAAATACAAATAATAAGTAGAAAGGATAACTAAACAACGAGTTCAATTTGTTTTGCATGTTTACAAGCGATAAAAAAACTAGGGATCTACAACGCCTCGTCATTATGAATGCTCAGTGGCTTTTAACTTGCATTTGAATGGAATGAAAGAAGAATCGAAACGAAACCATCAGCTATCATATCACATGAAGAACATTTCGCCATTTAATTCGAAGAAGTCGGAATCACTTCTAGAAGGTACAAGAGAATTTTGTTTCTCCAACCAACGCATAGCATAACGATCATTCTGTGTAGTTATTTACTTCGCACAAACATAAAAAACATGGAGCTGACTGTGTTTTCATCCTATGACACCAAATAGATAGGCATCATGGAAACTGTTCCTGAATACCTTGTCTTTCGGTCGTTTCAACTACAGCTGCCGAAGAATAATTTTGAAACCGACCGTCATTTAACTTGCAGTCAATTAATCAACACGTATTTATATTGTTGAGCTCACACGAGGTTGATAAAGCTGTTTATTCGGCTAACGTTTCGACGATTTCGTCCTCATCAGAGCCGACGATCCGAGTCGATGGTCCACAGTTGTTCGTGTTCTCTGGGTGGCGTCTTCGTCGCGCATCGAGATGGATTTTCCTCAGTGGAGTATCACTCTCGAACGAGCCATACTCGCCCGGCGATGCTCTTTTATACGGGGGTGGTTGTTGATGATGTTGTTATCCGTTGATAATAATAATGATTTCTTTTTGTTTAATTCGAGAGTGATGCTCCACCGAGGAAGATCCAGCTCGATGCGCGACGAAGACACACCCCGAGAACACGAACAACTGTGGACCATCGATTCGGATCATCGGCTCTGATGAGGACGAAATCGTTGGAACGTTAGCCGAATAAACAGCTTTATCAACCTCGTGCAATCTCATCATGTATCTACGGAATCTTTGTGCTGCAATTAAAGCTTAATACCTGATTTTGCTTGAGGATATAAAGTAAGATTTCTATATGAATAAAGTCCTTCGATTCCTACGAATATGCGTTAAGATACGTTTCCTGCCAATGTCTGTTAAGATACCGTATAACAAAGTGTTTAGCGAGAACATGGAAAAAATTACAGCATGACACTGAGACAAAATTTTAGCTGGTGCAAAGATATCGCGAGTGCTTCTATAACTCTATCCCGATCGTTCGCCAGTAAGTCACAACAAATCGATTTAAACCCATCTTAGTAATCAATAGTCAAGCCTTTATAGGGATGAAAATCAATCGATAGGTACCGTATGTTTCCAAACTATTCAATAACATTTTTTTTCACGATTGTCATATCAATTTTCATGTGTTGCATTCCACCTTCGCATTTTACACGCATGAAATAACCCACTTGCTACACATCAATCAATCAATACCTATCTATTCTGTAGCGCTTGAGCCGATTCCATGCGCCACGGTCAGATTTATCACTAGTGTATCCTGCACGGATATTCATTACTACGATACGAGAAACGGTATTAAGATGAAAACATCGTGATAATAATAAAGTTTCATAACAGTAACGTTGAAGAAAATGCTTTGCACCGAAATAAACAACGACTTTCGGGCGGTCATAGGAATTTTATATCAGAAAAGTAACAGCTTTTTTTCTTTTCGGAGAACAAAGTACTCCTCGGTTTGGTAAGAAATGAGTCAAATTGGGATCAATAAGGGAGAAAAAAAACGATTATACACATATACGTGAAGTATGGGAAGACGAAAGTCAAATCAACGAACACAATCTGATCCGTCGACGATCATCATTCACGAAAATAGACAGAAAAATGTGAACCGGTCGGTTGCGCGAAACACTACACAAGTGATGCAGATCGGAGACTAGCCGAGCGAATTCGACGTCTTACGGGCAACTGACAAGGATCAATAGCGCAGTAGAACAAGCAACAAACGACGACCACGACGACTACGAAGACGTCGACCACGACGACGATGTTCTCTGCTCGTCAGGAATGAACACATCTCGTACGGAATAGGATGATTTAGTTGTCCTCATATTATTCCATCATTGCAGTTATGGTGATTTGTTGCGAAGCATGCTCCACGCCACTCCAAAGTCGCCAATTTCCCATCATCAAGCTTGTGGCGCCAACACTGACTAGATCTTGATACTTTATACTACTTTTTTTGTTTTTTATTATATGACCTGGAATTGTACGTATCATAATGTGTTTTACAACAGTTTTTACATTCAACTCGTTTCCTCGCATCCACCATTCGTGAAGGCTTTCAAATTTCCTTGGGTGAGGCTTCGACTGGTGCTTGAGGATTTTCTCGTCTTTGTCACGAATTTCGTTGAACGCTGGTCCAGTCGTTGATCTCTAGAAATCTGAGATAGCTATGATGGCCTATTCCCGTGTGGATTAGAGGAATGAAGGCTTTGGTTGGCCCAGTGCGGCGTCGAACCAGCCCCTGGGTCTGCTATGACATCCGCGTGAAGAACGGGATCACTAGCATTGCGCTGTTCGGTGGTCGTTATAATTGGAACACGTAAACAATATTATGCCAAGATCAGGATCTGCACTATGATTAGTTTTCTCATGGATATTTTTAAAAAGATTGTGCTAGTAGCACCTCTAATCTCATTAGGAGTAGAGTGATTAGAGCGAGTACACGTGCATTACTTTCGCCCCGATGTCACAACATTATCTCATTGCGGATTCCGCTTCTTCAGGAGTAAGAAATGCACCCACAAATTTCCCATAATATCCCTGTTTTAGTGATTCTGGAACGGTGATCCAACTGGCATACTAGCAGTTCGCGTACAGTGAGACAGCTTTTTGACACTATTTAGGTGGAATTCCGCATGGTTAGTTATCTGATTGGGTGGGCATACTGTTGGGTGAACTTACCCGCACTTCGTAGCTCAACACCCAGAAAAGCAGCCCCGCCACAACTGGCTGTTAACTCATTAGGGTTACTAGAAATAAGGCAAAGACCGATCAGAACATGTAGTCGAATCCATGTCGTACTAGCGCTTCATAATTCACCACGTTTAGATTTCCACGTAGGGATATCCAAAGGATGGCTTCCAAATATGAATAACTGTCCGGCAAGCGCACTATTGCGTTTATTACTACCTTAACAAATTTCCTATTTATGAACCACTCATCATTTTTTGAAAAAGAAAACCTTGCCCAGCTCAGGTGATCCAAGCGTTTTGCAATCACAATCGCGTTCGTTGCTTCTGTGATAGACAGTATACATCATCCCAATATTCATTTCTCTGGGGATACACCATGCTTTCGACTTTATCATAGCAGCTATTTCAGAATTCCAGAATCGAGTCCACCAGTATTCAACTATATTCGTATAAAGCAGACCAAAAACCCTCAAGCCGCAGCCAAGCCCACTAGTAAATCCAAAGAGCTTCCTAGATGATGGATGCGATGAAATGAATTGAACAAAAAAGGTGCTGGGATTCGGATAGTTTATGTCGGGTCAAGTAGTAATAAGAAAACAACAGAAGGGTCTATGTAACTATGTAAACAGACTTCTCACAATACAACAATTGTGACAGATAACTTGAACAACAAAAATCAACAATAGATAGTTTGGAAAACGTTACAACATCACAAGCTGCATCAAAGTGTAGAACAAACAACCCATTGAACAGAATTGAAAGCTTTGATTACAGAAATTTTATAAGAAGGCAAAATAACAAAGTTCAATCAAACAACATTACAAAAAGTTATCGTTAGTAAAAAAAAACTAAAATGAAGAAAAATTTGAAGAATATGAAACCGTTATATTCACCAAGTTAAAGTCGTTACGCAGATGGCGGCAAAGGTGATTTTCCTAGTATCATTGTTAATATAGCCATTCGAACGTACATTCCATTTTCTGCCTGACGAAAATATGAGGCTCGATCATCGTGATCCAGTTCAGTGCTGATCTCGTCGACTCGCGGCAATGGATGCATGACAATAGGAAGGTTGCGGCTAGGCCCTACAACGAAAAAATACACTATACATGGTTGTTAAACAGCTATTAATGTGCCACGAGATCCACTGTGGGCAAACTCATGAGTTCTTAGAAGTGGAAAATTCACCAAGGACACTTCCACCAAAGTCTTTTGGTCGAGCAGCTGCGTTCAGCAGTTTCGCTGTTAATGTGTAACTCCCTTTTATCTTATTATATTCTTCCTGAAAATAGTAACTGTTTACAGAATAACTGGATTTTAAACAAATGGATCGGAATTCATTTCCTAGAAATATAATTCCTTGACTAACAATACTAGAAAAGCGCTCTTTCTGTATTCTTGTCATGTAAACCACGTCCACGTTTTGGATGCCTTCTTGCAGTGAACTGAATACTTTCTGCAATAATAGCTTTATTACGACTAGCATATGTATCAAGTTCGGACTCCAACACTGAACAATACAAGAGTTAGAATAAAAAACGGGAAGACGAAAGAACTACCTGAGAAAAACCAGCTTTTTTGTCCACATAATCAGTAACAGACTCGGGCATGCCAAGTTCAGGAGTTGGACTGACATAATGCAGTGTAATATTCTAGGAAGTCAACAATTAGATATTTACTACCCTACAGAATAAACATAAGCTGTACCACATGAGCTGGGCTCAAGCAGGCTTATACAACAATGCAGCTTTTGTTTCCCATGTTAATACGAAGTTTCTCGATCTCATCTTCATCGTGGCCTCATACTGAGACGTAATCAAAGGGACAGATGTCCTTGGCAACGATCATCTTAGCAAAAATAGCAAAAAAATTTGATCAACTCTTTAGTTCACATTAATAGAATTCTTCTGCACTTTGGTAAACTGCGTTAATTGATCGATATCAATTTCTATCTTCAATTATATGATACATCATAATTGAATATAGCAGCTCATACCAATAGGTCCGTGTTGAACGGTCAACATATTACCGGGAATACGTTGTTAGTCCAGTTCGCCAACATCAAACTATCTTTACATTCGGTTTGATTTCGAATGGCTTTGAGACATTAGCGATCTCTTTGTAACCAAGCTTCTGCACGTAGTTTTAACATATGCTTCAGCCCTAGTAACGTGCAATTTATACATGCATATATATATATATATATATATATATATATATATATATATGCATGTAAAGGATAAAGAAAAGGCTAAAGCTCCCAGCGTTGATCAATCTCTCAGGGATGCGTCATGCATTCGACTTCACTAAATATCGTTTGGAGGTGAATGAATGCATATCTAGTCTATACAATGACTGCGATGGCAACCGATGTATCCAGCCAATGCTGCTATCCTCCCAGACATGTCTGGTACTAATTTGCCGACCCCGGAGGGATGGAAAGCTTGGTGGGCAATAGGCGCGGTGATTGATTCCACGTGTGTGTCGCAGTGTCGCCTCCAACCACTGCACCACGCGCCCTATGTATATATATATATATATATATATATATATATATATATATATATATATATATATATATATATATATATCCTTCCAACGGTTTACCGCCTCATCGTAGAGGCACAGCGTGGGAATTCACCTCTCCGGCATAGTCTCCCATGCCGATGAGACGGGCGTTCCCATCAGGAAGCCCAGCTAGGAGCAAACCAATACTAGGATTCACCACTGTCCTGATATCAAACTAGTCACATGGCGGCAAATCTCCCTCTGATCCACAAGGGCGACGACTGCTTGTGGTGGTGACGACCTGGGACAGACGCTGGGCCAGGATGACCTCGGAACTCCATGGAAACACAATGGCTAAACTAGTAAAACACCGAAAAAAATGGAGGATATGTTAGTGCCCACACAATAAGTGAAGACGGCTGCCCAAGTGTCCAAGTATATATATATATATATATATATATATATATATATATATATATATATATATATATATATATATATATACATATATATACGTATATGCATATGTGTATGTATACATATATATATATATGTATGTATATACATAAATATATATATATATATATATATATATATATATATATAGTGTGCGGAAGACATAAAACAATCGCACGCAGAGTCAGAAATACAATCCATGTAATCCGTTTTCGACAAAGGACTCTCCGAGTAACACCGTTGTTTTATATTCACTTTCAACGATGAATCGGTTCGATATTACATGGAAGATCGGTAGAAAAGAATGTTATTAGCAGACTTATTCAAAGATAGAAAACTATACGTAATTTATGCTCTTATGGTGCCTCCAATTTTGACCACAAAAAAGGTTCAGCTCCTTACCTTATAAAAACACAACAACTTCGCTAAGGAATGCACTGTGCGACCGTGTTTCAGATCGCCTACCATGGCAATCGTAAGCCCATTAACTGTTCCGATTTCTTGACGTATTGTGTACACATCCAGCAAGGCCTACAAATATTTACATCTTTGTGAATTCCCATCGACTACGTAAAATTATGCAGACGTAGCAATCACTTTGAAAGCTCGTTTAGCAATACTACTTTTATGCAAGGAAAATCATCGTTATTAACCGTTGACATCGAATACACTTGTCTCATTTCAAAGTTAACTTTACTAAATAAAGGAAAAAAAAAGTACTACGCATATTTTTCGCCGAAAATGAAACTTTCCTCTCAGTCACAGTAAAACTCTAGGCTTCCGGAACTTATGAAGTGTCTGAAGGCATCTGGAATTTCTAGCTGTCGCTTCCCCATCGTACATTTTCTCAACCAGAAATTGTCAAGAACTTTAAAAAAAAGTGGCAATCGGTTATAGAAAGTTTTGATGAACACTCCGGATTAAATAATTCTCTCTGCTTCTGTTTAGCAAACACGAGGTGTTACTTTATTTCTTTATTTACGTACAAGCTGACGTATCGGCGGATTTCGCCTTCCTCAGAGCTCATATGACCCATAGAAAGCAGCTCTGAGGAAGGCGAAATCCGCCGAAACGTCAGCTTTACGTAAATAAGGAAGTAAAATAACACCTCGTGTTTGCTAAACAGAAGCAGAGAGAATTATTCAATCAATGCCGAGGTTAATTAATAGAAAGTCGGATGTGGGATTTGCTCCAGATTAAGTCGAGCTTCGTATCCAAATTCTTCCAATTTTCATAATGTCTACTGTTCGATGTGTGGTTAGGCTCTATTGTTTCGCCATCCAATAGGATTTATTGATGAACACGTATTGTTTCAATTCTACGTAGTTTCTCTCTACAGCATCCAGTGTAGTTGAACTTTGTACTATCGACTTCTAAAGGCATATCACAATGTGCCAAGAAACGGGACGAAACTATGGTTTCACTTATGGCGATTCCTTCTCCTACCTCTCGAACGGTTGTGCAATGAATGATCTACAACTGACTTTTTGAAACTGGCATTTACGATCGAGGACTGCCGACGGTTTCCACCTCTACATTTCTACATCTTCATCTCTACGACAAAACCTTAGGAACTAACGTCGTATCAAACAAGTGTTAACAGTTCTCCGCCATATCTTTTAGAATGTCGAATTGAGAATTCTAGTCAGAATTCGAGCAGCTCCACACAGCTCGAAATTTGGTTCTTTAAGCAAAGTTCTGATAAACTCGATGGAACTATGAAGACTCAAGTTTCATAATAAACAAATGTTGTTGGTAGCTGACTCGAATCGTTGAGTTGATGCTCTGAATAAAAAGGTAGCACTGAGATGTAAGCCGCAACAAGTTTTTACAGCAAGCTTATGAAAATGGATTAATAAACTAAGAAGACGAAGAAGAAGAAAGAAGAAGAAAGAAGAAGAAAGAAGAAGAAAGACGTAGGTTAAAATCCAGCACAAATTTCCGAATAACCTAGTTTTATGCGGTATACGTTGGAGATACAATTTCTAGACGTTTTCGCATTCCCCGGATATTCCAAATTCCATAGATGGGATTCCACACAGATCCTTTCGCTATTTGAACCGTCTCTTCTATTTGGACTCGGAGTTCAACAAAAGAGCACTACCTTATCTGTGCTGCGCTCGAAACGAATATCATCTTTCGAATGATGGTAACTTGATTAATTATTCGTTTCAACGACGAGAATACCATACTCAGAAGGAGCAGTTAAATGAGAATGAGTTATTGAACGAGCAGTCTGAGTACATTAAATTTACCAGGGAAACCGAAAGAAAATTGGCTTCCATTTCTTAACGTTCAAATTAACTTTTCAGATAGCGGTTACATGACAAAGTGGTACCGAAATCCAAGTAACAAAAAACATCCTCGTTCATCTCTCTTCCCCTGTTCACATAGAAAGAGGGCGCTTGTAACATTTTTCCGAACAGCCACCTCTGCGTGCGCGAAGAGGGAACCGGGAACCGAAAAAGAGGAATCGCGCGACCTGGTCCGGCAAATACGCATCTCCAATGGCTACGAAATAGTAATCCCATGAGATAAGTTTGGAAGGAGAACGATGCCCCCAAAACGAAGGGTTTGGCCTAAACAAAATCTCGTTTATCTTGTCCTTCATTAGTAATGAAATAAGTGTAGCGATAAGGTGATGCTTAAGAAAGGCAGATCTAGAGGAATCGGTAGCGATAGTAGAAATATCACCCGATACTCTTCGTCGTCAATTAGTTCGTAACCGCCTATATGACCGTCTAAGTGAAACCCAGAACAGTGTAATTTGCCCTTATGGCAGGGATGGTGACTGCAGGAGTTCAGGTACGATATGCCTGATCTCTTGTATTACTTGTCGAGATGAACATATTGGCGAAACGGGCAGACCTTTGTGTATCCGTGTAAAAGAACATCTACATGGCAAACGAAAAGCAAGATAAACTACCCCATTAGGGACGCACAGGATACAAAAGCATAGCGGAGACGATTTCGATGTAAAAGTCACTGTCCTCGCACAGGAGACTATGACACCAAGGCGCAAACTTCTTCAGGCTTTATGGATCAATGCCAAAAAATCCTACAACAAATAGCAGGGGAGGAATGCGCATAGGTCACACGCGATCTGGCCCCGTATATTCGCATCGATTTTTGATGTAGGGTGATACAGTCGTCAACCATATGCAACTCTAATCAGCTGTTCTTCCTCAGTGGAAGGCAAGTAAAAAACGGTGGGTTTCTCGAGAAGTTGTTGATCGTATAGTTACTGTTCAGATTTTCGTCTTCCTGTATGTGTTATTGAGGCGTTTGGCGTAGTAAATTGTTTATCAATATACCCTTCCAAGCTCTGAAGGCGACACTGACGAAACGTTCGCTATTGTTGTGTGGTATGTGTTTTTTTTGTAAGGATGTAAACGCATGCTGTATAACAATCTCGAGATTGCTGAGAAAGAAAACGATGTATTTATAATCCAGTGCCGAGATTAACAGAAGATCGATCTTGGGAACCATACTCAGAGTCAACCCTGACCCTGGAAGCATAATTTGGTTGGAATTGGAAGTGCTAAGATGTCAGAGCTAATAAATTGATATGTCGTCCCAGGCAGTGGTAAATAATGCGTATTCCATATCCATAATGAGAATAGACCACCTATTCATTCAGCAAGAAAATCATTAACGGTCACTATTCCGACCTGAATCGGAAAAGTAGTTCACGATAACATCGCTGTACGATTTCGACCACACATCTGCAATAATAAACAACTCGAACTCTTCAACATCGACGATTATCGGTACCTATATCACCCTATTCTCACTTCACCCATGAGATTGTAACGGATAGAAGAAAAGCCACCTTATCAGTGTGTGTTGTCAGACTAGAAACACCACTTTTTTATCAGTTAATAGCGGGAACACTTTCAATCCATAACCTAAACATTATATCAATGTTTCAAAAATACTATCTAAATGAATTTTCCGCATATTAAAACAAATTACGTAGGAAATAAGTGGAATCCATACTTGCGTTGGGTGTTCTCCAGTTCCATCGCCAGCGTTGATTAACGGACGGGATGAGACGGCAGCTGCTCGAGTAGCCGCACCTGTTTCCTTATGACGAAGAACAACAACATCAGCATAATTGGCCATCACCGTCACAGAATCTAGTTATTAAGGATATAAAAAACCAGTCGAATGTAAAGAGATCTAAACAACAATTGGTTTGACACCAAATAAAGATAGTAGTGAAAAAAAATCAAATTTCCTCACATATGGATTTCACCTTCAAAGCATTATTTTCAGAGAAAATACATGGAGATTATCATAAAGTACACGTGTAATACGCCATGCTTCTCAAAAAAGCAGAGCATTTAATAATTTAGAAGATTGGCAACGACGTATATCGCAACAATTTTCAAAAACATTGAATCAACTCCTCGCCTTCAATAATAACATTGAACTGTTTTGTTCTCACGAGCGTAGAGGTAGCAAACGACGCATTTAAAAGAAACTTATGCATGTATGGGCAGTCGTATACAAGAACATTGGAACCTAACTAGAATCATAATGAGAAATTTGCAAAACTATGAACCGCAGGTGTCTTCGGTGGGGATCGAACTCGCTATTACCCTTTCCGGGGGTTAACGTGTTCACCACCACACCATGCGGATCCTTCGTTTCGCCTTTCTTTCAAACCGTTTTCTACCTCCTCCCAACGGTTTACCGCCTCATCGTGGCTCGGAGGTGTGGATGTCGGACTACGATGTACAGCGGGGATTCATTTTCTGGCAGGGTCTCCTAAGCTGAGGAGTCCGGCGTTTCGATCAGGAAGCCTAGCTAAGAGTGAACCAATACCAGGATCCACCATCATCCTGGTGTCAAAGTCGCACGGTGGCAAATCTCCCTCTGATCCACAGGGGCTGCGACTGTCTGTGATGGTGAAGACCTGGGGCAGACTTTGGTCAGGCTGACCTCAGGATTCCAGAGAACCACAATGGCTTAACCAGCGAATCTCCGAAAAGTGCAAATTGTGTTGAGGCCCGCACAATTAGTGAGAACGGGCCATTCAGGTATCAAGTAAGTATTAAGTTTTCTGCCTAACAGTGGCATCAGCAATCACTTGTCAACAGGATTGATCTGGGGAGCACAAATCATTCATTGTAGTTATACTTCACAGCATACCTTACTATGAAAAAAGAATAGGCTGTAAATAAAAAAGTGATTATATTAAAACCTAATTTCTGAAACAGCTAAAGCTCCAGTTGTCTCAGTCATACTGTGTCAGGAACAAACTGACAACAGGGGGGCGAAACCCTCCTCCCACTTATTGAGTAGTTATCAGATGTCAGAATGAGGATGTGATCAACATCCATTACCACAGGAATTTGTAGACCGAATAAATTCTGGCGCATGTCACAGATCAATGCCATCATTGTATTCAACGACTGACCACGCATGTTGCGTCATTGGGTGAAACCACCTACCATAACCACGAATTAACTTACCTTCAAGGGATTCGCCTTTTTGTACGGATGATGAGTAGCTATCCATTGATACCACACTACCACCAAGACGTTGCATAGCAGCAGAAAACGAACATGATGTGCGTGTCGACACTTCATAGAATAATGACGCCATTACGTAGCCCTGTACAATACCTTTACCGTAGGTGACACAACTGGTTTACTAAAGATGCATAACAAATAAGTCTAAAAATTGTGTTACATTGTCTCCACATCAAGTTTTGAATATATGATAGAAGGATAAAGGACAAAGCTCTCGGCGTTGATCAATGCCTGAGGGATGCGCCATGCATTAGGCTTCATTAACCATCGTTGGAGGTGGGTGGATGCATATCTGGTCCTTCCAATAACTCGCGGTAGCCCTAACGATGTATCGAACCAGTGCCGCTTATCCTCCCAGACAAGTCTGGTACCAATTTAGTGACCACGAACGAATGGAAGGGAATGGTGAGCCATGGGCGCGGGGATCAATCCTATGTGTGTGTTGCACGACGCCTCCGACCACTGCCACATGCGCCCGAGTATGTGATAAAAAAAGTGCACACATAATATGAATAAATATATGATAAAAGAGCAAAACATCAAATATACCTCGAGAATATGTGTTAAAACATGCCGTCGCTCAACATCAGATCGGAAGCGATCAGCAACATCAAAAATACAGTTTATCTAGAACAAAGAGTCATTAAATCAGAAAAATATTACACTACAGTTATGTAAGAATGTACTGGAGAACAATGAATGAAAGCGCTGAAACGGCTGTAAAGGCATTACATTGCAAACCAACCGTAATAAACCATTGCATTTGTGCTGCATAATCATACTCCCCATGGAAAGAAAGGAATGAATCCATGGAAGCATAAACATTTGCAAAGGACCGACAGATAGTATGAGAAAAATGTCCCTCGTGCACATAAAGGATAAGAGGACAAAGCTATCGGTGTTGATCAACCACTGAGGTATGCGTCGTGCCTTCGACTTCAATAAGCATCGTTGGAAGTGTTGAACGCATAATCAGCCTTTACAATGACTAGTGGTGGCCTACCGATGTTTCGAACCAGTGCTGCTATCCTCCCAGACAAGTCTGGTACCAATTTACTGACCACGAACGAATGGAAGGCTTGGTGGGCTTGGGGCGCGGGGATCGGTCCTGTGTGTGTTGCAGGGCGCCCCCCAGCACTGCGCTACACGCACCCTTGTCGTGTACATACGCTCATAAATTGAATAAACACGAGAAAAAAGCTCACTTATTCATGTAAAACAACTGACCGCCGTCTTGCTAAGTTCATGAACCGATAACAAATGATTTCCAGCCAATGTCTCTACACGGTGCGAAAACTGTGGAATAGGCAATACAGGACTTCCGTCAGTGCTGATGCTTTTACTCAACTCCTGCGGCTCGTCAGAGATCGCTTGCAGTTGTTGGATCAAATTTGTGTCGATGTTCACCAATTCTAATAATAAAATAAAATAATAAGCAATACAAAAGATCGCTTCACAAGAATTCATATTCTGAAAAAAAGAAACAACCGTTTGAAAAGCTTACCACTGCTCGAACTACCGCGAACCACTTTCTGCACCTCATGAAGCTTCACCGTTCGTATGTTTCTTCCGAAACCACGGTTCACATGAATCTACAAGTTCTATGTCAATCAAACCGCACATTTGGATATTACCTATCCGGAAATCAAGGAAAACTAAAAACTAAAAAGGAATGAACAGATATTTTGCAAAGATATTGAAATTGCGAAAAAAAGTTTGAAATAACTGACCCTAATATGCAAAATTACAAGTTAATACAACATAAAAAATTTCGAATCGAGCAAAGATACACGTATATATAAGAGCACGTACAGTGCAATGGTACAGATTAAGTTCAATACGCATGATGCTCTAGTTCGACCTCACTCCATGCCAAACAAGGCTTCCATCACCACCGCGTTGGCAGACTGCTACCAGACTTTTCTAGGAAGAGTTTTTTCCAATCCACAAAACCCAATGACTGCTTATGATGAACACCCGCGAACGTTCTTGCAAAGCGATGTCAGGACTCCAAGTACAAACCGTCCTAAAGTCATTTAACAACACACACGACTGAAGACCGTCCCGGACCAAAGATGCGAGAAAACGAATAAAACAAATAGAAGAGCTGGGATCTGCGAATATGTATTTTCAAGACATGTACACTATATATATATATATATATATATATATATATATATATATATATATATATATATATATATACATATATATATATGCGCAGGAGGTAGAAGTGCCGTACAATTCCCACGTTGTCTTTAAATCGGCCATGCTTCAGGCTCACCAAGTCTCTCCTCCTTCCAAAATGGGGAAATTAATATCGGACTGACCTGAGAAGAGTTCGTTCTCTGCAATGCAAGTGGGAACGCTCCAGCGTGGCTGTCTCAAAACTCTAGGGAGAATCGACTCGACCAGCGTTCAACCACTTTCATGATGAGAGGAAAATCACCAAGCAGCAGCCAAAGCCACGCGTAAATTTGGAAGAACTTCGTGGATGATGGATGCGAAGAAACGAGTCGAATGTGAGAAATGCTGGGATCCGCATAGTAGACGTGAAAGACGGGTCGTGTGCATGTGTGTATATAAAACATGTTTGCCATTAATTGGTTACCTCGAAAGGATGAACGGCTCATTTGCCTACAAAGCAGAATAGAATCAGCGATCACGTAAGTATTTCAGAGCCCCCTCTAAGCCCTCTAAATAGCAGTCGAACCCAAATGTAAATCTCACGATGAAGGATGCAAGACAAAGAACCAAATAAAATTGCTGTGATACACATAAGCTATAAAGACAGGCCGTATGAATAAGAAATGTCTTACAAGATAGCAGTATGTAATAGTAAAGAATATGTGAAAATTCATAACATAATAACACGAAATAATACAATGACCTGCCTTAACATGTTCACACTCTTGAACCGCTGAGATGAAACTTAAAAGCATACAACTGTAAAGATGGTAAATGTTATAAAAAAAATCTAAAAAATTAAACTCCGCATACCTCTCCGTCGACGTAGGCCTCTTCACCTCGTACGACAACTTTACTGATTCGTCCCCGAACTTTCTTTCCAGCATACGGTGTCCACCCTGCTTTGCTCTCTCCGCCAGTTTTTGGAATTTCCCATTCCTCGTTCAAGTCAACCTTAAAGCAAGTTGGTTTGCAAAAACGACGCAAAAGTTTCACATTTTTCCTTCAATTTTAAATTAAAGGACACTTGCAATCTACGATTAAACTAGCATGTTGAGTGACCACTTCGGCCCAACGTTAAAGTGGAATTTCTCTCAAAACCTTAGCATCTAAGAGCTTAATTCATCCTGATTTCAGAAAGCCAAACCTAGCGAACTGTTAGCCGTGAAGGAAATTCTCAGAGCACAGGAACAAAATATTAAACCGGCCATGGCTTCTTCTCCCTCACAACGATAAATAGGCAAAACTGACCCAAGCATGCAATGGCGCCAACTCACGCGCTACAAATTTCCAAGGATCCTATTCCGTGGTAATCTCAGTGGCACACCACGTTACTCTCTGTCAGACATTTGGTAACTTTCTCTGTAAGCGTAGCAAAGCAGCAAGCAGCGAACCGCTACTTTAGCATTCAAATACTGTTCTTCAATAGAGGGTTCGCATAGATCATTTTCACCAATTCTTGCTGAAGCATGAAATCTGTTACAAAAGAAAGGACTTACCTCTATGTAAGTCTCACTTTGATCAGGTAACCTGAAGATCCTCTTCGGATTATAATGAAGACGATCAACAAGTTGCCTGCAAGCACTGTTCTAAATTCACTGAAAATCACTTTTTATTTATACTACACCTCTGTTTTTTATTGTGCACTACAATGAAAGCGAGGGAACTCTTTTCGCTGCCCCATTGACATTTCATGAGCACGCACCTCATTGTAAGCTTTCCTTGAGAAACTGCCGTCAGCAACAACGGGACCATATACTCGATACCAGGGAAGCCAGGTGGAGTCTTTTCCGAACTATTCTTCTCATCCCATGTATGAGGAGCTGGAATGCATGATATTACAGGAACTCATGGTTACAAACCATAAAATGTAAATTTATATGAAGAGAGTTTTACATACCATGATCAGTCGCAAAGCAGTCTATATACTCGAGGTTGTTCCACAGCGCATTCCTATCTTCGATGGTCGCCAGAGCTGGACGAACCTTTGATGGTCCTCATTTAGATTCAAACTAGAGCATTAAACACAACCCAAAAATTATTCTTTTTTGCTAGTTTCTAATACCTGATAAAACTAATTTAAAACTATCTCCACAAACCTCACGTACACCTGCTGGTAGGTCTTCAGATGTGAGAAAAAGGTGATGTGGGCAAACCTCGCATGTTACAGGCCAACCCTAAAAATTTTTCTTGCAAATCTCGTTAGTTTGCGATTCATTTAACTTAAAACGATAAAAAGTAAATATTAAAACAAACCTTTCTTTTAGCATCACGTACCAGCTGAATCTCTTCTGCATTTGATACATGACATATATGCACTAAAAATAACAGTCAGCAGTCACTCGGAAATCTTATTATATACATATCCTGTGACAGTACTGTGGACAGTCCGGGACCGCATGTGTCTGCGGTAGGGATCGAACACTCTATTACTCCCTTCCGGGGGATAATTTGTTCACCATCACACCATACTGATCCTTCGTTTCGTCTTTCCCTCAGCTAGTTTTCTATCTATCAGTGCCATTAGCAATCACCCGCCAACGAGACTGATCAGGGAAGCATAATTAAAATGTTATTCAACACCACGTACCTGCACGACCAGTCATCTGTGCCACGCAAAGAACAGCGGCCAGAGTCTGCTTTTCAGCATGACAAACAATTGGACGTGATGTTGGAAATGACTCAAAGTGCTGAAAAATAAGTTCATTGTTCTACAACAAGTAGAAAAAAAACCTATGCGTTTGTTCAATTGGTAGTTCCTTTCTCTCTCACTACCCAATTCCTTTCCTCCTACCAATCATCCTCTTACTGACTTTCCCAACTATTCTCCATGTAACCTCTCCAAGAGACAAGCCGTGTTGTAACAGAATTTCGAATATGTTTTGCAAATACCGGTTCCCGTACCCATTATTCACAGAGTCAAGGACGTGAAGTTAACGCTATTCATTAAGTTCTATATATCCCAATTAGCCAGTTTAAAAAAAAGTTTCGCAACTGCTGCATTTATGTACCTTCACCCAATCGGCTATAGAATCCATTTGTAGCGTGGAAAACGTTTGATTGAGATACATTTTCAAGCCGGCTGTCATTGGTGCAAGTTCAGCAGCGACACGAGCATTCTGTGGTGTTGCACCCAGGTAAAGCGCATAGTCAACTACTGCTTGTTCACTGGCCAACTGAAATGTTCTCGATCATGAAACACATCTTTTTTTGTTTGAACGAAGTCACACTCCAAGTTCAACCAAGACTGCAAGAAAAATGGAAGCGATTAGCACTGAGAATTTTTACATGCGAAATAAAAAAAATGAAACAATAAAGCCCTTGTCGTTTACCAATCCCCTGAGGGATGCGCCATGTATTCGACTTCATTAAGCATCGTAGTGAGTTGATTGGATTCAACAGGATGCCAATACCAGGATCCACTACCGTCCTGGTATCAAAGTCGCATGGTGGCAATTTCCCTCCGATCCACAAGGGCTGCGACTGCCTGTCGTGGTGACGACCTGGGGCAGCTTTGGCCAGGCTGTCCTCGGAATTCCAGGGAACCACAATGGCTTAACCGGCAAATAGCCGAAAAATGGTGATTATGCCGGAGCCTGCACAACTAGTGAGGACGGGCCGTCCAAATATCAAGTAGGTGAGTTGATTGAATGCATAGCTGGCCTTTACAATGACTCGCAGTGGTCTACCGATGGATCGAACCAGTGCTATTATCGTCCCAGATAAGTCTGGTACCAATTTGATAACCTTGGATGGAAGGCTTGGTGAGCCACGGGCGCGGGCATCGATCCCATGTGTATTGCAGGGCGCCTCCGACCACTGCGCTTTTAGATATATGAGTGATAATTCACTTCTCTAATATAGTTGGCAGATCGAAAATTGAAAAATGGACAAACCTTTTCCGTCAACTGATAACTATCCTTATCAATAAGAGGTGGATTTGTATTCGGCATTGCCAGTATCTGAGTGATTCCACCGGCCAAAGCTGCACGAGTGCAGGTGTACCAGTCCTCCTAAATCTCTTCAGAATTCACAAGCACATTTGCTTCTGAGCTTTATGGCTGATGTGATGTCTTCCTATTTTAGTCATCGAATTATCATGTTGACTAATATCATGTTAACATGAAAATTCATTATAGCTAAACGTAATTTTTCATGTGAACACATTAAGGACGGTATTCTCGAGGAGTTTTTGTACTTAGGCCTGTTTTTTTGTTTTTACTAAATTCCACTAAAGTAAATCAATAGTCACAAAAGATCCATGAGCACTTGGAAAGAACGTATAGATTGACTACTTGACACTTGAATGGCGCGTCCTCACTGGTTATGCGAGCCCCAGCATAATCACCATTTATCGGAGATTTGCTGATTAAGCCATTGTGGTTCCCTGGAATCTCGAGGTCAGCCTGGCCAAAGTCTGCCTCAGGTGTTCAACACCACGGGCATTCGCAGCCATTGTGGATCAGAAGGAGATTTGCCACCATATGACTTTGATAGCAGGACGGTGGCGGATCCTGGTATTGGTTTGCTCTTAGCTAGGCTTCCTGGTGGAAACGCCGGACTCCTTCTCAGCTTGGAAGACCCTGCCGGGAGGACGAATCCCTCGCTGTACATCGCAGTCCAACACCCAGGAACACCTCCCAGCCACGATGAGGTGGTAAACCGTTGGGAGGGATTGAGTACTAAAGAAGGTAAACAGTCGATTAAAGTAATAAATGTCTCGAAAGCCATGCATGAATAAAGTTAGGTTGCGAAAAATTGTGCCAAACCCGCCATCAACTTTGGGACGCACGTATACCTAAAGTACCTCAGAAATTTTATTTTACCTTGCTTCGACGTACCTTATGAGTTGCTCCCGGTTCTCTAACATGTACATGAACATCAATTAGTCCTGGAAGACGCTTAAGGATTCGACTTGCAACACAATCAATCTGCGAATTCACCGGTGGACGACGACCAACCGTGCGAAGCGCCTTAAAGAATGATGTAAGGTTTAAAGATAACTAGTAAACACAAAACCATTGTGATTTTAGGACTTTGTAAATGTTTAGAACTACAAAAGAAACAGTATGTAATCTAACTGTTTACATCTAAATAAGCGCCAACTCACTTCGACAAATAACTTTGCACACTTGATATCAGTGATCAGTGGAATACCGTTATCGATCGCCATTCGCCTTGTCTTATACCCATGCGTTCTGAACAAATATGAGCAGTATTATAAGCATATAATGTCAATAACTCCGCCGAGAGAAAGGCAAGAGAGGGACCCGCATGGTGTGGTGGCAAACGTGTTAGCCCTCGGACAGGGTAATAGCATGTTCGCTCAGCGTAGACACCCGAGGTCCGGAGCTTTGCAAATATAGCAGCATCATTATGGTTATAAGCAATAGAGTTATTGCTGAATGCAGTACACAATCAAGACTACTCAAACACTGCAACCGTAACTAAAAGATCGATCACCTGTAAGCCGACACACGATATGCGCCTGATCCACGAATCGGGAGATTTATGACCAAGTGAAACTCTTTGTTTTCAAAAAACTCCGCGACAGACCTAAAGTCACAATAGAAACTATGTGAAATGTGTCACAAATGAAGGTTAATAGAACAAGATTTTGCTAATATATGACACCCTACTTATGCATATGAAATAGAGTAACATTCATAAATTAAGGCATTTTTTCAGAGTTCAGTACAATTTAGCACTATTCCCTCACACGTGTCTGCTGGCTTAATCTCAAAGTCTAAGAAGCCAGCAAAAACATCGCAGAAATACGGTATGTTTCTATGACACCAATGAACACTAAATCCTTCAATTTCATAATGTTCACCTGGTCCCGGAAGCCGTCTTTTCGTCTGACGATCCTTCTTCAAATGGCCAATCGACTGCTGTCACATGAATATTATTTGACTGGAAGTAATCGGCTGTGCCTTTTGAGCCGTACAGTTCGAAACCCATATTTTGCAGAACCTGTACGCTTTGCAACATTTCCGACTTTGCCTGAAACAATACATTTTTTCAGCTCGCAATAAAACCTAAGAAACTACCTTTACGAGTTGCGTATTCATTCCATAATAACAAACTGCACCGTGTTTGCTTTCAAAATTCTACATAGCAGTGCTCTGAATAGTTCTTCACGAATAAAAAACGACTTGTACTTTCATACAGGGGCACATGTAGCACAGTGGTTCTAGGTATTCTCCGACGTACATAGTCATTAGTTTAATCGCACCCGGTATGGCTTACCAGACTCGCTCCTCCCAATTTGCACTGGGTCGGCAAGGTGGTACTGTTAACCTTACGTTTGTTGTATGCTACAAACCATTCGTTGAGAATATTGGGATGACAACAGAAAACTTACGTGATAGCCTCCGATCGACAAAAAGATATTCCGTTTGGGAAGAATAAATCCCGTAGAAAGGAGCGCTTTTAAATATGCTTCTTTACGATCTTTACCAAAACAAGCAACCTCTCCTGTGGAAGCCATTTCAACACCAAGCATTACATCAGCACCTGTCAATCGTGAAAACGAGAACTGTGGTACCTGAAAAGTACATAAAAAAGGCAAAGAAGGCGATCGCACTAAAATAAAAAAGGAATAGGTAAAGCTTAGTAATATACCTTCACCCCAACACGTCCTTTGCCTCGTAGCAAAGAGTGTTTCTTTAAGGAGGAACCAATAGCTGGATTATCAACGCTCATCATTGCTCGAGTTGCCAGCGCGACAAAGTCAAAATCCAATGTTTTTGAGACGAAGGGGAATGAACGTGACACGCGTAGGTTACATTCAATGACTTTCAATTCGTTATCCTGAAAACGAGAAAAAATCTGACTAACTACTGTTGAAGTGGTTACTTGTTCCTTGTACGTAACGTATGCATCACTTCTAAAGTAGATTTAACACTGTAAAAAAATTTAAAAATGGAACTTAATTTTACTGCTTCAAATTGGATAACGCCTCAACGGTTTGCAGCCTCATCGTGGCTGGAAGGTGTTTCTGGGTGTGGGTGTCCGGCCGCAATGTAGTACGGGGGTGATTCATCCCCCCAGCAGGATCTCACAAGCTGAGAAGGAGTCCGGCTTTTCCGTCAGGAAGCCTAGCTAAGAGTAAACCAGTGCCACGATCCACCACTGTCCTGGTATCAAACTAGCTGCATGGTGGCAAATCTCCCTCTGATCCACAGTGACGACGAGCGCCTGTGATGGTGAAGACCTAGAGCAGACTTTGAGTAGGCTGACCTCGGGACTTCAGTGAACCACAATGGCGAAAACAGCAAAACTCCGAAAAAAATGGAAATGATGCTGGGACCCGTTCAACCAGTGAAAACAGGCCATCCAATTATCCAAGTAGTTGGGTAAAAATCAACCATGTGAAACAAATGCAGAAACAACGCAGCTGAGTTCAAAGTAGGTTCCTTAAGGATTAATAACGCCGTAGATTTTGTTAACGTCGGAAAAACTTGCCTTGGCAATCAGCTGCATGTTAAATGGTCCATTTGCGTTGAAAGCGGATGCAATACGATGTGCAATTTCCTGGATACGATCAAGTGTGACCTGATTTAGATCTTGTGGGGGTGTTACAAGAGTGGCGTCACCAGAATGGATTCCAGCACTCTCTACATGTTCACTAACAGCCATTACAAGCACTTCACCATCCATTGCAACAGCATCTACATCGATTTCCTTCGCTCCACTAATAAATTTCGACACCACGACCGGGTGTTCTTTTGCTACCACGGTGGCCTGCTTTAAAAAAGCAGCCAAATCGTCCTCGTTATGAGCTACATTCATCGCAGCACCCGACAGCACGTACGATGGCCGAATAAGGCATGGATACCCAACTTTTGCGCAGAATTGCTTAGCGTCTTCGATATTATCACTCCTCTTCCACATCGGCTGACTGATTTGTAACGTCTCCAATTTCCTACTAAATTTGAAGCGATCTTCAGCGCTATCGATATCATTGGGCGACGTACCAAAAATATTTACATGTGCTTTACTGAGACTCAATGCGATATTATTCGCTGCTTGACCACCAAACGCTAGGATTACACCTTTCGGCTTCTCCATATGGTAAATATCTATCACTGTTTCGAAAGAAATCTCTTCAAAGTACAGTCGATCACAAATGTCGTAATCAGTGGACATCGTCTCAGGATTACAATTGATAGTGATCGTTTGATATCCTAGGACTTTAAGCTCACGCACACATCCCACACAAGACGCATCAAACTCTACTGAGGAACCGATTCGATAAACACCAGAACCAAGCACAATGACTGCATTCTTCATGTTAAACTGCACATCGTTCTCTGTACCATTATATGTGACGTAAAGATAGTTTGTCTGCGCCGGCCACTCACCAGATACGGTATCAATCTGTTTAACACAAGGTTTCATATTTAAGCGCAAGCGCTTCTCACGGACCATAGATTCCGTACTCTCAACTTTAGCAGCAATTTGTTTGTCGGAAAACCCAGCCTGTTTAGCCTCAAGCAGAAGTTGGGCGGAAATTGAAGCCAACGTCTCCTTCTCCAGTTTGTGGTAAATGTCCACTATATTGTTCATTCTATGCACGAACCACTTGTCAATCTGTGTGAGAGCAGAAACATCTTCGACTGTAAAGTCACCGTAGTACATGCCACGGGCAATGGCAAACATACGCTTGTCTGTAGGCTTCGATAAATCCTCCATGGTCGGTCTTCTTGGAAAAACGGCAGGGGAGAATCCGTCCGCATGTTCGCTCACCATTCTTAATGCCTTTTGGAACGCTTCTTCAAATGATCGTCCTATTCCCATTACTTCACCGACGGATTTCATTGAGCTGCCAATCTGTTGGCTCACACGAGCGAATTTTCCAAGGTCCCAACGAGGAATCTTCACAACGCAATAATCCAGTGACGGTTCAAAACAAGCGGTAGTTACACCAGTGACACTGTTTCGAATGACAGGAAGCTTCTGACCAAGGGCCAACTTGGCAGCCACATATGCGAGTGGATATCCGGTTGCTTTCGATGCTAATGCTGATGACCGAGATAATCTTGCATTCACCTCGATAACGTAGTACGTATCCGACGATGGATCCAAAGCGTACTGTATATTGCATTCGCCAATAATGCCAAAATGACGGATAACTTTTATTGCACAGGTACGCAACATGTTGTACTCCTTGTCGGTGAGTGTTTGAGATGGTGCGACCACAACGGATTCTCCCGTGTGGATGCCTAGCGGATCGACATTCTCCATGTTACAAACGGTTATGCAGTTATCAAATGCATCGCGAACCACTTCATATTCAATCTCTTTCCAACCTTTGAGACTCTTATCGATCAACACTTGATCGGAATGTGCAAGTGCTTGTTGCGCTATCGCTATAAGCTCGGCGCGATTATTAGCGAATCCAGAACCCAATCCACCGAGAGCAAACGCTGCTCGAACCAAAACAGGATAACCTAGTAGTTCGGCTGCCTCAATGGCACCTCGTAATGTGGTGGCAGCTCGGCTGGGTGCTACCTGTTCGCCAATACTCGTCACCTCGGCATTGAATCGCTCACGGTCCTCGGTGTTCATTATGGTCTGGATTGGCGTACCAAGTACGTCCACATGAAACTGTTCGAAAACTTTGTCCTTGTATAAATCAATCGCACAGTTAAGCGCGGTTTGACCGCCAAATGTACACAGGATTCCAGTCGGGCGCTCCTTTTTTATTACATCGGTAACATATTCCTTAGTGATTGGCAAAAAGTAGGTAAAATCAGCGAATCCCTTCGAGGTCTGTACGGTTGCCACGTTAGGATTAATGAGCACAGTGCGAATACCTGCTTCCTTCAAAGCCTTCAACGCCTGTAAACAAAAAACAACTGAAGCAGGAAAACTATAAATATATACGTCATAAGCTGTCTAAAAGTATTTTCAAGTGAAATTGGAAGGCGGTAATGTAAAACACAGCTCTGGTGCTGGACTTAAAAATACCTGCGCTCCAGAGTAGTCGAACTCTCCTGCCTGCCCAATAGTCAGACCACCAGATCCTAGTACTAATACCTTCTTCTGTTGCCGGATATGGTAGTTGGAATCGAAGCGAAGTGCTGCCGTTATCATGTCGTTCACACTAAAAATAACATAATGTTTTCCTTCTTAAATAACTATATCAGCCATAAATCAATAGCACAATGTTTCTATACCATAGTTCTGGTTAGTTCTAACTCAACGATGAATTGTGAATATTGAAGGAAAATGCTTCAAGTTCGGTAGAAAGATTTTCAGCACATAGTTCATAAACAAGAACTAATCCATTGAAAAAGCAGTATGCTTTCAAAGATATTTTTCCCTACGGAACCATAACACCCACTAACCCATCAACAACTTTGCAGCTTTTTAGACAATAAGGAGTAGGTGGAAACTTGGTAAACATACAGACGAGACTTCTCCTTACCGCTCAAGGAGTTTAATATAATTTTTTCTGAGACTTCGATTAAAAGACGAGATTTCAAATGTAGAGAAATATTTAACAAAAGTACAACAGCCATAACACAACCACGCATTCTGTTACATCACAGCGTCCTGTTGAACGGAATCTCAATTGTTCAATCGCTTAACAATGTGAGTGTCGGCAACGAAAAATAAAAAAAAATAGTGGTCTCTAAAAACGCAGTATTCCACGATGACGAAATAATTTAACTTGAATCTTGTTGGCAAATGTTTGCATATTGTAATGGTTATTAGTTTTATTAATGAATTCTCTATGAGATATGATGTCCTCTTTACAAATTCGCGACCGTATGATCCATATACGATTGCCATATACGGTGCTACAATAATTTCTGGTTCCAATTTTAAAACTTGAACTTGAAAGTTCAATCCCACTGACGGATGATTGCTGATAGCACCTATAAAAACACGGCTGAGAGAAAGGCGAAACGAAGGACACGCGTAGTGTGGCAGTGAACACGTTAGCCCCAGAAAGGGTAATAAAGAGGTTCGGTTCTCGCCGCAGACACCTGCGATCCGAATTTTGCAAATATCTCAGCATTACTGTAGTTGCATTCCAGAGCATACCCTTCCATGAACAAAGAAAAGGCTTGAATTCAATGTGAACTTATTTCCATTCCAACGATTAGATCTACTTCACTTGAAATAAAAAAATGAATAAAAAACAAAAACAAATACTTCTAGGATATATAGCTCTTTGCAAACTTCCTACTCTCTCGACGAGATCTCGATCTGTGGGAGACCGGCAAAAGCTGTTCCGTCAAAGCTCGTGTTTCAAACGTCCAAGCGAATGAACAAAAGCGATTTCGCCCAGTAAAACGACGTGATGCCGTGTTGCGTAGTACACTTTGCACTTGGTGCTGCCGCGTTTGCTGCAGTTTTTAAAAAAATTCACTTTAAACTTTATTTTTTCCCTGAAACTTTAATTTTAAAGGGAATTCGACGATGGAATAATCCCATACACCCTCGGAACTCAAGTTCCTCTACAAGTCCCAAGTTTTCAAATTTCTAAATAGTCTACTATCAGTAGTTACCGAAAAAACAGCATGGTCGCAAATCGAGTCGAACTTAAAAGGTCAAACTACTTTCACCAGTTAGGACTTAATTATAGCTTAATTGGGTTAATGAGTGCAAATGCTTCACATCAAACTCATACCATGAGTATCACATACCAGTATCTTAAAAAATAAAATAGTACCAGGATGCTCAGATATGAGCAGAACTCGGAAACTCGAACTTTCGAACTCGCGCATCGGCATTCGAGTTCGATTTAGAATTTCCGCAGATCATTTCCGCTGATGGCCGATTGCTGGTAGCACCGATAGAGTAAAAAACATAGCGAAGAGGAAGGCACAGTGCCTGGGTTGGTGCAGTCGTTGAGAAGTGAGCCCCGGAAAGAGTGAATGCTTTAGTTCCCGAGTTTTCCTCATACATCAGCATCCTTTTGCTTGTATTTCGCATTATACCCTATCTTCAAAGAAAAAAATACGCAGAAAATAAATTTAAAATGTTATAATAACACTGTTTTTAACACATTTTCTACATGACCTGACACCACATATTGTTCAGATCCTAGCAATTCTTCAACTCGATGCCTTCATCTCGCATCCATCGACAATAATGGCATTTGGACGTGCGTTTGTTGCTAGTTGAGGATTTTGGTCTTCTTTATAAATGTAGTTGAATATTGGTCATGGAGATTCTCGCTTAAATCTATGGCTGGCAGTGCTAGGGGAGGAGTACCCCTGTCTATACGACGTACAGTCGCTAGCTTTGGTGAGACTTCAAGAGAGCGAGTCTGGTACTGGTTTCTTCACACAGGAACGATAAGAGGCTGAGCTAGCATGGGATAAGATGTGCGTTTTTAAGACTGCGACATAAATTTTGATTAAGGATTACTTATATTCATAAGTCTTGAACTGATTTTTATCGTTTAAAATGTTTCGATAAAAATGTAACACACCAGCAAGCTTTCCCACTTTTCTTCAGTCGAATTGCGTTAACAAATACATCAAAAAGAAATTCGGAATCCGATGGTCCAGCAGTGTGCTCCGGATGAAATTGTACGCTAAACGACTACAAGAATTCTCTAAATAAGCATCATGGCTAGAAACAATTCTATGGGATGCAAAGCATTACCAAACTGCCACCTCATTATACCTACTAGGAGTCACCTAAAAACGGTTTCGTTGTATGTACAACGCCTTCATTAGTCTCGTCATTCTCATTCGTAAACAGAACGCGCCAGTCGTCCGGTAGCGTTGTTGCGTCAACCGCAAACCCGTGATTCTGTGATGTGATGAGACAGCGCCCGGTGCCACTATGCGTACATGGCTGATTGTGGCCACGGTTACCATATCTAAATATTCAATATAGGACAAAGAACTATTTATAATTTATGAAACAAGGTTCACATTTATATGTGTGTACAAATGTACACATATGTGTATATACACATGTGTATGGATATGTATATATGTATACATACAATGTAAAGAATATGGGATAAAGATCTCGGCGTTGATCAATCCCAGCGGAATATGCCATGCATGCGACTTCATTAAGCATCGCTGGAGGTGACTGAATGCATATCTAGGCTTTACAATGACTCATAGTTATCTACTGATGTGTCGACCCAGTGCTATTATCCTTCCAGACAAGTCTGGTACCAATCTGCCAACCCCGGAAGGATGGAAGGCTTAATGAACCTGTGTGCGGGGATCGATCCCATGTGTATTGCATGGCCCCTCGGACCACTGCACTACACGCACCCATGTATATTGATATATATTGAAACGACTAAGTGTTATTCTTTAAAATTTTCAAACCGTACTTCAATTTGTACGTCGTGGCACCAATCGCTCGAGCAATTAGTTGATGACCAAGACAAATTCCAAACACAGGCTTAGTAGTCTTCTTCAACAATTCAGAGAGGCGCTTTACAAGCGGTTCACACTTTTCTGGATCGCCAGGACCATTCGATAAAAACAAACCATCAAAGACTAAAAAAATCATGAATAAAACACAATTTTTCTTCCTTTCCTCGTTAGATTTTTTTAACATGACCCAACATCACATATTGTGTGGATTCCACAACTTCCTGCATTCAATTCATTTCCTCTCATCCACCAACCACAAAAATCTTCGAACTCTTTTTGCGTGTGGCTTTAGTTACTGCTTGGGGATTTTTTTCGTCTCCCCCTTTTCTCATCCTGTTGACTGCTACGAGATACCGCCACTTCGCATAAAAAAAGTAAATACAACCGATATAGTCATCGTAACTATCGCGCTGCCAATTAACTGAGCGCATTCTAGAAGCTCTTCAAAAAGGTGGCCCTCACACGCCCCTCGAAGAACTTGGGTGAAGCACTCTCTATAGTGTAGGCTGGATTTTCCAGGGAAACCAGCTGCATGGACCATATCGTAACATTATCGAGGGTCATAAAGGTCTAAAGCGAATATGATCTTTTCTTCTTTGTATTAGCCTTCGATGAATGAGAGACAGTCTGGAAACCAATGCCATCCTGTTCGCCTTCGTTGACAAATCATCATGTAAAAAAAAATGTTTGCTGAACGCAGTAGCCATTCCCGAACGACAATACTGTTTTTTTCACCAATTTAATCACTATGCAATGGAATACGATAAGACAGCAAAATATAGTGTTCATCGCCACAATAAAAGGGTGTATGCAGCCAATCGTCTGACATAAAAAAGTGATACGTGCTGATGAACAACTACTCTCCAGCCTTCCTTTTACCGATCATATTACCGTTTTCTTGAACTTTACCGCAAAACAGAGACAACATTTGCCAAGATCAAGGATTCAAGAAAAAAGATAAGACCAAAGTAGGAATGAACCAAAAGCGATCCCTATACAAACCCTTGGTGTGAAGAAAAGCAGATTATATTGAATGAAGTGCAGATTGAGGACAACTAGATTGGAGACTGAAGACGAATAGTGTCCTTATTTACTTGCTCTCCTAGGTACGTTCTGTGCAACAGAAAATACGCTAACACTTCAACCACACTGAATAAGTTCCGTACGTAGACAGGATACTCAAGCGGTCTTTTGAAGATGGAACAATGTTCTCAAATGGAACACGTTTCAAAAAATATATATGGTTGAGTCGATGACATAAGAGAGACAAAACACGGAAGTCTAATAAGAAAAACATAAAACAGGATCTCTAACAGAATCAAAACTACGCCAAGATAGCCTAAACGTTGACCGATGTGCTCGTTGCACGTACAGCCTAGCCCCCATTAACGGTCAGAATTAATTTCCAACGAAGGCGGTTACAATGCAGTGAAATGAATGAAAAAACTAAGACCCGCGCAATACGTGAGGACGCATCATCTAAGTGTTTAAGTAAAGACTTTGAATGAGCAAGTTTATAGCGCTAAGAATTCACCTTCATTTTCAATTGGATGGTTCCACGGAACAACTGTCACGCGTACACCGCGCTCCACTAGACAACGAATCTGATTATTCTTCATTCCGCAATCCACGGCTAGTACGGTTATGTCTCCAGTACCAAATGTAACTGGTGTCTAGAATATACGAAAAATAAAAATCCAGTAGCAGTGCAATATATCACTGCAAAACGGCACATCAGTTTACAAGCTGTAAAAAAGTGTCACCTTCCTAGAAACAACTGCAACCAAGTTTCCCTCATTGATATCACGAAATTCGTATTTAGAGGCGTCGTCGCTGTCAATGACTAACTAAAACCCAAAAAAAGACAATCGACAAAAGGTATTGTTAAGAACACCATCCAAATCCTTTTAAAATGCTTCATTTAGAAAGAAAAAAATATAAAGAATATTACGACAAGAAGTTTGTAACAAGCAACCTTTGCCTTCATTGTTCCTTGTTCACGAATTTTCTTCGTCAGCATTCTTATATCAATCCCAGATAACCCTGGAACTCCAGCTTTACGCAGTAAACTGGTTAGTGACTCCACTGCTTGCCAATGGTTGTGTTCATTTTCTGGACAAATCCTGAAAGGACGTCAAGCTACATGTGCAAAAAAACATGTTTTCCCAAAGAGACACATAAAACTTTTGTCGCTTAGAAAAAGACTTGTCAATAAATTAGTACAGACAAAGTCCGAAAAATATTCACAATTAACACAGACCTACAGCACCTATAAAATACAACCAAATACAGCCCGATATAGGTCCATTTCAACTCAAAAGTGGTCGAATATATCTGCACTTCTCGATTTTAAACAAACATTTCGGATTACCAAGAAACCACTGATACATCAGGCTCGATATAACAGCCAAAGAATACCTAATGAACACACGCAACCAAACCCCAGAATGGGTTCAGTGGGTACATCTATCAATAGACGAAAGTTATAGCTAGAACTAGCGTCTGCTTGGCTAATGTATACAACCTTATTACCCGTCTCGGCATAGCAAGGTTACCTCACCTTTCAACATGAAGAGGTGTAATGGCCTGGTATCACTTCAGTCTATTGGAACTTGAACTATCTGTTCCTGCTTCTCAATGAAAGATAAAGCTCTTAGCCTTCATCAATCCCTGAAGGAAGCTCCATACATTCCACTACATGAAGCATCGTTAGAGGTGAATGAATGCATATCCTGCCTATACAATGAGTTGCGGTGGCATACCGATATATCGAGTCAGAGCTGCTCCCTTCCCGGACTGGTCTAGTAGCAATTTGCCGACCTCGAAGGGATGGAACGTTTGGTGAGTCTGCGAGGGCGGATCCCTGTATTGCAGGACGCCTCTAAGCACTGCGCTACAAGCGCCCCCTACGGCTTCCTATCCACAATAATATCTCTTTCTTCCGTTAGCGAACTCATAAATACACTAAAATTATTACAAGTAGTTTGACCATGATATAGACAAAAGGTTTCACTAGAAGTTCTGATCATTTAATGGCAAATGGTAATGTACTACGGTGACGCGTGTGGCGCAGTGGTCGGAAGCTCCTTGCAACACACACGTGGAATCGATACCCGCGCCCATGGCCCACCAAGCCTTCCATCTCTCCGAGATCGGCAAATTGGTGCCACACTTGTCTGGGAGGATAGCAGTACTGGCTCGATATATCGGTAGGCCACCACGAGTCATTATAAAGGTCAGGTATGCATTCAATCACCTCCAAAGATGTTTAATGAAGCCGAATGCATGGCGCATCTCTCAGGGATTGATCAACGCCTAAAGCTTTTTAGCTTTCAATGTAATGCATTAATTTATACTAACCTATCCACAATTAGTGCTGCTGGCCAAATTCGACTACTCTCGAAAACATTTGGCAGTCCGTGTGAGTCCATGGAGTCTTGACTTGGCACTCCATAGTTTCCGATCATAGGATACGTCAATGTAAGAAGTTGTTCGGCGTAACTGGGATCCGTAAGAGATTCTACGTATCCCATCATACCCGTTTGAAACACTGAAAACTTCTAGAATTACTGCAATTCATTCACAAACAGGAAAAACTCTTACATAGAAGCGTAACAAATTTGATCTATCTACACATCTACTTTTTTTTGTCAGGAATAAATTTAGGCAACCAACTCTATCAACAGAACAAGTAACAAGATAGGATGTAACAGGACATTTCCGAACCACGAAGCAACAAGATACTGGAGGCCGACCTTGTCTAGTATCGTCACAACTAGCACGCAAACATGCCAGCGTTATAAAAAACGATATTTTTTAAACTAAACCCAGCAAGCACTACCCTAACAGACCAAAAGTTGCCAGATTTGTTTAAAATTCAGAGTTCCTGTAAGGAAAAAAAGTCAAAAGAAAAATAAATGGAACTAAAACATATAGAAGAGCACCTAGTTAAGAAACTTGAAGCCAAAGAAAACATTCCACTAAGAAAACCTAAGAGCTTGAAAACATAATGGAGAAGAACTTGAAATAAAAGTCGCTGTCCTCACAGGGGAATCCAAAAAGACCAGCGTAAAGGGTAAAACGCTTGAATCGTTTTAGATAAATTCCAAAAAATCCAGAAGTGAACCGCAACGAAGAGTGCCTTACGATCATGTGTGTCCTCGTTCCATACCTCACGCTGATTTTTTTTGACCTGATTCAGGCATATTCCTCACCTATGCAAGACTCTCTATGCCTGGTCTCCAATATTTGGAAAACTTATAAAGAACAAAACCATGAGTAGTTTTCAAACTGACTGCCATTTAACCTCGGTAGTAACAGTCAATACCTTCTTGGATTGTTAGTCTTATACGGAGTTGTTGTATAAGTTTTATTCAGCTAACGTTTCGACGTTTTTGTCTTCATCAGAAACAATGGTCCGAGTCGATGGTTCATAGATGAAGAAGAAGACGTCGAAACGATAGCCTAACAAAACTTATACAACGACCTCGTGTAAGCTTAACAATCTAAGAAGGTGTTAAAACGATGAATGATTAAACGAATCTGTTTGCTACATGAATGGAATCCATTCACTGAGTTTTTACTGCTTGTGTTATGAAAGTGTTTAGTGGAATTGATTACGTGTCAATTTGGCCTTTGCAGGCTCTGAAGAATGCGAAACACCCAAAACGTCAGCCATTATTGAATAGATCTTGTTATTGACAATCTCTCATGTATACTCAAGAAGAAAACACTAGAAAGTTAAACCTTTAAAAAAATAGTAAGATAAAGATATTAAAGTTGATGTTTCGTTCGACAGAGGTATTGTTCAAAAACTTACCAATCTCACCAACCACACTTTTAGTGGCACCGAAAAGTTGACCTACGTATGATGAGCCGTCGTCCAGGTACAGAGTGGCCTTCATTGTTTCCCAAGGCATTGACATACGGTGGGAAATTGCTCTGCTGAATATTCACCATTGGAAATGAACTGGATACCGAAAATGATCAACTACAGGGATATGTGACAAGGTAAACTTAGAACAAAGAACACTAAATCGACAACCTACTGTACTAATTAAGTACATTAAGCTGCGATCAATGATGATCTATAAATAAGGGTAAAAACAAGATGAAATACTGGCAAATGTAATAAACTGTCCCATACTATGCTTTATTCTTGAAGCTATCCATGATCACAAACAGAGGGCAAATACCTTCTCAGCAAAAGTGGAAAAAAAAGGACATCATACGAACAGTGTGATGCGGCTCTGTGCAGAGCGAGCTCAGCCCAATAAACTGCATTGAGGTGTGACGGGAACAAATGTATGGGAGCAACGCCTCCAGCTACCCGATGATTAGAGTTATTATCGAGTAGAGGAACCATCTAGGTTATACCAATGCACTGAGAAAGCACTACAGAGCAAAGCACACCCGAAATGGCGCAAAGAAACGAGGTAACCAGACCAGTTCCGAGGCCTTCCTACGCGCAAGATTGAAATAACCCAAAGATGGTGTAAAACTAAACGATTATAAAAGCACGAGAAGTACTGGATTTCAAAACAACAGTGAGACTTCAAAAAACTACAAAATGCGGAAAACAGAACAACGTGAAAAAATCTAAGAAATATATTTAAAAATACTCCAACAGAACCATAAACGATGAAACATCATCTTTAGCTGGTGCGAGGTTGGTGTAGGTCTTCGTTGTCGTTGTTGTTGTTGTTGCTGCTGTTGTTGACGCTGGTCGATGGGACTGTCCCACTCGTAACATCACGGCTCTGAGGAAGGCGAAATCGCCGAAACGTCAGCCATCGACCAGGAAGAACAACAGCAATAACAACAACAACGACAACGACAACGAAGCGATATAAATAATATATCAACTATCTATGCTGAGGTTTGCAGAAAGTCGGTCTTTTGAATGAAACATCATTTAGGGTCATGAGGTGATATCAATGTGCATTCCGTCTTCCTATCAAGTGAACGTGAAAAACTAATAAGAATTTTGAGCATCAATCCCATCGCGATTTTAAACCCATTCATTCTGTGCGAAAATGCGTATCCTACCACCATAGTCTAAACCATCGTAACCAGCCTAACGCCACCGCTAACTTAAAATCGATCAATAATTCCCAAACAATTCGGTAGAATTCGGACAAAGCAATTAGGAAAAACAGCAATGTCGTTTCGACAGACTACTTCCGTTCCATGGACTATGCAAACAATAAAGTACAGGAAGACAAAACTATTTGGGAAAGTAATGAAGCCCACTCCACGACCTATTTTCATTCAACGACTGCTCACTCCAACTTTATTACCATAATGATGTTCAGATATTTG
The DNA here is from genome assembly GCA_018806985.1 of Angiostrongylus vasorum. Taxonomy (NCBI): domain Eukaryota; kingdom Metazoa; phylum Nematoda; class Chromadorea; order Rhabditida; family Metastrongylidae; genus Angiostrongylus; species Angiostrongylus vasorum. Next base: position 311,491 of record JADANN010000434.1, on the reverse strand, counting down.
CAAAGCTCCGGACCGCAAGTGTCTGCGGTGGGTATCGACCCTCTATTACCCTTTCCGGGAGCTAATGCGTTTATCACCACACCAGGTGAGTCTTTCGTTTCGCGTGTGTCTCATGAAGTTTATTATTAGCTTTATATTCTAGTCGATATTTCTTGCAAATTACTACATGTTCACTTTACGTAGCAAATCCCAGGACCGACTCTGTTGAAACCCCGAGCTTGATCAATAACTCACTGTTTTTCTTGATGAACAAACACTAGATTGTTATTACAGCATCTATCAAAGTACAGTAGCTGACGTATCGGCCGTTTCGCTTTCTTCAGGGTCTGGAAGGGTCAAATTGACATGCAAACCACCCAGCCAAACGCTTTCACGACTACAGCAGCTAACACTTGATACATCAATTTTTTATCCTCATAAAAAAACAGCTTCTTTTAAACAATACCCTAGTTCGGGTGCGTTCTGTCTATTATAGTCTACTTTATCTAATCCTTTGTAAAGCGTACGGGGACGAATATATTGGCGAAACGGGTGGATCATTGTGCGTCCGTATAAAAGAATACCTATTCGGTAAACTTAAAGCTAAGCCAAATACTCCACTAGGGTCGCGCATAGGGTACAGAGACATAACGGGGAAGATTTTGAAGTAGAAGTCACCATCCTCGCAAGGGAATCGAAAACACCAGCGTGCAAAACCCTCGAAGCATGTCGGATAAATTCCAAAAATCCAAGAATGAACCGTAAGGAGGAATTCCTTATGAACATGCGTGACCCCACTTGATGCCTTAGATGAATTTTTTTGGCCTAAACTATGCACATTCCTAGGCAATGTAAGACTCGGTGTGGCTGGTCTCCACTGAATAACTGGGAGGTTTACAAAGAACGAATTGGTGACTCAACACCTTAAGATCCTAAAATGGTGAGTATCTAAAGGAATCTGCTTATTATGCGAATTAAAATTTGTGTGTTTTGTCTGGAGAGGTTGTGAAGGTGTTTGGCTGGGTAGATTACATGTCAGTTTGAGCGTTCCAGGGTCTGAAGAAAGCGAAACCGCAGAAACGTCAGTTAATGAAGAATCAATAAATGCTGTAATAACAATCTCGTGTTTGCCCATCAACAAAAAACATGTCTACTTTTCTTATTGTTGTGAAAGATGAAGGTAACTCATGTGTTCTTAAAGGAATGGATATCGGAAGTTTTAGCGCATAAATTAGCCAACAACGAAAGAAAAATGAATGGATGTACGAAAACTGAGAAGCAAAAACAACGGAAAACGTTCCCTAAATGGAAAGCGAACGATTTTTCTAGAATAATCCAATATTACCATGACAAAACACCAAAACCTCTAACGAACCATACCTACGATAAGACTGTCACGGTGACTGATAACCAGCATCATGCGAAATCATCATCATCTCTCTCTGATCTACAAGGGCGGTGACCACCTGTGGTTGTGGCGAATTCAGGCAGACTTTGGCTAATCTGACTTCATGGGACTCAGGGAAGCACAATGTCTAACTCAGCAAAACTCCGAAAAAATGGAAATTATGCTGTGACTAGAACAACCAGTGAAGACGGGCTGTCCAAGTATCCAAATAAGTAACGTGTGAAATACAACCACAGTGATGCTGGGATATTTACAAAACTCGGACTAACTAACTACTTAACTGGGTTCAATGCCGATTTGTGCTCCCCAGAACATTCTCGTTGACGTGTGACTGCCGATGGCACTGTTAGGTTAAACAACTAGCCAAGAGAAAAGCAACGCAACGACCTCGGTGTTACAGTGGGTAGCACGTGAACCCTTGGAAAGGCTAATCGCAGGTTCGAAGCTGGTCTGGAGTTTTACAAATATCTCGGCATCGTTGTGGTTGGATTTCACCAAATATCCTACCATGAGAAAAATAATAGACAGTAAATAGAAAGTTAAGCATTATCAGTTAGGTACGGATGGCCGAAAAACAACATCTCCTAACCGGAAAGCGAAAGGTTTTAATAAAACAATCCAATATTACTCGGACAGCATACCGAATAAAAATAGAGGATAAAGCTCTCGGTGCTGATCAATCCCTTAGGGACGCGCCATGCATTCTACTTCACTAAGCATCGTTAGAGGTGATTGAATGCATATCAGGCCTTTGCAATGACTCGCGGTGGCTTACCGATGTATCGAGTCGGTGCTGCTATCCTCCCAGACAAGTCTGGTACCAATTTTCCGACCTCGCATGGATGAAAGGCTTGGTGACCCTGGAGCGCCGTGGTCGACCTCATGTGTATTGCAAGGCGCCTCTGACCACTGCGCTATGAGTTTAGTTTCGTTTAGTATACCTAGACCTTCAATAAACTATACCGATGATAAGACGACTGGTGCAAACAGCAGGAATTAACTTAGAACATTGGTAGTTATGCAAACACCGTTCTAAGCGCTTTGGCTTACTCCATCCACGAGTAATGCGTCGTTGGCCATCCATGAGCCCAGAAGATCGCAACTGCATTGAACGGCATACTAGTAACTGATATTTGGCTAATTTTTACAGGAAAAAAGGCTCCCTTATAAACCTAGAACCTAAATTGGACATGTTCCACCCCCTCAATGCCGTTAGTAAGCAAACACGAAGAATTCTGTTAGAAAACAGAACTTACAGAGACTTTAGCAAATGAGAAAAAAGGGATAAAAAGCAAGGAAGACAATCTCAAGAAGTAAGAAATCTGGGAAGAAAAGACTCAGTGTCCTGGACTTTCAATTCCGCTGAAATCACGAAAAACTACGAAACAGACAATAGAGCGAAGAATAGGAATAAAAAGCGACTGACTAAGAAAAAGGTTATGAAATGAAGGTCAACCTCCCTACGTCAACGAAAAGAGGAAGGGAATCGAACTCAGCACGAACGCCCAATTTACACGAGAATTCGCCGAGAACTGGTATAACCAGTAACATAAAAAAGTGATAAGAACCAACCAAAACTTCCTTTCCATGAGAAGAAACCATTATGAATGAAGTCACACGATATTAGACAGGAATGAAATTCCGTAAGAGAAAAGTCCTAAACTAAACACGCGGGTTATAGGAACCCGCCATTACCCGATCGCAAACGTCCACCAAAAAGCTGATTGGAGCAGACCAGACGACGTTTCGATGCCTATACTAATATTGTATTTATTACAACTGTATCTCAGGCTTTTCTGCACGTGTATGTACAAGGAGCTCCCTGCAAGGGTTCTTGGGCAAACCGTCAACTACTCTAGGCACTTTAGTAGCATTATTCGTAAGTAGAAGGTTTTGGTCCGTTAACAAGTGCACGTGAATAAACCATGTAAGAACAAAAAGAAAAACGCAGTTTGTCAGGCTTTAGAAGCAACGAAATGACTTTAAGAGGAAAATCCTAAGGAATACTCGTTGAACATCGAGTGGCGACTCGCCTAACTAGGTTAGGGTCTAGCGTAGAGCGATTGTGATGGTGAAAGAACAGGACGGAGGGGCAACCGCTAGCAATGGAAATCATCACCCAAGGACGGCTACAGTAACCGTTCACGGTCATGTTGTAGGCTGTAATACGGGCAAAGACCATACTTCTATAAATTTGTTCATAGCACTAAAAAATAGCATAGCAATATTCTCAAAATCTCTGCTTAGTGGTGCCGCGATGCAGGATCGAGACCAGGGCCTCGCATGCGGTGCATTCGAGGCAGGCAACACTAACCACTGCTCTGCACACGCCTCATAAACGAAAGGATGACTATAAGAGTAATCAGAAGCTCATGGCATAAGTCACGGTGTTGTCGATTGGAAGAACTGGTTAGCAACTCAGGTGAACCATTCTTCATAGAACTCAAACCACCTCTAGCCATTGCTACACAAACCTACTTTATGGTTTATAATTCCAAGGACAAGATTAGTGATGTAGACCACGTCGGTATCTCAATTCGTGCACTACTCTTAGAAGCAATACGACAGTTCTATGCAGGGATTCGAATGCTTCATCATGAGTGTGCGCGCGTGTGGCGCAGTGGTCGGAGGTGCTCTGCGACGCTCACATGGGATTGGTCCCAGCGCCCGTGGCCCACCAAGCCTTCCATTCCTCCGGGGTCGGCAAATTGGTAACAGACATGACTGGGAAGATAGCAACGATGCTTAATGAAGCCGAATACATGACACATCAGAGCTTAGAGCTTTTATCACAAGTATCGGTGAAGATGGGCACATATGAGTGGTGTTTTCTGGGAATTCAGTCAGAATTTACGATTTTTGCCACTTGCTCCACCATCACTTCTATCTATACTTTCAAAAACATCTGTGCCATCTTGAGTCAGTCACTTCAACGAGATCCTGCTGGTCAGAGGTTTCCCTTAAGTTCCTTTATTCACAAATTTTCTCATGTAGACGAATACAGTTTATTCAAAGGATTCATTCCATTTTAAAAATGCTTTTCATTGCTAACTAATAGATATCATGGGCTGGTAGGAACTATAAGAAACTACTGCTAATATAGACAAAACAATATGGTTTTCTGTTGCATTATTTCTTTCCGGATGGACTGGCTATAGCTAACCGTTTGTTTGCTTTGTTGTTCACAATACCAGTGATGTCGACAAGAATAAGCGAATCCTAGAAAGAAAGAAAACTCAGAAACACTGGATTTCAGTGCTAAGTATTTGATTGATTTGCTGTCCGTATATTACTTAGTTACGCCGTCCGCCAGTGTAGGTGCCCGTCTTCACTGGTTGTGCTGACCCCAGCCCAACTTCCATTGTTTTCGCAGTTTTGCTGGTTTAGCCATTGTGATTCCCTGGAGTCCCGAGATCAACCTAGCCAAAGTGTGCCCCCAGGTCGTCACCACCACAGGCAGTCGCCGCCCTTGTGGATTCAGAGATTCGCCAGCATGCGACTTTGGTACTAGGACGGTGGTGGATCCTAGTATTGGTTTACTCTTAGCTGGGCTTCCTGATGGAAACGCCGGACTTCTCAGCTTGGGAGACTGAGCTGGGGGATGGGGGGTTGAATCCCACCACTGAACATCTGAGCCCGTCGCCCAGGAGCATCTCCTAGCCACGATGAAGCGGTAAACCGTTGGAACGCAGTCGGGGGGTCGTATATTACTTTGCATAAAATTTTATTAGTTATAAAAAAACGTTCTACTAGGAAGGAAGCTTGACCTGAAGTTAGTGAATTAGGTTGTTTTCACCTTCTTGTACCAGTCATTTGAAGCGATGAAGAAAACGACGTAGATCTGGACAATCCCTAACAGTCCTATCCCATGGATTTATAGCATTCTTGGATCAGTGACAAGTATGATAAGTGTTCAGTACAGAAAATGAGAGATATGAAGGAGTTGGAAAGTGCAGTCTGTGCCGCACAGTTATCTCCTTTTCATTCGTACTAAAAATCACTTCACCTTAGTGATGCCTATTTTGTCGACGGGAGTTTGTATAAGTTTTGGATTGATTTCCAACTGTTTCTCTTCATCAGAATCTCGTCGAAAGTATCCATACACCTTAAATGCAACGACTCATTATCATAGAGCACACACCGCATTCAGTGCGTTCGACTTAAGCATCTACGGTAACATCTGACATCTATAGATATTGCCCTAGTCTTGGAAAAACCTATCTCCTACCTATTACTACTATGCTCAGTGCCATTGTAGAACCATAGGAGTTATCTTTAGATCCTACCACGCTAGGACAATAGAAGGTAGAGCGTATCATATGGGAAAATTTGATGCTCTTCGTGTCTATCGAGGAAGGATAGACATTTGAACAACTAGGACTCATGATACTGCAATACGGCTTATACCTTATCAGTGTTCATAATCTTCAGCACACGTCGAATTTCACGAATTAGATCACCCAGTGGACCGCCTTTGACGAACTCAACAGGCATCTGATTCTCTTCGTCTTCGCAGAAGCACACCTTCAAAGCATTCGTGTCAATGTCATTCTTGGTTGGAAGCACAGACATATGAAAGTTCATATCGTTAACGTCGTAGGGTAGGACTTCCACAACGTTCCAAATCATCCGCTATTTTACTAGGCATGTTAAAAGGATAATTCAAAGCTGTGGACAGATTATCATATGAACTCCAACAGAATTCTTGACGAAAACTAAATTCTTGTTCATACTGGAACTGAATGGGAACCACAGAGATGATGTTTGACTAGTGCCTTAGATTTCCTACATGGATTTCCTCCAAGGCGAAACGCAGAGAAGATGCGCATCGATTAGGCGAGCGTTTAGTGCGATTTTCGCTGTCCTATCTAAAAGGGTCACCGTTCGGGTTCTACTCGTACTTTTTTGCAGCCGGGTTGGGATCTGGTAAGATTGGACGGTTCGGAGTGCGCGCTGCTGAGAATTTAAAGGAAAACATAACAAAAAGCTGTGACAGAAGTTATCTACTTTCTATTTCGTTTGTTTTCTGTTTTAATTTTCTATGAGTTGTTGGCAAAATCTGCTTTATTGCTTTGCTCTGAAAATTTAAACCTATGAGCTAACCTTTAATTCAATCTTCTCCAGCCTCGATTTTCGATGAATTGTCACAGGCTGAAAAAAAGTTACACTCCAAATGTTACTGTATTTCTCTCTGTAAGATCAAAATCGAGATCGAGCTTTCAAGAGTATCGAGGATGTAGCGAGGAGAACAAAGAACACCCGACTCCTTGTTGAACGCGCAGTCGAAAGGACGATTCTAGGAGCATCCCGTGTCGGACAAGTAAGGGAAGGGATCCGAAGCTCCGACCTGCGTCAGCGATCAAAAATCAAAGATGCCGTTCTGTACGCCAAACAGTCGAACATAAGATAGGCCGGATACGTAATGCGTTTGAATGACAACCGATGGACAAGAGCCGTTAGGGACTGGATTCCTCGGGATATCAAACGCATTGCAGGAAGACCACCAAGTCGATGGTCAGAGTTCTTCACGTAAAGCCTAGAAGAAAGGTTTGATGCTCAACGTGTCCCTGGAGCGAGCAGAACCCACTGGGCTACTCTTGCACGCGACAGAGGAAAATGGAAGATTTACTGGCGCCCGCTCGAGTCACTCGACGATCAATGGGAGTACAGGTGGTACAGCTGAGGATCAAAATATGACAACTGTGCAACTGAAGGAATGCACTGTGACTTCTGGAGCAATCACTGTCACAGAATACTTGTCAGCTCTTACTGGTACAGAAAACAGCGGATATTTCCCCAACCAACACGAAGACTTCATTTCTAATAAGTATTTCTTAAAAAGAATGAACACACGCTTCTAAGTGTTGCGTCATCTTGCCATAATTAAACTTCTTTGGACTTTGTTGTTTTTTGTAAACTGGATGAAGTCAGTCATTTGCCATGTTGACCTTTATATAACATTGTACGCAGAAGGATTTGATATCAGGATTCGCTTTGTTACACCGCTCTTGACCGATCTGTGGACTAACTTCAGGAATCGTTGCCGTACTGGAAGAATGCCAGCGGAAAGCAAATCTTCTGACCCACGAAACTCAGCGGTTGCCTGCGGTAACTGAGCTCGACCCATCACGACTGCTACTTCCAGTGGATACCTGGGAGTGCTCCATAATGGCCATCTTGGGACACGCAGAGAAACTCCTGCTTGCAAGCACTCAACATTTCTTTGGGGAAAGAAGAGAACGATAGTTGAAGCATAGTCGAAATATAAATGAACAATATTTTTTGTTTATTGGCGAGCTTACATGCGGTTGTTACAAATCTTTATTATGGCTGACGTCTCGGCGGTTTCGCTTTCATCAAAGCCACGATGATTCGAGTCGAGTGTCCATATCACTTATTCTTCATTGTTTTGTTGTTCTTCCTTGCCGTCGCATCGAGGCCGGACCTCAATGTTTACATTACTAAATGCCAGTCAAAATTAATCCGACCGTTGCAGGACGGATTGTCACCAAAGAAGCAAATAATTTCGGTCGACAATTATCCAAGAACCGTCCTACATTATGTTAAAGTGGAATATGAGATCGGATTACTTCAACATGGCTACAGTCCTCTATCTTAGGGCAGGGCTGGGGACGCTACTTTATTCGTACTGTGCTTCACTCTAGTTGATTTGTCTCAAAGCGATGGGAACGAAGACTAACAGGGTACAACTACTGTGGACATTCGACTCGAACCATCGTAGCCTTGTTGATGGCGAAGCTGGCTAGATGTTGGCCGTAATAAATATTTGTAACAACGCTGTGTAAACTCGTCAATAAACCAAACATTGATCATCCATACCGAGCCTCAGTGAAGATCTGATTTGAAAATAAATGGACATCTGACGTACTGTAATCATGTCATCTTTTAACCCCTCCATCGAATAGTGTGACTCAAGATCAAAACGACCAAAGTAAGCAGCACGTTCCGGAAACATGGCTTTCAAAGCAAGCACCGATTCGCAACGATACGGTAGACGGCATGCTTCGTTAGGACAAAGCGGTGGTGTATCTGAACGTTGATAATGTTGCACAATAAGACATTTCTAACAGTCATCTATGGTGAACTTACTGCTATGTTCGCATTCATCCAACGTTTTTGACAAACAATTTATACACACTTCATGTTCGCACTCCATTTCAGAGGGAAAATTACGAAGAACTTCGCCTTCGCAATCCGGTAGTCCAGAACAAGGCGTCTTGATCTGAAATATAGCATGTTAAGTCAGAACTGCTTAATGTCGTCAACCATTGATTGAATCGGGGGAGAGGTACTAGCAATGTTACCATTTGTCTCCTCACACCGCTCCATAGCTTCTTCGTGGGCTATACTCGTTCAGCTTACAGGGGTTATCTCACGCGCATTAAGTCGTAGACCATTTAAAGTTACTCATGCAAGCGATAAAGTAGTCACTGTTAGCTGGGGGTTGCTGTGGAATAGATCCAACCTGGAGCAGGTTGCCGTATCATAATAAGGGATTATTTCAATGTTTGAGCAATCTCAGGATGGGCTATGACCTGAGAAAGGATAAGGCACTCGGCGTTAATCAGTCTTCGAAAGAAGGTGATTCTGTTTGTATCCGTCATATATAATGAATAGTGATTGCACACTGATTTATCAAGTCAGTGCTCTTATACTGACAGATTACTCTAGCACCAATTTGGAGACCACAGAGGGACGAAAGGCTTCGTGAGCCGGGGCGGGGGAATGTGCGAATCGTACTTTCTTGACTACCAACTACTTGTCATAAATCGCAGTTCTACACCGAAAAAGAGCAGAGAGAATGTGGGATGACATAAGAAAATCACTTAAGAATGAGTAGGAACCGAGAATACAAACCACAGGAGTGTTCCGCTTGCCTTTCTTCGATTTCGAGCCGCCTTTTTGAAGGCATTTACCGGGAGGGCACGTCCCTTTGCCGTCAGTCCATTTCTTAGCACATGGCTGGCACATATACACCTACAATAAAAAATGACTACTCACCAACAGAGAGCGTGTTCTATTGGACTTGTCTATCTTCTGGAACGTTTTCTACTGATTTGTTGTTCACACATCCTAAGAGAGTTTCATACAATTCAATACAGCATGGTCGCTTTGAATTAGGTCGGATTGCCATCTCATTCTAGTGAACATTTACATTAAAAAAATCAATGAAATGAACAAGAAAGCATGTTAGTATGGTACTGCAGGTCGCGTTTACCGAACAATTCTTTAGCAGAGCACTATGGAGTAACTGATTGTTATCAATGAAGATTTGCTCACAAACTAATAATGTCCAGCCGAAGGATCGCGCTTCCTTTTATCGAGTCAGTGGAAGTACTACTAATGTGAAACATATGGATTATCAAATTCTCTGTGGCATCAGAAGCAGCTGAAAAGAAAATGCATAGGGACGCAATGCATTCTGGACTTTGCACCACACCCAAACCCTGTACTCTACTCGTGCGTAACATAGAGTGCACCTTAGGCGTTATGTGTTATATATAGCGGATTGCTACGCGTATACTTCGAGATATTTAGCAAGGTTAGCCTTATTTGTATTCTAAGGACTCCATATGAAGCGCAACCAACGAATAAAATCAGATCCATGAAAGAGGTCTGTGAGGACGACAGCCGCAGAATCTTCGAGGTCCTGAGAAAACACTTTACACCATTCCTGGTATTTTATGAAAGGGAATTCTGACATTAGGGGCGGGTAGCACAGTGGTGGGCACTCCGACGATCACTAACTACGATACTTGTTCGATATCGCATCGGGCCCATCTGGTCTCCTCATCCCTTCGGGGTCCAAGTGGGAACGTTCTAGCTCACCTATCTCAGGACTCTAGGGAGAGTCGACTCGACCAGCATTCAACGACATTTATGATGAAAGGAAAAAATTCCCATTCAGCAGCCAAAGCCACGCGTAAAAGTTGGTAGACCTTCGTGGATGATGGATGCGAGGAAACGAATCGAATGTGGGACGTGCTGGAAGCACACAGTTGATGTGAAGGACTTGGTCGACTAAAAAAAAGGTTTGACATTATCTACACAATACGGTCGGCTTTACTGGGAACAAGGCACCAATTGTGGATGAAGGAGTACTCGTCTTTTACTTCAGTGCTTTGTGATTGTAAGTGCACTGCGGCAGTTAAGCCTTTTCACCACTCCGACCCGATTCTTACCGAGAAGAATCGCAAGAAAAGCGAAATGTGATCAAGGTCACCAACGAAATCGTTCGTCACTGGTATAAATCATCGGGATACACAGCTCTGAACTCTCAGAACCAAAAGCAATGTTTCGCTTAAGCCACTGTTTGACCTGAGTCGGACCTTCACCATCCGTTAGATAGGGTAGCGAATAATAGTTCTTCACTAAGCGAATGCTCTGGTGATGAATAGTTCCACTGCTGCCCCCACAAAGATCTCACGAAATTGATACTCCATCAATGGATTTGAAGACGTGACTTTAGATATTTTGGGTTTCAGACACGGCAAAGCTTAGGTTACTTAATTTATGGTTCATTTTGATCGCATACTAGGATATTAGAGAATGTTGTAACGTTAGCCAATCCCGCAGTTTGTTGACAAATAGCTCGAGGACGATGCAACAAGTCACAGCAATGGAAAAGAAAAACTTCCATAGAGAGTGATTATCAGCAACACAACTCAGGTCAATGCACATACCACTAATTAGTGCCGGCTTTTAATGGGTTTACAAAAAAAATGAATGCAATCACAGATTTCGAACAGCCAGGAAGGACATCACTTATCTCCCATCAGTAGCTTGAATTAACTCTAAACGTCAAATTCAGTTCCTAGTAGAATGTTACTTGTCTACGTTCACCTGACAACACGGAAGGGCAACCATCTTCTCGATTTCGTAACATGCTCGACATGGTCCTTCACATGGCTCCAACTCGTCATCTTCGTTTAGAGGTGCACCACAACCACCAACCGGGCATTGACTATTGTTCCTAAGAAATTCTATATTGCCCAAAAATACCACTTCGTGAGAGAATGCTCGCTGCTTCATTTATAACTGCCTTTCTTCTACTTAGTGATTGAATGTCATCTAAGATAAGGTGCAAGTGATTCGTCACTAATGGATTTGTGATAGATGATTTCAGCTGCATGGGTAAGATTTACAAAACGTTCACTAAGCACTAGTCACTGAACCCTCAATACGATATATACTCTGTGTATTATCAAATTGCTACTTAATAGTAGCGATTGATATCATGTCAACACTAATGAAGAACGAAATTAAACAGACGGATTTTACATAGACGTTCAACTCCATCGTCTAAGAGCAGAACGTCCTAGTGCAGCATATGGCAACAATTCCAAAAGCAGCACGGAAAGTCCTAGCGAATATGTGAATTCGCTCTCTGGTGAGGCGACAACAGTTCCTTCCACGGCGTTCCAGAAGGACTAGCACGTGGCCGCGAAGTAGAACACCAAGCTCGTCCCTCATCTCCAAGTGCTTTAGGTGTTGTTTTCTCTGGGTGAGCAGCAGTTGTCACTGAGAACCAGGCATCTGGGCATTTGTTAACGCATCCTCTAGCTGATATGGTTTCCATCTAGCCGTCATTACTTGGGAGCCAAGTGTAGGTGCCACTCGACGGTGGAGAGATAACAAACTGATACCTGTGCCAATTATCATGTGGTTATACCGAGATGCTGTTCTATGTGGCGTTAAAACTACCCGTCGTGGAACTACTGATTAGACCAGTGCAGTTTTGTGGGTTTGACGGCAAATTTTTTTGTGGACCAAAGCTATTTCAAACAGCAAAAAAAACCTTTCCTCGCATATTATATTAATTTTTTAGCTGGCACACATTTTAACCGATAAACAGCTAGATTTTTTGGAGAGTAGTTGATACTTTGGGCGCGTGTGGCGCAGTGGTCGGAGGCGCCCCCGTAACACACGTGCAATCGATCTCCGCGCCCATGGCCAACGAAGCCTTCCATCCCTTCGGGCTCGGCAAACTGGTACCAGACTTGTCTTGGAGGATAGCAGTACCGGCTGGATACATAGGTAGGGCACCGCGAGTTATTGTAAAGGCCAGATATGCATTGAATCACCTTCAAACGATGCTTAATGAAGTCGAATGCATGACGCATCTCTCAGGGGTTAATCAACGCGGAGAACTTCATCCTCTTTTATGAGCTTTTAGTTGATGCCTAGCATAGCAGTGCGTTTACCGAACTGGTTCGCTATACTGACGATAGCCAAGAACACTTCATTTCTTCTGTAACGACGAGCCCGTTAAACATTAGGGGCGCTTCACCGTCATAAAAAGATTAGTGATAAAGCTCTCCCCTTTGATCTATTGCTGAGGGATGCGCCATGCATTCGACTTCACCAAGTAACGTTAGAAGTAACTGAACGCATATCTGGCGTATACAGTGGTTTACGGTGGACTAATCAAATCATTGCTGCTGTTCTAGCAGACAGGGCTGATAGGAGTTTGCCGACCCGTGAATGGAAGAACTTGTGGGCTAGGGGCCCAGAGTCTCAACCAAAAACCACATATGTGTTGGGGGGGGCACCTCTTACCGGCGTTACACCTGACCCTTATCATCATATTCGCTATAAATTATGCAGAGTATTAATTATACTCCAAAAACATTCTCCACAGTTGTTTTCGCAAATGTGTTTTTCTCACTGATTGGAATAGAAATGCATGATCCCCAGATAGTAGAAGTCCACTTATGATATTCCCCCGTCCATAAATGCTTACGTTTTGACAGCTGCATCAAAGCACTGTGCGCACAGATCGTGCTGGCATGGTGTATGAAAAACGTCGCCAGCGATAGCAAGTTTTCTTAGACATCGATCGTATTCGCATGGGTTCCAACGGATGTCCATCGGTGGCACTAATGGAGAATAACAGTGCATAGCTGGACAAATCTGAATGATATGTGCAACCTTAGCGACAGCCACCGAATAACACATAAACATAGACTGACATGACATACACAAAGTGCAGTTATACAAACTTGATAAGCTCATGAGCCATGCGGAAATAATAGTTTGGTTTTCTTCGTGCCACTGACGACTATCTAATGAAAAGCAGCAGATAGCTGACTAAGAGCTGTTTGTATGACTTATAAGCGAGCTGACCACCAGTAGAAGATGAGTAAATACGGTTCTAAGAGCCATCACTAGTACAGTCGCCGAAACGTCTAAACTCGACGGTTTGATTTTGATGAAATGTATAAACATGCCTTGCTGGTTTTTCTGATTTTTTGTTGGCATTTCAAACAGACGACGTGTAAACATGGTACTAACTGAACAGCATCATTACACTTCACACCGGTACGACAACTTGCACAGTAAATGGACATCGCCTTGAGAAGCAGTGCCCACTGCACTTAAGAGATACGATGGAGGAAATGAAACCGACCGCTTGACATCAGTTTGAATATCTACTAAACAAAGGCTTTAAGATTCCGATGCTCTTTAATGGTAGTAAACATTTTCAATTTCTCGAAGTAGATGCCGGAGTTCCTTTATAGTGTAAGCCTGGAGAAGCCGAGATAGCCGCATATTGGAAGCGTTGTGGGTGGCTGTTGACAGACATTGTGGCTGCGATGAAGTTCATGATAGTTTTGGTGAAAAACTTTAGGACTTTTTCGTAACAACATGAGAGATTCATGCATTTCTTCATGTCATTAGTTTATGTTCAATGTAATGGGACACGGAAGTTGATTGTTCCTGTTTCTGTAATGACATGGGCGAAGTCAGGCAATGCATAACTTAGTGCTTACCATCTCAGATGTCTTGTTCAGCTGTTAATCTTTAACGAAAGTGACTTCACTAGTTCAAAAATCCGGTAGAAGCGGCTAGTGGGCCTTGAGAGGCCTTTGCTCCAGAAAGTGAACAAAACCGGATCCTAGTTAAGTGCCAGAACACGTTCGGCGAAACCTCGAATCATTTCCGACAGGATTGGTTTTAAAACATATTCAAAGAGAACTGAATTCTGTACCGCACTCAATTTCGCCTCCGAGCAAAGAATATCGTCTTTATCTGGATCCTGCTTTTGCGAAAATTTTAAGACTTAACGCATTAAAATTGGAATTAAGGGAGACCTTTCGCGGCTCTTCTCCCCATGTTATGAGTTTCTAGAACTTCCACCATTATATTCATTCTTCTCATACCAAGTTTAGAGATTTTCGAATTCCCGCATGGACGACCTGTCATCTTATCTCCTCACTGACATTTTAAACGATGCAACTAACGCGAGGTTAGTACAAAAAAGTTTTATAGAGCTAACGTTTCGGCGCGTTCACCCTCGCCTCTAAGCTGGTCGTTCTTGCGATAATAATATTCGCTGTTGCATCTATTCGAACTAGAAGGAGCACCGCTCTCATGTGGAACCCTAATCCAGCGGTGACCTTTTGTACAGGACGGATATGGCGGGCAATGCGTCCTGTGGCACTCGATAGGCACATAGCGTAGTTGCGCATTCGAGCGGTTATCATTCTACTGGATCCAATTCGATATGACTACGAACACCAATATCGCGACAACGACTAGCTTCGGACCATCGATTCCGACCATTGCGGCGCCTCAGAAGGGGAAAGCGCCGAATCGTTAGTCGTATAAAAGTTATTTATATCAATCTCATGTGAGCTGAATCACGTAGAAAATTATTGATTATTCTTCCCGAGGTTCAACGAAAGCCAGAATGATAGTTGGGCGTAGTTTTCAGTGGAATAGCGAGATAGCCATGCTAAGGCGTTCCTAAGCCTTCACCACTGATCAGTCACTATCTTTGCTAAATAGAAGTATTTGAGAACAGGACTTCTCCTGGATAACATCGGTCTCTACCGTTAGTCGACCGAGCGTCCTATAGACAAGCCGATCCTATTATGGTGAACTTATGAACAGTGGGTTATTCTGATATTACAAGACCAAGTTATCTCGAGCAAAAGGAGTTAAGAAATTAAGCTTAAGATCATTTTTTGTTTCTGGAGAGTCAACGACGTGCTTTCACAGAAATCGCTGGATTTTTTCCAAGAATTCCTTGGTCCATATTTGTAAACGTCAATGATAATTAAAGGAAGCGTTTTAATACTACGACTTTTCTCCACCTGAGCTAGATGGGAAACCCCGCCTGGTCACTTTTTAATGAATGATCGGGACCCTGTCGGCAAGCGTGATTGAATTTTAAGACAGTTTTGGAAAAATTAAATTTGAATGAACGCAGTTACTAAAAAAAATGGCAAAATTAAAATTCATGAAAATTTTATGAACCTAGTAGTTAATCCTATCTACTGTGTAATGCCTCTGTAGTCCAGATAACTCCGGTCAAGTTCTTCAGCCTAGGAAAATCTCTGATATGTGGATTTATTTGAAGGATCTTCAGAAATCCGATGCCAATATATCTACAGCGTACTGAGCTACATTTTTTTACGGCACTGAAGCTAATTCACATTAAAAATCGCTCTTTAATTCGGCCTAAAAAGGATTCTTCTCCTGTTACTCAAGATTACTGTTGTTTTCTATGAGGCTGAGATAATCTTAGGTAGAAAACTGGCTGAGAGAAGTACGAAACGAGGGCACCAATGGTGTCGTGCGCAACAGGTGAGACCCTGGAAAAGAATAATCGTAGGTTCCATTTGGCCTTGAGTCCAAGTTTCGCAAATATCTCATCCTAATAGTGGTTTTATTTCAGATCATACCCTGCCGCGAAAAAATAACAATAAGGGGTAAATAAAAAAAATAAAAGAGTAAATAAAAAAATTAACATCGCGATTGTTTTCAGCGTCTGCAGCAATGTACAATGGTTGTTTGACTACGATACCGTGCAGCCATAGATAAAATTAAATAACTTTATCAACTCTCCTCACAATGTACAGGTACATCGTATCTGATGAAAGACACCGGTATTTCTGGCAAGAACCTCCGATGGCGGTATGGAAACTTTTGGTGTTTTGGATCAGATGCATGTCGATGATTCAAATGAGTGTCAGTGAACAATAATGGTGATGATAATAATAATGACAAACAGTCTATACGCACTATACTAAGTAGAGCATGAATAGGAAAATGTCTGAACTTAGAAAGATCTGAGGTGAGCTCTAAATTGAGGCAAACGATCATCGCAGGTCACCCTAACAACGTTAATGATGTTTAAACAATTTCTGATATGGCGCTGAAGTGCCGGAAAATGTGCGAGCATGGGCGAACACGACAAGCACGGCGAGCAAACAACGAAGTATGGACGATCGTTGGCTGGCTTAGTCCTCCCAGGTAAGAGTGTGACGATTACCAACACGCAGCTGACAATTTCGTTTACCGTACCAGTTCACGTAGGCAAATTCAGCGTCAGAAACAATGGAGTTGAACCGACCTCCGAACTTTGCTGATGCATCAGCCTCAATTTTTCGAGCTGCATCCAGGTTATCCTGAAACGTCGACATTTATCAACACTTCACAATAAGGTCAAATAATTTTCAAATTCTAAAGATCCTTAAAGAACGTTACGCGTTAACTGATAGATATCTTTATTCCAGCGAAAATCCAAAAATGTGTCTTGTGCATCCTCTACGAAATACGGCTGTGTTTTTCTACTTCATGCCTCTTGCTTAGGTGTAAATGCGTTTGTAATGTTAAGTACGACTGCGCTACTACTCCAAGACCATTCACTTCCTACCTTCTCGGAGAGCAACGCTGATTCGACAATAGCCTTTAGCTCTGCGTCTTCACAGTTGCCTCCATCGCCCTCTTCACTCGTATAATCAACGTCACTCGCTGGTGGAGTAGTAGTCTTCTAAAACCCCTAACTATTGATTAATTGTTGATCTGTAGCCAACTTGTTTTGTTATAAGTTGTTGACCATTGTTATAACACGCGCATCTAGCACACATGGTTAGTGAATAGTGAAAGGTTGTTTCATGTTAACCACATTATAAATGACGATAGCAGTATGTGATTCTTCTAATAAATATATAAGTCTAATTGAACTTACACGAGCCTTAAGCGTTTCTCTTAGAGCTTGTTGCTCTTCGACTATGTCATCGTAAGTAGATTCCGCTAAAAAAACAGTGCGAAAGTTTAATTTGTTTGTTATCAATCGAGAAGTTGGAACGTACGCTTTGAAGTATTAATGTCCGTCGTTGATGTTTCTGGCAGCAAGAAATCCGGAGACCCCAGAGGAGATTGCTCAGGAGGAATACCCTGTGTTGAACTGCTACATGAAATCTTTACTAAGCGACAATGACATGGTTATTTCTATGAAGTCAACAACTCAGTTAGGATTCCCAGGATGGACTTTCTTTTTAACCTCGGCATTGGATTATGAATTCGTCGTTTTCTCTCTCAGCAATCGCGAGGTTGTTAAATATCATACGTTTACTTCTATACAATAACGCAAATACAACACAGTCGTAGCTGACGTTTCGGCAGAATCGCCTTCTTCAGAGCCGCTTTTTTTTCACCTGTCTTCCACCGAGGAAGAATAGCCGCTCAGAGTCGTCAACCATATGCGATTGCTGAGAGAGAAAACGACGAATTTAGTTAGGATTTCCGTAATAAAGCGCCACTTGCGCTAATTCGTCTACTCATCTCTTGCCAAACAAGGTATACTACCTCCTAAATATCGCTTAAGTTCTTCATGCAATACTGGCTGAAAAAGTGGCAAAGAATTACAACAACAAGTATTTCAATTAGTGGCAATTCCACTTTTTTAAAAAACGTTTTCTTACCGAAAGCGGCCTAAGGTAGCCAGGTTCTATGCGTTTTGGCTGAGGACCTCCTAGTAGACCTTGTTGGTACGGAGCACCTCCAATATCACCACCTTTCAGAGGCTTCTGATACGGTGCTGGTCTTGGTTGCGGTGGAATCACAGGTGGGCCGACTTGGTAGGCGCTCTTGCCAAGAGGTGGTCCTGCTGGGAAGGTGCCTCCAAAAGCTGGCCCAGGCTGATAGATGGGAGCTTTTCCTCCAAGAACGGGTCCAATTTGGTAGGGTACACTATACGGAGCCTAAAATCAAGATCAGATTATTCTCCAAGAATGTCAGAACACCCAAATTAGATTACTGCTGAGCGCTAATAACCTGCTTTTTGCTACATCAACTTTATCTAATGCGTGCGTTTCGAAAAAGAAAAATGAACTTGAAGAACTGAAAAAAAAATGAAAAAAAACTTAGCTGAAATAAAATTTAAAGGTTTCAAGAAACTGAGAAAAATTATGGCAAATTTGAAAATCATTGGAAGAACATTGGTAATCAATGCGTAGCAGATACACAGGTGTGGAGTTACTGTGAACGTTATTAATAGGACGATTAACTGCAACCGTGTAAAAATTTAGCCATAGTATTAGCTAAAATATAACATGTAAGATTCTGACGGACAAGCTAATACTTCAGAATTGTGCTCTTGAAATACAACACTAGTGGTCTGAGACATTGTTTTAGACATTGCAAAATAATTCCTTAAGAAGAAAACCAGATTTCACACTCCTACTATTGCAACTGCAATTTAGAATTAATGTATAACGTAATCTACATATGTTTTGTGAATAAATGGTAATCAATTAGGTTAACGAACAACGAACCGGTGGTGGTCGTGGTGGAGGTGGTGGTGGTGGAGGTGGTGGTGGTGGTGGTGGTGATGGTAGTGGTGGAGGCACATATTGAGGTGGAGGTGGCGGAGGTGGTGCTGGAGGCGCATATTGAGGTGGTGGAGGAGCGAAATGCGGAGGTGGAGGACCAAAGCTAGAAAATGTCGCATTACGTCCTCAAAAAATTAGAAACAATAATAGTGAACTGTCGTCAATCACGTCCTATCCAGACTTGAATTTGGGTATACACTTGCAATAGTAGATGTGAACAGCACAAAAACATCCAAATTGTTACACATTTGCCTATTCCATAGAGGTTTAAAGGCTGTTTGAAGGACAAGTAAAAGATCAAAATGAACGAGAGGTTGCTGGGGAACGCGATTTCGATCCCCCCAGGCAATTTCGCTTATCAGTGCATTTAACGGGCCGATTAATCACTGTTTATCAAGGACATTGCATCATTCGAAGCCCGTTATGACCCAATTCACAAGCGCTGATCAATTTCTTCATCACCAGAAGGGAATTCTTTGGTTACGTCAACTGTTCATAGAAGGAATGTCAATTAGATTAAAGCTTTCGAGTTCATCTCGTTTCTTTTCGGCACATTAATAATAATAGAATTGGATGGGTTTAGAGCTGTGTAGTTTGTATATAATGATAGTCTCTTATTTGATAGGTTGCGTTACTCTACAAGCGGCCAAAATTTCGATCGAACCATGAACGAGGCCTTCCAAGTCATGAGAAACACTTGATGAGGTCGATGACATAGTCGGCCGTACTGTGAGCATTTCATATGGTTGGGCATTCGAAAGCGGAATTCTTTATTAGAGAGCAAGATTATACTCATCTAAAACAAACACTGGAATAAACACTAAGATTAAACACAAAACCTAAGCACTTAATACCTGAACATTTAAAATAAAATTTTAAATGTGGTCAATTGCATTGAAAGAGTGAAGGAGATCGATTTTTCTCTCGCCGACTTCCGACGTTCAATTAGAATAATAAAGTGTAAGTACACCTAAGAGTGAGTGTTGCACGTGGTAGCGGTGCCGATCACCACGAGTATGGTGCTCGTCCGATCCTGGTCCGTGCTCACCAAGCCTCTCATCATTTAGGGGTTGGAAAATTAATATCGGACTTCTCTGAGAAAAAGTTCACAATCTCTAATCCAAATAGGAACGCTCTAACTCTGTTATCTCATCACTCCAGGTAGAGGGGAGTCGACCAGCATTCAGCGGCTTTCAAAACGAAAAAGAACATTCTTAAGCAACAGCCAAAGCCACACGTAAAAAGTTGGAAGGTCCTCGTGGATGATGAATGCGAAAGAATGAGCCGAATAACGGAAGTGCTGTGATCGGCATATTAGATGTGAAATACCGGTCGTGTAAGAAAAAGTACAGTTAGCGCCCCTGGCAAAGCACTGTAAACTAACATCGCGCCTCCTATCGTTAGAGACAGTCAGTATAAAAGATGCTATTTCTGCACTCATCCTTTCCCTCGCTCAGCTACAACTCACTGGTCTCCTCAGGCGTGCCATGAAGATAAACGGTTGCTCTGCTGGAGTCAATTTTTTTCACTTGATGACAAACTGGATTAAAGGTGATGAAGGTGATGTTGGCGTATAGAACAAATTGTAGACAGAACCTTTTCAGTGCGCAGCATTGTAGTTCGTAGCTACATCTGACACCTATGGAAAGGTTACATTTTCTTCAGGGACAATCGCTGAGTATTATATCACATCTAATCCGTGTCATGGGATGTTGTTTTAGGGTACTATGACTTACCATTCCGTTCACGCTCAGTTACGATGAGAAATACCGATCATCGACGCCAACTGTCACCATCAGGTTCACTTTTTTTTAGTCGAGCTGCATCAAAATACACAGTCGCGTTCGGATTGCATCCAGCTAGGTATCGTATTGGATCGTCTTACGCATCGAATTCATAATGAAGCAGGTTTTTATGTCGTGACAACATGACAACATTATTCCAAATAAACGCGTCTTATGAGCAACTGGAAAACATCTTTTCAGCAGGAAGTTCATGCGACATCAGAGCAACGCAGTGAGCTGGCGATAGAATGACCACGATAGATGTTAGGTGAAAGTGCTAGCAAGTAATTGTTTTTAATCGCCACCGCGACGAATTCCGTCAACGAAGCCATTACTCCGCAAGACGACATTCATTGCAGTAATACATACACCTAAAGCAATACGACTGAATACTAATACGGTGCTGATTTAGACGACTTTGTTTGACCAGAGTGAACTAAAATGATTCTGCTTAGCATAAAATATACTGGCATACTTTTTGTAAACTTCACCTTAGATGAAACAGCCAGTATGAGAGCTCACAAAGTCCCTAAACGTTTTGATGTTTACGCAATCTATGTTGAAAATAAGGATACTTATGTGCCTTGGTGTGATCATTGGTTCCAGTGTATCTCCCCTTTCCCATCTTTCCTTCTCCCTCTGTCTTTCACACGTGGTCAGATCAACGAGTGATGTAAGTCGAAAGTGCGCCAGATTTTTAAGTAAATGAATCGTTATCAAGGTGTTAATGACAAAACAAATGCAGATATGATGGCGCTTTCAAAAAAATGAAACAGTGGAAGAGATCATATCGCTATGGAAACTATTTGAATGAAGATATCGAAAATATGGGCTCAACGGTGACAAAATAACGCGCTGAAGTAATACTACTGTAGTTATCTGATCACGTGTCGATTGAAAACAGCTAGCCATATACATTGGATTTGATGAATTCGGGGAAATGATCCGTACATTTAAAAGCTGACGTCACCTAGGATATTCACTTAGAAACGACCACTCCTTCGGCACCTGTAGTAGAGAGATTCGTCTTTTAAGAAATGCTCATCGCAGCGAATGCACTTGAACCGGATTTAACAGCGCGAATCTGAGGAGGATATAGCACGTGGGCGACGAAGGAGAGAAAAAACACGAACGACATCCGTTTGGTGAAATATTAGCAATAAATTAGAGCAACATTTCGGCGGGCGATTCTGGAGCAGAAGCGAAACGGACACCACGAAAAAACCTATTGAACTCATTAACCTAGAGTTTTCAATGAAGTTTCTCGTTTCACTGTTTGCATACCAACGGAGATCACCAGGCGGGAAAGCTGGCTACGGATTTGTTTTTGCGATTCGCTAAAAAAACTCAAAGACCAGTAAAGGAGTTGAATAGCAAATCGTTATGCTTTTGGTCTAGTACAGTCCGTTGTCCTAGAGAGACTGTCGTCGTACTGGGTTCACTTCTTCTAGTCAAGTGCTCTTATTGGTGAGTAAGAGATACCTATTGCAAGGATTCAAACGCCACGAGATACTCCCCAGTAAGACAAAGATTACCGAAATTTGAGTGTAAAATGGAGCCAAACGAAACGTTACGTCTTTGTTTCGAATTGCCTCTTCACGACGAATTACGGGACGTTTACCATCTAAGTGCTTGTTTGAATATCTAGTTTGTTGTTGCACTCATGGCGTCGATCGTTATTCACTTCTCCATGCGATGACACCACCGCTTTCGAAAAAAATTGTTCTTGGTTTAGAGCACTGCATAAGAAATGAAGGAAATCTCGTCTGTAGTATAGCAGATTGAAAAAAGACAACCTCAGTTGCAAGAATGAAACAACATTCTCTCAACAACAAATCGATGTGCTGAATTTCCTAAGCAATTTGCTTGCCGTTGAATGAAAATTCTACTCTACTTGTTCACCAGGATTTATCGACTTTTAAAGAATTGATCCCAAGTCACAAATACTCTTTCGGTCGCTAGCTATATCCTAGCTAAGGACGAACTTTACGTGTCCGAGCATCGCTTTAGCACCTTATTCGATAGGGACTTCCGGTGATTCGTTCATTCTGATAGCACGATGTTATCGACAGTATTAGGGAAACAAAAAGTAGAGGAAATGATTAAATTAAAGCTGGTACTAATAAAAAAAGGACAGGAAGAAGGAGGTTCGTGCATGTGTGTCGGTTCCTTCGAAAAGCACGTCTCCTTCTGACACACATTATGTTTTGTACAAGTCAGCCGTAAACCATCAGCAACGAATGAAAAACAAACACTGCATAAATAAACGAACGCTGTTCGTATTCGAAGGTCAGAGCTGTTTGATTCAGCTGATCGAACAGCTTCAGATGCTGATGAGGCCTGACTAAAGGTGTGGGAGACGACATCAGGATTGAGAAAAGAGTGAGCGAAGAGTAGTAACTATGTAGATTGGGAAAGATGATCTGTTTTTCGTTTTTCAATACTCTACTGCAACACTTTTACTCAAAGCTGCATGGAAAACTAAAGGAATTACGAAAGAATCTATCCCATAGTTCCCAAAAAAACTTTGATAATTATGCCAGCAAATATTAAACAGAACGGTTTAGTGGTTATGCCTTCTCAGGCTACAACGAAAAAATCGTGTATTGAAGTTCAACTCAGTTGATTTCGTGAAGTGCTCGGTCTACATAGTAAAAAATAGTCTCCATATCTGTATAGGTCATTAAATGAAAGTAAATACATGAAATTTTGCCCACCTCGGAGGGTGACGACACTGTGGACCACCAGAACAAGGCGGTGCTACAGGACAACAAGGAGCCGGACCAGCGCCACCTAGATATGTATCACGGAAAATTATCATAGTAATAGAATCGAAAACAAAAAACACACTTAATTAACCGTTTCTTTCACTGTCTATTCTTTTCACAGCATCAAAGTTTTTCACGGATTCCGAACTGTATTTTTATCATCAACGTCAACTGAAAACTTCTCAAGACACGTCAAATCGGTATCTAATTACCATCTCTGATAGCTTCAAATCGTCTATGACGACAGATTGTCTTACAGTGTCAAACAAAGCAGCTTTGATTCAAAAATGCCACAACTGATATTTTGTCGAGTTCCTTTAAGGAAAACGATGATCAGAATAAGGTTAGTTCTTCGAAGAGATCAGATCTTGAACAAAACAACAAGGAGACCCAAAAATCCTCAGATTTTGTTACTAAACTCTTTAGATAGAGATAACCATAATGTTAGCAGTAAAATTACTAATGAAATTAGCCAGACATGAATCACAATTCCGACGAAAACTCGAAGTCTAAACGGCTCTCACCAATACAAGCCAATGTAGGTCCGATGACGTGTAGTAATACAGGTAGAAGAAGCATTGGCTTTTCTTAGGTGGTTGTACGAATGAAGATGATTTAGGCGCGAATGTTGGCGATATGCCGCAGGTTGAAGCCTTTTCTAGGCGCCGCCCGGATAGCGCCGCCCCCATACGGGGTGGGGGGCCTGCGAGATACGAGAAAATCCGGGGTGTTGGGAAGGGTGCTTATGATGACACTACGAGAAGTTAACCTTTTGACAGTGACGGCAAAGCTTTTCTGGCCAACCAGTGGTCATTCATTTAAAACACATAGTTGACCTTTAAAAAAAAGAAGTTTTAGAGTGGTTTAGGTTAAGCTAGAGACAAGTGGAGCATTTCGAGCACCATCCAGACCGACTAAATTTCGATTTGCCAACAATTCGACAAGCCTGGCTTGTTTGCAACATATTTGGGCTAGATGGTTTATCAATGCGAATTTTTCCTAATCGTCTCTAATTTGGTAACGCCAGAATCGTTAACTATGTGGTTCGCTAACCATACTTATCGTTCTCATTTGGAACAACATCACTAAATATCAATTAATCTGCACAATGAACTAGGTAGACCTTCATTCTTGTCTGCAGTTTTCACCTAGGCAGCATCCATATCGCCCAAAGAAGTCGATTAAGCAGCGTGACGGTGACTGATTATTACACTTTTGGCCTATACAACGACCTGCGAAGACCTACTGAGGTGTTAGGTGAGTGCTGCTTTTCTTATCCCAGGTCTGGTAGCAATTTGTCGACCACGGAGGGATAGCCGTTTGACACTCGATCGATCGAGGTTAGGGATCGAACCATGTGTATCACAGAATACCTTTAACCAAATAGCCTTCCGCATTCCATATACATGAAATATACCAAATAATATGTGAGCATGAGGCTTGAAAAGGTGCAACAGCAAGTGAGCAAGTAAAATTCTACAGTAATCCGTTTCAAAACTCAAAACCTACGAAGTTTTTCATTTAGATATGTACGGGCAATCTAAGAATGATGTTGGTTAGGTAACACAGTTAAAAAGCATCCAGGTGTCATTCTCGTCACCCAGAAAAACTACCCGTCACACTCACAGGAACCGTTTCAACGGAATTTTATCGCCAATCAAGCCTATCTGAGTGCTTCCGTGACGCTCGTAAGATGCGCTGCGAAAAATAAGACTAAACATGATTGATCTATTAACTTGAAATTCTACTCTGAAAAATAGCTTGATTCAAGACAAGTTCGTTTCCTGATGTTCCGATACGAACATAAAAGTCCACAATATCAAGGTATCACTACTAAAAATGAGCTCAGTGGTGCTACTCACAGGTAAGAGATGCAAACTGATCGGTTACTTTAATTGCTGTGGAACCGAATGGTATACTAAATTGTGGTTGGAACTATAAGAATTTTCAGATTTTGCAGGATTTTCCGTTGAATATTGCAGATGAGGGAGAGATTCTAAAGAAACACCAGAATCACTTCGGGAAAACCTGATCGCGTCAAGGATTATTTAATAGCCTGCGTTGGTTTTTCACTATTTCAACTGCTTCTAAAAGAGCATCTATCACTTTAGGTTCTGAATGTCCAGTTGATTTCATTGAAGATAACTGCTTTCTGTTTTCCTCCTTTGTTTGCAAAGTGGTTTAAATTTTTGACTAGACTATGTACCCTATGAAACACTTAGTACAGAACATAGTCCTAAGTCCTACAAATCCTTATTTACGGAAGGAGATTTATGTTTCGGAACGTAATTTTTCGCGCCTTTTCAACTGCTTCAAATTCTTTCACTCTTACTTCGTTTATTTTCTCTTTTTGTTTCAGTACGCACTTCTGAGAGTTAAGTCAGTTAAGCAGTACGCACTTCTGAGAACTCACTTTCCTTTAGGCTTATTTTTTTCTTGGAATTTCATGAAAAACGATGAGCGCTATGGCGATTGTTCTTTTTTTTAAAACGTTATCGAACGTATAATTAGGAGAAAAAGTGTTAGCGAAAAAAAATCTTGTATGATAAAGTCGGCCACGTCGTGTTCTGCAGAACGTTTGTCGGTTCGAAACTGGATCTACTCTCTAATTGATGTGAATTTCAATGGCCTTTGAAGCATTTGTTCAAGGACTCTTCGTATCTGGACATCGATCAAACCACACCTATGGTCATAAGCCAACCCGTCATCCTGCCTATCCCACCACAATCGACGACTAGCAGAACGCGCCATCAATTTAATCATTTCAAAATGTAGGGAGAACGGTAACGGCAGGAATGAACGCAAAAAACGAATTATGAATATGAATCCTGCTCCCAGCGAACAGCCAGCACAACGTCGTCTGAGACTCTTTTTCAACTTAAACATCGCAATAGGACGTGTTAAAGACACCACTGGGTGTAACTATGTATATTGTTTCACTGCTTTTTTGAGTGGGTGTTTGCGGTTTCATGTTAAAACGTTAAAAAGGCAAATAGAGCTACGACCATTGTGACACAATCGACGTCAGCCACAGCCCGAGGGCTGCAATAAGTTTTGGTAATCATGCTTAGATGGGCACCTACGTGCTAAATTTTGACAAATAAATAGCCGTAGATCTTATAAAGTATCACATTAGCCTGGTTTGGCGCTTCTCAGTGGCGCACAACGACTCAGAGCACAGTCCACCCCTAGCTGCACGGCTGAGAATTTGACATTTTCTTCCGGAAACTCACCTAGGAGTACACGTTTCCAACAAAAAAGATTGGCTGGCTACATTTGCAAGGGGGTCCTAAAAAAGTTGTCCACACCGCTTGTTTCATGGCGAAATGACGATTTTACGTGGATCTACTTTCCTTTCACGCGATGATTAACGGATTATGAGCCATGCAGTGACGAATATATTGCGAAACGGGTAAACCATTCTGTGTCCGCATAGAGGAATATTTCGATGGGAAACATAAACTTAAATAAATTAAGGTGAAGAAGGCGAAGTTCGCCGAATCATCAAGTTTTGTGAATAAAATGTGTAGTAGCAAACTCGTGTGTGCTTATGAAGAAAACCGCGAATATTCACCAATGCCGAGGTTAGTGGAAAGTCAGTCTTGGGAGTTAAACAAAATGTTTCACTGAGGATACATAGGGCAAGAGGGTATAACGGAGAAATTAGAAGTCACCATCATCACACAAGGGATCTAGAACATCAGCTGAGAAAACTCCCGAAGCATCCTGGATAAATTCCAGTTATCCAAAAAATGAACCGCAGGAAAGAGTGGTTTGTGCGTGGCTGAGCGCAGTGCGTGTCAATTTGACCTTTTCAGGGTCTAGGGATGGCGAAACTTCCAAGTAGTACAATAAAACCGCGTGTTTGCTCAAGAAGGAAAAAATTGGGATATTGAGCAGTGCTAAGGTCAATAGAAAGTAGATCCTGGAAATCACAACTAGAAGAACTATCGATTAAATAAATGTCAAATCGTTAGTAAATTAATTCATATTAGTTCCTCTATTTAATTTAAATGAAAAGGGTGCGTGTGGCGCAGTGATTGGAGGTGCCACTGAGACACACGTGGATTCGATCCCAGCGCCCATGGCTCACCAAGCCTTCCATCCCTCCGGGGTCGGCAAATTGGTAGCACACTTGTCTGGGAGGATAGCAGCACTGGCTCGATACATCGGGAGGCCTCTGCGAGTCATTGTAAAGGCCAGATATGCATTCAATCACCTCCAACGATACTTAATGGAGTCGAATGCATGGCGCATCCCTCAGGGATTGATCAACACCGACAGCTTTATCCTTTTTAGTTTTAAATTAAATGAAATGAAATCTTGGGAAGTACTAAATTTTATTAATGTCTGTCACATGAAAAACGACAGTGATCATTTCTATGATTTCGTCACAACTTGATAATGATCTTCCCTGGATGCCCTTCAATAAGAAGAATAGATTTCTGTGGCAACTTTATCTATCTTCCGTGCTGGAAGCACTTTTTTTCGTTCCATTGTTAGAAAAACAACAATAGCGAAGTAAGTAATAAAACATAAGTGTCCATAAAAGTATGACGAAATGTTACTTTCAAGCATTTGAGCTGTCAAGAGCAAAATTGTCCCGGAACTGATTTCTTCTTGGTTTTCGGAGAATTCAGGCAAAAGGATAATAATGCAAAGTATCACCTGCTGCGACTCAGGGAGTTTAAATTATTGGAAATTTAGGATTTTTTTTGAGTCTCTGGAAAAATTTTCGTGTTTCACTGAATTCTAATACCAAAACTATTACACTATAATAGACGACTATTAGTATCTAGGTTGTATAAAGTTGTGAATTTTATTCCAGCGATGTCACCCCTCCCAACTGTTCACCGCATCGTCGTGGCTGGGAGGCGTTCCTGGGTTATCAGGCTGCAATGTGCAGCTGGGGATTCATCCCGCCAGGTGGATCTCCCAGGCTGAGAAGAGAATGAGTCCGACGTTTCCATCCGTTACATCCCGCCTAAACCCATCTAAGAGCAAACTAATACAAGTAACCCCCCACCGTTGTGATGTCAAACTAGTCCCATGGTGGCTAATCTCCTTGTGATCCACAAGGACGGCGACTGGCTGCAGTGGTGACGATCAGAGGGCGGCTTCGGTTATACTGACCTCGGGACTCCAAAAAACCACGATGAGCGTTGCTGAGGATTTAAGAGTGTGCCGAGTGAGTTTCACTGGTTTGTCTTTATTTCAGGGGTTGTTGACATACCATATGTTACACGGTGCGGTAACTGCAACAATTTGTCGATCACTGCCGAAAAACTGAAGTATTTGAAGACCTTAGAAACTGATGTGCTTATAATGGAGGTGATTCCATTCTATCACTCTAGATATACTGTAATTTTTTTAAAATAATACTTTTATTCTAAGTGTTTTTAATCTAAAGACATTTAATGAAAAATGGTGTTTCAACGAAAAGGTTAAAATTTTGGAAAATAGCGCTGTGGCTTTTTTAGGAAATATCTATATATTTTAACCATTTTTATTTCTATTAATGCATTTCACAACGAACGTGGATGGAATGGTTAAAATCTCGCGTGTGCGAGTCGTTCAAGACAGTGCATGCGTTGAAACCAATGCATATGATGATGACTGGGTTGTAATCTCAGGAGGGGTTTTTTTCAGTTGCGTTGTGAATTCTACTTATCATTTAGTTTCGGAACACTAAAAAACGGCATGTTTGGATTTGGTCGTTTTTTTTATTGACAAACTGTGTTCAGCGAAAAACTGCTGGGTAATCACTTATGGCCACGCGCATACTGTAGGGCCATGACATTGCGGAATTTCTCAGCGAGACCGCCTCAACGAATGAATTGTTATGATCAGCTTCCAGTTACAGATTGACACGGTTTTTCGTCACTGTTTCATTTTCGACACGTAACTGGTCGAATCAGATCTGAAAAATGGCTACGGTTAACGCTAGTGACGTTGCAACACGCATCAACGTGGATCGATTACAGGGCCAAATTCAAAATGCATGATTTAACTACGAATGGAATGCGAAAAAAAGAATGGCATGATAGAAATAACGGTTCTCGTTCGTTTTGTGAGGTTCCACACATGTTCGCAGCGTTGGTAACGTGGAAAATACGCACAGACTTGTCTCACAAAAAACCATCATCATAAATAATGGTTTTCTTTTACATAGCCTTCCCTAAGTGTTCACCTTAGCACGTTTCAAATCAGTCAAATGTTTCAGGGAAACTTGTACCAGCTACCACAAGCCATTACTTTACGAATTACGACCTACGTTAAGGCAGCACACAGATACTTTACTTTTCATTTTAGAATAGTCTCAACTAGTGCAGTAGACTCCATTACCAAGTAAGATTCCAAGTAGAAAATGTCACCCTCTTGGCCACCTCAGTTCTTTGGATTAAATTTTTAGCACTTTCTTCTTCACCTCACACATAGGAACGAAGCTCACGAATTTCGTTCACTTTCTAATCGCTTGGTAGCTGAAACAGTGAAAAGGGAAGTAGAGAACAATAATGTTTTAAAAAAGCAACCATAATTTAACCTCGCCATTAATAGTCAATCTTGGATTATTAAGCTAACAAGAGGTTGATAAAAAAAGGTCTATTCGGCCAGCGCTTCGACGCCTTCGTCTGCATCAGAGTCAATGATTCGAGACAAGGATCTACAATGGTTCGTCCTTTCAATGCGGTGTCTTCGTCGTTGTATCGAATCGAATCTTCTTCATTGCAACACCGGTCGAATAAAGGATTATGGTACTGATTATTAGTGCCAACTTTAAATGTCAGTCGGTTTTTTAAACATTGCAACGCTCTTTCCTAGCAGATAACAATACTGCCAGCTGCGCGACGGGCTGTCTGGAGAAAAATAAATTATTATCAACGGGGAATCAGTATCATTAATAATTCTTCTGCATAAAAAGGCATCGCCGGGTGAGCTTCGTTCATTCTACCTGTGCCCCACTGAAGAAGACTCGCCTCGGTACGACGACAAAGACACTTGGTGGGAGAGACGACTGTGGACCATCGACTCGGATCATCGGCTCTGAAGAAGACGAAGACGTCGAAATATTAACCGAATAAAGTTGTTTATCAACCTCGTCTTGGTTCAACAGTACAAAAAGGTATGGTGGTAGAGTTAGTGACGGGTCTGATGATGATCAGAAACAATGACATGACAGTTTTATTTCCGGGTGTGTATGGTATTCACTTAGCGACGACGCTGCCGTAGGCGAACGATCCGTCACGATCATGGGCCAGTCGAAGCGAGATTCTTGGTCCATTTATTCTCATTCTTGGCGGTAATGAAAAAAAGCACCTTAAAGATCTGCGTGTTGATGTTGATGTCCTGTTTGAAGTTTATGACGAACAATGTGACGTTTTTTTGTTTCTCGGCTGTTAATTGCGCTCCATACCAAAACCACTTTTGACAGTTCGTCAAGACGGTCGACTTCGACAAAAAACTTACTATTTATTGATTTTTTTGGCATTAAATAATTTCAGGATGACTACTTCACGGATTATCTAAAAATTATGCTAACGCATGTTAACGATAACAATCACTATTTTTTCTTTGGAATTCCGCTTTACTTAGCCACTAAGTCCTACTTTTAAAAAATCCTTGTAATTGATCAGAAAACGAAAAAGTAATGCAACAGTGCAACAACATATCCTATGAATGAACATACACATACGTCCAGCAACAGCGTTCCACATGTGAGCCATATAAGGCTCGTATTCTGAGCAATATGATGTCATGAGCTTAAACAAAACATGAGTAATAACTAGACAGTTCTTAATTGATACTTTAGTGATCCATTTCTTTCTGTAGTTCTCCCAAAAGCGCCTGAGGTTTATCTAAAAATAGTCACCATAGGCAGTTTGTCACAGATGGAACGAAACTTGCCCACGTTGTGACTAGGTTTCTTCTAGCGGTCATGATTCTTAACAAGGGTAACTCTTGCCCAGCTCCCGGATGGAAATATCTGAAATCTCTTCCCTAGCTTGGATGACGCAAATGCGAAAGTGACCACCTGCTGTGAATCGTTGCTTGATATCCACGAACAGGCAACCTGCTTAAAAAGGAGACGGTTGTGATATATAAAAAGAATAAACGATAACACTTTCGGCCTTGGTTGAGCGCAGAGGGATGCGCCACACATCTACCTTCATCAAGCATCGTAGGTATTATTGAATGCATATCTGACGCATACAATGACTTACGATTGCCTAATAATGTATCACATAAGTGTTTTTTATCATCCTAGACATGTCTTGTACCAAATAGTAAGCTTCGAAAGAATGATGGACTTGTTGAGTCCAGGGTGCGGAGTCGAACCGATGGCTGACCTTAAGTGTATTCAATAGCATTCTAACCACTGTGCCATGTGCGTATGTGACGACAATATGCAGTTATAGTGTTATAGCAGTTTAGCACATCAACACCGCTTAACATCAAACTAACCAGCTGCTAACGTTTGCCTTCTAATGTTAAGGCCCTGAAGACGTCGATTGTGAAGGAGTGACTGTAATCTTGCTAAGTACTTGTTTTTTAAATGGCGAGCAGCTCATGTCTATAGGAGGGAACTATGTAGAAAAAAAACGGCGAACAACTGTATGAAGACGAGAACTTACTATTTATTTGTTTGTATAAACCGTCATAGCACACATTACAGATCTCAACAGTTCCCCTCATTCGGTCCGTTGTCTCGCATCCGTCTTCCACGAAAGCCTTCGGATTTGCACATCAGGTCGTCTGAGTCTGAGAGTCTTAAAAACATCATCTTCTTCAGAAATGTCGTTGGTCGTGTTTACTCTCCTTAGAATCTTCGGATAATTCTGCTAGAGTTTTCCCAGGTCTTCAATACAGGCGTTCGAACACTTATGTCTATAGGAGAGAGCTTACCCAGACAAATCCGCTACCAGTTTAAGGACTAAGAAGGGGTGCAGACTTGGTTGGCACGAAACAGGATCTATTTGTTCGTACGTGGGAACAAACAAATAGCAATATTATTATGAAAGAATATTAAGATTTAACTACGGTTTAAAGAGGAAAAATTAAGTAGAGGGCCTATTGGTTGTCTCAAGCAACGAAAACCAAATGGAAAACTAATCTATGACTAGTGTTTCCTCTGTTTGATTATGGAGGTGTTTGGCTGGATAGATTGCAGTCAACTAAACCATTCAGGCTATGAAGAAGACGAAATCTGCCCGGAAGGTCATCTTGTTTGTAAATAAAGAGTAAATTAACAACCTCGTGTTTGCTCATCAAGAGAACAGTGAATAACGTACAACATTTCTGAAAGCAATCCAATATTAACGAGGAAAAATCTTGTACACAAAAAAATAAGACCTAATATTATGTATGAGGGGACGGACAGAACAGTAGTAGTGATGTCCGTCATCACGACCATGATGCCAGTTCGATTTCTTTCCAAGCCAACCAAGCCTCTCATCTCTTCGGGGTCGGGAAAATGGTACCGGACTTATTTGGGGAACAAAATCACTCTCTGCAATCCATTTGGGAACGCTCCAGCCCGGCAATCTCAAGACTCCGGGAAAAAATTGCTGGATCAGCATTCTACGACATTCAAGATGAAATAGAAATCCTCAAGCAGCAAAGATCTTCGTGGATAATGGATGCGAGGAAACTAATCGAATGTGAGGAGCGCTGGGATGGGCGCAGTAGACGTGAAGACGGAGCAAATAAAATTAAAAAAAATACTATGTATTGTCGAATAATAAGTGAGTAACGTGGAAGAAAAACACTTTATGTTTATCAATAGTGGTAGAAATTTGCTAAGGAGGAGTAATCAATAACAAATATGATAACAACAAATTTCTTACTTTTCTTTAATTGCCCAAGAAATTTGAATCAATACCGAAAAGAGATTCGGCGCAATAATTAACTAAATGGTTAATATCACTCGGTAGGTGTGAAATTCATAATAAGTAGTTTTATTGAGCCTCTGAATGAGTCGTTTCGACGTCAGTGGACGGAAAAGAAGTCGGACCTCGGCGTCGAGACCTTGCCCAAAAATCCTATGCTGAGAATTGACGAGATGACGTTACACGCTGTTGCCCTTCGTCCCTAATCGTACAACAAGAATGTTTAGATTGAGTGAAAATTCAACGAAAACGACGACCACGGCTTAGATCCACTCATTACCCGGTTGAAGTTCAGCCCCTTCAGTGCCGATATAAGGTGTCATGGACAAAGAAAAGCGAGAGAGAACTGTATATCCTTAACCCATTGACCGGAAGCTACTTCATAGCTGCGAGCAATCTAGGCATATGTAATAAGAACCGGAGAACAGAAAAACGGACGACGATAACCAACACCGAATGCCTTGGACCGGTTTCGGAGACGACTCTCGCTCGGTTTAAAGTGGATTATTGGGGAACTTCTGTAAGACATGCCGATTTCGATAAGTATTTAATCACTCCATTAATGTGACCTTTTTGTTTTATGGCAAAAAGGCGTGGACGAGTGAGAAAATGCTTCGGCATGGACAAGCACATCAATCAACTTCAACGCCTTGACATCCTACATACATACAAATCTACTTTTTCTCGTCAACATTTAGCCCTATGCTTTGCGTCTTTTCATCTATCACTAACACATGCAATGCAAATCGATTTATGAGTAACATTAGACTCTACTAACGACGAAGAGGACGCATGTGGCGCAGTGATCTGAGCAGCCCTGCAACACACACATAGGTTAGGTCCACGCTCCAGTGGCTCACCAGTTCTTCCATCCCCTGTGAGGTTGACAAATTGGTACCAGACTCGTTTGAGAAGGTAGCAGCACTGGCTCGATACATCGGTAGGCCATTGCGAGTCATTACAAAGGCCATATATGCATTCAATCGCCACCAAACGATGCTTAGTGAAGTCGAATGTGTGATGCATCCCTCAGGGACTGATCAACGCCGAGAGCTTTATCTTTATCCTTTAACGACTAAGGATCTCGAATTTTTTGTAGAAATGTGATACATTGGACCGATCTCCAGTTCTGTACCGATTTACAGAAATCGCCATTTCTTATGATTCTATATCAATATCATAGTCACGACCTATGAGAGGATCAATGCAAAACAAGGTCAGATTGAAGATTAGACCGATCCAACTTGTTTCATGCAATGTGCATATGTAATTGCTTATATGATCAACTTCTCACAGATTTTTTGCTCTTTTCCATCCTTTTTAAACATCGTTTTCGTAAATAACAAATTAAAATCTCGTACTCAAAGGCTGTTGATATGATTTTTACACAGGAAACCTTGTGGAAGGTAATAGGGGGGTGCAATGCGATCTCGTTATACCAGCTTGAAGATCTAGACTATCGCCGTAGGTTTAGCCTTGACTTTAGGCTTAAGGATGCGGCGTTGGTGAATTCAGCACCATATCTTTAGATAAGGCGCCTGTGGCGCAGTGGTCGGAAGCGCACTGCACCACACACGCGGAATCGATCCCCCACGTCCATGCCCACTAAGCATTCCATTCCTTCGAGTCAGCAAATTGGTACCAGACTAGGGAGGATAACAGCGCTGGATCGATACATCCGTAAGCCACCGCGAGTCATTATAAAGGCCAGATATGCATTCAGTCATCGCCAAACGATTCTTAATGAAGTTGAATGCATGGCGCATCTCTCAGGGATTGATCAACGCCGAGAGCTTCGTCCTTTATTTTTTTCTTTAGATAGAGTTATGTAATCGACTTCGTAATCGCTCATTTAAGAGTTCTAATACTGACCTGGTGCGAAGAATAAGTTGAACCATTGACACCGTTGACACCTCAACGCATGAAAGCACTTGACACAGGTGCAGCGAGTGAAAGACGTGAGGCCTTAATCACCTTCAAACACGTCTATTTCTTAAGGGTTTTTCAACAGAAATGTATCTTCACGCCTGCTTATCTAGCCGCTTTCGTTTTCATTATAAGTGTTCCGTTTGAATTTCACTTTCCCGATGAGTTTCACCTTCCTCAAATGCGGCGACAAGAATAGCGACAATCAATCGAGATGGGTGTAATTTCTATAATTACATTGTGAGTTCTTCAGTAAATCACATTTAGCCCACCGTCGAAAGTTTAAAAAGTTCTTAAAGACGCCACGATTAGTGCTGTATTTAAACAGCACTTCTAACAAAATCCCTAAGCTCTCCTGCGATATTAACCACTCTCAGATATTAACCATCAATAGCTGTTCTTAAAGAGTAGGCAACGAAGTGTATTCTTTGGAGGTCGAACTAAACCACGTCTCTGGTACTCTCCAGTCGGTTCACTATGGGTATTTTGTCTAACCCTGTTAGAAGATGCAATAAAGGACGTACCCGTAAGCACATTCAAGTACGTATTCATGTGTTTCTCTACGCATGAATGGAACACGTAACCTAAGACACGTAGCGTGTAGACAAGGAAGGCACTTCATAAGGCGCCAGTGTCATGGAGCAACGAATAATGCTGTCAACTACTTATCCGACGTGCTGGGGATACGCTAGGCAACCTCGCTACTAAATAACTTAAAATCGCTTAGATGAGGGAGATCCATAGGATTAAATCTCATATCTAGCCCATTTCTGGCTTTTCCGAGAATTTCTGACTGTTTCCAGTCAACCTTTTCTGAAAAAGAAGTGGATACCACTCAACTTTTCCCATCGAGTTCAAATGTCACATCTGAAAAGAGTTATGGTGATTTATAAACTCATGGAGACTATGCTGCATCTGGAATCGCTTTGGAGATTTGGCCTACAATGAGATGCGAAGATTAGGGATTGAAAATCACTGACTGTTTCATCCTTGCAACCAAAATCTGCTCGAAATGTGTCAATCTTGAACGAACAGTGGGATTGGCTGGCGAAACCGCATGGATTTGATCAATGACCAGGCACCCTATTGTAACGAACCATTGCACCGCGTTCCGCAGTTGCATGTAGTTCCTTCCGGGAAAAGTGTCGCAAAAGAGATTTCCAAAATGTATGACATTTTGTAGAACCCCTCATGTATTGTTCTCTTATTTAACTGATCTTAGGCTAATTGTTTCAAAATTAGCTTGCGTGTTTCCGGATAGAGTGTGTGGTGTGGTTAAACGTCAACCGACAATAACCATGAATGTCTTTCTCCCTCTATTGTAGCGGATTGACTTCGTCATTTCCTTTGATAGTGTGCCACGTAGTCGACCTCACTCAGCATCTACAGGTGATTGAATGCATATTTCGTCTAAATGACTTACGATGGTATACCGATGTATCAAGTCGCTGTTCATACCTTTCGAGACAAGTCTGCTAGATAACCACACTGGGGGGAACGGAAGAATCGGTGAATCCGGAGCACACTGCGCTAGCTGTCTACTACACTAGAAAAATGTGTGTGGACGCGTTTTCGTGCGTTATGTGAACTGCATCTTGCAGATGATGACTAGTTAGGACGCTTCGATTCCACATCTGCTACAAAAAGCTCGGCAAGCTCTCTTTAGGTATACTCATAAGCGGAAAGATATGTACGGTTATTTTCTTTTTAAAAACACATGTCTCATACAAAAGTACTATCGACGCTCTTTATGTCTCTTGAGCAGAAGCTATCACTTAGCAGCTTTGATGAAGAATGGACGGAGGCAAGTAGAAAGAAACTTTGTTGATATTCATTGGAGTTAGAACTTGATTAAGATTTATTACAAGTGATAGGTGGAACAACTCATGAGATTTTTAACGGTTCGGCCCGTGAAAGATGAAGAAGAAACTCTCCAACCTGCTAGGCTGTTATTAGTTTGAATCGAAACGAAAGGGTTAATTGCAACATAAAAGTTGAAATAGAACTGGGTATTTTTTCGTCATACACTAGCTAATATAACACGGACTGCTTCAGGATGCATTGCCAAAAAAAAGAGCCAGATCACTTTGGATGACGGCTATAGATCAATAACCGCCGTGCATGGAAGGGCACCGCCAAGTGAGGTTCTTCCGACCAGCGGTAGTACATTTCACTGCATTTGACCCTCTTTGACAACAAGCACCGCATCGTGAGAACGACCACGTGTGGATCATTGACTCAGGGCGATCCGGCTCTGAGGAAGACGAAGACGTCGAAACGTTAGCTGAATAAATCCTTTTCACCAACCTAGTGTTAGCTTCATAGTCCAAGAAGATAAAGGACATTGAATTATTTTGTAGGCTAAAATTATGGTTTGCTGAGTAGATACGGAAACATTTAAAGAGTCTAGGCACTGATCCAGATCGAGTCCGAACGAACATACGCTTCACAAAACAACATAGCTAATTGTATCTACAGATATCGGAGGCTATCGCTTATTCGGCCGATCACCTAACGTGAATACCATAACGGTCATCCAGAAAGTTGATAGTATTCGACAGGGTGGTTTCGTTTTTTCTACTTTGACTTTCTCTTCAATGTGTAAAGTTTGATCGACCAGTGTCTATTCCAGTCTCATCATCAAAACTTTCCAAAAAATTAGCAAAATAAAAAGTCCGACGTTTCACTAGATAAGAGAACTGTCTCTTCATCAGAGTCGGGCGAATGCTATGAGACACCATGTGGAAGAAGTGTTTACTATAAAAGTGTCAACCACTTATGAACTCCTATTCTTATCGAACTTGTAAGCTATTGCATGCAGTTTAGACCAATAAGGTTAAGGCTGACTTCCTTCAGCCCAAAGAAAAAAAAGAGCCTAAGCTTATAGTATTTCTCGGGAACACGTCGTTGCACACGTATTTAAACAATGTTCTTTACTGTGGAGAATGCAGATATGACCTGCTACTTTACTATCGCCATTCTTCTTCGTACTACAACTCAACGGCAAACATACAAGAAGATTTTGACTTTTGATTAAAGCCGAAACATCATTTCCTGTCGACATGAATGACGTCATTGCACCTCTTTTTAGTATCTTTCATATACCTTTCTTTAGCACATGGTGACCATTGTTCACTAATCTCAAAGTTTTCAACCCAACTTCCACTGGTTTTTTTTCCCGAATTCCCGATACGGAAGCGCTAAGGCGTTCCATTTAACCACAAGGAGTTTCCGATTCATCTTCTTACTTCTTACCAAGTTTTTTTTACGGAAGAGTGGCGACTTTAGGATCAGGTTTACTTTCGTAATCTCGAGTGGAAAAAGTCGAATTCCTTCTCAGCTTGTGCGTACATTGTTAGGAACGAATCCTACTGTAGAGCATAATTCGACATCGAAAAACAACAGTTTACCACAGTAACTCAGTTAACCATTGATACGGATCCTTTAAGTTTTAACATACAACGATTTATTATGATTGATACAATCGCTTCAGGAACGTAAGAGAAAAACGCTAGTAATGCAGAAGTTCCTAGCCCAGTTCTATTGCAGGAATCAACATTACATCACTTCTTCACTTCGTTCCATTTATGCTCATCAACCAAATAACATGATGGTAGATACTTTTAGAGATATGTTTGGTTTCGGCGTTAAGTTAAAATCAAGACAAATATCGTTGAAGTGGTTAGAGAATCTTGTTCCGGTGAGCATTATTGAAAAGATGAATGAACAATCGAGGCATGAAGAATAGAACCCGTTTTTCGGCCTCGTTGTAGTTAGGGTATTAGCGCTTTTTTCTTGCACCTACATTCAAATCCGGACATCGTTCTTTCCATTTGGCTAATGCTTAATGTCGCCAACAAAGCATATTTATGTGGGGGTTGAAAATGTCGACAATATAAAACCAACCAATTAAACCGTTCCTTATGCCGAATATGTTGTCCTGCAACCTAACAGGCAGGTGGAAAAACTTCTATGAAATTTACAGACATCATTTTGGAATATCCTAGACTGGATTTTTCGTAGATAAAAAAGCTTTATCACCACTTCCTTTAAGACTTCTTGAATCATGTTAACTGGATCTAAATGCAAAGATTCATGTGGAAAGGAATACTGTGTTAGTCATAGCATTAGAAACGACAGATTCTAATGCACCTATTAGAAGTCGACTTGTCATTGGTTGTCCTATTGGAGTAGTACCTCGCCAGCAAGCCAAATCGAGCTGCACCACATGTACAGACATAACTCGTCTTAATTCTTACCAAACCACTAGGTACAATATACCGCGCTGTCATCTACCACCAGATTGCCCACTGGGATGACTGACACTACTATGCTTATCCCACTCGGGCACGTCAGCGATGAACTCGAACTCTGAAGGCCTCGGGATTTACATTGATAGCCTCGCCTACTGCTTATTCAGCAGAATTACATAAAAATCGAAGGCCAGAATTGCGAATTTTCCAGAATTTTCAGTATGTATTGTGAAGATGAGTTGTGAGCTTTGCGCTAGTCGAACAAACATGAAAAGCTTCTCTTTCTAGTACAGCGATTTTACTTCCTACTCATAGCCGTAGTCTCGCTCTTCCAACTTTCCGTAACACCGTAATACACGTCTACTTTTAGTGGATCTTTGTAATTTAGCTCATATTTGGAATGTTCGTCGCTTTTTCTTCTTGACCTTTTTTCGGCGCATTGCAGCCAAAAGGATGTTGAAATCGAAAATTAATAGCCATTGCTATGCAGTCTTAACCGATCTATTGTCGATCGAATTAAAAAAATTCAAAATGAGTGATTTTACATTGATACGGAATTTGAGAGAATTAAGATAATTTCGAATCCCACCTCTATCACCCAACGTCCCGGTCATCGTCGTGTGACTTGAGCCAGCGTCAGTAAACCGTCCATTTTCTCGGTTGTCGTTCATACGCACTGCGTGTCCAGCTCATCTTATCTTGGACAGTTTGGCGTATAGAACGACATCTTTAATTTTTGATCGTTCACTTGTGTGACAGGGGGATACGCCTAGCATTGCACTTTCGATGGCGCGTTCAATAACGCTGAGTGGTCTTTCATATGCTTACGTAGCGACCAGGTTTCTGAAGCATACATTAGAGGCAGTAAGTACCTTTACTTCCATAGAAAAACACAATACAATACAACAGTAGCTGACGTTTCGGCAGTATCGCCTTCTTCTACGCGACCTGACCCCGTATGTTCGCATCAATTTCTGATGTGGGATGGCGCAGTCATCAACCTTATGCGACTATAATCAGCTGTTCTAATCTTCCTCATTGGAAGGAACGTAAAAAAGCGGTGAGTTTTTTCGAGAAGCTGTTGACCATGTAATTACCATAGAGTTTTTCGTCTTGTTGTAAGTGTCATTGAAGCGTTTGGCCTAGTAAATTGTATATCAGTATACCCTTCCAGGCTCTGGAGAAGAAGAAGAAGGCGATACTGCTGAAACGTCAGCTACTGTTGTATTGTATTGTGTTTTTCTATGGAAGTAAATGTATGCTGTTTAACAACCTTGCGATTGCTGAACAAGAAAACGACGCATTCATATTCCAATGCCGAGGTTAACAGAAAGTCGATCCTGGGAGCAGTAAGTACCGTTGAGTCGAAAAGGTGGGCACGGAGTCGAGTGTTCTTTGCTCTTTTCACTACATCCTCAGTGCTCTTGAAAGCTCTCCAAGTCGCTCGCTTTATTCGAACATTTAAGAAGGAAGCGTGACCAAATGCGATATCGTTTTAGACTTTCCCTGCGTTTAATACGTTTAAGACGTTTTGCGCTAAAGTTCTTCTGCTTTCCGTCCATTACTGTTAACGTATGTGCGTAAGTATACCTTTCTATAATAGCCTGTCTTAAGAAAACAAGATAATTGATTTTTAAAAATAACAGCATAAGAGCTAAAAAGCTCTCGGCGTTGATGCGACTTCAGTAAGTATCGTTGGAGGTGACTGAATGCATATCTGGCCTTTAGAATGACTCGCGGTGGCCTATTGATGTATCGAACCAGTGCTGCTGTCCTCCCTGACAAGTCTGGTACCAATTGAGGGTTGGAAGGCTTGGTGGGCCAGGGGCGCGGGGATCGATTCCACGTGCGTGTCGCAGTGGCGCCTCCAACCACTGCGCCACATGTGTCCTTAATAGCATATATACTAAAAATCGTTTTCGTTTCACCCTCTAATCCCTTTCTATTTTGGCGGATGCCGCGAAACTAAATTTGTAGGCTATTTTTTTTCAAGAAAAAGGTTTAAAAAATGCTGAGCAGCGACCACCCACTTTCGGATTTAACTTGCTCACAATCAATGCCCTTTTTTCTCCTCGCTAGAGCGCCAGTCAACACTTTGCCGCTTAGCATTAACATATGATATAACAAAACAACAGACGTGTGTAGCTCAGTGGTTAGAGATGCTCTGAAATACAGATGTGGTCCTTGGTTTGATCCCTTGCCTCGTGCTGCCCAATCTCTGTATCCCTACGGAGCGGAAAATTGGCAACAAATTTGTTTGGGACGATAAAAACACTGACTCGATACATTGGCGGGCCATTGCAAGTGAAAGCCAGACATACATTCAGCCATATCTATGTTAACTAATGGTATCGAATGCACTGCTCGTCCTTCTGCAGTTGACCAAAGCTGAACGCTTTATCGTTCTGCCCTTCATAATAAAAGAAGGAAAAGGGGAAATAAAGGAGAAAAAATTAGGAACGAGAATAAGAAATTATGTGCGCAGTTATATTCACAGCGCCCAAGGATATCCGAAAAGACCATTTTCTTTTCCGTTCAACAAAATCAGGTTTTCAAAATCCTAGGACCGGCTTTCCTTTAACCTCGACATTCGCCAATAATTCACTGCTTTTGCGAGCAAACACAAGCGCGTTCTTACAGCATTTATTCTGACGTATCGGTGCCTTCGCCTTCTTCAGAGCCTGGAAAGGTCAAACTGACACGCAATCCACTCAGTCAAGCACTTTCATAATCTCAGCAGATAAGACTTAATACACAAATTTCCATTCGTGTAATAAACAGCTTCTTCTGAACAGTTACAGTTTTGTTCTCTATAAGCTCTCCAGTTATTATTGGAGACAACCGCACAGAGTCTTCCATGGAATCAGAATGTGCCTGCCTCTGGTCATAGAATCAGCCTGAGGTATGGGGGCAAGGTCATACGTCACCACAACGCACTCCTCCTTGTAGGTCATTTTTGGATTTTTGGAGTTTATCCGCAATCTTTGAAGACTTTTACGCGCTGATGTTTTGGATTCCTGTGCAAGGATGTTGACTTCTACATCAGAATGTTCGCCGTTTTGTCTCTGCGTCCCTATGCATGCCTAGTGGAGTGTTCCACTTGACTTTAAGTTTCTCAACAAACTTTAAGCTTTTGACCCGAAGTGGTCTACCTGTTCCACTAACGTATTCGTCCCCCAGATGTTTAAAAGGGATCACGTACACCGTGCCCGAGCTCATGCAATCACCGTCTCTACCGTTACGGCAAATTATACAATTGCGCATTTCGCACAGTCGGTCATAAAAACGTAAGAAACTAGCTGGCATGTTAGAGTGTTCGGTAGTATTTCATTCACCGCTACCGACTTCTCTAAACCAGCCCTTTTGAAGCAACGTTTTAATGGTTCTACTTATTTGGAAGTGAAGGATACGATGGGCGGGACTTTTTTTTCGCTACACTTGTCGTTTTGTACGTGGCTGATTGGTTACGTCAGCAGCAACTAAAAAGGAAAATATGGACAAGAAACTTTCAATATGTGATCGGTCTGAATGCAAGATGATTCATGAACATCATTAACAGGACCTACATCAACTTCATGACATGCAGCTATCTGAAACACATCTGAATCTTATCGTCGATTCAACCAATCATGTTAAAATATCTCACAATAAAAAGCTAAAAAAGGATAAGGCTCTCGGCATTTATCAATCCCTGGGGGATGCGCCATGCGTCCGACTTCATTAAGCATCGTTTGGACGTGACTGAATGCATACCTGGTCTTTACAATGACTCGCGGTGGCCTACCGATGTATCCAACCAGTGCTGCTATCGTCGCAGACAAGTCTGGTATCAATTTGCCGGCCTCGGAACGATGGAAGGTTTGGGGAGCTACGGGACGTGGGAATCGATTCCACGTGTGTGTTGCAGGGCGCCTCTGACCACAACACCACACGCGCGTCTATGAAGAAATTAAGCTATGAGTAACCCTAGGCAAGGCAAACTGTATACTAGGAAGAAAGCTAATCACAAGACAGCGAAGCTTATCCGAGTTCTTCCCCGAACGCTCTAACACGGTTGTCTCATAACTCACTAAAATTATGCTGGAGCATGAAGACGAAACACTCAAGTGTTCAAATAGGAAATTACTAAATGCGTCGTTTACTTGTTCAGCAATCGTGAGGTTTTTATGCAGCATACATTTACTTCCACATAAAAACACACGATACAACAGTAGCTGACGTTTCGGCAGTATCCTTCCTTGTTCATTCTACCTCTTCTCACTCTTCACACACAAAGAGGACGATTGTGAGAAACATATTTCGAACAGCGGCCTCTGTGTGCACGAAGAGGGAACTAAAGCAGGAATGGCACGACTTGGCTCGTCAAATAGCCATCTCCAATCTCCAATGGCTACGAAATAGTAACCACACGAGATAAGTTTAGAAGGAGAGCGACGCGCCCTAAACGAAACACTTGGCCAAAAGAGAGTCCCGTTTATGTTGCCCTTTATTAAAGACGAAGTAAGTGTAGATATAAAACGATGCTTAAGAAGGGCAGATCTAGAGGAATCGGTAGCGATAGCTGAAATACCACCGAGTACTCTTCAGTTAGTTCGTAACCGCCTGTATGACCGTCTATGTGAAACATCAAATTGCGTAATTTGCCCTTACGGCAGGGACGGTGACTGCATGAGTTCAGATACGATATACCTGATCTCTTGAAATAATTGCGGAGATGAATATATTGGCGAAACGGGCAGACCTTTGATGTATCCGTATAAAAGAACACCTAGACAGCAAACGAAAACTAAGACAAAGTACCCCACTAGGGACGCATAGGATTTAAAAGCATAGCGGAGACGATTTTGATGTTAAAGTCACCATTCTCGCACAGGAGACTAAAACACCAGCGCGAAACTTCTTGAGGCTTTTTGGATAAATGCCAAGAACCCCACAATGAATAGCAGGGATGAATGTCCAGAGGTCATACGCGACCTGACCCCGTATGTTCGCATCAATTTCTGATGTGGGTGGTGCAGTCATCAACCATATGCGACTATAATCAGCTGTTCTAATCTTCCTCAGTGGAAGTGACGTTAAAAAGCGATGGGTTTTTTCGAGAAGTTGTTGATCACGTAATTGCCATAGAGGTTTTTCGTCTTTTTGTCTCTGTTATTGAAGCGTTTGGCCTGGTAAATTGCATTTCATCAACCCCTTCCAGGCTCTGAAGAAGGCGATGCTGCCGAAACGTCAGCTGCTGTTGTATTGTGTTGTGCTTTTCTATGGAAGTAAACGCATGCTATTTAACAACCTCGTGATTGCTGAACAAGAAAACGACGCATTTATAATCCATACCGAGGTT
Source organism: Angiostrongylus vasorum (assembly GCA_018806985.1). NCBI lineage: Eukaryota > Metazoa > Nematoda > Chromadorea > Rhabditida > Metastrongylidae > Angiostrongylus > Angiostrongylus vasorum. The sequence goes on along the minus strand of JADANN010000434.1, from coordinate 266,500 downwards.
AATAGAAAGTCAATCTTGGGAACTAAGAAATTACTTTACTTTAATCCTTTGCTAACCGCTAGAATCAAACTAATATTAACCATTTTAGTTTGTCTTCAGGGCTTTGTTCTGACAGTTAATAAGAGGGTAGCTTCTTCTCCTAGTTAAAAACTTTGTCCTGATTGGCAAAAACTTAAATAACAACACAGCACTCGTTCTGGTGTTCTACGTTCTAAAATTTCTGCTGAGTTTCTCACAAGGAGTTCTAGGCAGAAAACAAGTGATAGAAAGCGTCAGCCAAGGGTCAGAGAGCGCTCAAAGGCAAAGTTGCATTGCTTTCGGTGGATGATGACAGAAAACCTATTTAAAGCGAACAAGCTACCTTAATGTGCAAAACCAGTTCTTGGGTCAGCGCCACTATAAAAGGCAGCGCCAACAAAGACAACTATGACGATGAAGAAACAACTAGTTTAACGTATCTATCCATTCATTATATCTAGATGGAAAAATAACCACATAAAACTGTGGATGCTCTTCTTCGTCCGTTACTCATTCAAACATGGTTTTAGCTCGCGGTAGAAATATGTTTCCTAAGACTTATTTTCCAGGGAAGTCAAGGCGCCGTGTGAAATCATCTTTAAATCTATCGTATTTAGTTGAGGACTTGACCAGATATCTTTGAACAGGGTGTAAATAGATCTTTATGGTCATCTGCTTCACCCGTAATCCTACGAATCACCGAGCGACTCAAACCACATCAGCATACCTTCCACCGCGCGTACGAGTTTCAGGGAGATGGATGCTATTTGTTCAATAGACACGAAACCTACTTATTTGATACCGAACGGCACGTCCTCACTGGTTTTGTGGGCCTCAACATAATCACCATTTTTCGGAGATTTGCTGGTTAAGCTCTGGTTCCCTGGAATCCCGAGGATAGCCTGGCCAAAGCCCGCCCCAGGTCGTCATCACGACAGGCAGTCGCAGCCCTTGTGGATCAGAGGGAGATTTGCCACCATGCGACTTTGATACCAGGACGGTGGTGGATCCTGGTATTGGTTTACTCTTCCTAGGCTTCCTAATGGAAGCGCCGGACTCCTTCTCAGCTTGGGAGACCCTGCCGGGACACGAGCCGTACCGTTGTACATCGTAGTCCGACATCTTGAAACATCTCCCAGCCACGATGAGGCGGTAAATCGTTGGGAATATAAACACGGAACTCATCACAAAGTATTTTTTTGTATAGCTCATGTTAGCGAAAGAGTAACAACAGCTAGCCAACCAAGTTCTTTAATGGTAGATCGCGTGTAGATTTGGTCGGTTTTCAAGTCCTTAATGGACTGATATGGGACATATTTGTGATAGGTGACCAAAAACCGGCTCACACATACTTCACAGTCACTTCATTGCAAACTTTTAACCGATACCGGCACTAAAGAGAAAGTGGATTCATCTTTTTCACCCACTTACGTCTTAAACGCGTTTTAATCCACTTTCCGCTACCTAAGCCCGAGCCACTTACACTCATGACTAACCGGCTCGAGAACATTCACTAGCCAGGTCAGATCATTCGTTTTTCCAGAATTTCATGGTCGTTTTCAGGCGTTAATCGTCTTTTCGCTGAGCTTTTCTACTAGCAATTTTTTCGACATTAAAGGATAAAATACAAGTATTCGGCGTTAAACAAACCCTGAGAGATCCGCCATGCAATGGACTTCATGGTGCTTCGTAGAGGTCATTGGATAGATACGTCACCTATACAAAGACTTGCGGCGGCCTACTGCTGTACCATAGTACTACTGCCTTCCCAGACAAGTCTGGTACTAGTTAGTTGAACACGGAGGGAACCTTCCCAGACAAGTCTGGTACTAGTTAGTTGAACTCGGAGGAATAGATGCCTTGGTGAGCCCAGGGTGCTGCATCAAACCAAAGACCGCGTGTCTATTTTACTGTACCCATCACCAACATATTACACTCTCCTCATCTTTTTGGGCATTATGCAGAAGAATTTCGTTCATTTCCTGCAACGTTTCCAAGAGTTTCGTTAGACATGTTTTAAAATTTCTCGCGCACCTGCAGCTTTCACCCACAGAGAGAGTTCAGTGAGTATTTGGATTCAGCCTATTACACAAAGCTCTATAGCTCTCGGCGTTGATCAATCCCTGAGAGATGCGCCATGCATTCGACTTCATTAAGTATCGTTGGATGTGATTGAATGCATATCTGGCCTTCACAATGACTCGCGGTGGCCTACCGATGTATCCAGCTAGTGCTGCTATCCTCCCAGACAAGTGGAAAGCTTGGTGAGCCAAGGACGTGAGGATCGATTCCACGTGTGTGTCGGCAATGGCGCCTCGAACCACTGCGCCACACGCGCCTATTACATACAGGATTCAAGTAATAATGAAGCGCACATGGTAGATCTCAAAGGTTAAAAAAATTTATACGCAAAAATTCATTGAACTTTGACATTCTCATCGTAAAGCTCAGCCGTTGAAAGGGATGGTGTGACCGTTCCACAAGAGTTGAAATCTCCTTGCTTTTAATGATAGTTTTAGCAATAATCTGAATTTGAAGAAATCCACAGCATTAGGTGTCACCAAGTGCCTTGTGAAAACCATAAGCAGGATTGCTGATGTGTTTTTTTTAAATGAATCGACATTTCGGCGCCATATTCCTTTGAAGTTCAAGATCAAAGAGAATTGTTCTCCTCCGTAACTGCATTTCAAGTAAAACCAGTCTTCGGCAGCCATTCAGGAGAACATGATTAGCTGACGTAAGGCATTTACGGCTCAATAGATCGCTGGCTGGGACCGAACCATGCCATCAATGGCCATGGTCATCTTACGTCGATCACTGTGGCGATTTTGATTGGAGGAAGTATGCGCTTTTTTTGGATGAAACAACTCGGAACGAATGGCATTTGCTTATAGTCGGTATGCAGATTGTTAGCTTGATCAATCTCCTGCTAGGTGAAAAATTGTACCGAATCGTGATGAAGTGTGCCGTCGCCTTCTCTCTTATCCAGAGATGACATGGACGTTTAAACGAAAAAGTTCTCCGTTTTCCCTTTTTTCTTCTTCGAAACTTTAATTCTTGACAAAGATAAGTTTTCTCCAGTGGCGCGGGTAACAGAGTGGCAAAGAAGCTGCCCAATACGCAAAAGGCTTTGGTTCGATCTCGCCCTTAGCCAATCAAGCTGCTCTACCTGAGGGATCGGAAAGGTGGTGCCACACTTGTTTATAATCAACGTGCTCTCTCCAATCAGCAAGAGCTGGATACTGCCCTAAATAGAGATGAACCCCTGACACTGCAAGCCTCGGATTCTTTATAAAACCTACTCGATCAGTATTGAACGACACTCGGAAAACCAAAGGAATCTTCTAGAAACAGGAGAACCTACACACAACACTCCGAATACCTTCATGGAATATGGTTGGAATGTGGATGCAAGGGAACGAATCGAATGCAAGAACTGTAAGCATCAGCAGAATATCTGCGATGTCGGGCCAGGTAAAAAAATGCTTCATATCCCGTGAATTGGAATGTTGTTCTAGGACGGTGTAAATAGTTGTTCTTCTTTTATCGTTTCACAGAACAAGACAGCTCTCAACTACCAGTGTGCGCTCTGCGTTGGCACAGCGGCACATTGAGGAGCTTACTGAGAAAAAATATGGAATCCTTTACTAGTTTGTGCGACCATGCTGGAACAATGAACACAGAATAATTATAGATCACGGGTCGATAGCCAGAATTAGTCCGGACATAGGATCGAACAAACGATCATGTAAGCCGTAGGGACACCCCTAACCACTGCGCTGCGCGCTCCCAATATTTTAAAACAAGGACTTAGAATCAAAGGTCGGAAAACTTTTACATCTCTTATATGGATATGGTCTGAGTTCACCGTAATACTAAAACCTTACAATAAAGCATCAAATCGTTGACTCTGATGTAAAGTGGCATTTCGCAAGAAAGTAAATGCTGTGAGGAATATCCGCGGAAACACCCACTCAAAACTAGTTGATTGAAGATGCTTCCTGTCAGATATCATGATAATCAGTTGGATAGTGGCTATGTTGTGATATGTTCCAAAAGGGAACGCATAGCATCCCATCAAGTTCCCTGGCTACTACAAGCCTCTAGGATGGAAGTGCAAAGCCCAATTTTGAAATACAAATAACCGGTTAGGAAAAGAATGAGCTGGTTCTGAAAAAATAAAAACGTTCATTTCAATCAGATACTTACAAGTCCGGATAAGAACAACGATAATTTTTTGATGGTAAAAAACATTCATTATCGATGACACTATAAACTTCGAGATGCAACCTTCCCAGATCAAAACAGTGAAAAAAAAGAACGTTAAGTTAAACCAGTCCGGGTTCTCCTATTCATTACTCAGATGCTTAGAATGTTGGATGACACGGTCTCGGATAACCTGCAAGCCTCAGCACTTCTATTTTCTTGTCATATTAGCGTCACCCACATGTTAGTGCGTGGATTTAGTTGCAGGTTGAGAATCACTGGAATTCTACCCACGCTATCATGATGAGTGATGGTCGAGAGTGGTAGTCCATGCAATCTATATATGATGTACTCAAATGTATTCAGATGTTCGCCCCACAAAGTCTTTGATGTTTTTGGTTCAAATGGAAGTTTGTTTTCTGCCACTTTTTTCTCATCTTTGTCATATCAAAGTCCTCACTAGGGGCAGTCGCGAGCATATGTGGATCGGATGGAGGCTTTTCTCACCATTGTCATACCAAATTCTTCACTACAGACAGTCGCCAGCACGTGTGGATCGGGTGGAGGCCATTCTCATCACTGTCATGTCAAATTTTTCACTAAAGGCAGTCGCCAGCGCGTGTGGATTGGATGGAGGCTTCTTCTTGTCAAGAGGTTTCTTCCAGAACGACAAGAATTTCTACACAATCAGCAATTCCTGCGACAATTTGATCGTGCAAAGACCAAAATCACCTCTTAATTACCATCGTGTATTTCAAATGAGATGGGAGTGCGTGTTGCGCAGTGGTTTACAGATGCCCTGCGATACACAACTGGTCATTGGCTCGATCCCCCCACTCTGAGTTCACCAAACCTTCCATCCCTCGGGGATCGACAATTATACTAGACCAGAGTAATGGTACCAGACTTGCTTACGAGTATATCAACACTGATTTGATACACAGGTAGGCTACCGTAAGTCATTGTATAAGCACTCAATCACCTCTAACGATGCCTAATCAAAAGGAATACACTGCGCATCCCTGAAGAGTTGACCAACGTCGAACACTTCCACTTTTCACAAAATAAGAATCATTTCTTCTATTAATTTTATGAAGAATTTGGCAAAAATTCTTTAATTTATCCTTGTTAAAGCTGCAGAGGCCTCCATCACCATGATGAACTGGTAAGTACAGAATGTCCGAAGGGTGAACATCCGAAACAGGCGTGCAGTTTTCCATCCCAACATTCTTCATAATGAAATCCTAGTGTAGTTATTAGCATGAACCGTCACCAGCCGCAAACCAAGAAGATACGCCACATAGTATTCATAAGTGCTTCGGAACCATCCTACAGAGCTACACACAAAAGTACCGACCCGTGTCCACTGTAAGTCAGGTGCTATGGTATGGTGAGGAAACAATCATTATTTATTTTACCTATACATAACTGACGATCCTCCCAACGGTTTATCGCCTCATTATGGCTGGGAGGTGTTCCTGGGTGTCGGACTGCGATGTACATCGGAGGGATTCGCCCCACGGCACGGTTTCTCAAGTTAGGTAGTCCCGCGTTTCCAGCAGGAAGCCCTAGCTAGGAGTAAACCAATACCAGGATCCACCACCGTCCTGGTATCAAAGTTGCATGGTGGTAAATCTCCCTCTGATCCACAAGGGGCTGCGAATGCGTGTCGTGGTAACGACCAGGGGCAGACTTTGACCAAGCTGTCCTCGGGACTCCAGGGAACTACAATGGCTTAACCAGCAAATCTCCGAAAAACGGTGATTATGATGGGCCTGTACAACTAGTGATGACGGACCTTTCAAGTGTCAAGTATCAATTATTATTTCTTTGCTATTAAGAAAGTATAGTGTAATTTTCCACCGTTCGAAAAATGGATTGCTCAATGCCGAACGCTTTATCCTCTATCGTACACATTGACTTAGCCACAATATGAGAAGTTTCGGTATCGCCTTCACTAAACCCCGTACATACCATGTGATGGCCCAACTGGCCACACTCAGACAAAGAAGCGGTAAAGATAAAAGAGAAGACGATTCAGAACGTACGATGAAGTATTTCCTCATAGCTTCTCGAATGAACATAATCCAATACGATGGAAATACTACTAGTACACTCTCTACGATAAACAAAATAAGTGACAAGCGAAATTGTCAACACTAGATTTACACCTGGGTTGCGTGTGGCATAGTGGTTGGAGGCGCCACTGTGATACACACGTGGGAATTGATCCCCGCGCCCCATGGTTCACCAAGCTTTCCGTCGCTCTGGGATCGGGACTGGCTCGATGCATCGGTAGGCCACCGCGAGTCATCGTAAAGGCTAGCTGTGCATTCAGTCACCTCTAACGATACTTAGTGAAGTCGAATGCATGGCGAATCCCTCACGGATTGAACAATGCCGAGAGCTTTATCCTTTATCCTTCTTGTTTTACCCCAGATCCCACACCCAAGATGTCACATAGGAGTAGGGAACGTCCATCGGTTTTCATGAGTGCTTATCGCCATTCTCAACCCAGAGAACACATCATTTGTCAGCGTTTACTGCTACAACTGCCTGCTATTGGATTTGAAGAAGTGAAATGACTTTATCTTGATTATAGTAGATGATGTGCGGAGCATTCCACAACTAACTGTAACTATTCCAGCAGAATTAATAATGGAAAGAATTCTAAACTCAGAAACCTACCGTGGAAAAACGTTTAACGAGTATAATCACCGTCTCAACTTTATACCATACGTCATCAAGAAAAGCTTAAGACGAAATAAATTTTAAAAGACCAGAAACAATGAAGACGGGTAGGTTTAGCAATGACTGAACAAGCCAGTATCTAAGAAGGGAGCACTTCTCAGTTTTTAAGAAAGTTTCAGTCTTCTCAACAGTCACGGCTTTGTAACAGCAACCAGTATATCGGTTGAGAGTTAAGACAGTTATGATACCCATTTCGTTAGCATCTCAAATGTTATCTGAATGTAGGACATAAGAGTCATGTACTCTTTCATCATAATATCGACCGACAAACATCAATGGGAAGTAGGAACAACAGCGAGACTTTAGGTGTGAAAACAACTGGGACTATAATAACAACAGCATGTAAACGATCTCAGTCGCTCTCATCAGCACTATCTCCTTGACCATTCCTTTCTTCTTCTTCTTTGTCCGTTTTTTGTTCTCTCTTCCTCGCTTCACGACTTGCCTCTTCGGCGTCCATTTGTTGATCCAAGCCTTTAGGTGCAACCAGTCCATCCTAAAAACTTGTGAAAGGTTAGAAGTGAGAAATGATTTTCCACGCTCCAATTGGGGAAGCTATTTACTTACATCGTCTTCATTCTCAGTCTCGTCTTCATCTTCCTCGTCAGAACCTTCTTCTTCGATTTCGGCCAATTCCAATTTCTTTTTGATATCATTGTCATCCACATCGGTAACGACTCTTGCCTGAAGTCGTTATAGGATATATAAAATGATGATGATGCTGTGTGCTATCGCTGAAGCTGCATGCCTTACTTCCTCTTTAATGGAAAACTTTCCACCATATTTTTCAATGGTTTCTTTCACAACGTTAAGAGCTGCATTAACGGCGGTAAGCCCATGTTCTCTGTCAAGTGTCTGCGTAGTAACAACGAAGTGAGGAGCTGCGATGAGGTTAATCTAAACATTGGAAAGAAAAGAGGTTCAACAGCTCAACCAACGCAATCAGACATATAAAACAACAGGAATACAGACTCCGTAAAGTGCTACGTGCGTTTTTAACCGCAACTTCGAATATCACCAGCTCATGTAAACCTTTAATAGTGTAATTAGGACCTATTCGAGCCAACATACTTCCCCCATAGGAAAAAGTTCATCCGTTCAATCATGGTAAAACTGTAGAGTTTGGCACCCACAAATTTTGTAAACGCATCTAGCTGCTGAACAGTTTCTTAGCAAGTGACTGTAGAGATGGTGAAAATGGAGCTCTGCTAGCGATGAGAGAGAATGGTGGGTCGAGTCTTGTCGTCTAAGTTCTTTCACCTATGAAATGTTGCCATTTTGCTCATAGCAGACGTTACAGCTTTTATATACTTTGCACTTTCCCACTCCTTAACAGTATTTCTTTCGTGCAACGATTTCGCAACCACTGAAGAGTCTTAGTAAGAGATTCCATAGGTTAAGCGCGAAAAGAAAACTCAATCTCCTTTGGCTAGAATGTGGTTTCGACAAGTACTCTGGAGCTTCATATTTGTCCAATTTTTCGTACAAAATCACTGGTTGCCGTACTGCACCCACTCTCGGATCCCGGAATGCTATCACGAAATAGATCGTTTTTTTTTGCAAAAGAAAAGAGAAGAGTCGACCTCATAGCAAGAAAGTTGCACCGAGTGAGAGTTCCATGCTAAACGGAACCCTGTTATTGGAATAATATCCTCAGCTTTGTCCTAGTTTAACCTCCGACAGAAAATTCTTTGAGTTTGCTCTCTTCTCCCTAAACTCCATACTCTAAACTGAAGACAAATTTGTTTAAAAAACCGAAACTATGACGTAAAAAAGTAGTCCACTGAGACGGCATTTGATATGAACGCAAAGGAGCGAAACTATATCTAAAAGCGAAATAGGTCTGAAATACGAAAAACAACTATCCAAAACAATATAGTACTTCTAGTGCATACTTTCACAGTCTCGTAACAGTCGTGGTGATAGCGGAGCCAAAGTACTCAAACCAACAGAACCACTAAGAGTGCTGCAGTGAACTAATGTGATACAGGTAGAAAACAGACTCTCAGTAGCCCAATGTGCTCACATTTCGTTCGGTACAATTTCCATTGAAATAAATGAATTCAACAGACCTTGATTGGCATCGCAGAAGTAGAACAGTTTTTCCCAGCTATTAATGCGGTCTTGATTGCATCTATACCTTCATAGGAAAAGCATGAGACTTCAATGTCTGCACGAATCTGCGAAAATTATCCGTTTTTAAAGAAACTTTTCAGTAGTTACTTTTCTTCAATGCTTCAAAGACATGCCACTTAATCAGTTTGTATGCTTGTATATTGATGAATGTTTTCATATCATTAAAATTTCAGTACGCCCTACTGGTTAAGCTTTCAACGTCTTCCACTCTGCTTTTCGAGCAAATACTTGCAGTCATAATGGAATCAACACGTTTGAATGTACGCTGGGCAAGCTCATATATGAACAAAATACGGAAAGATTCACGAAAGGTCCATTACCTTCACTGCTTGAGGAGTAAGCTTTTTCCTAATATCTTCTAGCAGTGCTTCCCTAACTTCAGGTGAAATATCGCATTCATCGAGTACATGAGGATCCCTTAAAATAGAAAAGTAGAGATACAGAAAATTTTTTAATAAGGAGATTTACTAAGTCACTAAGATTGGAATACTCACTCAACTAACACAGTCGAAGTCTCAAGAAACTAACAAAAAACTTACGAAATAGCCCTTTTGAAGACATCATAAGCAGCTGCTTTCTTCTTCTCTCTTCTGTCAAAATACCAAGCTGTTCTCATGTATAGATCCTTGAAAATGACTAATGATATAAAATTGCTTATAAATCAGATGCCAGGTAAAAAATAGGAACACTTCTGCTTCCATAGGAAGAAAGGAAATTGAGAAAAGGGAAATGAGTGACCTCCAGCTGTTCGTCTTTGTCATAGCCAAGTTGTTCAGCAACATGTCGTAAAAATGCTGGAAATGAATAATGAAACACAATTATTGAAGATGAACTTGAAAGACCTCATCTAAGACCACTTTGCAAAATGGATAAATAACAGATCGTAGCACTTATTATACTGGTGACCCACTGAACTAAAGGATAAAATAACTTTCTTAGCGTTGATCAGTCGCTGAGAGATGCACCATGCATCTCGACTTCATCAAGCATCGTTTGGAGGTGACTGGATGCATATTTGGCCTATCGAGCCAGTGCTCCTGTCTTCCCAGACAAGTCTGGTACCAATTTGGCGACCTAGGAGGGATGGGAGTCTTAATGAGCCTTGGGCGCGGGGATCGATCCCATGTGTAATGCGGGCCATTTCCGACCACTGTGCTACATGCGCGCATACTCATTGAATTAGTAGCGAAGTGTTAACACACCTGTTGATTGCCTTCGCTTTGGCAAATCGCTCCTCGCAAAGAATTAGGTCTTTCGAATAAACTCGCCGTTTTGATAGATCGATATATCCTGCAACGTTAAGGTATCCTTTCACTTAGATCTACAGATCTTCACTAGAAAAGTTCACTCACCTTTATCTTTGTCAACTCTAATAACGACAACGCACTCACTACGTCCTACTCGTATCAACTTGTTAACCGATCGGATACGCCGCCGAGATAATTCTGACAGTAGTATCATACCCTCTATAAATTTACCTATTACCTCCAAATTGTAGAAGACTTGACAAAAAAAAAGAGAAATAGTGGATTGACACTTTTCTTTAAGACCACAATTTCGAAAATCCCAGTCTCCTGCGAAGCGAATTTTTCTTCTACTGAAGGAAAGAAAACGGAGAACAGAAGTGGAAACTACCTTTCCCGTTGTATTCAGAAAGGCTCACATAAGCACCCATGTCGGCTATCTGTCGCACATTCACCACCACAGTCTCTTCGACATCAGGAAAGTGATTCTCATAGAACCGACAACGAATAGTTGTCATTTTCCCTGGATAACAAAAAACAAAATCGCGTGAATAGCACATGTGAAAATACTACCAGTTGTATAAGTACCCATCCATCGTACTAATTAACTGATGTCAACCTCAACGGCAAAATATTTTAAACTACAACTGTTTTCCATCCTAGAACCCGCTTGATAAAAATATAATCTTAGAACTTTGCAGACATGATTACCCTACTTTGGACCTAGAAACAGGGATATCTAGCCAATTACTAGCTATTTTTCCACACGATAGTGAACAAAATGGGAACTTCCCAACGAGCAAACAACTTCAAATCCTATAAAAAGAATTTATTCTAACAACTGTGAAAACCTCTAGATGATAACATCTATCCCAAAGCTTCAATAAGAACGTTTGCAATTGGGGAAAAGTGGTATGAATGAGACGTAAAACAAGGGCAAAGAAACTCTGCAAAGACGAATACAGAAAGTAAGAAAGATCAAAGACGTAATATCAATCTATCCGTCAAATAATGACGGCCACCTTTATAGAAACAAATCGACAGCCCTAATGTGGCAAATTCAGCAATACATTCTGATTCCCAGGAAGATAAGTGACATTTTTAGACTTGGACATTCGTTCGGCAATCTCTTCAGCAGCTTCAATTTTCCGCAACTCTACTAAAGCATCTCCAGCGTCAGCAAAGGCCTAAAGCATGCGTGTCCAAGTCCTTCCTTTATCGTCGTAAGACAAGCTAGTAAATTTAGAAAAAAAAAGCAATCGAAAAATACCTTGCTCAGTAGTTTAGCGGCCTGTGCATCGCCTTCTGCTGTCGTGATGGCAGCGATCTTCATCTGTTCGGCCTTCTCGACAAGATAACGAGCTTTTTCTGCTTCTTGTTGTGCTACCTGCTTCATCTCAACGGCTTCTGTAAACTCACGTCCAAATGATAAGTGAGTCTGAAAGTGTATAGAACCTGACGACATAAATACAGTTCAGTTATGGTACCCAATGCTCCCATTTGTAAGCAAAACATACGATAGAAATGTCGTCTAGAAGAAGTCCGAATTGTGCGGCTCTCTGAGATAAAGCCAATGAAACACGCTGTGAAACTGTCTCACGTTGCGTGATCATTTCGTGTGCATCAAATTGGGCCTAAAGAGACGTTTTGCAAATTCAAATTCTTCTTGAGAGATTTATTCAATTCACATCTTTCCAAATAGTCGTTCGACATTTAAAGATCCATTATGTTTGGGAAACCTCCCAACGGTTTACCGCCCTCATCGTGGCTGGAAGGTGTTCCTGAGTGTCGGGTTGTGATGTACAGTGGGGGATTCATCCTCTCAGCACGGCATCCCATGCCGAGAAAGAGCCCGGCGTTTCCATCAGAAAGCCCAGATAAGAGTAAACCAATACCAGCATTCACCACCTTTCTGGTATCAAACTAGTCACATGATGGCGAATCTCCCACTAATTCACAAGCGCGGCGACTTCCTACGGTGGTGACGACCTGGGGTAGACGCTAAACCAGCACAACTCCCAAAAATGAAAACTGTGCTGGGGCCAGCACAACCAGTGAAAACGGACTATCCAAGCATCCAAGTAGTATACTGGAAATATATGAATACAACAACGCATGTACTAAACTCCTACAAACTTCACAGAAGTTAAATAAGCACTGGTTACATCTCACAATGAAAAACAAAAACATGGCTGAACGGGGTCAAGTGACGCCGTACTAAGATACCTATAGTCACTTTCAAATCGAAATGTCTCCGGCTTGTCAATGACGCTGCATGGAGGCTCTATTATAGTACCTACTATTCCAGTTTCTATAAAATATTTATACAACTGGAACTGTTAGAAACTTCGAACTGGCTTCAAGGTACAAGTGAGAGTGGAAAGAGTGTGTGAAAACCTACTGCAATGGCACTAATGAGTTGCCAATTAAACAAAACCTCCATAAGACTTCAGAAATCTTACCACAACTGCCTTTAAAACTTCATTAGTAATGGATGGCAGTACTCTTTCTGCATAATCCAGACCAATATTAAGGTAAATATTGGGAAGTTTTGTCGGATCTGGTCGATGAAGTATACGCAGCGTAATAGACACGTTCTGGAGGTCTGAAAAATCAAACGATTGGATCGACAGAGGACAACGCTCCAGCAAAATAGCCGATTCCTCCGCAGATCCTTCTCAACAAGAAGTTCTCAAAAATGTCGAACAAACGGATGAATTAAACCCGTGTAAAAGGTCCTTTTCATTACGTACTGGGCGACATTTCAAGTATTAAAAAATACCGATCGAAAACGAAAAAAGAATCAAATGGTTGACGCAAATTACAATGACCCTTTCTACCAATAACTGGAAAGGAAACGGGGACAACAAACGACAACTTGTACCAACCACCGCATAAGCTCAACAAGGGCAGTTCGTAAAAATTAAAAATCCTTCCTATCGTTTCACATGTTGAAGTGGAGAAACCCATGTATAACACAACGCGTTTTACTTTTTGGCAGCTGGACCCAAACGGATTTAATACTATAACTCTAATCTTCATGATCTTCATGGTGATCAGATAAGCAAACATCCATAGAAAATAGCAACACCACTGTTATTTGCCGTCCAGAAGGACTGAGCACTGAACCAGTGTGAAAACACAAAACACAAATGCTTGATTTTCACCTTTACTTCCCGTAATAGTTGAAATCGCCCTAGGAGTTGAGCGGATATCGAATAGAATGGGCTTTTGCACCCAAGGAACAAGGAAGTGGGTTCCTTCACCGACAACGACGTCTTTTACACCAGCAAATCGATCGAAAATCACAGCCCGTTGACCGCCATCGACTATAAATTGAAAACAGAGAATGGTAAAAGTATAATCTGTGATATAGTTCAAGAACTTGTAAGTTTTAAATTTCTACTCACTTTCAAACCATTACACAACTGTGTGAGAACGTTAACTTTACAGTCACGTTAAAAAAAAAGATAAAGCTCTCGGCGTTGATCAATCCCTGAGGGAAGCGCCATGCATTCGTCTTCATTCAGTATCGTTGGAAGTGATTAAACGCATATCTAGCCTTTACAATGATTCACGGTGGCTTACCGATATATCGAGCCAGTGCTGCTATCCTCTCCCAGACAAGGCCGGTACCAATTTGCCGACTCCGAAAGGATGAAGGGCTTGGTGGGCCTGGAGTGCGGGATCGATCCCACGCGTAGTGCATGACGCCTACGACCTCTACGTCAGCTATTAAACACTGCATTCGACTATTCAGCATTCAATTTCAGGACCCTTCACCAATCTCACGAAGTAAAGGATGAAGCGCTTCTTTAAAAAAGGAACAAGGCTGTAGTTCTACTTCATCGGTTCTGGAGAGTAAAGAAAAATGTCGTGAAATTGTTTAGCTTGGGCTTTGTAACAAATGTCGTTTGCTTAAACAATTGATAAGACTTATAGGAAGCGATGAACGTCCGATTAAGATGTCTTTATGCTTGGTTACGAAGGAGTTTGGCTGGGTAGATTGCACCGAACTTGATCTTTCCAGGCTCTGAGGAAAGTGCAATCCGCCGAAAACCCAGCTGATTTACAAATAAAGAATAAACCAACAATCTCGTGTTTGCTCATCAAGAGGAAGGTAAATTATTCGGTATAAGTACAATCTGTGACATGGTTCAAAAAGGTGCGTGTAGCGTAGTGGTCAGAGGCGCTCCACAATACACATAGGGTCGACTCCTGCACCCTAGACTCACCAAACCCTCCACCGCTCCGAAGTCGGCAAATTGGTACCAAACTTGTCTGAGAGGAAAGCACTACCGGTTCGACACATCGGTGGGCCATTGCGAGTCATTGTAAAGGCCAGATATGCATTCAGTCACCTCCAGCGACACTTTATGAAGTCGAATGCATGGCGCATCCCTCTGCGATTGATCAATGGTGAGAGCTTTATCATTTTATCCTTCACGCTTCAAGAACTCGCACTGTTGAGCTTTTTGTTCATTTTTCAACCACCATACACTTACAGAAGAACATTAACTTTGCAATTACGTTTGAAAAAAGCCGTTGAATACTTCCCTCGACCGTTCCGGATTTCAAGAAGATGAATAGACTCCATAATCTCACCATTATACAGTGCCGACTGAGCAACTCCACCAGCTATAGCAAGACCGACACCAAGTGAACCAAGCCTACCAAGGACTTTCTGTGCAGCTGCTGCCATGAAAGTCTGAAATCCTGAAATCCATGGACTGGAAAAATATGTTACTCATTGTAAAATATGAGTTAGACAGGGTACAACATCAACGGTAGTACAAGTTACTACGAGGTTTAAGTTAAGTAGACTGGAATATCCAAACCCACTAAAACTGGAAGAATAACAGGAAAAACAATCGAAATGTGAAAAAGTAAGGAGTTAAGATGTGACACTAACAATGGATCCTTCCGTTAAAAGATTTGATGGCCCATGTCAATCTTTGTCATTAATTTTTGGGACCTTAAATGGTCAAGACTGCATGAAGAACTTTAACCTACACTTTAAACCTTAACCCTTTAAGTTTTACTTTTTACCGTTGCCTTATTTTACCTCTACTTTTAATCTTCAGCTTTAAACTTTACAAACAGAACTTCAATCTAGCCCACTTAGCCGATATCATCATAAAACGCACTAAATGTATTGGGCCACTCTCATTTTGCCGTCTACAAATCGCTCTGGTTGGAACTAGAAGTACCAATGCATAAAAGATGGTGACGTCAATGTTTTTTCTACAGTGCAGGGCTACTGTGAGTTTACAAATATCTGGTAAGTGACGAGTCTCCTGGAAAGTTCGGATGACCCGTACCCACATTCAAAACAAAAAAGCATCAGAAAACCATATAACAATACATTCCAAGAATAGAAGCAATAACCAAAGCGTAGAAGGAAAGGGAAAAAGAAAAAAGGAAAGAAAGAAAAAGGGGGGAACGAGCCGATAATTTTTACTATTGAGAAATTTAGGAATTAATGTGGACCAATCGCAAAAAGAACTTTAAAGGACGAAACAGCGATGGGTTGCCAAGCAGTTAGTTCGACATGCTTCACTACAGGTTGACACAGTAAGTGGGCTGCTAGAGAGTTTACATCTCTCTACGCTTCTTTTTAGGTTAGATGGGATATTGCGACTTCTCCAGGATATCTTGAATGTCCCGCTCTTCCAAGTCATTGGTCGTCTATTTTTATTTCTTGCTTGCGCGTGAGTAGTCCTTTTGTGCGTTATGCCTGGTTAGTGGATGAGATAAGTGGCCTAGAACCAGCTTTTGAATGCCAGTCATTGAGGGTCACGCCCTTGTTCTCTCAATTGTTCTTGTAGTTATTATTTATTAGTTCCTTGTAATTAAAACCAAAGTAAGGATTCTATCCACAATGATGTTGGCCAAGTGATGTCGTTGTTCGTAGTTGTCGGGTTGAGATGTTCGTGTGTTCTGATTCATGACGTTGGTGTTCTCTTAAGACGACATTTACACAGTTGTAGGTATGGCCCACGCCAAAAGAAAGACTCGAAAGCTTAGGGGTCATGTATCTCATGGACATGGCCGTGTAGGAAAACACCGGAAGCATCCCGGTGGACGTGGTAAGGCAGGTGGTCAGCACCACCACAGAATCAATCGTGATAAGTTCCATCCTGGTCTTTTCGGAAAGGTTCGTTCCATATTGGACTTCTTTCTAGCAAAAAGGAAAACAGCTCAAAATCACTGCTAGTTTAGTTCTATATGTATTGGTAGACTTAATTATTTTTGCACTTTATGTTTAGGTTGGTATGCGAGTATTCCACTTGAATAAGAACCACTACTATTGTCCAACCGTGAACGTTGATCGGTTATGGTCGTTAGTTCCCAAAAAAATCAAGGAGCAAGCCACACCTACTAAAGCTCCGGTTATTGATTGTCTTAAGGCCGGTTATTTCAAGGTAAGGTGGCCTTTATAGTCCCAGCAATTGTTGTCCTTCCTTCTTGGCGCTTCTATCTATTGAATGATAGAAGTGTATGTAGTGGAAGGTACATAATGTCCTTTGGATATTCGGGTCAGCTTCGGTGCTATTCTGTTCGCTGTCGAGTAGTATCATCCTCTGGGCTCGAGACAGTCCGCACAGCTTGTTCTATTCCTAAGCTTACACGGTGTTGTTACAAAACTTCATCGGTGCTAACGTGTCGGTGTTTTCCTCTTCAGTGCCGCAATGGTTCCAGTCAGTTGTCCTGAGCCGGGCATTCTTCCTTTGCAGTTCCTCTCGAACGTTGGTGTCGTTAAAGTTTTGTAACCACGTGGACAAGGTTAGGAGGAATAGAACAAGATATTTACATGGAAGTTTGATGAAAGATCGACTTGAAAAGATGAGTGACAGAACCTAATATCTTGCTGAACGGATTTGTAGAGAACGTTATGTCAACAATAAATGACGGAGAACATGCAAATGCATTAAATCTCGACTATATAGATCTTACTGATCGACTAAAAGGACATCTAGCGCAGTAGTCGGCGGCGATTTGCAGTACACATGGGATCGATCCCTGTGCCCAAGGCCCACTAAGCCTTCCATCCCTTCGGGGTCGGCAGATTGGTACCAGACTTGTCTGGGAGGATAGGAGCACTGGCTTCATACATCGGTAGGCTACTGCGAGTGATTGTAAAGGCCAGATGTGCATTCAATCACCTCCAACAATGCTTAATGAAAACGAATGCATGGCGCATCCCTCAGGGATTGATCTACGTTGAGAGCTTTATCCTACATGTATGTTTTGCATAAATTTCCAGGAACTTTTCATAGTTTTGATGCGTTTTGGTTTACGAAGTTAGTGGATCACATGCTTCCCACTCTATCAACAATCTTTTTCTTGAATCTTCAATATTATCAGTGTGCGAACTTTCGCGTTGTTTAACACATTCCAAAATATAGTGTATTATGTCGCATTCTGTTTCATTCTTCAGTGGCTTTTTCTAGGTTCTTGGAAAAGGACTACTGCCGAAGCAGCCTCTCATTGTGAAGGCAAAGTATTTTTCACATGAAGCTGAAAACAAGATCAAAGAGGCTGGAGGCGCTTGTATTTTGGTGGCGTAGACTGCCATTTGTTGATTCTGTATTTTTTGAACAAAGTCATTTTGAAGATGTGTTATTCAGTAGCTGTATAGTGAATTGTAGTATACAATGTGAATATTTCCTGATGTCATCTCTTGTAAATGTGTAACACATGGTTCTTATGACTAACGATAGTATAGTTGTTTGGTTTAAAATCATCTGGTTTTAGCCTTTGAGCGCTTGTCCTCTTCGGAGCTAAGGCATTTCGCAACTTGCACTCGAGATGGCTTTGAATCAGGAAATGGCTTGTGTTTACGCTGCTCTCATTCTTCAAGACGATGAGGTCGCTATTACTGGTGATAAGATCGCTACGCTACTGAAGGCCGCTAATGTCGATTTTGAGCCTTTTTGGCCAGGGCTTTTCGCAAAAGCTGTTCAAGGAGTAGACGTGAAGGTGAATGGAGCGTTCCATTCGCGGTGATGTGAAGTTTATCTTAATTTGTACGAATATCAAATTTGTTGAAAGTGCACGTAGGCAAAGCCAATTAGTATGACTTTTGCAGTTCTAATGTTTACATCAGGCTATGCCATATGGGTTTCAGTGAAGAATCTAATGTGTTCGCGCTATAGAGTGTTAGAAGCATCGTGGTTATTCTAGAACCTTATCGCATCCGTGGCGTCCAGTGCCGGATCTGCTGCACCTGCGGCACCTGCCGCTTCTGCCGCTGCACCTACTGCTGCGGCTGAAAGCGCACCAGCACCTGAGAGCAAGAAGAAGGAAGAACCTAAAGAGGAGTCTGACGATGACATGGGCTTTGGACTGTTTGACTAAGGTCTTTGTTTGTTGTTTGTTACGAATAAAATTGTTATCAGCAGTTTTTCTCTATTATAATCGAGTGGTGTTGCGTTTTTAGAGGTTTATTCGAAATTCTTTATTCAAAATAATTTTTTACCCGCATAAGAGTGAAGTTTAGTCATAACTGTTGTAATTGAATTGATTCGGCTTTTCTTCGCAAACCTTCTTGTATGCGCCGCATCCGTTTCATGTGCTTCTCTCGACCTGACGTTAAGTATTCATGACGCTTTCATTTAAAAATACATGATTAACACTTAGATTAGGGTGCTTCCGTCTGCTTAGTCCAGTCTACAACTTCTTTTTTCCCCGCACTTGTTATGAATTTAAGTCAACTCGTAATTGTAGGTCTAACTTTTTGATTTCGAATTGGTCCACCTAACAACAATTATGGAGTTATTCTGTTGCTGCACAGAGGTCCCAATGGATGGCGAAGATATGCTGGTAACTCTCCATCTGGCATGCGCAGTTTTCGTACCCTCGGTAGTGAATCTGAGGGAATGGCTTCACGAATAAAGTCGTCTGAGGACTTTTTTTGTATGTTATTAGTCGTAGAGGACAGCTTTTTCTGGTCCAACGCTTAGCGCAGTTGGCTATGCAAGCTATCGACCAGGTACGAAAAAGTGCAGCAAAAACCTTTATGGCAAAAAACAGGTGAAGGGAGAATGAGTTGATACCGATTCATGCTCGCCAGTTTTACCCTTTCCCCCATTTATAAGTAGAAATCAAATATGTCGGACTTTAAGTCCCAAGAAATATGTCTAGTGGTTTAAAGCACCAGCTCCTCACCTGCTAGTTCTGAAGGCGAGAGTGACGGAGGTCGTTTTATCACAAAAATGCTTTCGTCAAGCAAAGTCGGCATTGTTTGGGAAGTGTCTAAACTGTTGTGTTAGGGAAGAGATCTTTGCGAATGCACTTTTATCAACCAATATTATGTAGAGAGTGGTCTTGTCCATTTATGCTTCCTGAACGCCAACATCTGCCTTGTTTTCAAGATATCTTATGGGTCAACATGTCCACTGATAAGCAATAGTGGTGCGTTCAGACTACTGGAACTACTTTGCCATTCGTTACTATGCTTTCGAGCAATGAGCAAAATGTAGAATACAGGTGGTGGCGTCCTAGGGTTGATTCTATTCAAATTATGTGGAGTGTGGGAAGTTTAGATTGCTGTACATTCCCAAAGCATATGGTTAATGCAAACGATACAGTTGATAATATCGAGAGCAAGTGATCTTACCATTTGCAGGAGTCACTTTTGTCCGATTCGGCCGTAGTGGTGGTAGTGGGTTATGTACGAGTGGAGCAATTGGCGTATGGGAAACCTCAGAGGAGTTCGCCAGCTGTTGGCAAGGTGAATCGGCCACCTAGAAAATCGATGCTGTAGAAATAACACTAAATAGAAGTGCAAGAAAGGACATTTTCGCCCCAAACATGGGTAGTTAAACCAGCGAACATTCGGTGTTTATGCATTGGTTACCTTAGTCGCAGTAAGGTGTACTCAGAAACGAGTTGTGCTTTTATCAACGTGATAATGTGGTAAGATCATAGGTGAAAGAAATACATACATTGCAACTGACAACCAACTCCTGCTTTGTTTTCACAGTGTTGTGAGATACAAGAACTATGCTCATTGCTACTTCTTGACTATATTCTTACCACTAGAGCAAAAAATTCACCAAGGATTGGTCAAATTTCACAGTTTGAGCATCGTATGTTCACTGACAGGTCCAAGTGCCTGGAAAGTATGGGAGGCGGTTAGGAGTCGCCTCCAGTAAATAAACTCCCTCGTTTGCTTTGGGAAGAATTGGCAAACTAGTCACGAATATATCCAAATCGCGCGTTCAGCGCTCAGCAAACTCTACATTGTATGAAGTGCTAGACACAACAATATAAGTGGTCCTAACTATCCTGAACTCGAAAGAGTCACAAATGCCAGCGTTTGGTAAGGCGAATACGGACATACTGCTAAAATCTCAGAGCCATTTTAGACGCACGCTTACCTGAATCTGAGTCCTCATCATGCAGCCAAGAGGGCGTACATCTTTGTCCGACTGGCTGAGACGAGAAAAACACCGGAGAGGAACTGTTCCTTGGAACACACGACAGTATAGGAGTAGGCGGCGACGGCGTACTTGTGAACACGAGTGTGGCCATGAATATCGATTCATTCGAACTATTAACAAGCCGATTGGACGTTTACGATTAAAGAGATGCGGATCAACACCGGCTTTGACGATCTTTGTTGTTGACGAGGAAATAGACCACATCGTAGTAAATCGAAGATTTTCTCTAACCGATGTCGCTGTTGTCCCAAAATTCTACGCGGGATCAGGCTATCGCCTCATTCGCGAAAGATTCCACTTCTCGCGGAAAATGGAAAAAGCTGGCATGTCCACCGAGCGATATTCCAACGCCAGGACGGAGCAATTACAGCTTCCAGAAAGGCAGTGGAGAAAATTATTCACGATTACTACTTGGACTTTTCAATAGCCACATCCTTCTGCTCTCTTGTGAAAAAAAGAATCATGGATATATCGTCCCCTCATTGGTTGTCCTTTCCGACATCGACATGGCATTTAGTCGGTGAGGAATCGAATAACACCTTGTCTGGGCAAGATGAGCGGTGAATACCTGAAGAACCGTCCGCCAATCCTCATAAACAAAAGTGGCTCCATTCTTCACAAGTTACCTCTCTGAATGCAAGGTCTCTACTCAGTGGAAGACCAGCAAAACTGTGCTCTTGTTCATGAAGGGTGACCACCACGATATCGGCAACTGTCGCCCAATCTGTTTGCCTTTTGTCGTCTACAAATTTTCTACTCGAGTCATCATAAACAGGATTGACAGAACACTGAGTGAAGGACAGCCATATGAGCAAGCAGGGTTTCCAAAAGGATTTAGTATGATGGACCACATCCACACGATAACAAGACTCATTGAAGTATCGCGAGAGTACAAAAGACCACTCTGTTTCACTTTCATCGATTTAAAGAAGGCTTTTGGCTCAGCTGAGATAGAAGCAGTCATGGAAGCCCGGGACAGTCAAGGAGTACTTAATACACAAAGATTCTTCGTGAGCTGTATGAAAATTTCACAACCAAGATATCACCATTCTACAACGGTATTAATATCCACGTCAAAAGAGGGTTAGGTAACGCGATACGATCTCGCCCAAATTATTCACCGCCACCCTCGAGAACGTTATCGCTTTGCTGATGAAGTTGTTCTTATAACATTAAGCAACATCCAGGCAGATAAATGCTTATCGACTATGAGAACGCTTATGAAAAGACTAATCTTCGACTTAATCTCACAGAAACGTTCTTCATGAAGAACGGATAGGTTTCGCGTGCTCCATTCTTGGGCAACGGGAAAATATCTCCTAATGCCCCAGCTACCTTTACCTAGGTCAGGAAGTCAACATGATGAACGACCTGGGTCCGGAGTTGAGCAGAAGAAAGCGAGCGGTTTGAAGAGCTTTCAAAGTATTGAGGATGTAGTGAAAAGAACAAAGAACATCCGACTCCGTGCCCACCTTTTAGATTCCATCATTCTTCCTAGCTTAACTTGTGTCCCCGGAACCTGGTCGATAAGTAAGTAGATGAAAGATCACTTAACAAGGCGGAGTCGAGAAGACGATACTAGGGAGCATCCTATGTCGCGCAAATTAGGGAGAGGATTCGAAGCTCCGACCTACTTCAGCGACCAGTAATCGAAGGCGCCGTTCTATTCGCCAAACTGTCGAAGATAAGATGAGCTGGACACATAATGCATATGAACGACAACCGATGGGCACTCCCTAAAGCGAGTGGATTCCACGGAATGTTAAACACACGGAAGGACCACCAACCCATTGGTCAGGGTTCTTCACGCAAACCCTAGAAGGAAGGTATGATGCTCAAAAAAGTTGTCAGAGCGATCAGAATGCATTGGGTTACTCTTGCACCCGACAGGGAAAATGGAAGGCATACAGGCGTCAGCTTGAGTCTCTAGTCAATCAAGGGTGCGACAGCTGACAGGTGAGAGCATGTAATTTGTCACTCCAGTGAAAGGAATGATTATATTGAGCTAAGTTGCATGAATGCGATAGTTGCGTTTCTATTGAATTTCACCAGAGATTTTGAAAAATCTATGCTCTCATTGTTCTTTAAATAAACGGAAAAAATGCTGGACCAGCGCATAGATGCGTATTCACAACTCCTACGCGGTCCTCAGTACAACTATTTTTTTTATTTTCTGGCAATTTTCAACAGTTAGTAGAGTACGGTTTGAAGCCAGGATTTAAAATTTTATCTAGCCCCAAAGGTACAAGAAGGCGTGGCCATGCTAAGAAGTGCAGACGAGGAGAAAAATGAAGGAGTCTTGAATCTTCGTTATTATCCATTAAGAGTACGTGTTTAGCAACAACACGTCCGTCCCTGGAACCAACACTAATCATATACTTGACAAAGGCACCATATACAAATTATCTGTGCAACACTAGTGCTCATGCTTCACTGACAGCGCGCAAGTCTCCAATTTCGTAGATGTCACATCCAACACTTCGCCGAGTACTTGCGACACCAGCTGGAAATTTTATCACTTCGGTGCTAGCTGCCATGTAGACAATAATCGTTGACACAGCTAAAATCGAACCCTCATTTCTGCAAGGTCCTTTTGTGGTGCTAGTTAAACCAGCACAGAGCGCTGTGCTCGGATTTGCTGCAGGACGACCAGTGGCGCTGGGAGGACATCTCTACAGATCATTCTGAGGCAGTTTCGACCACAGTGACTTCGATGACTCGTCTACAGCTGGAGAGCCATGGCTGAGATACATTTCGGCACATTGCACATGACGCGGACTTTCTGCCCACTGAGGTGTGAAATATTTACGACAGCAAAGTCAACGTTGATTACAGGTCTTCCTTTGGAGTTTCAGTCGTCCCTGGTTTCCCCCTGATTGTCACTACGGTTAGTGGCAATAGATGTGCATCGTAGAATCGTTTGTCGTATGCAAATATTTTCTTCCAGGATGGCGGTGAATCATGTCGAGCATCTCAGTTTGGGCCACCTTTGAGCGTGGATTAATCCTTTAGTGTACACTGTGTTTCGACAAAGCACCTTTTGGCCATGGTTAAGGGCCAGAAAGCATTAATAGGTGAATTCAAGTACAAATATGAAATCTGGTGCTAATTTCGGACTCCTGAAAATGTTCTGCCTACGTATCAGGATTTGACTCAGTAGTAATAGTTAACACAGCAAAATACTTGGCGCGTGTAAGTTGGAAATGTGTGCTAACCATAACTTATTCTAACTCTTTTTATATACTTACTGGTGACTGAGTGTCGGATACTGATGGTGAATCAGATTTTTGTGTGTTGTTCCTCGGTTCGGGCTCAACTGTTGTAGGGTTCTCTTCGATTCGCGGCATTTCTTGAGTAAGTCCCATCGTCGTGTCATGTCGTACATCGCCATTAGAAGAAGCATGTCTTCTATAAGACAATGTATATGTGTGCAAGTATTTGGGAACTTTTGGAAGGTGTTGGAGAATTTTAACAAACAGAAATGCTTTCCTCATACTTATTTTCAAGGAATATTCATGTGCTTGTAGCTCGTCCAAGTTTTTAACTGAAGTAGATTTAATTCGCTCATATTATTTATGAGTGGTAAAACGTTCGGGATTGATCAATCTCTTAGAGATGCACCATACATTTGACTCCATCAAGGATCGTAGAGGTGATTGAACGAATATCTGGTTTGTGTAATGACTTATGGGGGGCCTCCCGATCTATTAGGTCAGCTTTCTATCCTTCCACACAAGTCTGGCGATTTGCCGACCGCGAAGGGATAGGAAATTAGTTAGCCTGTAGCATAGGATCGAACTACCGATCTTGTGGACCGCAGGCTACCTTTAACAACTATGCAATTACGCTAGACAAGTATTAAGCGTAGGAGAAGTTGTGGTGATGAACGTGTTAGCCCCGAAATGGGTAATAGCGTGTTCAATCCCCACCGCAGACACCTGCGGTCTGGAGTTTTGAAAATATCCCAGCTTTATTGCAATTGTATTTCACATAATACCCTGCCTTAAAAAATTGTAGTAAGGAGTAAATAAAAAGTTAAAATTGTGGTTATATTTCACATCAGTGTTTTTATTTTCCCAGACAATACTCGTACCAATTCGCCGACATCGCATGGATGGAAGATTTGTTGAGTCCGGAGTACGGGATCGAACCATGGAGCGACTCATTGTGTATCGCGGGGCACCTTTCAACTATTTCGTTGGACGCGCTTTTTTTGTTCCGATGCTAACTGTTTCCAAATTTCCGAAATACGGCAGTGCATGTAGATAACTATAGATAACTATATATACTGACATGTGCTCTTCCGTTATTGGTAGAAATCATAGAGCTATGGTGTCTGTCTGTCCCCCTGCCAAGCGTTCAAACAGCGTCCACTCACTCTCAGCGAACGAGAAAATCATTAAGAGAACTGTCAAGTCGAGAACCTCATGACTTATCGAACCTTCTTGACATCTCAGTTTCTTCCATACTATTAACATCAACATCTCATGAGATTTTTTCACATGAAACGTCTTCACATTTATTGCGCGGATTTCAGTACTTCTTTCACTTGACTCGCTTTCTCGCATCCACAATAATCCACAAAGATCTGCGGACTTTTTGGCATGTAGTTTCAACTCTGCTTGAGGATTTCCCTGTCGTCATGAAGATCATTTAATGCTGGCCAAGTAGTCCACCTCCCTGGAGTCCTGGGATAGTTGGGCTAAAGCGTTTGCACTAGGACTGCTGAGAATGAGCTGTTACCAAGTCTGGCACCAATTTTCCAACTCTAGAGAAATGAGAGGCTTGGTGAACCCGTTACGGGTCTTTTTTAGCATCGCTAATTGGGTGAGTCAATTAGAGTTAATGTCATGATTTTCTTAGGAAACGTTTCTACGCTCGACGTAAACTGGTCTTCAGTTAAGTGATTTTTTACTTGCCCTTCTAGTTCGGCGATATCGCTAGTCCTCCTTTCCTGTTCCTGACGCATCAGTCGTATGCGCCGTTCATCACGTTCCGCTTGCTGGCGTAATTTTAATGCCATTTCGGCGGATTGAACTCCTTCTGACAAAAAATACGTAGTGCTCGATTATCTAAAATAGTGGTTATACATTGAACTACTTGTCAGCGTGAGCGGCAACTGAATGATGGGCAGTCAGTGATAACGGATAAAATGCGAGTTTCCATAGAACATTAACCCATGCAAATCTCAATAACGATATCAGAATCTCATGGCATGTTGCCAGTATCCACCGAAATACTAATTATAGCTCACACTTTGTTTCACCAAATCTATAAGGGTCATTCCTCGGATAGATGATTACCACTGATAGTGCTTAAATCGTCTACATCTATGCCAATGAAATAGAACCGTGGAGTTGTAACGCCCTGCTAGCACAGACGATTAGCACAAGCTGTTTCTCAAAAGACACTGATTAGGCACATTTGAAAAAAAAACTGCTGAGAAGGAAATCTCAGATCTAGTGATTAGTCACGTTATCTTACTAAGTGCCAAAGTTACAGTAGCTTCGCCGTTGATCTTTCTTTGACAAAAGAACAATACATGGCGTAATATCCATACCGATCTAAATACCAAGACCATCCATGGTAACTCGCAATTCTAGAAACCCCACCCTAAACGCTGGACTTGGGGTTCTCCCAATGAAGAGTACCTTTTTTTCCCCCTTAAATAATTGCTACGATAAGGTTTCTGAGAAGAAAGTGTCCATTATGAAGGAATTATGCCATGCTTTTGCTAGCTCTGGACCTGCAACGCCCTTCATTCTAGATAGGAACTCTGATTTGAAATGAAGCTTCACCATAGATCCTTTCAACAAGAATGTTGGACTTAAACTCTATAAGAAAGCCACCATCTGAGAGATGCCCGTGCTCTTGATATTGATTTTAGCAGGCAGTCAAATGTAGTTCTACGTAATTTGTAGCTTCAGAAAGGATACAAAGTTGTGCGCCTGAGAAGATTACTCTGCTCTAAAGTTTGCTTTTCGCTCGTATATTGTAATTGGAATAAGCCAGTTCATGAGAGACTGCGGTTGATTTTTTGCTGATTGCCTAAGCTATTCTGTAGAGTCCTAAGGCAGTCATGCCACAGTGTTATCAGGTTCCCACTACTGCAGGAAATGTCTTCGCTTTATGGATCAGAAACGGATCTGCCGATTTGTGACCAAGCTTCTGATACGCCAGCGGCAACTCCGGACTTAGGTCTATTCTTATATGAGCCTCCAGATGGAACTGTTAAAATAACTAACTGATCAAATGACCATTAACGACAAGTCAAATGACAAATGACGTTTACTTAACCGGCTTTTAGTTGCATATCGTTCAAGTGCACATTCTCTTCAAAATGGGCGACAAAAAAGTGGGTAGACAGATGTTTTTCTTTTTGTGAAGATTTTATTATAGAGATGAAGTCCCTCACCTACTCCCTACACACTTGCGAACCCAGTCATGCTTTCATGGTCGAAGATTGCGACGAGCTTTTTTTCAGTCAAAGCTCATCTACGGTTCGTATCAGTACTGCTGAACTCACAAGCATATTCACTGTGTAGTGAGAAACTCAACGCTTTTGGTGGACGAGTTTTCGGGTATTATATTTATTATTTGTGTCTTAGTAACTATCCTTTCTCCTTACCCACTTGTAAAATATTTTACTTAGTACACCGAATACTTAAATTAAGTATTATGAAAGAGCAATACACCTATACGTATTGAAATCTTAACTAGAAAATTATTTCGAATAGTGAGTTCGAACCAATATAATCGATACCCTCATTTTTTTCAATGACCGATATTTACGTACCTTATCGACGAATACGCAAAATTGCGTCAATAACGGGCTCGCAATACGTCGTGACCTTTTTGATACCGGTGGTGGTGGCTGCTTAGCATTATCTAGCTGAAATCCTATAGACTGTACTCCAAGTATAATAGGAAGATTTCCTGTACTATTTGTTAGGAAATGGGAGCGTGTGACGCAGTGCTCGGAGGCGCCCTGCAACACATGCGTGGAATCGATCACCGCGGCCATGGCCCACCAAGCCTTCCATCGATCTGGGGTCGGCAAATTGGTACCAGACTTGTCTGGGAGGATAGCAGCACTGGCTCGATGCATCGGTAGGCCACCGCGAGACATTGTAAAGGGCCAGATGTGCATTCAGTCACTTCCAAGCGATGCTTAACGAAGTCGAATGCACGGTGCATCCCTCAGGGGATTGATCAACGCCGAGAGCTTTATCCTTTTTTATTTGTTTGGAAACAAATGCCCGATTCTTATACCACTCATGTCTTGATTTAGTTTATTCCACTATGTAATACTATATATTAGAAGATACCGGTGTCGTCGATAACGATCAATCAGTATTTATTATAAGCGAAAATATACCTCTCCTTTGTACTCGTTCACATGCGTGACGAATATCATCTGACCACGTTCCATGCCAACAGCGTTGAGGTCGGCCTGGACAAAAAAGAATGGAAATGTCAACGTAATGATTGGTGGAAATTAGAAATGTGCTAGGGTAATACATACCACTGTCAACTGAGCTTAATTTTCCAGTTGTTATTAATTTACTAGTTGTTAACGTCCTTAGGAGGGATGTGAGAAGTGCAATGGTTAGAGATATCATGCAACAGTGCATGTATCGTCATGGTTCGACCACTCTATAGGTCAAGCAGGAGGGTTCCCGTTCTTTCCACACTCCAGAAGTGGTACCAGGCTTATCTGGAAATAGCTCACCGGGATCCAAAGGCTGATCGTGAAGATCCGGGAACGCCATAGCACGGTTATTCCAGGATTCCACGGTGAGCATAGTCATTCGATATTAAACGACGTTTATGGATCCCAGCCTCATAGTCACGGCGCTGCCGGTCTCTTGACAGCAGACGGCAAGTTAAACGCGCAATAAAAGCGATCTTTTGCTTCCTGAAACGAACATGGATCCATATAACGGAAGACTCCTTATTTATTCTGCGCTGATTTGACGCATACATTTCGTATTAGCGTAGAGATGTCCGTGCATGTTTTCGTGGGTGTATTTGCACACATGCAGGTTGTGCTTTACAAGTGAATCGGTCCAAAAATCCTCCAATCAGTTGACTAGAAAGTAGATAGGAGGTGGCCTGGAGTATCTTTTATGAGATGAGTTCCGTGTATACTCTGGAAGAGACTAACAAACTACCCGTTAGTATACCTAACAACCACGCGGAGAGCTAGGCAAACTACCTATGAATATCAATAAGCAAACAGTACAATAAATTAACTTCATTTCCTTGACTCCTGTATCACTTTGATTTAAGAAAAATCTCCATAAAGATCATCTGCTTTGTCAAGTACACCTTTACTTCTTCAGCAAAGGAGGCCGATTTAGGCTCTCTATGACTACTGCCTCTAGTATATGTCGTCGTAGGCTCCATCGCTGTTGTTTCATCGGTGGATATGAAATTCCTTCTTCAGTGATAGGAGCTTCCTAATTTAACCCAATCCTAATTTTTATGTCAAGTAGCAGTTGGTCGACAAGCATCAGTTGCATCAATTGTAATCCCGTCAATCAACAGGTAACCCAAGAGGGCACTGATTCAGTCTTCAATCGTAGCTGACTCGTTTCAGAGTCGTCTAGTGGGGGCTCCTTCGTTTAAACAACACAAAAGGCCTTACGTATGAAGGCTTTCGTTTTTACTGTATTTGGCGAAAAGGTAGCCACGAGCACCTTGTCTGCTATTACATAGTTCTACTTTTAAGCTGGCTTAATGATGGAAATACCGAACCTAGGAAGAACGGGATGAAATTACCGATGAAGATTGCAGGCCATGTTGGAAAACCGATAAACAAAATTCTACTGGTACACTCACACTGATAGTAAAGTCGAAATCGTCAAGTTCTGTGGGTTTTCGCTTATTCAGCACAACTAGAAATGGTTTACTGGCAGTACCTCGATGAAGTTGAAGCTGTAGAAGATCACAGATTAAAAGATAGAAGGAAACTAAGCTTGAAGGATATCTGAATACTCGGTGGGTAACTTTCAATAATACCTTTCTTATTGTGTCATAATTCTCTTCAAGGCGTTCCTCATTCGATATGTCAACAACGTATATTATTCCATGCACCTCGGCGAAATAATTCGTCCAAATATCACGAATTCGCTCGTGTCCACCAAGATCGTACACTTTAATGTGGAAGTCATCATCGTACTCCATGTCTACCATTGAAAAACCGTTGGTGGAAAGCACACCGCGTGGATCTTCTGCAATTCATACTACAGCAAAAGATAGGTATCGATTAGTTGTAGCAAGAGGAAAAAGTTAGAAATTCAAACTAATAAGCACTTCCATGTTTGCAAACTTGTTTTCGGACAGGAATTTTATCAAACCTTATAGCAAATTCCATGATCCACCAATGTTAACGAATGTGTACCAACGCTATAGAGCTACCAGAAGGTGCCAAGGTTTTGTTTTCTTTTGTGGAAAGTTAAAAAAAATTTCACGTCTAGTGGAAAGTCGACTATGCTCAACAAGGAATGATTGAATCCAGATCCTAACACGAAATGTCTGTGTGTCGTCTTTTTGTGAACCCAGCAATTATTCTTTACACCAATTCGACTCACACCTAACCTGAATATTTTCCTCCTCTACATTCTACGTCATCTACTGTTATTGAACTGGCTATTCAGGCGATTCACTCGAATTAACTATATTCTGTAGTGTAATTACCTGGAAGGGCTATCGTCAATGAGAAAGATCTTCTACAGGTTTTTATCAGTGACCTGAGTGGTATAATAAAACCGAACCCAAGATGAATGTATGAGCAGGAAGTTCAGAATTGGTGAAAGAAACCGGATTGGAACCATTCCGGTGGACTCTTATCCATGAAAATAATCGTTATGTATGTGAATCTTCTATTTATATGACCAATGAACTACACCTTTATAAACATAGGGCGTTGAGTGTAAACGATTTCCCCGCAGTGTCTATTTAACGTGATCACTGCTTAGCTACAAATCAACTATTACCGATCGGCTGAGAAAGGAATTTGTATGAAAACGACAAGCTGCACGAAATTCTTCCCTAAATCGATTGACGTGCTGACGAGGACACCTAGGAAAAACGGACTTCTTGTTAACACTTGTGTGCTCTACGGATTTTTCTCAGCAATGTGAAACAACATCTTTGTCGTCTCTATTGTGTCAAACGATATAATTCCAGTTGCCTAATGTTCGTGCATGAAAACCTACGAAGCTTGAAGAAGAAAACGGCTGTCGGAAGAGCTTGGAAAAAAGCCATTTTCAATGTTCCGCGTTCGAAAATGTTGATAGAGTGAGCAGTGAATGTTTACAAAGTAGTATACAATGTTATTGAAGCTTGGCTGCGGGAATTTTTGTCAACATAATCAGAATTTATGGCTTCACTGAGTAGGCAGCATATTTACACGACCTTTTCGAATGAGGAATCTGCCAAGATGTTTGCCACGATAAAATAAACGTTGAACTAAAACCCTCATCTCAGCTCTTCAAGAACACAAACTATTGATCAGTAAGAATTCCCACTAATGATCGAGGGATACATCTCAGTATCAGTTCTGTTAAACAAAGATGAGATTCTCGTTATCCGCCGATGTGGTTTAAGCTTAAGGATTGAGCTCTCGTCGTTGATCAATCCCTGATGGAGGCCCGAGCATTCGACTTCATTAAGCATCGTTGGAAGTGGTTGAATGATATTTGGCCTTTATAATGGCTCGCAGTGGCGTGCCGATGTATCGAGCTAGTGCTGCTATCCTCCCAGACAAATCTGGTACCAATCTGCCGATCCCAGAGGGATGGAAGGCTTGATGGGCCATGGGCGTGGGGATTGATGCCACGTGTGTGTTGCAGGGCACCTCCGACCACTGCGCCACATGCGCCCTGATGTGGTTTAGTATCCGTTAATGCAAATGTCCTCTTCCGTTGAAGAGAAACCAGTACGAGTTCATCTTTCAAGTGAACTAGGACTGGAAACACATAGAGTTGAGCAGCAAAGCTGACTTCATCTCCGACTTCCTTAGCTAAGGATGCGAACAATCAAAGGAGTTTCATGGAACCCAAATGATGACATCCCTAATGAAGGAAAGAAAGCAAAGCAGTTGCGAAACACGTTGCAGACAATCATTTTATTAATGTTAGGCTGTTCAGAAATAAAGTGAGCGTTTTGAAATATTTGTTTTTAATGTATTTTCTGGCATTCAGGGCGCGTGTGGCGGTGGTTGAAGGGGCCACTGCGACACACACGTGGGATCGCTCCCCAGCGCCCACGTCCCACTCCGCCTTCCATCCCTCCGGGGTCTGCAAACTGGTACCAGACTTGGCTGGGAAGATAGCAGCACTGGCTGGATACATCGGTAGGCCACCGCGAGTCATTGTAAAGGCCAGATACGCGTTCAATCACCTCCAAACGAAGCTTAATGAAGTCGAATGCATGGCGTATCCCTCAGGGATTGATCAACGCCGAGAGCTGTATCCTTTATTTTTTTATGTATTTTTATAACTGCTGAAAGTTAAATTTCTTCACCGATTTTGAGCTTTGCAATTTCAGATGTCAAAAGCGAATTTTCGTCAAATGTGATGTAGGCGATCATTTCAAAACTTAACCTCCTTTTGATCATCTTCAGTACTGTGGTTTTTCCAGCACCATCGACACCGAAACAACCGATCTTGATTTCCCTGAAGATTAGAAATTATTTGTGTTTTCAATTAACCTTCAAACTATCATTTTAAACGCATAGGACAGTTTCACTGGATTTTTGACCGACTTTATTTCGCTCATGAATATGAGGACTAAGGCCAACTTGCAATGAATACCTTATAAGCTTCTTTAGCTTTCAAAGAACCTTTGGAATGAATCTGAAATAGAACCACAATGACGATGAGATATTTACAAAACTCTGGCCCGCAGGTTTGTGCAGTGGTGATCGAAAACGCTATTATCCTTTCTGGGGGCTAATGCGTTCACCACAACATCGTGCTGGTTCTTGCTTCAACTTTCTCTCAACTAGTTTTCTATCTACCAGCGCCTTCAGCAATCACCCGTCAGCAGGGATTGTTTTAGGGAGAGCCTGCCGTAAAAATTACAGTAGGCAAAAAATAAAAAGTAAACATTGCGACTTCAACTATAGTCTTAGTTTAAATACGTTCACTGCCGAATTGGACGTCCCAGATCAATCCTGTTGACGGCTGATTGCTGATGGCATTCATCGATAGAACTAGCTGAGAGGAAGGCGAAACAAAGGGATTTGAATGTTGTGGTGATCAACGTGTTAGCCCCTGAAAGGGTAATATGTGTTCGATTCCCAACGTAGACACCTGCGGTCAACTGTGGGTGCTGAAATACTTCCAATGCTCAAATCCTCGCGCCAGTTCAAACCTGCAGTTAACTTTTTTCGGGGGGCCACGTGTTACCCATTGTATCACTAAGGCCAT
This sequence comes from Angiostrongylus vasorum, assembly GCA_018806985.1. Lineage (NCBI taxonomy): Eukaryota > Metazoa > Nematoda > Chromadorea > Rhabditida > Metastrongylidae > Angiostrongylus > Angiostrongylus vasorum. The sequence continues at coordinate 233,257 of JADANN010000434.1, read as the reverse complement.
CATTTTGCGTTCCTCCTAGCGAGTTTTTTTTAATCGCGGGTTCGAATCTAGACTGCAGCCTGGGTTTGCATATAACTCAGCATCACTGTGGTTTTAATTCATATAATACCCTGCCACGAGAAAAAGCAATAACAGGCAATAAATAAAAAGTTGTATATTGAATTTGGAACGTTACAAAACTCAGATTTGTTCATTAGACCCAATTTTTGGGTTCTTGAAAGTCTCTTTGTCTACGATGGACCAAACCCTAATTTATTCGTTCTTATTCTCACTTCTGTGCGCTACCGAACAGTCTCTTTTTTCATAATCATAACGAATTTACAAGCACAACTTTCGTCTCAACGAAATTCATCAGCGATGTGGATTTCGTCCCTTATTATTTATTGCTGCATTTTCCATTTCTCCTTCCAAATTCATCAGTTCTTTATATAAAGTGACATGCCCTTAATTAACGGGTATAGCGGCGGCGGTTAAGACCGCGTGAAGACCACTTACCGTTTCGGTTTCGAAGACACTGTAGGGCAACAACAGCGCAATCCCATTTAACATTGAGACCGCGTGATTGTGTCGAAATTTCGTTTCCTTTAAAAATCAAATGAGTAGAAAAAAGGACCGCGTGCGGCTGTGCAGTTAGCCCATTACGAATAGCAATGTAACACAGTACGAAAGAGAGAATGGAGAGGTGAAAAATGATGGAAATTAGCGCGAAGGTGAGTGGGAGGGATAAACAAAGAAATGAAGTAAAAAGGGACTTCATCTACGTCGAAATGGCGTAGGAAAGTTCCGAACATGCTCACTGGTCCGATCTCATTACCACAGATCGTTTTTGATGCTACCAATTTTGAAAAGGAAGTATCGAGCGCAGTAGCTAAAAGCGTCACACGAGATCGTTGATGATTTCGCTATCCTTGGGAAAATGCAGCTCTCTGTAGCTTCGACTTTGGCAAACTGAGACCAGATTGACCCAAGAACATAAAGCACTGAACTGATTATTGTGCAGACTAAATATACATCCAGTCGCTTTCAAGATAATACGAATGGAATTCAATGCGTAGGTTATCGCTAAGGAATTGATCAACTCCGAGCGTTCCATCCTTTATCCTTCACGAAAGTTAAATTTAAAGACTGCGCTGTTTTGATGAAGTGATACCCCACCAATTCAACTTTACCAGGCATCGTTAGAGGTGACGACTGGATGTACACCGGTCCTATGCAATGACTTGCGGTTGTGAATCGAATCAGTGTTGTATCTTCGCGGAGAAGTCCGGCACCAATCTTCCGACAGCAGAGAGATGGAGGGTTTGCTGAGCCCAGAGCGCTGGATCCAACCGAGTGCCCAACTGGATATTAGGTAACCATATTATTGTCGTCTAGTAATATTTTAGTCGAACGTCTTCAAATCCAAGGATAAGATTTATGCGTCATTTCCGAGATGTGATACTGAAAGTGACGAATAACTTAACACTTTGCGACGAGTGACACCTATAGATGTCATAGTGCTTCTGCAGGAGTGGCGAGTAAAACACCTATAGGTCTCATTTTCTTTCCTGTGGTTAATTTTAGCGCATAGATGATCCTTTGTAGAACACAGATGTTGTGTCGGGCGTTGGTTGGAAAAAGCTCTTTCTGTGCCTTAGAATTATACAAAAAGCCGTTTTCCGAACGAGTTCACTAACCAGAAATATGGGTATTAAGCGACTACTATTTCAATTCTAATTGTTATAGTGAATGACACCTACCATACAGAGTGTGCGGGTATATCAAGTACTGAAATAGGCACCCATAAGTTGCAAAAAATAAGTTTAAAAGGCAAAAAAACAAAGCGAAAAAACTCCAAGTGCTGACGGTAGCGTAGTTGCAAGATGGACAATGGTAAAACACAGCATCGTAAATATCAAACGTACTCATAGAACGATGGAGCAAACCTTTTTTCTACAATCCATTCATATCCATAGTCAACGAAAACCTCTAGTCGTTGAAAAATTTTTACTTATATTGAGATATTTGCAGAACTCCGCACCACAGGTGTCTGCGGTGGGAAACGAACGCTATATTAGTCCTTCCAGGGGCTAACGCGTTCACCACCACACTACGTCGGTCCTTCGTTTCGCCTCAGCTAGTTCTATCGACCAGTGCGATCAGCAATCATACGTCATCAACAGGATCAGGCACCTGCGGTCCGGAGTTTTGCAAATATCTCAGCATCATTGTGGTTATATTTCGCATCATACCCTGTACCCTGCCTTTAAAAATTGTAGTAGGCAGCAAATAAAAAGTTAGCCTTATGATTATTATTTACTTCCAAAAAAACCAAAGAAGTCAATGTGGGCTGGAAATTAGACGTCATCCAGTCCGCAACAGACTCGAGATAAAGTGTCGTCGCGAGAGTATTAACGCTGGAGACGAATCTACTCATGTAAAGATAGGAAACAAAGGAAAGTTTCTTTCTAAACAATCCAGAGGGTGTCTCATCATATCTGATTACATATGTATTGCTTTCTTAACATATTGTTGTTTTACTAATCAGGTTATTGTGCAAAATAAGAACAGTGTGACAAATGAGTAGCCTCCATAGTCGACGACATCGACGACCACATACAGAGCGCATGAATGATGTCTTCTGAACTATTAGCTTGCTCATGAATTAATGTCTGCTCTGTAATTTTGCGTGTGACGCAGTGGTCGGAGGCGCCTGCAACACACGTGGGATCGCTCCCCGCGCCCACGTCCGACTCCGCCTTCCATCCCTCCGGGGGTCTGCAAATTGGTAGCAGACTTGTCTGGGAGGATAGCAGCACTGGCTCGATACATCGGTAGGCCACTTCGAGTCATTGTAAAGACCAGATATGCATTGAATCACCTCCAAACGATGCTTAATGAAGTCGAATGCATGGCGCATCCCTCAGGGGATTGATCAACGCCGAGAGCTTTATACTTCACACTTTATCTGTAATTTCATTTTTTCTCGTGCGTATTTTCTTTAACAAGTTTTCTTTTCGAATATTTTACTGTGATACTCAGTAAAAAGCTAATTCTATGGACCTTTGCTCAGTATAATTTAATTACAATGTAGCTGTAGCACTGATGAAGTTTCAAGAAGCAATTTCGACAAACCTACTTCTAAGAAATCAAACTTTGACGGACTCACCGCAATCGGTTCGAAACATTAGTGGAATATGGGGCTAATGAAGTGTCAACTATCTCCATTGCAATGTTAGTTTCAAAAATTTCGTCGTTGCAGATTCGACATTGAGGATGTGTTAAGTCGAGGACGTCCGACTGCTATTGACAACGATAAATTGAAGGCCATTGCGGAGGCGAAGCCACGCATAACTATTCGAGAACTTGGCGGAGAAGTGCTTCCAGAGACTCCAGCGGCTGCGACCAGTATTGCCTAACAGAAAATGACCAATCCTTCTCCATGATAACACGCGGCCACATGTCGCAGTACCGACGCTGCAAAAGTTTGGTGTGCTGGGTTACGGAACTCTGTTTCACCAACCATACTCGTCGGGCCACTTCCCTATTCTATTGTTTCTTCAAGCATCTCGACAACCTCCTGTGCGAAACACGCTTCAGAAGCCAGGCCATGGCCGGCTCCTTTAGAAGTCCAGAATACCATTGAACGGGTACATGCACACTTATTTTTCGTTAGCAAAAATGTCTAGATCCCTAATGGCTTTTATTCCGACTAATGAAGTTTATTCTGAGCTGAGATATCCCATTTTCAAGGAAATAAAGGCTGAACTCGGGCATTAACTTCCAAAGAACTAATCCAACTGGCGCACACAACATATAGCATAGGTACGCATTTCGAATTCCTTCAAAAACCACCACATTTTCGGTAAATAAAAGGAGAAATAAAGCTCTCGGTATTGATCAATCCCTGTGCGATGCGCCATGCATTCGATTTCATTAAGCATCGTTTGGAGGTGATTGGACGCATTTCTGGCCTTTACAATGACTCCCGGTGGCCTACCGATGTATTGAGCCAGTGCTGCTATCCTCCCAGACAAGTGTGCTACCAATTTGCCGACCGCGGAGGGATGGAAGGCTTGGTGGGCCATGGGCACGGAGATCGATTCCACGTGTGTGTTGCAGGGCGGCTCCGTCCACTGCGCCACACGCACGCTTTACATTCACTTTACACATTTCGAAACCCAAAGGAATCCACGCCAAATATGAGACAAAGGTCAAAACGGCCAGTGAAGTAAGAAAAAATAGTCGACTATATACGAATGAGAAAACCCACTGGATGGATTTCATGAGGACACAGACGACCTCTAGGATCACTACGTAGATCAATGTAATTGTTTTTGGCTTAAGCCAACTAATTGCACTAAGAGTTGACTATGACAACGGAACATTAGTCACAAACGTCATCGTAATCTGAGCCAAACACAATGGAAGACGATGTCGAAGGGAAGGAACGAATGTATGGTCTGCTTCAGCTTTAAGAATCGTGAAGATGAGCAAGTTAAACGTCAAAAAGAAATACGAGAAGACGTGTTTGAAATTCACTTTTACTTTCTGCCGAAGTGAAAAAACGGTGGTGGAAGTCTTATCATAAAATTGTACATTTTTATGCTTATATGATTTAATTAGGCGTATGTACTGTATGGCATGAGGACTGCAGATGCAACACGGACGATGGCCTGATTTGAGCCAACGCCAAAGCTAACCAAGCCGCTTTCCGTTCAGGGTGCGAAAATTGGGACCAGGTTTGCCTAGGAGTATAAAAGAAACTAGTTTTACACATCAATAGGCTACTGAAAGTCATTGTATAAGCCCATTATGCATCCAATCACCTTTACGCGCCTAAGGGAGCCGACTGCATGGTGCAACTCGGAAGGATTGATCAACGCCGTACGCGTCACCCTTTAGTTTTTATTATTATTTCATCCAGGAAATTACCCTTAGAAGTTAAAATGTGGTGATAAGCAAAACGAGTGCATAAGTTTCATCCAAGACCTAGGTGTAGTAGTATTCCATGATTATAGATAGGATGTGGTTCGGGAAAAAAAACTTGAGTACGTTGCAGCACAAATGAATTGTTGTTATTGGATACGAACAATGTTAACGAACAACAACATAACGAAAAAAGTCGAAACTCATTCAGTGAAATGAATTCAAGCGAGTGCAAGTCGGTGTTTTGACGACTTTGTCCGAGTTGTCCTGGTCGCCTAGCAACCGTCGCTGTGTAGAGTTAGACCGCTTCACTGACCACACTACTACCATACCGACTCAGGGACTGAGACCATAAATGATCGAATTTTTTCATCAATTCGCCTAACTTTGCATTTACAGATAGGCATCGGATTGCATGGGAATAGCATGAGAGTGTAGATATTCACATTTCATTAGTTCAGTTGGTTTTTGTTCCTAACCGCAAGTTATAGTCGTGGTAGGGTAATCTCCAGTGAACTCCATTCGCACCCATGCCTGAGTGAATTCCCAAACAAAGGAGAGAAAAACGGGTCCACATGGTTTTCTAAGTTTCCACACATTGCCAGTTCGATTGTGAACGGCAATATTTCATAAAGTGACAACGTGCCCAACGTTCTAGTTAGCTTATACCTTTTTAGAACGCAGATTAAACGGTTTACCGCCTCATCGTGGCTGGGAGGTGTTCCTGGGTGTCGGACTGCGATGTACAGCGGGGAGATTCGTGCCCGCGGCAGGAGTCTCCCAAGCTGAGAAGGAGTCCGGCGTTTCCACCAGGAAGCCCAGCTAAGAGTAAGCCAATACCAGGATCCACCATCCTGGTATCAAAGTCACATGGTGGCAAATCTCCCTCTGATCCACAAGGGCTGCAACTGCCTGTGGTGGTGAAGACCTGGAGCAGACTTTGGCCAGGTTGACGTAGCAATTTCAAGGAACCACAGTGGCTTAACTAGCAAATCTCCGAAAAATGGTGATTACGCTGGGGCCCGCACAACCAGTGAGGACGGGCCGTTCAGGTATCAAGTATCAAGATTAACTGAGCTTTCAACAATTTCGTGATGGGCGAGGTAAGAAATAACATGGGATTGAAATAGTTATGAAGTTCAAAGACTCTATTAGGATTGCACTTGTCACACATCTTCCTTCATCAGTTGGCTAACTATCGCTGAAACCGCTGCCGTTACAGAAGAATCCAACATAATCTTCAATAAGGCAGGATATCTCTCTCCGACTTTGGAACCTTGGCTGAAAACAAGGAAAAGTGGGTGCTTTGGCATGGCGATTTTGGGATTCCAATGAATACCGGGTCGAACACATCAGTGAAGAGTGAAGACGACAGATCCTCGGCCCATGGGAGAACCTTCGTACAAATCCTATGGGCTCAATGGATTTTGGTTACAAGACAACGGAGCAAATGGGAAAATTGACAGATCGAATATAACCGTCTTCAATTGAGCGTTAAAGAAAGATTTTTGCAAAATCTTGGGTATTTTGTGGTAGTGACGTCAGCATGAGTATTTTACAACATCCGATGGCAACGAAATCCTTAAAAATAACAAACACTCATAATGCTTGTGGTCTATAAAAAAAAATTTCAGAACGTTTAACTCTTGTTGGGTTCTTGCTGCGAACACACTGTGATACAAAGGTATCAGTTGCTCAGCTTGTCGATCTTTTAGGATACTATACGCCTAGTCGCCAGTCATAAAACCGCTGCCACCTTTAATTCCTTGTCTCCAAAAAATAGTCCAGGTTTCAGAACAGTTTTCACTTGACTGGCATTTTGCTATTTTAATAGTTTTTTTTCCTTGAACACTCGGGATGGAACTACCGAGATGGCGTCCAGATCGCCCTTACTGGTAGTTTTCGGCATTCATTGGACGTCTGCCACTTAGCCACAGTTTCCTTCGAAAACGACAGCTGTTTTGGAATAAATCTACTCCCGTTTCGATTTTCCGAAGGAAATATTGAATTAGTTCGTAGGCTAGGTGAGTGTGTCGTTAAGTGTAACTCCCACTCTCTATCACAGTTCAAAAAAAAGACGAAAGACGCTCTTTTGCTATGATTAGGAAGACTACCGTTTATGGAATGCGATAAAACATCTGTAGATATTAAGAAAGGACTGGTAAGAAGAGAGTTTAAAAAATATTAGCCGGGTAAAAAATGGAACTAAGTACCATTCAAGCGACTGCATTAATATCCTGATGATAATGATGATTATGGTGGTGTTATTATCAGTTCCTCCCAACGGTTTACCGCCTCATCTTGGCTGGGAGGTGTTCCTGGGTGTCGGACTGCGATGTACAGCGGGGAGATTCGTCCCCGCGGCAGGGTCTCCCAAGCTGAGAAGGAGTCCGGCGTTTCCACCAGGAAGCCCAGCTAAGAGTAAGCCAATACCAGGACCCACCATCCTGGTATCAAAGTAGCATGGTGGCAAATCTCCCTCTGATCCACAAGGGCGGCGACTTCCTGCGGTGATGAGGACCTGGGACAGACTTTAGCCAAGCTGACCTCAGGACTCCAGGGAACCGCAATGGCTTAACCAGCAAATCTCCGAAAAATGGTGATTATGCTGGGGACCGCACAACTAGCGAGGAAGGGCCGTTCAAGTACCAAGTACCAAGTAATTGTCATTTACAGCGCCATTCGTGCTCACTGATATCATATCAAATCTGCGCTGTTCACCAATATGTGATAAGCTGCCGAACCCTAGCATTTCACTAAAATATAAAAAAACCGAAAAATCGACCATTCCCATCGAAGAATCTGCATTGTGATTTTGTTTAGTTACTATTAACTGAAAAAAGTCGTAAAAAAATATCCTATATACCACACATATTCTATGCATACAAAACGCATATTAGCGCACACCGCACTGACAATTCGCATTGATTTCAATGCATCTTTCGGTTTTTTTCAACGGATAGAAGTTCTATAGGAGTTTCGTATTCGATAGATAGCCTCTTGCCAAAAAATGTTTCGTGAAATGTGGTCGGATAAAAGTTACATTTTACATTTAAAAAAGGATAAAGCTCTCGGCGATCTTCGAGGGATGCGCCAAGCTTTCGACTTCATTAAGCAACGTTGGAGGCGACTGAATGCATAACTGGCCTTTACAATGACTCGCGGGTGGCCTACCGATGTATCGAGCCACTGCTGCTATCCTCCCAGTCTGGTACCAATCTGCCGACCCTGGGGAGATGAAGGGCTTGGTGAGCCACAGGCGCAGGAATCGATTCCACGTGTGTGTCGCAGTGGCCTTCAACCACAGCGCCACACGTTCCCTTACATTTACAGAAAAGAAACTATTTCTTGGACGGTTTACTCGCCATCAAATAAAAATTGTTGCTGGTAAGGAGGGAACAATGATTACTTTGTTGGCAAGACTGCCACAGATGAGTGAGGCACTAGAGATGTCTATACTGCAGAAATACATATATACGAAATACTCGATGGCTGTTCTTGTGATGGGGCTGACATAATGGTTAATGCGCATTGACTTCAATGCAGCCCTTAAGGACGGAAAATGAAGGATTGCGTGGTGCAGACACCGAGAATTACGCTTTGTCGCAAAGCCTCAAAATCATTATTTTTCAAATTCTCGTTATGATAACAAATGCTTCAACGTACTGCACGATGTCGAGTAGAATAGAGGGCACATCTTCGAAACATAAATGTGACACAAGTCGTTTTAAGTCTTTATTAATAGAACTAGTTAAAGTAATCACAGTCATCAACTATTCCACCTTTCCACAACGGGAACACTTCCATTCGACCACTATGCGCATCGGTGTATCGATAAAGATGATAGCATCGAACGAGATCGGACAGACGACGGAACTGTAACTGAACAAGTAAAGCGCAAGTTGTTCAACGGCAACCAGGCACCTGGCTAAGGATGTCGCATTCTTTCAAATCGCTCCGCTTATTCATTTTCTTCAAAGGACTATTTCAAAATGGATTTGGCAAAGAATCTTAGGAAAAAAAACATGCTGCAGATGTTTTCTTTTGTTTTTTTCTTTTTTCTTGGACGTTCTGTCACAGCAGTAGAACAGAGATCTACGGTCTATCAGATATGATTCTTTAGACGAAAGAGAATGACATTCAGATGAATTTAATGAATTAAAAAAAAGATCAATACTGTTCAAGGTGAAAATGAGTTCTAAAGGCAAAACCAAAAAGTAGCAAAGTCAATTTGGCCCTCGTGAAACAAAGCTGGCCAGTTTGTAGTCAAGCTGGCCAACCAACATGTGAAGAAGTCTCTTAATATCTTACCCATTGCACTTTGCTGTCTCTAATCTGTACATACCACCACTTCGAGCCGTTCTCTTCGACAAGTTGATTTACAGGAAAATGATACACCTAAGAAAACCGTTATGGGCACAACATATCTTAACATATCAGAACATTTCTTGAGCATTAGTAGAATGAAGGGAGCACACGAAGCGCAGTGGTTAGAGATGCCATGCATTAACATATGAAAAGGGCGTCAAATCGATCTCGCCCCGTGGCATATTTTATAGTATATTATTAACGCTTTCATGACTTCGGCCAATTTCGCGTTTGGGCCCGTCGAACTGCGTGCCATTGGAGCGCAACAGAGTGCGAATTGAAATCAAGACACACGGTCCGTGAGACCGCCCAAAATGCAGGACGCACTGGATTCTTGAGACTAACTTTTTATTGTTCGGTTTCCCTATATTTTTCCATTTCTCTCCAACTTATACCTAATATTGAAAGAGAAACAGCTTTGGTCAACGCCAGTCAACGCACTAACTACTTGTTTAGATTCAACTCTTTCAAGACCGCTCCCATTTTCGCGTGGCAAGGCCATTCGATCGTGTATCATTGAGCACAACTGAGGTGCGGATTGAAATCAAGATGTACACTCCGAAGCGTACAGCTGCGTACGTATCGAAATCAATGCGCGTAGTCGTGGAAGGGTCAGATTGATTGCCTCAGTGCTGTACCAGATGTCATCAGAAGTAAGCCCTTTTCTACGCACCATGGTTTGCAAAGAGAACGGTTTTTGAGAAGACTTTGTTGGTCTTGTTGGGAAGGAATTTCTTAAGCGAGAAAAAAAGTGGAGAAGAGACAAGAAAAACTACCACATCTTTTGTATTCCGGTGCACAAGAAACAATCTAATTGGCGTATAGATATCATCCTTATGATCTCGTTTGTAATAGAGCGCAAAATCATCGGGTTTGACTCTGTTAGCAGCCCTAAAGAACAAAGTCATATCAAAGTATTTCCTCTATTTCTAGCGCGTTTTAACGTTTTAGTAACCTCATAACTGCTTCGAATTCCAATAAAATGTTCTTCAATTTGTGTATCCACTGAAAGATTCCCCTAGAAAGTTTAACAATGGTCGCTGTGACGACATCCATGAATGGATGAGTGAATGAATGAATGGATGTAGAAAATGTAGAGCATGAAACAGATGTTACAAAAAAGTGAAGGACGTACGTCTGACGCAATTCTTGGAAGTGGTGCAAAATCCGAGTGGCTGTCGTTGTTATCGCATATATAAATTGGATCACTTATATCAGAATTCTTAAAAGTAGAAAATGGTTAGATGGAATTGCTTAGTTGCACATCTCTTACAAAGAATGGATGAAAATAATGAAAGTGATATGTGGTCATTCACACTTCTTCCTACCACATAGGACAGCGTTTGCTTCAACATCACCTTCTTGATTATCAATGAAGTGCACCACAAAAGCGCAAGGGTTAGAAATGCTGTGCAATAATGCACACCTGGTCCCTGGTACTGTCCTAAGGTCAATCAATTCACTCAACCAATTTATCATCGCTCCGGCGTCGGGAAATTGCTACCGTCTGGCAAGACTTGTCTTAGGAGTTCTGACCTGATACGTGTTGCTCTTCGAAGTTCAAATCTCATAAAATACTGACTCAGAGATTGCGTTGCTTTTTTCCTTTCAGACGATACTAGTATAGAGAGCTGGGGATACGTTATAACGAATTCAAAAAGGCAAATAAGATACATTTTATAAACAGCCCTTGATGAGCTATCACGTGGTCATTATCAGTTGTTCTTCTAATTAAGTGCTTGACGATTAGGTGAATTCGCCTTCGTCAGAGCTTAAACGTCTTATATGTAGCTCTATCTATATGTCGTACAAATGAACAACGCTCGTTAAACTTTTTATGACCACATGCCATTGGAGCACGATTGAGAAGCGCACTGAAGTGGAAACGTACGGTTCGTTAACCCGTGCATGGGGCTTGACTCACTGTCTTTTAAGTTAATCGTTCTATTGTCTGGTTCCCTTACATTTTCTCCATTTCTCTCTAACTTTCACATGACCGCTGTATTCTTCCTTTTTATGTTCTCATGTTATTAGACACCTGTTGTGTGTGATCTAACTCTTACATGATGAAAAAAAAGTCGTCTATTATCTAACCATTATGTCATTATCTAACGATGTCAATCCAGCATCCGAAACGGCTTTTTGCAAATATAGTAGAGAATACCTGAGAATCAGCGTCAGATAAAGTCTGTGCTTGGCAAGACATCGATTAACTACAAAGGGTGGTGAATGTGTTTGAAAAAGAAGAAGCTATGGTCGACCGTGTGCACTAAATGGTTACAATACAAAGATTCAACCTTTGACTATCCTGGTTATCTTTGCGCCGCCGGCCCATCGGAAGACGCGTCATGGAAGCGCACTTGAAGTGCGCATTGAAATCAATGCGCACGGTTGTAGGAGGACTAGAACTACCTATCATTTTATAAGGTGTGAGACCACCTTTATACTATTCACGTGGGATGACGAGTAAAACCTCTTCAAGTCAAAACTACAGTATGAGAGAAGGCACCAATCCATGTGTCCAATCCATTCGTTTTTTTCACTTAATTTTTGGATTTTTTGAAAGTTACCCAGAGCCCTTAAGAAGTTTTATGCGTCGATTTTTGATTCCTGCCCATGGATTATGACAGTCACTCCAAATCATCTTCGTTGTAATTTTCGGATTTTATGATTATTCCCATCTTGATGTTCTTTCATGCAGACACAAAATTGTCTACCCGTTTCGCCCATGTTCATCACCACATGCCTTACATGAGATCAGATATATGGTACATGAACTAAAACAACTCATGCTAAATATTGTTATTTCGATACAGCCTCTGCTTAATTGGGTTCAATGGCGATTTGTGCTCGACGCATGATTCCCGTTGATGGGTGATTGATTACCTGGTGACACCGTTAGTGTAAAAAAAAACTGGCTAAAAGAAAGGCAAGGCACGGATCCCAATCCCGCAGTGGATAACACATGAGTTCCCAGAAAAGATTATCGTGGGTTCAAATCCCGCCTGGGGGTTGAAGTTTTGCAAATATCTCAGCTTCATTGTGTGTATAGAGTCACACGTAATAGGTCCAGGCTCTGAAAATAATTGGTGTGGCGGTTTACAGAAAGTCGATCTTTCGAAATAGATAAGGTGTAGTTGTTGTGGTCGATGTCAAAACGTATACGTCGATGTCTAGTGATGTTGCTGGAAGATTAGCTAACCAGTAGTCATTGTGCCACGGTTTTCTAGGCGAGCAAGAGCCAATTCTCTAAGATTACTAGGAGGAAAGGTAACATTCCATCCGTCTTGAGGACCAACCGTCATTGATAGTCTAACACCTGGCTCCCCCTTTTTGCATGCAAGCAAATTCCACACAGGGAACGCCAATGTATGATAAGAAACATTTGCTGAGTGTTTTTAGTGCGAACCACTTTGAGAGTTTGGAAATCGAAACCCGTCATATTTATTTGAGTGTTTCAGGAAACAAAGTGGAGAAACACTTGAAAAACGGACCGAAAACGACCACCGTGTCGGTACATCAGTGTAATGACGAGGTTGGTAATCATTGGAATCCTGAAAAGATGCTGGATCATGATTCTTCCTGAGTTAACGGGTTCACTTTTAAACCTCTTATGAATGGAAAGGCTTGACACCCTACGAATAGAACAAGATATGGCTTGCCTTTTTAGAAGAGCTATTTCGTTATGCTTAAATTCCTGTACATAAAGGTCTTAGAACTCAACAATACCAAATCGTTAAAAGATGAAGCACTATAGCTGCCTAGTAATCCTGATACACCTTATCCAGGTGCAAACCAATCAAATTTGAACTGCGGTACTGCTTATCAAGCTTGGCGAAAGCAATAATTGTAATCATATCTATTGATTGGAGAGTGGCGCATCAATTTGAAAACATTCAGTTGGTCGCGTGTTCAGAAGCGGTCGAAATGGTCGTAGTAGGAAAAAGCGAGATCCTTTCCTGACTTAAGAGTGTGCTTAACAAACATTTGCGATCTATTTTAAAGCCATTAGGTTAACTAGTTCGAATATGATTAATCACTGAGCTAATTCAGTAGTAGCTTGCTGTCTGCAACAATTCAACCACCGTGTACTTCTACAGATACATAAGCAATCGATCGACACATGTCAGCTACTCTCCAATATATTAGTAGTTAGATGTTGATCATTTGCTAGGACTGATTGAGGAAAATATGCTCTATCGGCTAATGCTCATATTTTGCCATTCATCAAGCTCAAATTGCAAACGACAAACTTTATCTGGATCATCAGATTTGATCAACACGAATACGACTACCTGGATAGGGTCCGTGAAGAAATCGAATGATCCGAATAACTCACTTCTTCCTCTGCTTTTTTTTTCTGTGTGCTATGTTCTCACCACTAATAAACTTTTCCAGACTTCAAAGGCCTGAACAGCCACAGTATGTCCTTACAGAACGCCACACGGTAATAACAGATAATACTTATATACCTGACAAGAAACGTCTCGGACTTACCGACCGAATAATTTTTTTTCCGTAGAGGTTTTCATGAATCTCAAGCATCCCTATCTGCTCAGAGTTACTGGAAGAATATGAATGAACCTAACTGCTTTACTATATTGGCACGTTGAGTTTATCAGATTTTATCAGCAAACATCACTTGAGGTAAACAGATTGTTTCCAAATGAAACCGAAACATCGGAAAACAGAAGACTATTTTTGATCCGCCTTCTTTTTTCCACTTTTCTTCCTTTACGTTATAACCCGTCCTCATCAACGTATATCTCTGAAAGAAACGTGGATAACGAAAGGTTAATTCTTCTTTTCTTCCATCGCACAAATTTCTTTAGCTCACATAACCAATTCTCCGTGGATAATTTTTCTAAGTATAGTCATTCACGAAGAATCTTAAGAAATGTTGCCATTAGTGGTTTCGAGAGACGAAACCAGATTTTGATCGGCATCATGGTTACACATTTATCTACAATATATACACCACCCTGCCAACGGTTTACCGCCTCATCGAGAGGTGTTCCTGGGTGTCGGACTGCGATGTACAGCGGGGGGGGGGATTCGTCCCCGCGGCAGGGTCTCCCAAACTGAGAACGACTTCATCGAGCACCGTTTGGAGGTGATTGAATGAATATCTGGCCTTTACAATGACTCGTGGTTACCGACCGATGAATCAGTCCAGTGCTGCTATCCTCCCAGACAAGTCTGGTACCAATTTGCCGACCTTGGAGGGACGGAAGGCTTGGTGGGGAATGGGCGCTGGGATCGATACGCGCACTTGCTACATCATAAATACTCTTTATCCGCTTAAAAATACTTTCCCCAAGCCTCGAAAACAAGTACCATTCCGTTAGTATTATTTTTTGGTGTGGATTCTGGTGTGGTATAGGATGTTCACAAACTGGACTGCAGGAATGGCTGTGCTAGTTTTCTACAGCTATTTTCCTTTAGACTTTCTCTTCGCGTCTCCTATGTCGTCCTCGGTCGGTTGGTCGACTAATCACAACAACCATATCAAACACAGTATCGTTACTTACGTTCTGGAAGATTCCTAGTCGCAAGGCAGGGAAACCTCCCTTCAATCCTTAGTAGTAGATGGCTGCCTCTGATCAAAACCTGAGAATGGCGTAACACGTAGCTTGGCATGCTCAAAGGATATTTGAAATGTCAATGAGGAAAGAAGATGGCTTGTCCTCGTGTCGCGGCAATATCGACTTATGAACTTCGCCACTATAGATGACGGTTCCAAGAAAACAAAACGAACTGGTGAAATGCTGGAACACACATTTCGTGTGAGGATGGGCAATGCAGGTCAGCTTTTTCTCTATGCATTGAAGAGTTTACCGCTTCACCATGGCAATCTGAAATATGGGACCAATCAGCATCGAGCAGGCAAAGGAAGCCCTTCTCCTATGTTGGAAAGAATGTGGCCATCAACTTTGTTTGATACAGGATGTGGGATAATCTCCTTGTGTTCGATCCGGTATCCAAATATTTTTCGCCCCATTAAAACACTGTTTCTTTAACTTATTGAAGAAGATATTCGGTCGAATACAGTGATTTTTTTAATCAAAAGTTGTCATGAAGCGAGCGAGGGTGAGATGGAACTATGCCTCTGGTCAGAGATCCATAGTAGAGGTCACACGGAAGGCGGTGGATAGATGGTTCAAATTTTTTCCTACAAGAACCATTAACTATTAATGAGGAGCTGAAAGACCAGTCAAAACCATAGGCTATACCTTATCCTCTTCTGAAGACGAATGTTCTCTTAGTTTCTGGAAAAGAAAACATTGCTTTTACAAGTGGACCATATTCCTTTCTTGGATGAACCAGTCACCATCATCGATTGTAGTCCATGTTTCCTGTCCATATCGAGATATTTCAACAACACCCTACGTCAGTGATTGACTCCAGAATCGGGTGGTGCCAAAAACGGACCAGAATAATGGGATGATTAGCTCCAGATGATATTATGGTTTGCCCTAATATAGATGGTACGCCGCTCAAACACACTTGAATGGACATTCCCACACCCTGCTAATGGTGTTCCAAAACCGGAGGTTGAATACTGGAAATGATTTGTTCGGAAATGGAACACGACAACATAGATATTTTTGACTTATTATTTTTTTACTGCCTACTCTTTTTTAGCGGCAGGGTATATATTGCGAAATATAACTTCAACGAAGCTGAGATATTTGCAAAACTCTGGACCGCAGGTGCCTATGGTGGGGAACGAACGCGCTTTTGTCCTTTCCGGGGAGTAGCGCGCTCACCACCACTCCATGCGGGTCCTTCGTTTCGCCTGTCTCTCAGCTAGTTCTATCGATCTTTTGCCATCAGCAATCACCCGTCAGCGGGATTGATCTGGGGGGCCCAAATCGGCAACGAACCCAGTTAAGCTGAGGCTGCAGTTATAATCACAATTTTGACTTATTATTTACTGCCTACTCTTTTTTAGCGGCAGGGTATATATTGCGAAATATAACTTCAACGAAGCTGAGATATTTGCAAAACTCTGGACCGCAGGTGCCTATGGTGGGGAACGAGCTGACGGGTGATTGCTGATGGCAAAAGATTGATAGAACTAGCTGAGAGACAGGCGAAACGATGGACCCGCATGGAGTGGTGGTGAGCGCGCTACTGCCCGGAAAGGACAAAAGCACGTTCGTTCCCCACCATAGCACCTGCGGTCCAGAGTTTTGCAAATATCTCAGCTTCGTTGAAACTATAGATATTGTTTAGGTGATGGCTCATCTCAAGTTATTTTCCAGTTACCCGAACGTCGTCTCATGTATTACTACGGATAATTCCTATGAAAAGAAAACCGATGAGACATGTTAGTAGTGAAAACATATGTATCCACAAGTGCTTAACTAATCAGTTAGGGCTACGAAGTTCTCCTCAACAGCGCACTTCTGCTGAGAAAACCTTCAAACGATTCGTGTGCTCCTAAAGCTTAGAATTTATTGTTACGGGATGAAGAAGTTCAAAGAACGATATCTAAGTCTAATCTTAACTATCGTGACTATAACCATGCAGATACTGCTTCATGACGTGGAGTGATAAGGCAACAAGTACAGAAATTCCAGTGTGGAGGAATCACTAGGGAGTAGGTATCCGATTAGATGACTCTTCTAGTCGGTTTGTGACATCAGTAAGAAGTTTTAGAAGTAGATCTTCAAAAAACTCACAGAGTGTGGACGATAGAAGAGTCCGCACTGAACACTGAGATAAGACACCATCTTCATGAAGTGCCTTCACTAGATTAAGTCCAGTAGCATACGACTCGAACCTTTCTGAAGAAATAAATCATGTAGTATTTTAGTTGTTCATCACATCTCGATGGATCTTATGTCGGAAATGTTCTCGAGAGCGCTGTAGAGCCTACAAGAAACCGTTGTTTCCCAGCCCGGTCACCCAAGCCGAGAATGAAGAAGTCCACCATTTCCTAAGGTCCAGCTAAAAAATAAGTTCATATCAGCGACCCACTCTTTGCTGCCTTCTTTCACGCCAGTAGAATTGCAATGTTCTTAACCGACTACGGTGGGTAAAAGAAGATTTTTCCGGTAGTCGATTCTGTATACAGCTGTGGTATTATTTACTGATTTACATAATAGAAGAACACTACACTTTACTTCATCTCCTTAGAACCCTTATGCCATGAAAAACGCCAAGAGTGATGTCGTGCCTATTCCAGGATTCAAAAAGTGCGCCAATGCGGGAACGAGGTGGTCGTGCAAGCGCTTTTGAATTAGCGCTCTTAAAGAGCTCAGGTTGGTCGTTTACATTTGTTTTACCAACGGTTTTTTACATGGCATTCCAATTCTTTATGTTTTCTCTTACTTGTATTGCCAATTTCTTATGTCTTATGAAGATCACGGCAAGAAATGAAGACTTTTCGTGCAGAATCCTGTTGAAACCCTTTCCTTGCGTTTTCTTATCGTTCTTCCCACATGTTTGACCTATTTTTTAGCTTCATCTGTGTCTTTTACACCACATTTTTACGAAATCCTTTTAAAAGTAAGCCCTGTTTCTAAAGCATTTCCGGGTCCATAGTGTGGTGATTTTGTTCTAAGGACTTAGCGTTATCCTGTACCACTTTAAATATTTCAGAAAACGTTCTATGCTTCCTTTCAGAGCATGGAAAATCGCGATGAGCTACAGTACTTGAATCAAATTCGTGAAATCCTTCAGAGGGGAAAACGGCGTACTGATCGGACTAACACCGGGACGTTGTCGATCTTTGGTATGCAGTCGCGATACAGTCTTCGCAATGGTACGAAACCCTCTAGCGATATCTCTTAATCTGTTGATACCATTTAACTTGAATTCCTCATAAGTGTATTCGGTAAAAGCAGTATTTATTCGGTGTTGACCTTTGCTGTGGCTATGTTCTATCCATCCAACTCCATTGGGAATCGTAGAAACGTAGGTTATTGGGCGCAGATTTGACCTTTACAATGACTTACAGTGGTCCACTGATGTATCAAGTCATTATTTTTTACCCTCCTAAACAATCCTGGTATTAGTATATCGGCTCAGGAGGGATGGAGGGCTTGCTTTGGTTAGGATATGGCGTCGAACCAACAACCATGTGTGTTGCAAAGCATCTCTTACCACAGAGCTACACGTTTGCCAGGGTATTTGATAGAGCCACTCATTGAGCAAAGTCGTCAAATCTTGGTCTGGGTATTTTCTGAACAAAGATTCAGTACCTGTTGTGTACCTTTGTAATGAGGAATCATGGATTCAAATCAATTGATTTCCCGTTCCATTTTGGCATTCCCGCTGCTAGAAATATGTGGTGCTGTGACTGTCTTTATAAAATCGATATCCATCTTATGTATGTGTGTCTTAATTTTTTGTTTGTTAGCCTAACGGATATGTTAGTATTCAGGCGTTCTCCCTCTTCTTACCACTAAACGGGTATATTGGAAAGCTGTTGTTGAAGAATTACTTTGGTTTATCCGCGGCGATACCGACAGTAAACGACTTTCAGCGAAGAATGTTAAGGTATTTTCTGAGCTCCTCCTTTATTTTCTTTCTTTGTTCTGTCTTCTTTCTTCTTTCTCTATACTTTATGACCTCATGGCTCTAGGGGCTTCTTCAGCTCTTAGTTCTTGTACTAAGCTTGCATGATAAGGAAATTTGCCAATGTGTCTTTTGATTCACAATCCTTCAACTTTCCGCGGTATCCTTGCAGATTTGGGATGCAAATGGGTCACGTGAGTTTCTGGACTCAATGGGATTCACAGACAGAGCAGTAGGAGATCTTGGACCTGTTTACGGATTCCAGGTTTCTATTTATTATCTGTGCCATTCGAACTTTTTTTCGAAATATATATGAAGTTATGCATTATTGAAAATGACAAAGAAGAAACATGACCAGAAAAGATATTACTGAGGATGGTACTATTAGCTGGTGATGTTTCTTATGTTATAAGAAGGTGAAATCTCAAGCATGACCAAACGTCTTTCTTTTCCTTTTGATAAAATGCTTATGTACTTTTATTCTTTCTGGATTGGTTAATTTCCATTACCGTTTCCATTGAATCATTTCTCAGTTAACCTTCTTCTTCCATAGTTAACGTAAGTATACTTCAGCTCTACTTGAGAACATTCCAGACTCAGTATTTAGCGCTATCTCTCTTATATAACTACCAAATTCCACCGAACTATAAAGTTGAACTTATTCAGTGGCGCCATTTCGGTGCAGAGTACAAAGGGCCGGATGCTAACTATGATGGACAAGGTGTGGATCAACTTGCTGAAGTTATCCGTCAAATTCGTACCACTCCGGATAGCCGGCGTATCATCCTTAGTGCCTGGAATCCGTCTGGTCAGTGATAATTTCAAAATATGTTTGGCTTTGAACAATAAAGAAGGCTATGGTTGTTTTCTTGATCGCCGATGTGGTAACGGTGGTTCGTCATCTTTCACGAATTCTCCTAGCGTAATAGTGCGAAGTTGCAGTAGTTATAGAATATCCTTTGAGTGAAAAACAAGGCTTTTCGGGTCCATTATGTCATTTAAGGGGTGCGTGTAGCGCAGTTGTTGGAGGCGCTCTGCAATACACATAGGGGTCGATCCCCGCACTTCAAGCCCACCAAGCCTTCCATGTTTTCGGGGTCGGCAAATTGGTACCAGGCATGTCTAGTAGAATAGCAGCACTGGATCGATACATCGGTAGACCGCCGGAAGTGATTGTATTGACCAGATATGCATTCAATCACCTCCAACGATGCTTAATGAAGTCGAATGCATGGCGCATCCCTCAGGGACTGATCAGCGGCAAAAAGCTTTATCCTTTATCGTTTTTACGTCATTTATGCACAACGTTTGCCAAATCCATCATCTGATCGCTTCAACGCTAATCACTTTAAGTAATTCTTTTTTCTTTCTTGCGAAAACAAGTCTTCCAGATTTGAATATAATGGCTCTTCCTCCGTGCCATACTCTATGTCAGTTCTATGTGCAAGATGAAGAGTTGAGCTGTCAGCTTTATCAAAGAAGTGGAGATATGGTATTGAAATTTTCTCAAACATTTTTCCGACTCTGACTTTGATAATATGATTTTTAACTCTATATTTTATACGACTTTGCACTTTAAAACTTGAATGGACTTCGAAGAGTTAAATCCTTTGATGTAAACCAACTTAAGGCTTGTTATCACTGCTATACCAAGGTTTCTTCGTTTACTAGGCTTCTGAAGTCGTCGTAGGACATTCTCAGATACCTCGTCTTTCCTAAGAATTTAAGGTTTGATAATTTCTGCATACGCACTAGACGCCCGTATGATCTTCTAGCTTTAATGTTACCATCAGTAGCACTTTCAGTCCCTGTACAGTTGGTTAAAGCTTATCCGGCGTAGATTCGTGATGCTGTTACCTTTCTGTTACACAAGGTATTAAGTATAGATCGGCATTGTTATATATCTACCAAGTCCGTTGTCATCAGAGTACCGCGGAATTTAGCACATGTTATGGTGCTTTCCTGATCAGAAATAGTCCGTACTGTAGATGGTATCTCAGTACTCTCTTTACTACAAACATTTTTTTTGCCACGGGATCAGCAAATTACCGTAAGAGGTTTTTTTCGACTGCAAATCATAAAGCATAGAAGGTAGTCTTCGAGAACCAACTTCAGCAGAACATCTGTGTTGTGTTAGCTATCGATAGAATACAAAAAAGTGTAGCAGAAACAGAAGGGCGCGTGTAGCGCAGTGGTTAGATGTACACTGCAATACATACATGGTCCTTGGTTCTGTCTCGTCCCCCCGAGCTCACCAAGCCTTCCATCCCTCCGTGGCGAGCAAATGGGTATCAGGCTTTCCAGCGAGAGCAGCATCACCGACTTGATACATTGGTGGGCCATTGAAAGTTGTTTTGTAAACTAGATAAGCATTCAGTCTCTAGGATGCTTGATGATGTAGAGTGCTTCGCACTGCCATAAAGGATTGACGAGCCCTGAAGGCTCTCTACATTATTGTTTTAACAAAGACTGTAACAGGATAGACATTCGGGAAGAAAATGCATTTAACATTGGTGCATACAGTCGAAAAACGATTAAACGACACGAAGAGCCAGAATGAGTGTGAAACACTATTGTCCGTCGCTGTCCAGGTCATCCAGGAACATAAGTAGCCACGGTTATGTGATGAACTATTGGAGTTGGGCTAGAAAAATATGTTAGCAAGCTCAACTTTGGTGTGCTACCAAGGGACTGCCGTTAACTTTATTTTTTAGTGCGTCAGGAAAATAGCCAAACGTACACGTGGTTTTCATTTAGGAAATAAACTGTAGTTTACTAGTAGAAGGGAAGATGATAATCAGGTGATTATTCGGATATATTTTTTAATACATTAGATTTTAACCTTGTTTTTTTTAAGGGTCTTGGAGTTCCATTCAATATTGCTAGTTACAGCCTGCTCACCCACATGATTGCTCATGTTTGTGGCTTGAAGGTGTGTTGAAAGGCAGTGTTTGTTTGATATTTTAGCATGTCTCTCTAGAATTACTAATCATTTGCTGGTATACGGGGAGGAGGGGCGTGTAGTATAGTAGTCGGAGGCGCCTTGCAATACACATGGGATCGATCCCGGCGGCCCAGGCCCATCTGCCTTCCATCTCTCCGGGGTTAGCAAATTGGTAAGAGACATGTCTAGTAGGATATCAGCACTAATTCGATACATCGGTAAGCCACCGCGAGTCATTGTAAAGGCCAGATAAATAAAGGCACTCAGTTGCCTCCAACGATGCCGCATGAACGCGAATGCATGGCACATCCTTCCGAGATTCATCAACGCCAGGAGCTTAATCTTTTTTTTATAGGCCGGTGACTTTGTTCATACTCTAGGAGATGCCCATGTCTACATAAATCACATAGAAGCTCTCGAAACTCAGGTACTTGTTATCCACATAACTTTTTTCATTTTTTAAAGAGGACGGTCCCTAATTACATTCTTGATTTTGGTAAAATTTGTGAAGTTCGCGTAAGGTTTAGGCGTGTCGCATTCCAGCAGCGCTTAAGTTGTGAAGAGGTTGAGTTTTCCCTTTCGTGCTGCAATTGTTACTTATACGGAGAATCTATATTTCACTGGGTTTTTTTAGAGATAGTTTTAGCTTGAGAGGACGCCGACGGCTTTTCCTACGATAGAATTTGGTGAAGGAATACGAGAAATCGATGATTTCACTTCGGATAAAATATTTCTAAGGAACTACAATCCTCAGGGTACGATAAAAATGGAAATGGCCGTTTGATGCAGTGTGCAATTCGTCACTGATTTACGAATAATTCCGTTAAATTCTTGTTGGTCTTTTACTTTTCGTTATCATAATAGCTTAATTACTAACTTTGCTGTTTTCATTCTTATTGAGTTCAGTGCAGATATACTCTCCTAACCTATTGGACAACTTTTCTTTTCTATCTGTGGTATGTGAAAGTACTGGAGGAAGACTGGTATCCTAACTCATTTTTCTACTTGTCGTTCCTTTCCCTTTTCAGAACAAGTGAGTGCAATTATGTTAAAAATACGTTAAACGAAGTTTGAGCTTTGCAATTTTCTGTTTTCTAAGTGTGCTCATCCCTGTTGTGGTCATCCTGTGAGACTTTCAAGTTTGAGAAATAGCGCCAACTTAGCTTAAAATGTAGTGAGAACTCAAAATCCTAGTACTAACGTTCAGAAGATTTTATCTCCGCTTATCTTACATTTATTAGTGTTATTATTTATAATGTAGAATGTGGATACTTCATGAATTCTTCCGGTTTGCTAAGTGTGTAGATATGTTGTATTTGCGTTTCTCTTGGAGCCTGTTTAGAATAAAGAGTAGAAGTCTCAAAGTAGTTAAATGGTCGTATAAAGGCTAGCGTTTTCTGGAATAGTAGAACGATTTGAGACTTACCCTGAGCTGAGAGTCAAGAATCTCTGTGATTGCCAGAAATCTTCACAAGTTCTCACGTGCTCAGGTATTGTAGCCATCTAGAGCGGCTTGATACAACTTCAATCACACCTTTGCTAACTGCGGTTCTGACGTACAAGCGACGTTAGATGAGATAACGGAGAAGAAGTCATTTTTGACGTAATGATGAAGTTAAGCGGTTTACTGCTTCGGTACTGTGTTTGGAGCGTAACATTGCCAGATGTGGTGAGGTTTCCTGAGGCTAATTTTGTCATAGCGCTTCCTGTCTTCCATGATAGCACCTTCAGCTAGGCTGTGCAGGTAAGATGAGCGTATAGAAATAACATAAGTGTCCCTTCATCGCTATTAAACATCAAGTGCAAATTTTACGTGCTTCCATGTTGACGATCTTTTTTTGCCGTACATGGTTTGCATTTTCAATCTGATCAGTCTGAGAGTATTAAAACAGTGTAATTCAATGTCAACACCAAGTGACATCCAAGGAACTCTATAAGCATAGTAATTCTTCCATGCATTTCTGCCGGCATGCGTTGATATCAATGCATTTGATGTGAAAATGGTCGACACTTTCATTGTGAAAATGGTCGACACTTTCATGCTTAAGGTGACTCAAATATCTCAACTCAAAGTGAACTTTATTAATTCAAATAAAAACTTATAGATTCAACTGATGTTTGGCAACTTTTTACAAGTCTTATTCGACCAACATGAAGCTATCATCTTCTGAAGTCTAAATACTCCTCCGTTTTAATTTTTGCTGAAGCTCATACTTCGAACAAGAAATCAGATGAAAAAGCGGGATTTCCTCTAGGACCAGACGATGACGTTCCCCAATGTATCATGTGTTTTTCGGGCTGCCGTCCTCACGGTGGAATTTTTGGAAGCTTTAATTTTGTTTTTCTCCACACCTGTCCTGCAGCAGACGATATTAGCTCATCAATGGAACAAAGATATTCTATTTCATAACGTTCAAAGTTTAAGACTCTAAAAAATACTGCAGTTTTTCGTGAAATTACCACTGGTTCTCGACAGGTCAGAATGTTCATGAATATACTGTTTTCTTGAGGAGCAGAGATGAGGATGCAGTTTTAAATAGCTGAAGTTTCGGCGGATAGAGGCACATTACCCATTCATTTGAACTCCGTGCGGTTAGTCTCTATCAATAATAAGAATGAGTGGAATGAGATGAAGGCTCATAGTAAACGGTCAGTGTCTGAAGATGCCATTTTGTTCCCAATGCGATGGAAATCTAGATTCCGGGTTTTTTTTGTCGAGGTTATGGAAATGTTTGGCTGACTGGATTGCACACCAATTTAACCTTTTCTGGCTCTCAGGTAGGCGAAATGCACCGAAACGTCAGCTATCGTGAATAGATAGTATAAAAACCACGTGATTGATCATCAAGAAAGCAGTAAATTGTTGATTAATGCCTGTTTAACAGGAAGCCGGTTCTGGGACCTAGTTCTGAAATATGTCAAGTCATACTGCTTACCCTTCTCTAGGAAAAAATCTGCATCATTTCTTGTCGATTCGAATTTTTTTCAATATATGAAAATGGATGAGCTTAAATTCAACATTAGAACTGGGATTTGGCATCTTATAGAACAATATATTCTTGCTACATAAATAACTGCACACATTTCCTTCCGTGGATATCCTTTCTGACTGCTAATCTTACTGCAAAAGGTTCATTTGCCCAATTCTTCTTACTCAATCAATAGCGTATCCAATGCAAACGTTGTGCCAAAAGTGGTCCATGAAAAACTGTCCTCTACATCTGATAATTTACAAAAACCTTCTTCGAATGCTTTTTGATGCGCAGAAAGTGAGAAAAATTATACATAGTTAAAGAGACTGTGATGCAAAAATTAGGTGTAGTCCTGTCTGTTTTGCGTCTTGGATTCTCCACGTATTGCATATATTCAGAGGAAAATTTCGAGATGGGCGCGTGTAGCGCAATAGTCGGAGGCGCTCTACAATACACACATGGGATCGATCTCGGCGCCCCTGGCCCACCAAGCCTTCTATCCTTCCTGGGTCGGCAAACTGGTACCAGACTTGTCTGGGAGGAAAGCAACACTGGCTCGATACATCGGTAGGCCACCGCGTGTCATTGTAAAAGCCAGATATGCATTCAGTCACCTCCAAACCATGCGCAGTGAAATCGAGTACATGGTCAACGCCGAGAGTTTTATCCTCTATTCTTTATGAAAGAGACGAATTTGAATGGAGTCAGGTATACGGGAGTCCTGTAAGGAATTTGAAATTGTTAAACACCGTAGCTTCTTTTTTAATATTGCCGTTGATCGCCTTTTTACCCAGCGTTTAATTGCCTTTTAGCACTCTCGCGACGTGTGACCTCTGTAGGTGTCACAGTGAAATTGTGGCAATGGCTGGTATGATACCTACACGTGTCATTTCCTTCCGGTGGTTTATTTTGGTGCACAGAAGTTTTTCCCTAAACCTCTTCTAGTCATTCGATAGCTATTCAACACAGATGCTGTGGCGGTGTGGTCCACCAGCGGATGTTTTTCTTTAATTTCTAACTAATTTCTGATTTTGCGACGGGAGACTATTGCAGTTGAAGAGAGTTGCAGCCTTGAGAGGGTGGCCAGTGAAGAGACACAGAAATGCCTCTGCGTTGAAGAACTGGCAATGCATGCAGTGTGCAGCATCATTTTTAACAAACAATCAGTTTTTTTCTAATTTTCCATCAATATGATGACTTTGGGTCTTCTCTGGAAGAGAGGATATCAAAGCCAAAAAGGTAAACATCGTAATATTCCTTGTAAAACTTATACAGCTCCATTAGATGCTGATAGCAGTGTGATTGCAAGGTGGACGAGTGTTCTTCGTTCATACACAAAAGTGGGATATGCACCAAGAACATGGGAAGGTGTAGAAAAGAACATGGACCATTCATATGATAACAGAAGGGCCGAAATTTTTTTTAAAGGCAGAGAAAACTGATTTACAGAATGAAAACACCAAAAAGGGTGCTCCGTCCTAAAAAAAACATTCGGGAGTGGCCGGTGTGACACCTACCTGTATTACACCGATCACAGCCAAAAATCAGGCGTCGTCTACTCTGCAACAAAAGAACGAAATTAGGCGTCGCAGCGAGAGTGTTAATTCCAATTTCTGTAAAGCGGTGAATCATTTTCTAAACGAGCTCAAATCCCAGGCTGTTCGAGTTCTTCTCTTTATTTATTGCTATTACATGACCCCTCATCGTATCTACAGTGTTTCAGCAATTCTTGCATTTAAACCGCTTACTTCGTATACACCGTCCACAATGGTTTATGAACATCATCTGCTGCTTGAGGATTTCATTTTCTCTATGAATGCCGTAGAATGTTGGTCCAGTTGACCCAGCTAAGGTTTTCACATGTGGATTGGGATAGCCTGCTGGGGAGGGAGTCGAATCAGCACCTTGCTTCCCTATTTAGGGTGTTGAGGACTGTAAATGACATGAGATGTTGTCCAATGAATGCGCCATTAGACCGGAATTTTGGTCTTTCTGATGGATCACCTCCCAGTGTTGGTTCTCAACTGGAATGTATTTTGTAAAAAAAAAGAAACAAGGTTGACAATCCGAATAGAAGGCGTTTTTATATTGGAACAGATCGTGGTTATCATGTCTACTTAAGGTTGCTGTCGATGTTCTACGAGCGATCATGTATCCACAAACATTTGAAGAATCGTTGTGCTTCTACGTAGTGGCACTTTTCATTGGTGGCTGGATTGCAATTCTGACAGCAGTTCTGTCGTACTGGATGGTCAGTGCTAAAAATCGAATTCTTTCGTTTTCAATGAACTTGAAAGCTTAACGCTGTAGTTCTACAGTGCCATTGCAGATTTGCGTTACCTTTCCGATCTGACTAAGATTTGCTTTCGTCATTTCCGATTCAAAAGGTTGCTACTTTTTTTTAATCAACTGAACGTTTCTTTTACAGTATTACCGTGTACCCGTGCCACAATACACTTATAAATTGGTAGTTGGCGGCAGTGGAGAACAAGTTTGTAGTGAGGTAGGTGTCCTGTTTTATATGTAGTCTACAGAATTGTATGAGTACTTGTTAAGCCGTGGGCATGTATAGCGCAGTGTTTAAAAGTGTTCGATAATGCTCATGTGATTGTTGGTTCGATCCCCGCTCTGGCTGACGAAACCCTCCATCACTTACCATCTTTAAGTTTATACCCATCTTGTCTGGGAGGATAAAAACACTGATGTGATACATCGGCAAGCCACCAAAATTCACTGTATAGGCCAAACATGCACTCGTTTACCTTTGAGATGTCACGAATATAATCTGGTGCACGGTGCGTTCCTGATGGAGTGATAAACGCCAGACGATTTATCCCTTGTCCTTTAATTGACGTGTGGCGATCACAATACTTTCAAAAAAAATTCTACGGGCTTTAATACGATCTATGATACTTTACGCGTTTGCAAACGGTATGCACTTTAGGCTGTGAGAAGGGGAAGGAACGAAAACGGTAACGGAAAGAAGAGAAACAGCCCTTCAAGGTAGCGCAGAGTCGTTGCCGATCGGCGAACAGCAAGCGCCGGCACTGAGCACGTTGAACGAGATGAACACACAGCGTGAAGAAGCGGATATCAAAAAAAGATGAGAATTCGTTGGAAGTCGGACTCCCACCGCTTCGGGTAGAAGATTAATAAAGCCTTTTCTTTTGTTTTGAGAATGAATTGTATGCCTCCAAAGAATTACACGAAAACCCAAGTTCTGCCAGAGTTTATAGGAGTATTCGGCTAGCTGCCATTCGAAATCTCAGCGGAAATATGTTTTCTACTTTGTCGATTTTTTACTTTTGACACTAAACAGAAGAAGGTTGCGCTGGAAACCTTTCTATTTTCAATTCACCTACTTATATGATTTCATCTGAAAACCTTAATGTGGAAGAAGTTTGCGCTAGTCACAAGGTAGTGAAGCAAAACGATGTGTCATGTAGGCTTCAAAATTCTTTCGTCATAATCTTGACAGCTGTTTTCTAACCTCCCGCTATCGCATTTTTTTGCTTGAGAAGTTTTTTAAATGGTGGCAACTAACATCGACGAAGTTTTTTCTTTGCAAAAGAATCATCTACGAGGACGTGGAACCGAACGAGTTCGATGATTCAAGGGTTATCCTTCTCAAGAGTGATCAAATACGTATGATACGTACGACACATCGACAGATCCCGATCTAGCGCCTCATCGTTGTAGCACTGTATTCCTGGTAATTAAACTATAATGTTAGCTTAACCTCCTGTAGGGTCTCCCAAGTCCAGAACAAGTTAGACATTACCATTGGAAGACGGAAACCCTGTTATTAGGATGCCAAAAATCGACGCCATCCGGAAAGAATCTTAGCCGCTATTAGTAGACCTTATCACGAATACACAAAATTCAGAGACCGCCACTACTGATGACTTAAGAAACCTCTGACACGGCCATCTCAGCATTTCAGGTGAAATAATTCTTGCCTGACCAGTAAAATATCGGTCGAATAAACTGAATCCTGTACAATTCTTCGTGAAGACGGAGGCTTGTTCACTTCCTCAAATGCATTTCGATTCAAAACGTCGATCAATAATATCGATTAGCAAAGTTGTCAATTTTTTTACAGAAATCAATTCACTACTGCACTAAATCTTTATAAAGACTTCTATTATTGAATACATCCATATGTCATGAGTACGAAAAAATTTATTCAAAGTGTGCTGAACCACTATAATGCAAACATCACACGAAATACAGCTGATGGCTAAATTTCATAAATACGGAAATAAGCGTACTGGTCGCAATCACGAACTTTTATTATTACCATTGTTTGGTGTCGTTTTAAAAAAATATGCATTCTGGATTATGCATGACTAAAATAATCGCAATTCAAGTAAAAGGATAAATGTGACGTATAGTAGGACATAGTTAAAAGTTACTCTCATAATATAGTCGATCAATACATTTCCAAGTGAGTTCTAGTAGTTTTTTTCCCATTGTTTTTTCTTCCACTGATAAAATCGAATCCTATTATAGAGGGAATAGGCGTACGGTTACAGTAGTTGCGAACTGAGGCCCAGAAATTAGTGAAAGCCACATTTTACAGAAATCAAATGCAGCCGTTACGGTATTTGACTATGGCGAGGTGTAGTATAAAGAATTTAGTTCAGTCATCTAGCTTAAAGACCTTCGGACTCGTGCCAATTCTTCTCCATCAGACGAGTTTTATGCGCTCGTAGCTGCTCGCTGGTGCCGCTGGTTGAGAATCTTTAATAAATTACAACACTTTTAATGAGTTCTTAGTAGAAGTACGACAACTCTCACCTAGGAATGACGGGCACGAAAGCGGTTCTTCGCACAATGACTGGCGAGTTGATTGATACGGTACGGAACTCTCTACAGATAATCGTCTTCTTTCCATCTTTCATCTTTTCACTTATGACTTTTTAATTCTGACTTCTTAATCATGTTTTTCTAGTCTATGTGGTCTTCTCGCCGTGTTACACCTTATCTTGTACTACAACAAATTCACCTCTGAGCCTAGAAAAGTACTGATGTCAATTGAGGACATCTACTTGCCTATTTGTCACTCTGACTGGCGTCGCATATAGGGGGCTCGTCGGCTTGCTCCAACATACTCTTTGGACGATTTTTTTCGGTCGCTAAGCGGACTTCGTGCAACGCCGTATTGACGACGATCTTGTGGTGGACTACGATCGACAAACACACAACTGGCATGGAAGAGCACGTCAGCATTCTGAAGTATGTTGCGACTAAGACGAGATATAGTGCACACGATTTCTGTCACATCAGGTCTTTTTATGATTGTCTGCACTATGACACATGAGGACAAAGGCAGGACGATGTGGATAGTTGGAGGGAATTTGAATGAAAACACAGTATATTTTCTTTTTTCCCTTGAAGTGAATCGAAATGGAACTACTCAATTCTAGGTAAGGAAAGGCATTTGTGTAACAAGGCGACAATGATTAGACAAAGGGCGTGTACCTCAACCTTGGCAGCTTTTACGATATCCGGTCGCTGCGCAGTTCTCAGCGGTCGCGATGTTTGTGGCGATGTATTCACGGCAAGGCGAATCGGCGCCAGAGGTGAACGAGGTGGCTGAATTTGTTTTAAGTCTAGTGATATCCTACATAGCAGACTAGGTCTTGGTGTGCTTACTTGCCCGACGACGCCAATCTTACGATGCACAGGTGGTGGTGTTATCTGCATGAACGATACTGTATCGATTATCGAGTCACTACGAGGACTAAAGGACCAGGATATATGTGTTTCCGAGGCACGATTAATGAAATTTGCTATACCTCTGTTCCGGTGAGCGTTCGAACATACTACGCGGACGATGCTGTTGTCGACGCCACGCACGAACTACTCCATCGGATCGTAAGCCAGTTGTGGAGGCAATTGTTGTCGCCTTAAAGTAAGCATCTCTGTATTCCTCTCAAGAATGAACTATTTGTGAATGTCGTAACCCTCAAGAGTATAGCGCTAAAAGTCCTTTTGCTAAAATCCAGAGTCAAGGTGGTGTTAAACTATTCGTTCACTTAGCATGAAGTTCTCGTCAGTACCTAGGAAGTAGAACACGAGTCATTTGTTTCATGCTCTTGGCGACAAATTCTGGAAGAACCCTAGCATAACTCTTATTTTTAGCTTTTACATTACTGTGGTACATAGTCAAGTTACAAGTTGAAAGACCGCATGTTCGACTTAGTTATGAGTGTATTTATAAGAAGACTTGTTTTCTGTGTCGAAAGAAAATATGATTAAAGGTAGCATTACTGTAGAATACGACGGTCCTTTAAACAAAGAAGCTTCCCCATTTCATGGTACCTGTTTTGGAATGCGCAGTGACATTTACAATTTTTTTCCCTTGTAGATATCCACTTACTACAATCGGTATCACAGGTGTTGTGTCGGTGTCTTGAGGTACCGCTTCTTTCTGTTCGATCGACAGCTTACGATAAGTGGAGTATGGCATGGTTTGAGGAGGACTGAAATCCACTTTTTTTAATTCCAAAAAATGGTGTCCGAGAACTCTTGTCTGACATTTGATTCAATCTGAAGTTGGAATAAAAAAGACTAAACAAGTGATAACATCTCCGGTTGTTCACCATTCTTCAATGTTTAAATAATTTCATTATGGCAAGGACGTGTTCCAGAATGCTGAATTGTCCAAGGTCAAGGCTGTGGTTCATTCTATTCTACTATAACCAGGTACAGATAGCAAACAATTTTCTTGAAGTTGTTCTCAAAGACGAGGATGACATCGACTACTATGTGATTAACTTCTAGAAAACTAGAGGAACATAAAGACATTGGTCGCCGAGCAAATATCCGAGGGTGTTCCATCTGTTCGATAACCATCCACTTTCGGCTTTGTCGATTTTTGCAGTGTCCCTCTTCATTCAGGCAATTTTCAAGAGACATGCTCTCATCAAAAGAATACCGATGGCGACATGTTCTTTCAAATAAAAAGAGTGAATGAGCTCGCCATTGAAGCAGTAACGCTCGTCCGCAAACTGATTCGATCACCGTTGATGCTGAATGCGTAAGTCACAAGTCGAACAAGAAGTCCCACGACCGACTTTCTATTAATCTCGCCATTGATCAAATCATTCCTTATATTCTTGCTGAGCAAACGCGAGCTGTTATTTTATTCTTTAATCAAGAACAAGGTGGCGTTTCCGCGGATTTCGCCTTCCTCTGAAAAGGTCAAGTTGACAACAATCTACCCAGCCAAAAAGTTCCATAACCAAACAGAAATTGCTAAACAAAGATTTCAATCACATTGAACACAGAGCCTTTGCACACTCACCGCTATGAGTTTTCCACTAAATATTTCACGTGGAGACCAACCGCGCAGAGTTCACATGGAATCGTAATGTACCCATCTCATCAGAATAACAGGCTTATATACTGCCCAATATCACGCGTGATAATGAGGCATTCCTCCCTGGGATTCATTTTGGGATTCTTGGAATTAATCCAGAATGACCCGAGTATTTTGTGCGCTTGTGTTTTCGACTCCTGTGTGAGGATCGTAACTTCTACTTCATAATCTTCCCCGTTATGTCTGTTTGTCCTATGCGTGCCCAGTGGGCTACTTGGTTTAACTTTAAGTTTACCGACTAGGTGTTCTTTTATACGGATACAGAGCTGTCTAACCGTTTCGCCAATGTATTCGTCCCCACACGCTTTACAAGAGATCAGATAAACTGTACCCGAACTTATGCAGTCACCGTCTCTACCATTGGGGCAAATTATACAATTTTGCGTTGTACGCAGATGGTCATACAGACGGTTACGAAGCAGCTGGCTTCTTAAATTGCTCAGTGGTATTTCAATAACGGTTACCAAATTCTCTAGACCGGCCTTTCTTAAGCAATGTTTTACAGCTGCACTTATTTCATTTGAAATGAAGGGCAGGATAAACGGGACCTTATTATCGCTGGAGTAATCGTTGGGCTTTCCTCTACACCTATTCCGAAGAGCTACAGTTTCCTAACCATTGGAAACGGCTATTTGCCGAACCAGTTTCCGCAATTGTTCCTTCTCCTCTCTTCCTGTGCACACACTAGTGGCTGTTTGAAACTTCGAACAAGAAGACTTAGCATTGCATGGGAATAATGAAACAAGCGGCATCGAGAGTGACTATTTACTCGAATATGAATGGAGTTCCAATGAATGACTACGACAGAACCATGAGTAGAAAAGAATAAAACCAGAAATGCTATAATACCAAGAAATCGAATGTCCGACATTTTGCCACACCAGAAATTCTGAAGCCTTTTCAAGTTAAGATCTTATGAAACACACCCGATTTACTCCGATACTTGGATGTCCCGTTCTCGCTGGTTGAGCGGGCTCCAGCATAATCTCCATTATTTCGGAGTTTTGATGGTTTAGCCATTATGATTCCCTGGAGTCCCGAGATCAGCCTGGCCAAGGTCTGCCCAAATCTTCGTCGCCACAGGCAGTCACCGCCCTTGTGGATCACAGGGAGATTTGTCACAATGCGAGTAATTAGATACCGGGATATTGGTTGATCCTGGTATTGGTTTACTCTTAGCTGGGCTTCCTGATGAAAACGCTGGACTCCTTCTCAGCTTGGGAGCCCCTACTAGGGGAAATCCCGCTGTACATCGCAGCCGGACACTCAGGAACACCTCCTAGCCACGATGAGGCGGTAAAGCGTTGGAAGGACTACTGAACCCACGACTAATGAGTGCAATTAAGTACCAACAAATAATATTACCATGCTTACCTCGTTTCATTGCTGTACAGACTGCTGCACGCCGAATCACAGCTAACCGAGGAACGATGACTGATCGAAGGAGATGAGCACCGTGTTGACGGGATTGTCTGCAAGTATCGTGGTGACGATAGTGGATGCTTTATTAAGATCGAACCCTGGTCTCATATATCCCCCACGGAGTTTACATATATATATATATATATATATATATATATATATATATATATATTATATATATATATATATATGAGGATAGATATAATGAGATAGATCTACGCATATATTTACCATATCCATTCATATGGATATATATAATAAAAAACTGTTAAAAGCAGCGGCACGAAAAAGAACCAATCTGAAGAAATGCCGTCGAGAATTTTGTGGCTATGATGTTCCGCTGTCAGCACTGATAAAAGAAGATGGGATCACAACGTCTTAACCTTTATTTCCTGCCTCTTCCTTTTTCATACGATGTGAAGTACAACACAAAGAGTGCTGAGACATGAGCAATGCACAGAACCACAGATGTGTTTCGAATCCGCGGTAACCTTTTCCGGCGCCTCAGGGGCTATCCACCACACCCACTATTTTGCCTTTCTCTCTGTCCATTTTTTACTATAGTGCCGCTATGTGCAATCACTTGTCAACGGGGAATGACTTGGGTAGCAGAAATCAATATTGAATCCAGTTAGGCTTAAGCTATTCCAGAAATCACAATGTCTCCTTAACCTTTATTCACTGCATATTTCTTCAGCGATGAAACTGGTTGAGAAATAGGCAAAGCGAGGGCCTCGGTTAGTGTGGTGGATAGCAGTCGAGCCCCCGATAAGAGTAGTCGGGGGTCGAAACCAACCTGTGGCTCCGAGTTCTGTTCATATGTTAGCATCCATATGTTTATTCTGCAATGCTTCAATGTGTTATGGTGGTGTCAGAATTTCCACAATCTGACCATATTGGGCTTAGAACCACTTCTGGATCTTTGTCCACCAAGTTCCGGAACTGCATCTGCCATATTATCCCCGTTCACTAGGGCCACATGTACAGATGGTGATTTTAATCCGGTCGCTGGAGACGATTTCTATCGAGACCGTGTCGACAGCGGTATTGGTGGCGGCGAGCAGATACGAGGGTGCATATCGTCATAAATTAGGCGCTGGCGATGCGAAATCGGGAACGCAACGCACGAAAGCCGAAGGCCATCATCTTGGCCGATCATAATTGAGAACGAAATTCGCGGAGTGTGAGAGAAGAGAGCCGATCCTCTATGCTATGCTGACAATGTGGTGCTGGAAACCGGGTACGCTAAACGATCACCGCATTCCACACACGAAACCGCTCTGAGAAAGTGAAACCACTCCATTAAATTCACCAGTCAGGAGAAATGGAAAATCGTGTACCGCTTTCAGTGAACCAACGACGAGTTGATGAAAGCGCCAAATCAAAAATAGAGCTGCAACGATGTGATGGTGGAATTTTTTTTCCTGTTTATTCCAACCAATCTCTTGAATTTTTTGCTCAGAGTGGAAGAGGGCCGGAACCCATATACTATAGTTGGCAGTTATGAAAGCCGAAAACATCTATGGTTTTAACTAAATACGTTTATTCCTACTTACTGCTCTGCTATTTGAAACAGTAACAAAGAGTCTTCACTTTGCTATGTCTTTTGGGAAGATATGAAGGAATTTTTTCAGGATATCTTCAAATTTTCTATCCTACAGCTCTTCAAATCCATAAAATCGTTTTTTTTCAATTTTGTACTACCCATCTTCACTTCTACGGTGCGGAACCCAGCACTTCTCACATTCGATTCGTTTCCTCGCATCTGTCGTCCACGAAGGTCTTCCAAGTTTTTACGTGTGGCTTCTGTTGTTGCCTGAGGATTTCATTTCATTTTGAATGTCGTAGAATGCTGGTCGAGTCGATTCTCTCTGGAGTCCTGAGATAGAGGAGCTGGAACGTTCCCAACTAGATTTTCAGAGCGTACTTTTCCTTTCCGATAAATCTGGTACCAATTTCCGGATTCCGGAAAGATGAGAGGTTTGGTGAGACTGGGACTAGATCGAACAAGCACCGTTCCCGTAATGATTTTCTCATAGTAGAAATTTCATCGCGCTCAAATGTTGTTACATAATTTAGCTTGTTCAGCACATTCTTTTCCAAGGTAGAGAAATATTCCCGTATAGGATCGTCTTCTTTTCAAAGGCCATCACATGCAATTCATCTTGTTGGTCCCGTTGCTCGTTACCTGCCCGAGTGAGCTGACACCGCTGTCGACGCTCTGAAGAGACGAACGATCGGAAATGGCGGCTGTGCGTTTGATTCTCGCCTGCACGTCTGCGCATCCGGGAATCGTCGGAAGTCGACCACGCATTTCCTGAAATATCATTTCCATTGGAATTTCACTTCATGAGAACTCGATATCGATATATTTGAGATGATCGATTTGCAGAGTCTAGAAGGATTCTGCGTGGCTCAGAGTAAGCTCCCAAACCTCAAAACGTTCAAAATATCATAAAAATCAACCCATTTTCATCTTTATAGAGAAGCATCTAAATGTACGTTCGCGAAAGAAAGTAAACAGATGGAACTGTTGTGGATGGAAAACAGCAATAAAGTGGGCATTTCTTGATCGAATAAACAATAATGAAGGAAAAAAAACCCGTGTTGGATAATTTTTGGCCGTTGAAATCTGAAGGGTTGAAAAACCTCCTTATTTTCATAAATCTTAGCCTTTTTTCTTTCAGGGCTAATTTATACCTAATAGATGATTTCGTCATGTCCTGCCAATAATGAGTTCACCTTGTCTCAGAATAATACCGATTTTGAACACTCGAGTTCCGAATAGTATCATAGGTGATAGTGGAATTGTCGAATTGGTCAAAGCAATTTCATTCCTTTACTATCATTCAAGTGGAAATAATTAGTTGACCAACCTGCATTAGTTTTATGTGTTTAGTCCGTAGTTCTTCGAGTTGTATCATACCCTGACGACATGCCTCCAAACGAGCCCCTAATCTTCACGTCTCCATCAATAACAAGCTTTTCGTCCACATTCACTTTATCATCGACGTCACGAAAGTCGACCGTCATGTCACTGTAGTCCCTAGGTGGCGGTTCCGGAGGCGGACTGGCACCTTCCGGTACCGAGCTCGCCACGCTCATATAAGTCTAAAAAAGGTGAATGTTCAGACGATAAGACTAAAGATTTAGAGGACGATAAGTGGAAGATACAACAACGATGGCAATATTTTTTCTTTAGGAGAATGAGAAGTACACCAGAGATTTTACTAGTGACCGTAACACAATTTCTACTGTGCAATGAAGTACCTTCCTTGAAAGTTCATTTGCATAATAGCTCCCTGAAGACTGAGAGACTGTCACAAACGAAAATGTACCATGCAACATGAATTCAAACAATTCTGAAGCATCGTAGTAAATGTTGAACTGGTTATGACTGTCAGTGCACTTTTTCTCGTTGGATTGTGAGGATCGAGAATTCAGGATAGGGTGGAGATTAAGTTGCATTCAGTTACGACTATAGTTTCATAAGCATGTGATAACTGGAATATCTTCAAGAATAAGCATTAATAGCCGCATAGCTAAAGAATGACTGATGGTGAACAGAACGGTTCTCCGGCTTTTACAAGGCGTGAGGACACTTTTTTAAAAACAATAAAGGGGAAGTACCTCTTACTAATGGAAAAACAAATTTGGTTCATAAATCGTTGAAGAGATTAAAAGGTTTAGAATACGTAGATAATGAAGGAGAACAAGCTTTCATTTCAGTGTCTGTGATAGAATTAACCTAACTAAATGAATGATAGGCAACAAAGTTGTAAAACTTATGCAGGCCTATTCAAATAGATTATAATCACATGCAAGTCATGTAATCCCGTTGGTCATTAAGTCATTGAAGGTAAAAGGATAAAAGGATAAAGCTCTCGGCGTTGATCAATCCCTGAAGATTGCGCCATGCATTCTACTTCATTAAACATCGTTTGGAGGTGAATGAATGCATATCTGGCCTTTACAATGAGCCGCGGTGGCCTTCCGATGCATCGAGCCAGTGCTGCTATCCTCCCAGGCAACTCTGGTACCAATTTGCCGACCCCGGAGGGATCGAAGGCGTGGTGGTCCCATGGACGCGGGGATCGATCCCATGTGCATTGCATGGAGCCTCCGACCACTGCGCCACACGAGCCCACAGTGAAGCTAGCAGTAGAATTTTTTCTATTAATTTCTCATTCAATTCAGGGCTGTCCAATGGACTTTGAGAGACAAAAGAAGTCTCAAAGTTACTGTATGAGGAGTTATGTATAGTATTTCCATCATTTTTAAAGTAGAAGGTTATTTACGAGCAGCTGGACGAACGTTAGGGCTGGGGGGTACACCTGCCGGTAGTTTGTGAGCCGTGAAAGGAATGGACAAATGACTTATTTATTTAAGATAGCAACAATTCGTCCTATATAGACCACAATAACATCGCTACCGTCCTTTCGTGAAATCCACTCGCTAGAAGGAATCCGTTTAAACTCAGGAGCACCTACGGGCGCTTGCATATGGTTATGGTATATGGAAAGTATAAGTGAATCCGAAACGGTACAAAGAGGAACATAATTCGTGGTGTCCAACCCTCATTGTTGATTCTGCGCATCTACGAGTTTGTAGATGAAAATCATAAGCAGATTTTGGCAGTGACGATTGATGTTCCACAGTCTTATCGCCTTATCGATGGTGATTAAGCAAAGTAATCATCTTGAACACTTCAGCTTGTCGTTATTTCGCAAATCGTGTTCTTCCGCGTTACAAGAAAGAGTTGTAGGAAATAAATGACAGAGTTGGGAATCGCAACAAGATAATAAGGTATGCTCGTAGAAGTGTACAACGAAACTGAGCGTGACACGTTCAAATAAGACGAAGAGAGAAGGCTTCACAACAAAGACAGTTTAACAACTCATGGATATCTCTTGGAAACGAACAGTAAAATTTAGATGTCACATATGGAGAATAGTGTGATCTTTGTGTCTCACTCGAGCAATCAGAGCCAGCTCGTGCCGACGCGTGACAGCGACGAATGGAATTTCTACTGATGCGCTTTCTCGAGCTAAAGGATACTTTACAAGGTTACAGATGACACTGCCAGGTAATAAATGGAGTGTAAGAACTATGGACGAAAAATTCAAAAAGTCCGTCTGCGGAATCAAATTTTAACAGATCATGATAGATTACGGTAACGAACCACTATTGCAAAAGTTTCTTTCTTTTCGTTGTTTTCTTGCACACTGTTTATATAGTAAGTTACACAGGTAAAGTCTGAAGACCACATAGCCATGCATCTTTCACACAACAGCGGCAGCTAACAAACAATCAACAGACACTCAAAAGACGCGACTCTCAAGTGCCGTGAACACTGTACAAACAGTGAAGGTTGGTTGATCGCACGATGGTCAGTCGACGACTAACTCGGTAGTTCTGCAATGGTTATTAGAGATCGCCTGGTAAGTGGAGAAATCAAAGAAAACCCTCATTGATATCAACGTCAGATGGTGGCCTCAGAGGTCGAACTTGCAAAATTACTCTGTCTTATGCAACATATAAAAATCTCAATGCATGTTTTCACAGAATGACTCGCCCATAATACGTAAGGAAAACTCTCTCAGAGCAGGAGGATAAATATTATCCACTAAGTACATTAAGGGAATTAACACTAGGACCGAAATCGATACCACCCTAGGTGGTGCTTAATGAGAAGAATTTCGAATGACTATGAGGTTACCTAGTAGTGTATTTTCTTACCTCCCAACGGTTTACCGCCTCATCGTGTCTGGGAGGTGTTCTTGGGTGTCGGACTGCGATGTACAGCGGGAGGATTCATTCCCGGACAGGGTCTCCCTAATCTGAGAAGGAGTCCGGCGTTTCCATCAGGAAGCCTAGCTAAGAATAAACCAATACCAGGATCCACCATAATCCTGGTATTAAATTAGTGGCATGGTGGCGAATCTCCCTCTGATCCACAACGGCGGCGACCACCTCGTAGTGGTGACGACCTGGGGCAGACTTTGGCCAGGCTGACCTTGGGACTCCAGGGAACCACAATGGCTAAAGCAGCAAAACTCCGAAAAATGGAGGCTATGCTGGGGCCCGCACAACCAGTGAGGACAGGCCATGCAAGTGTTCAAGTGTCCAAGTGTATTTTCTCACTATAAGAATGGAATACCGCTTAACTGTTGAAAGACTTTCGATAGAGTTCAGGAAAAAAACTCACCACCTGGGAGTGTTACCTGATTGGTTGTTAGAGCGAAGAATGTCGTTTGAAACTCTGAAGCGTCTGAACGACGATATATTCTTTACTAAACTTACTATATACCCAGAATGCTAGCATTTCCATTGAAAGCACTAGTTTCGTTTCATTTTTAGTTATTCCAGTAACTGGACTCCTAGTTAGATGCTAAATTTTCGTTGCATTGATTTAACTATAACCTGCCAAGAAACAAAAATAAGCAGACGATATAAAGATGACTTATACCATTTCCAATCTACTCAGTTGTTAAAGCGGAACGAAACGGAACTGTTCTTCTTTCCCGTGCCCGTAACTGTTGTCTTTTCATGTCGTCGTGGTGACAAGAGCAAATAAGAATGGAAACGTGCACGGATTGAAAATCTTTTGTTTAATCACTGTCCTTTCATATGACACTACTTAGGTCTGAGTAGACAACCACATCAACCACTTTTGATGATCTCGTCGGAACAAAATGAATTCTTTCCCTTGTCAAGGAACAAATATTACGTCGTCCTTTACGTGCTAGTTTCCCAATTTATTTCTCTCTCAAAACAAATCCTTTCCCGCAGATTGTTCGGCTACGATGTGACTCGTCCAATTACGAAAGAAACTCGTCCCTACATCCGTGGAAAAACACTAGACCTAGAGATGCTCCACCTGTTTCTTCACATCATCTAATTTTCGGAACGTACAATCTTTTGTACAGAACGTCTTATCCATAATATCGCACAGAAAGGCAATAGTTGAATAATTCTAGCAATCGAATTATATGGTACAGTAGTGTTTCTAGAGTCTTAAATGAGTGGGAGACCGAAAAAAAGTGAGATGATAAGATTTTACCTGAGTAAAGGTGAGTGGCGTCATCAAATACAAATTGGGAGTTTTTCTTGGGAAAGATAGTGCTGATTAGGGGATTTTTTTAGGGAAAAAGACAATGCTGATGCGATGCAGTTCCTTTGCTGGGGGTTGCCATGGAGTTATATATTAGAATACTGTGTAAATCTGTGTGAGTCTAAACCGGATCGTCCTGCACTTCAATTGTTTCATTACTGTACTGCATCACTCTACTAGAAGAACTATGACCGATCCTAAAAAACCAACTAACATACGCTTCATCTAGTTGCCGACTTGTTCTTATTGTTATTCATGTTCACCTTCAGCTAAACCCTTCCACCTATTGTTGCGCAGATGCAATTCTTCGAGCAAATACTTCACACCATCGATGTCGATGTCTGACAGTTTGACTCCAATAGAGAGCTTTTACTAGAACAGGACATCGACGCTAGCGATTCTCAACAGAAAACTCTTGACACGGGTGTCTACGTCCGGTCAGACCCCTTGATGATTTGTCAAAGAAAACTGATTTCAAAATGAAACATTCATCATGAAGGAGATTGACTACGATATTTGAGAACTGTACCAGTGGGTGATAAAGATGGGACTACTAACAACGTAAATGATTCAGAAGATGTTCATGAAATGTTTTTTTGTTGGAGGAAACGTTGAAGAGAGGAGATCGGCGTTAAATCAACTAACTGGTTGAGAGGAAATGATCACTTCGACCTACTTTTCCAAGTCGTCTTATTAAGGCTCAACACATCTCCGTTATACGCGATCATTGCACAGTCAGTCATCAGTTTTAACTAATTACTATTAATTATGTATTGATTTATTGATTTGTTTGTTCAGACAATAGAAAGAAGTGTCACTTTAATGGTAGAAGCAATATCATTGTGGTATACAGTAGAAATGAGAAGTAGAGAATAAATAAGATATTTCAAACTTTATTAGGAAAAAATTTTCTATCCAAATTGTGACCCTCGAGAAAATCGTTCTATTTGTCATTGTAAAGCTTTCATTAAAAAAATATTAATGCATAGACTTAGATACGAGGCTATGATTGAAAATAACAAAGAATAAGGACAAACAAGAGAACAATAGAATAGAATAGATGAACACACAAATTAATAGAAAGAGTAGGTGACGCTTATTAGTAAAAGTAATGATGAAAAGAAGATGAAACGATGGGAACAAGAATTTGAAGGACAACTGATTAAAGAGGATATTGCGAGACGGCGAGAAAAAAACGTTGCAAGGAAAGAAACAACAAATGACCAATACAAAAAGATGGAACGGGGTTTGGAGAGAAATGGGCTTTAATTCAAAGAAATATGAAATCATGAAGAGATAATTGAAATGATTGCTGCTGTACAACAGCTCTCACTAATGTGAGAGACCATAAGCCGGTTATGGCCGAGGCTACGTGGCGCGTCCCCAGGTGGTGGTGGTAGCGGTGGAGAGCGGGTTGAACGCTGTTCAGGAGCTACCGTATACCAAACTTTTACACCGGAAACGAAGTTGGAGTCAGAAAATGAGCGGTTTTTCTTTCATTCAAACCTTATTGACCGCTACTTACTATATATAGATAGACATATCCACACATGTTAATTGGACAACATCCTACCAATCAGGCGAGCGGAAACCTCGGAAGGGTGATTTAGGATCTCCTTTAACAAATGAGCACTAAGTATGTTAAGATATAGCCCGAGTAGCTACTCATGTGTATCATGAGAGCCTCAAGGCTTTGTATGAATAGGGTAATGTTTCTCTATGGGTTCTTCTGCGCACTTCGGTCGAACGATGGGAACGAATAGAGGCTTTACCGGTGGAACGGACAATTCTGTGATTAACGGCATTATTGGCGACAAAGGCAAGAAGTTATATTACAAGAAATTTGACGAAAACGTCGTTTTCCATATGAGTGTGGAAAAAATGTAGGGAAAATATCATGATGAAGAATCCCAACGAACACCACAAAAATCTGGATGGACGAAATTGTGGGTGTGGTGGGTTAACACCATCGACGAGGTTAGCGTCGGAAGACGGTGACTACATATTTACATAGAGCGATAGCTGCCACTGAACTTCTATGCCTCACCTCATTTGGGTAAATAAGGAGTCATTACTCATTGTTAGTAACGCAAGCTGCTATCCAGTCAGTGGCACCAGAATTCGCAAGGCTACCCAACTTTTTAAGAGGGTTACCCAAACTGGGACAAAATTTGAAAAAGGAGCGAAAAAAAAGTCCGCGTTAATGTTATCCGACTCTTCTCTTAGCCACCTTCTCACTTCCTACTTCTTATTCTCATGTTCTCCCTCTCTCTCTCTCTCTCTTTATCTCTTTACCTTTGTCTCTCTCACGCTTTTCTGACCTCCTTAGAAACTCATTCTGTCTATGAACTGATAACATATTAACTTAAAGGAAAATAATAACAACCGAAGAATGCGACAGTAATAATCTTTCGAGGAAACTGACCGTCAGTTGAATGCGGCCGGTGGAGCGACCAAATTCACAGCTGCGCGGGTAGTGTACGACGGAAATGGTACGTTTTGCAGCGAGGAACAGACATCAGAGTACCGGGAAAGCACGGCGGTAACGGAGAGGCGAGACGTAACGGCGGGAGACCGCCTCGATGGTATCTCTGGATCAGATGTGAAATTCCTAAAATCGAGGATGAACGATGATGATTTCAACGGAAATCGGGCGACTTACTCACGGAAGCAAACGAATTTCGTCACCGGTGTTGGATACAAGGGAATTGACATTTATGACCACGTCTAGTTGGTAACTGGAGTTTTTTTAAGGTTACGTAGTTGCATTCAAGTATTGAGATATGTAAGAAGCCAATAACCATTAGCTTGTAAAGTAGCTTCCAATCTAAAAGAGAGACTTCTCGTGAAACAATCTGAGCAGGAGGAGATACCATTACAAGTAGGAAAACGTATATAATATGAATTGCCCCTGTTTACAGCTGAGCCAGCCCCTCTTCCATGGTACCGTAGTCTCTCTACCACTTTAATATCATTTTTAATATGGTCCTGAAAATTGAGCCTATGGTGGTCTCAGTAAGAGAGAAGAGTAAGAGAGAGTCAATATTTAGGCGACAGGAAGAAGAAAAAAGAAAGATTGTTAGACAAAGAAATGACTAGAGAAACTGCGAAAAAAGTGAAGAGATGTACAAACACAGAGAGATAGATAGCAAGATGTGAGACCGGATGACAAATGAGGAGCAGGAGAAAAAACAACATAGGTAAACGTACATAAACAACAACAGTGGGGAGATAAGAAGCGTAGGAAGATTATGGAGAGACCGTAAGAGCAAACATAAAGTTCGATAATGTCTGCATTTGTTGGTGTTCCTGATCGAGCCATTGCTGAAAAAAAAAGACGCATTCTCCACCATTGTAAGACCCAAACACAAGAGTGGTGGAAAGGAGAGTAAGCCTGGAAGAGCCAAACTGATACTCAATC
This sequence comes from Angiostrongylus vasorum, assembly GCA_018806985.1. Classification (NCBI taxonomy): domain Eukaryota; kingdom Metazoa; phylum Nematoda; class Chromadorea; order Rhabditida; family Metastrongylidae; genus Angiostrongylus; species Angiostrongylus vasorum. Next base: position 189,193 of record JADANN010000434.1, on the reverse strand, counting down.
CGGTTAGCCAAACACTATTATAACCTCAGCAGACAAAACTTAATGCACAAATGTTTACTCGCATAGTGAACCCCTTCGCTTAAACACTCACCATATTCCTGTTCTGAGGTCCTACACTTACTATTGGAATCTGCTGTGGTCACGAAAGTGTTTGACTGAGTGGATTGCGTGTCAATTTGACTCTTCCGGACTATGAAGAAAGGGAAAGCGCCGAAACATCAGCCAGTATGTATAGAATCAAACTTGCTGTTAACAACCTCATATTTCCTCATCAAGAAGACACTGTTTTAGTAATCAATGTCAAGGCTAAAAGAAAATCTATCAGGAAGATTTGCAGAAACGTGACTACTATTGTGATGACAACCAAGTACCAGCATTCTTGAGACCATAAGACGATCGTCTAAAATCTCTCATGAAATGGAAGAACTCTTGCCTAAGGCCTCTGCTAACAATGTTGTTTGAAGATTCTGGAAGTTCTTCATCTTTCACTTCCAATTCCATTAATTATCAAGTAATTAAAGAAGGCACCAGTGAAATCTTTATTCCCTCTCGTCGTTATGTGGGACTGGCTAATTCAAAGGGCACGAAGATCATTACCCTTTGTTCTAGACACGCTGTTTCCTGTTTTCTTGGAGATTAGCAAACTGTAAGCCCCCCTTCCGGGTCCTACCGTTTCATTAGTTTGTTCATAGTTAAGCTTGCTTCCAGAATGGAAATGTAGGCATCGTCCTCAGCATCTCAACTTGGGTGGTCATGTTGTGGCAATGAACCCTCCAATGCACATCGAAAGTCGACACTCAAGGACACTCGCCAGCCATGACGGGGCGGTAAACCATTGTGGATTGGGTCCTTGACAACTCAAACACAGCCATTAACATCATTTGGTACGTGACACTCAACATGCATTGGGTCCAGTTCATGTGGAAACGGTGGCAGCTTTTAAGTTTAAATCAATGTGCCTCAGATCACAATTTACTAACTGAAATAGCAGTCAGTAGAATTTTCACACCCTTGTTAATCAGATGTAAGCCTCTCTGTTCTATCAAGACCAATCAAATTCTTATTTCTCGGAGCCCATAAAATGCTCATGTTCATCAAAGGGTCGTTGTTGGTCGTTTTTCCATGCTTAGGTTGGGAAACCCAGAGAGGCGAATTTCGTTAATGAATTTTTGAATGTTCCATTCCTACACAGACTTCAAGATTGAACTTAAATTATATAAATTATTATTAAGAGCGGATAGCAGAGTGGTAGTGATTTCCGTCATCACCAGTACTGTGCTAGTTTGATTCCACTCCGGGCTAACCAAGCCTCTCATCCCTCCGAGTTAGGGAAATTAGTACCAGATTTGCCTAGGAAAAAAATCTCTCTCTGCAACCCAATTGGGAACGCTCCAGCTCGGCTATCTCAGGAATCCAGTTAGAATCGACTCGACCAGCGTTCTACGACGTTCAAGATGAAACGAAAATCCTCAAGCAGCAACCGAAGCCACACGTAAAGTTGGAAGATCTTCTTGGACAATGGATGCGGTGAAACGAATCAAATGTGAGAAGTGCTGAGATCCAAACAGTAGACGTAAAGACGGGTTAAATAAAAAAACTATTAATACCATAAAGGTAATAGAGTAGTCCCATTCTATAAATCCGTCAGTTCTTCAGGTAGTCTAATAGTCGATAAAATGTTGTTAGTCGCCCAAAAGAATAGCGGGCGCCATATTATAAATCTTTTAAAAAACTCAGTCGGAGGTCTGTTGATGGGAAGGAGGAAGGGAGTCTGTTTCTGGCATTTTCCATTAGATCCACCTCAGAAAATGATAGAATCAATGCAGAGGTATAGAGATGCAAAGGAGCCCCTCTATCATAATCTCTATGAGATTGTTATTGGCTAGTGGAATATCATGTTCTACCTAATAAGAACACTTGAAGAATTTCGCCAAACTGAAGTGGAATGAACAAATGGAGAGAATGGAGAGGTTGGTTAAAACTGGCCACTCGTGAAATACCGTCTGTGATAAGGCAAGAGTAAGAGTCTTGGCGTTCAATTCCTTAAAGATGCGCCATGCATTCAACTCCATTCCTAGTATCGTAGAGGTGATTGAATGCATATCTGGCCTTTCAGTTCACTTCTGGTGACCTATCGATGTATCGACCCAGTGCTGCTATCCTTTCAGACAAGTCTGGTACCAATCTGGCGAACCCGGAAGGATGGAAGGCTTGGTGAGCCTTGGGCGTGAGGATCGATACCATGTGTATTGCAGGGCGCCTCCGACCATTCCGCTACATGGGCCCGCACCGTCGGTGATACATGATGGGAGATAAACACTCTTTTTTCTAAGTGTAGAACATAGAAATCCTTCTGATGTACAATGCAAGGGTGATATTAATATTTATTTTCTCTATACGACCTGTAGGGCGCGTGTGGCGCAGTGGTTGGAAGCGCCACTGCGCCACACACGTGGACTCGATCCCCGTGCCCATGGCCCTCCAAGCCTTTCAATCCTCTAGGGTCGGCAAATTGGTACCAGACTTGTCTGGGAGGATAGCATCACTGGCTCGATACATCGGTAGGCCACCACGAGTCATTGTAAAGGCCAGATATGCATTCAATCACCTCAAACGATACTTAGTGAAGTCGAATGCATGGCGGATTCCTTCTGGGATTGATCAACGCCGACAGCGTTAACCTTTTTTTGTACGACCTGTTCCCACAAGTATTGCCGATCGCAGCACCTGTTCCATAATCTTCGTGGCGTTATATTTATTACCCACGAAGGTTTTCAGATTTGTAGGTGGGAGGTGGATTTGGCTACAACTTGTACACTTCTTCCTTATCATGAATATCCTTGAATGCTAGCCGAACTACCTGTCTTTAAAATCCAAGGAAAAATCCCTGACCGAATGCTCCGAGGTCTTCGCTAAAAAGCATTCGTCTGCTTCTGTGGATCGGAAGGAGTATTTGTCAGACAAATCTGCTAGGAGCTCCCCAACTCGGGACGGCTGAGGAAATTGGCCCGATCCACTTAACGGAACATCTCAAGACAATATGCGAACGAATGGGATGGATTGAACTCTATACAATAGCCCGGAAAACCGACATACAGACCTCTTTACGAAGGTCTTGAAGTGATGGCACGACGTCTGTCGCAGTTATGTAACGAGGGGGTCCGTCTAGCAATACTAGGACGCTAAAACGACACCTGCTCGCCTCATTCGACAACCAGCGTGACCACGTGCATTACATTAGAATGACACTTCCCATAACTCCCATTACAAAGGGTAGATGCTAGATGCGTAAGATTGTGCGCTCTAATGATAACCTGAGTAATGCAGGAAGAAGGAAATCTCGTCCAGAAATCGTTTTGAATCGTTGCTGGTTATGAAGTAACTGCCTTAAGGCGCTTAAGAGATGGCGACCGTTGATGTTTCTGAGATCCTAAAGGCTTCAGCGTCGTCCCTATGAGGTATGTTGTGCAACTTTAAGGTTGGACCTTGTCTTCTTTTCTATCGCGTGCTCCGTATTTTCTTCAAATCATTGTGGAATCCCTTACAGAACATTTGGCAAATCCTTATAATTTCCGAGATAATATAGCCACCAGAGTTTATTTCCTCGCGAAAAAATGAACCCCATACGATGTTTGTCAGTTTTATAATAAGTTTTATCAGTTAAAAAAACAACGATAACTACGGGTAAAACGTGTGTTTTCCATTAATTGGTCCAGTGCAGTGTTTTTCCTTTTAATGTACTGGCATAGATTAATCATACCCAGAGAAATTGACCATTGTTCGTTCCGAGCCAGTTGAAGCCTCAACAAGATTATTTGGTAACGTTTTCAGCCAGCGAAAAAACGTCCTTGTCCGCCACCTACGGAAGTTCAGCGTCCACCTGTGGATCCAGCACATGCGAATCCTGAGGAGATTTTAGCAGCACTTGAGCAGGATTCTGCTCAGTTGGTCACCGTTGACGATGTTTATATTAGGAAACTTACTTCCCAAGTACGTATATCAGTGATCTCACTAATATGTAATGATCATCCACGTACGTTATTACAGACAGTTTCTCCAAACAATTCGTTGTTTCGATTTTTCATGCTTTTAGTTATTCGTAGGATTTTATAATTTTTTTCGTAGAGTACCCTTCCATCGGTTTACCGCGTCATCGTGCCTGGAAAGTGTTCCCTGTTGTCGGGCTGCGATGTACAGCTGAGGAATCCATCCCTATAGCAGGGTTTTTCAAGCTGAGAAGGAGTCCGGCGTTCCCATCACGCAGGATCCACCACCGTCCTGATATCAAACTAGTCGCATGGTAGCAAATCACCATCTGATCCATATGGGCGGCGACCACCTGTGGTGGTGATGATCTGGGGCAGAATTTGGGCAGGCTGACCTCGGCATTCCAGGAAACCACAACAGCTATAGCAGCAAAAAATTTGAAAAAAAGTGAAAATAATGCTGGGACTCGCACAACCATTGAAGACGGGCCATCCAAGGATCCAAGTAAATAAGAATACCTTTCTACCCGAATGCCACTTTCTGAACCCCGTCTTTCACTGTTCTTTGGATCTATACCATTTGAAAAATTTTTAGTGCAATCTCTTAAACGGATCCAAGCCTATTGTTGAAAGCCTCTAATTTTTCTTTAGGACCTTCCACACAAGTTATTTCTAGTACTCTACATAGTCTTCCGTACATACAAAAGCTCAAAATGACTTGCATTTTCTTCTGTTGAAGTCTAGTGATTTCTAGAATGAACTATCATGTATTAAATTTAGTTAGAGAAGAAAATCCTGAAAAATCGAGAGATGCGGACAAAGCATGCCGAAGATCCAAAGAAATTTATGGATTCAGAAATAGAGCTTGACACTGCAATACAGGAAATGCATGTTTTGGCTACACAACCAGAGTTTTATGGGTGTTTCGTGGATGCTGGAGGTCCGTCGCTAGTGCTTTCTCTACTTATTCATGAAAACTCGGACATTCTCGGCGCCACCGTGAACTTACTTCAGGAGTTGACCGATGTAGACATTTTGAACGAGAGTGAAGAAGGTGCCACTCAGCTCATTGAGAGCTTAGCTGCAGGTCGTGTTATCGAATCGTTTCTCACTGCATTTGAAAAGTTGGACGAAAAGGTGAAAGATGACGCTGACGCCATTCATAATGCTCTCAGTGTCGTAGAAAATGTGAGTTCACTTCAGTTTATGTTACAAATTTTTTTTTCTGTTAGTTTCAAATCCTAATGTGGCGCGTGTGTGGCAGTGGTCGGAGGCGCCCTGCAATACACATGGGATCGATCTCAGCGCCGCAGGCTCACTAAATCTTCCATTCTTCTGGCGTCCTCTTTCTTCCTTTTTAAGTCTTTAATCTCCTGGGATAACTAGTTAATGTGAACTTATCTAGATGATTGATTTCCGACCGGAAACTACTGAAGACTGCGTTAACCAAAACCTATTCCTCTGGTTACTTCGCAGAGCTTGTCAAAAGGTACGTATTTCTAAGGAAAACATGTTTGTCTTGTTATGGTAGATACCATGCTAACATAGTTGTCTAACGCGCTGTAAATCTAGTTGAGTAAGATTGAACCTTAAGCGGTGAGGCACCCTACCAGAGCACTTGGTGATTGTTCTGCCGTTTAGTTCCTTTCCTTTACTAATCGGGCTCTCTTCTACTTATCCGTTGAACTATTGAATCATTAATAGGAAATGTTTCTTGAACATAATAAGTAGAAAACATTGACTTGAGCATCGCTTTTTTCCTGGAGATCGTTGAACCTACCTATACTGTATTCATTTTCTCAGCCTTTTACTTTAAGGGGACTTTTGATGCTAACAAGATGTATGCAAGCGAATTAGTCGCTCTTTTACTGCAGCTTTCTGAATCTGCTAAACGAAAGCTCACCGAAAAAGTTGATGGTATCGACATGCTACTTCGTGTGAGTTCTTCTTAACCTAAATTGCTTCTTATCTTGTCTCCTTCCTACCACATACATTTTCACCGTTTTCCTTCCGTTTGTATCTGGCTCGAACTCATATTCACAGAAACAGAAATAAGCTACAACGATACCAGTCATTTTGAAGGCATTTTCATTGTTGTGTATTCTGTACATTATATGGTACAATGGAGAAGAGTTTTAAGGCACTGGCCGCATATAAGAGACACGATCCTGAAACTCTGGATGAACGAGAGCATATGGAAAATCTATTTGATGCACTGTGTGCTGCTCTCATGTTGCCAGCCAATCGTGAGAAGTTCCTTGACGGTGAAGGACTGCAACTAATGAATTTGATGCTGAGAGAACGAAAGCAGTCAAGAGAAAGTGCTCTTAAGGTAGTTACTTTGCGAATACTTAGCTATTACTTCGCCAACTGCTTTGTTTTTTTTATTTGTACTTATTTGAGGTTTTGGATCACGCTACAACAGGCGCAGAAGGCAAGGATAACTGTAACAAATTTGTGGAGATACTGGGTAGGCGCTCATTTCATAGACGTTTCTCCAAACATCGTTTTTGTTTTATTACCATTTTTTGTGGTGCCATTTTTTCTTCGTTTCAGACTTTAATTTTTTTCACCCTAGGGTTACGCACGTTGTTTCCTCTTTTTATGCGTACACCATCTAAAGTCAAGAGGAAAGACACTACCCCTGATGAGCACGAAGAGCACGTATGCGCAGTAAGTTCTTATGCTTGGCTGTTACAGCCTTTGAATTAGAAAAGAAAACTTTTTTCAGACAACTTTTTGCCTATAAGTAACTGCAGTTTTCATTCTAAATTTCATCTTTTTTTCTTCTTTTTTTCTTACAGATTCTTGCCTCACTTCTTCGTTCATGTGGAGATGAAGCCCGCCAGCGTATGATGAGTAAATTTGTCGAACATGAGCATGAGAAAGTTGACAGAGCGATAGAGTTATTTATAAAATACAAGTAAGCCTTTTGTTATGGGTTATCATTCTTGTAACATGAAATTGCTTAGGTTTTGTATTTCGTGTTTGCTAATGAAATCCACAGAACTTTTTTCTGGCCATATTTTTGCCAATCTAGTATTGTTTAGTATTTAGCTCATTTAGCATATGCTACTATGCGATTTAGATAAAGACACAAATTAAGGCGTACAGTAGTCTTCAGGCCTTTATGAAAGAGAAAACATAAAAAGTCGTACCTGAAACTTGGCGTTATAAATAGGAGCTTTTTTATTCTGTTATCAATAACGTCACCGGCCTTTAAATTGTTCGCCAAGTAGTAGGCAACTACAGTTTAAATTTTAAGTAGTCTTGGGGAAATCTGGGGCATGGAAAATAACTGGATTTCGGAATTCCTTTCTTTCAAATCTATCAAATCGAACTTTTTTGGATTGCTAACATGTTTTTCACGTAATGAGGAGAATTTAACGTATTCTTGTCCTCAGTTATCACATTGTGGATTTTGGCGTTACCGATTTAATTCGGAGTCACTATCTGATATTGTGTCTTGAAGCTTCGATAAAACAAATAAGGCTTGAAAGTTTTTCACGAAGCACATTCTTAACACACAACAGACCATTTGTATTGTCTTCAATGCACGCGGTTTTGGAGTGATGGCCGCTTTGCACTTTAGAACATTTTAACTCATAGTAAACTTTGTTGATTAAAATACGTAGCTTTGGATTCTATAGAGTTTTGGCAATGAGTTGTAATTCTTATTCTACACTAAATATTCATGACTTCCTGAAGCAAACGAAACGTACCTTTTTCGCCTTTTTTCGTTGAAATTCGAATTACTCACACCAATGCAAATGATCAGACATAATTTCATCCAGCAAGATGCATTGGTTGGCGGCCTGTAATGTGTCGTTGGTGTTTGGATCACAATGTTGTACTAGGTTGTCTTCTTCGTCTAGTTCAAGTTATCCTCCATCATTAACCCCAGTCCATTCCAACCATATCTCAGGAGCCTTTGATTTCATTCCTAACTCCATCGTCACTTTAAATAGGTAGACTTTCAAATTCCGCCTTCGAATCATCTTTCCCGTTCTGCCTTGAAAAGTGGCGAAATTTTTGCGAGTCTTAGAAACAGCTAGGATTTGTCGTGCCAATTGAACGGTACACAAAAAAATAACGGCGGGATGAGTTGCTCCTCCGTCACAAATAGCTAAAACTTAGGCTGTCATGTATATTTTAATGATAAACGCTGAAAGGTTCTATGATCGATTTATTCAACTTGAGGGAAAAGTTAGCGAAATTTGAAACGAAGCGTGGACGACGGGAGGATGGATCTGTGGATGAGGACGTAGACAGGTGGGTTAAACCCTGTTTTCCTAAAGTCTTATGCTCTTTACCGTTTTCTCCTGTCATTGTTGTACGGTTGCTTCAGGGAGTATCTTGATCGTTTGGATGCTGGGTTGTACACATTACAAAACCTATCGCTGATCTTGGCAGACGTTTGTACTCACACAAGCTCAGCCCGACATCGTGCATCGAAGTTGTTCTCAATGAAGATGAAGCAAGAGAAGATTTCAAAAGTTCTTTTACCAGTATGTTTTTTGAAATGTTTGTTCTTCAAAGTGGAGCATAAGTTAGAGTAACAGTTCCTGGCAAATGTAGGGGTCGTTTATTTATTGCTTTTCAATTTTCAGCTCTTAACAGAATATCAGACGAATATCGGAGATGGAGGTGATGATGAACGTCGACGAGTAGATTTACTGATTGCGAGGTTAACGAAGGCTGATCGAGACAAGGATTGATTGCCCTCCACAGTAGAATGTTTTAAAATGTAAAAGTGATTAATTAAGGTTTTCAAAACGCTTCCTGTAATTTTATAGTGTCGTTTTTGTTAACGTTACATATTAAACGTAGCGTCACTTTCGTCGATCAAAAATCATTTCGTTGTTCACTCCAGTACTTTTTTTCACTGGAGTTCGTTGTTTATCACTTTCACAACGGCACATAATTTCGCGTTTTTGCGGAGTGAACGAAGCCTAATTTTGGCTGTTATTACTGTAAGACCTGAAGGTATCTTGTCGGCCACTCGCACAGAACTATTATGACACCCATAGGTGCGCAAGGATGTTAAAAACGGTCTCATTTCTATCTTTGTTGTAATTATCTGTTCTTTTTCTTGTGTTTATTTCACAGTTCTACATTGCATTTCAAAACTATGCTGCTTTTCTTTTGTTTGTTATCATGTGGTCAGCGCTAAAAGTCGCTTAATCTTTTGTTATGGTAATTAGTAACTGATAGTCGCTATAAATTGGGAATGAGAAATTGTGACTTGTTTAGGGCTGTTGTGTTGCATCGTACCGTTTGTCCTTAACGAAGTATGGAGAGTAAAAAAAAGGGTGACTAACTTTTTGGCAGTGATCATTGCTTGTGACTGTCATCTAAAGTAATTTTCTTATGGGTGGTCACTGTGAGAGTAGTGAGGGTTACGGTGATTTTATGTCAGGCTATAGTTTGGCACTTGAGGGAATCGTTTTCAAGGACTACAAAGCATCATATAGGGTCCAGCACAATCCATAGTCCACCGCAGATTTGCTGATCCGCGAGAATTTCTTCATAGGTGTCGAAAGTTGAGCAGAGGTTTTACCAAGTTCTTATTATTCACTATGTAGTGACGTTGTTGCTGCCGCCAGGACAGTAGTGATCGTTTGACCGGTCTTCTCTTAACTATGCTTCTGACCGAAGTGTTGAACTCTTGTTCAGCTTGGGACACGTTGCTGACATCTGACCCTCCAGTGTTAGTTCTACATCTCCTTCGGCATGCTCTAACCACCAGTAAACCCATCTGGGTGTTGTTAGTAAATGTTATATATTATGTAGACAACTGGACAGAGCAAATCGTCGGTCCTTCGTAGTACTTTCATTCTTCAGAATGTTTCCCGATGTTTGCACTAAATAATCTGGAGGAAAATGTATGAGAACTAGGCAGTTTGGTGGCTGTTGGACATTTCTGAAATTCTTTGTAGAAGCATTGTATGAATCCCTGTATTTTACTATTAGTACCAACCACAGCTTCTTGAGGATACGTCATCATTGGCGCTGATAAGTATGTTGTGCGAATGAGTCGAGTAGACCTTAGCAATAATTAGAGGTAGCCATATCATTACTTATGGCCCATCTTCACTGGTTGTCCGAACCCCAGAATAATTTCCATTTTTTCGGAGTTTTGCTGGTTTAGAGGAGAAGTCTCGAGGTGAGCCTAGCCAAAGTCTGCCCAGGTTGTCAACACCCCAGGCAGTCGCCACCCTTGTGGACCATAGGGAGATTTGCCACCATGCGATTAGTTCGATCCCAGGACGGTGGTGGATCCTGGTGTTGGTTTACTCTTAGCTGGGTTTTCTGATAGAAACGCCGGACTCCTCAGCCTGGGAGGCCCTGCTGTGGGGCATGAATCCTCCGCTTTACATCGTAGCACGACACCCAGGAACACCTCACAGCCACGATGAGGAGGTGAACATTTGGGAAAGCATAGGGAACGGTAATAAAGAAAAACCAGGAAGTTCATACCATAATAAAAGTCGAGCAAAAGGAGAGCCTAGATCATGAGTTAGCGTATTTCATTGCAGTGAGAAACCCATATCTTATGAGCTTTCTTTGCAGTAGCTTTCATGACACTCAGCCATTAGAGGAGGATGAGAGTACGGAGAAGTCGACGTGTAGTTCGGAATCGTCTGCATCAATACAACCTGCCTACGCGAAACTGGAGCCTCTCATGGGTCTACTACCACGAATAGGTTAGAGTGTTCAGGTATCTTGTGCGGTATATTAAATCTGAAATGAATTGGTGACTAGTTTCACTAGTGTATTGTGTTTGAATGGTATTATGAGCTAATACTTAATGCGGTATTGAAATGATCAATTACTAGAAGTAGCTTATGGTCTCCTCGTAGCGCAGTGGACTGAGGCGCTCCCTGCAGTATACATGGGATCGATCTTCGTACCCAAGGCTCACCATGCCTTCCATTCCTCTGTGGTCGGCAAATTGACACCAGACTCTGGGAGGATAGGAGCACTGGCTCGATACATCGGTAGGCCAGCGCGAGTCACTGTATAGGCCAGATATGCATTCATTCACCTTCAACGATGTTTAGTGAAATCGAATGCGTGGCGCGTTCTCATTTATCAGACTAGCTATCTTTCTGAAGAATTCCCTTCTTCACTATTTTGAGCCTGTTCAGCTCAACAGTATCTGTCGCCTCTACCCTTGCGTCGTTTTTCTCTTCTTAGCTCGCTTTCATACTTTTATTTCTATCCTAGTTTTATCTTTCGTCTACCCCCTCCTTTCCTTTTCTTATCATTGCTGCTTCACTGTTCCTTTAAACAACTTGGACATATTATTTCTAGTTCCAATTTCCCTTCCCTATTTTTTCTCTCCTTGTCCATTTTTCGTGCAATTATGTCTTCTCGTAGATTCTCTCTTTCTATATTTTTCTACAATTACCTCCCTCTTAGTGCGCGTTTAGCGCAGTGGTTAGAGGCACCTTGCGACACACACGTGGTCCGTGGTTAGATCCCATGCCACAGGTTCACTCAGGCCTTCCATCTCTCCAGGGTCGGCAGATTGGTACCAAACTTGTCTAGGAGGGCAGCAGCACCGGCGCGATACATCGATAGGCTGTTGCAACTCATTCTATTGGCTAAATAAGCATTCACTCACCTGTCACGGTACTTAGTGAAACCGAATTCATGACTCATCCATCAGAGATTCATCAGCGCCAAGAGCTTTATCCTTTATCCGTTATCTCCTCTCGTCCTATCTATCAGTCTGTCTATCTCTTCTTTTTCGTTCCTATATCTTTATTTCCTTCAACTTTTATCTATGATTGTCTTTCTTTCACTGTACACAGCTATTGTACCAAGTGTTCTTTTTTTCGTTCCTTAACATGCTTACCGTAGTAGCATTACATCGTCTTCAACATTACTGAAATTCTATAATTTTGGAACTCCGAGATGCCACTTTCATCTGTGGTCGTGGGCTCGCAGAACACGTGGATTTCAATTTTTCGGCTCTTCGGGACGCGAAGCATTGGATGTACGATATCATTAGCAAGCAACACTTTCGCTTGGATAGAGTGAGCACTTCGAACTGTCATTATTCGTTTACATTCGTAGACATTGGAATCTTCTGACATTTATTCTTATAGTTATTTAGATTGATGGGAAAACGATTCTCGGAGATTTGTCTTTTAACGGAACATTTGTCAACCAGAAGCTCATTGGGAAAGGCAACGCTCATATGTTGGACAATGGCGATGTGATTAGTTGTGCTCGGAAGGATTTGCACGGTACAGTCATCGCTCACAGTTAACATAGAACTTTTATCTGAAACTGCCCTATACCTAGCCCAGCATGGCTTCCACATTTCGGAGTTTTGCTGATTTAACCATTGTGGTTCCCTGGAGTCCCTGAGGTCGATCTAGCCATACTCTGCCTCAGTTCGTCACCATCACAGGCCGGCGCCGCCCCTTCTTGATCAGAGAGAGATTTGCCACCATGCGACTAGTTTAATACCAGGACGGTGGTGGATCCTGGTATTGACTTACTCTTAGTTGGGCTTCCTGCTGGGAACGCCGGGCTCAATATGGGAGACCCTGCCAGGGGGTTGAATACCGTCGCTGTACCTTGCAGCCCGACACCCAGGAATACCTCCCAGCCACGATGAGGCGATAAACCATATGGAGGAACCCATAAATGAGCATTTATTTTTAAGCTTAGTAGATTTAGTTCAGTTGCATTTGGTCCTAGGCCTTATGTCAATTTCCCTTCGGTCCTTTTTTAACGGTCTGCTTTTTTTTCTCTGTTTTTGAGTGTTTCCAAAAATAATGCTCTTTGTTCTTATTTTCCATTATGGGAGTCTGTTCCACTAATGAGTTGCTCTAAGCAATAGAAACTTGTTTCCAGTTTTCCTCTACGAAGAAAATTGCTCAGGATCCTATCCAACTGCGCTTACAAACAACTATATTATGACCAATACATCACTAGGGAAAGGAGGTTATGGTGTGGTAAGATTTCATCTCGATTTTCTTTTATGATTTCATACACTCATGCTATTCTGTATCACTTAATTTGTGAATATTTCATGAAAAACGAGGATCCAATGAGATGCTGTAACACCATAGGAGGTCCGTAGAGTATCACTTTCTAAGTTCACCGGGGAAGTATCTAGGAGTAAATTTACTAAATTTGTTAGGTTTTAGGTTTTTGTTTATAAGATACCTTCGTAGGTCGGGTGTAAAAGAGTGGTTAAAGATGCACTGAAGAAATTCACATTCAACCAACCTTCAGCGGTATTCGCTTGGTGGGCTTAACTGTGAAGTTTAAGCTAAATTTACCTCTAAATTCGGATTTAACCCTTCATAGTTGGTGGATGCATGACAGCGATTCCATTGAAAGAAGTGCTGGCATTCACAAAATTCACCAAATTGTCTGAAAGAGGATCATATAAAGATTTTGCCATGGATCATATAAAGATTTTGCCATAAGTGGGTGGGCGTACAAGTTATTTTCAGCTGTGAGGATATACACAAACGTGTTCCTAACTGTGTTACACGTACAAAAGTGACATATACATACACATATATGTATGTGTACATATATGTGTACATATGTTCTTTCTCCAAACGTCCAACGGTAGTGGTATCCCGACTTCGACGTACATCTAGAATCCGTCCTCAGTTTGCTCACTCTACTTGCAAATTGATGCCCTTACGTTGTTGATATTGCTTATTCCAAGTATCTAGAATACCTCTATCTAAAATACATGATCTAAAAAAGGTATATGTAATCTAGAACAACAATACGAAATAAAGCGATTTTGCTCACTTGTAGGTTCAACAGATACAGCAGTGCTCTAGTAAAGTATTGAGACGTGTTGTTTAGACTAATCATGTTTTCCGTGGTTGTAAAAACCTGTAAGCAGCTGTTGAAAAAATTTCCCTGTTTTTATCTCTAATGTCTCAGCTCCTTTAAAAACTATTATCAACGTTGCTATCTAGGTGATAATATCAATTTCACTTGATTCCTATAATCCAGCGTAATAAATTCTGTTAATACCAACTTCTTTTTTAATTCTGTTCCCGTTCTCGATTCCACTCAATTCGGAATTGCTTGTGCTTGTGTGCTGGTGTTGGCTTCTATATGAGCGGCTTTGTCTCCTTCACGAATCTAATTGAAAGCTGAGAGAGTTAACTCTGCGTAGAATCCCCGGATAGCTGTATTAAAATGTTCCCAAACCTTCGCGGCAGACAGTCACTAGCCATTGGTGGTCGGAGAAAAGTTGGTCAAGACAGCTTTGGTAGGAGTCTATGGCTTCAATCAAGTGCTTAAATCAATCGATTCTACTATAGCTTTCCGTATTCTTGCAGGTACTGATGGGAAAATTAAGAAAAAATTGTCAGATACAGGTGGCAGTGAAGGTGTTGGATACAACCCAACTATCCAATCGCTTCAGTCGTGCTGTCTCGAAGGCGAAGGACGTAGAAAAGGAGGTGTCCATAATGTTGAAGATTAATCATGTGAGGTGTTGGCTGTAGTATTGGATTTATTTGTAATAGTACCATTACGATCTATGACTTTTTATATAGGTCGCATTTCTAGAGTATTACTAAGGTCTAAGTCCTTCGATAAAGCGCGTGTAGCGCAGTGGTCGAAGGCGCTCTGCAATACACATGGGATCGATCTCCGCGCCTCAGACTCACCAAGCCTTCCATTCTTCCGGGGTCGGCAAATTGGCACCAGACTTGTCTGGGAGGATATGAGCACCGACTCGATACATCGGTAGCGCTCCGCAAGTTATTGTGAAGGCCAGATATGCATTCACTCACCTCCAACGATGCTTGCTTAAGTCGAATCGCATAGCGTATCCCTCAAGGAGTGATGAACGCCGAGAGCTTTATCCTTTTTCATCCTTTAATTTCTTCAATTGTCAAACTAAACGTACCTTATTGGTTCACGCATATCTTCAGCAAATTGCAGCCAAATTGTACGCAATTTATGGATTGGATAGAAGCTCAAAATACCACGTACATAGTTATGGAATTGGTTGGAGGTGGAGAGTTATTCGATCGAATTGTGGACAAAAAATGGGAAGGAATGGTTAGCTTTTTTTATGCAAGAGGGTTCTGCAACTATTTTTATACTGTCTTTTTTTGCTATTTGTTATTCAATATTCTTACTGCTGATTGTACTATTTAGTAAATGCCTCCCAACGGTGTACCACCTCATCGTGGATGTGAGGTGTTTCTGGGTGTCGGCCCACGGTGTACAGCAGGAATTCATTCCCCCAGCAAGGCCTCCCAAGCTGAAAAAGGAGTCTGACGATTCCATTCGCAATCCTAGCTAAGAGTAAGCCAATACCAGGAATCACCATCGTCTTGGTATTAAATTGGTCGCATGATGGCAAATCTCCCTCTGATCCACAAGGGGTGGCTGCTGCCTGTGGTGGTGACGACTTGGGGCAGACTTTGGCTACGCTGACCTCAGGACTGAAGGAAACTGCAATGGCTAGGCCAACAAGTGTAATTTATGCTCAGGCCCGTACAACTCAGTGAATTCAGACCATCCACGTATTTTAATAAGCAACCAGGAAACATAGTTGTTCGACGTGAGCTGCAAACATGTCCACTCAACCTGTGGGAAGTTTCGCTTAGGACGCTTGCGTCACTCAGGATACCGTTTTAGCGTCTTTCTCTTACACCTTTGTTTCCATCCATTGACCGTCTAGCTATTTCACTCACAATATAGGTGTATTCTTAAAGGTATGGAAAAAACGCGGGTTTGTTGGATGTCAGAATTGTAAACTCTTATTTTATATTGCGTATGCCATTTACACTTCACACCTCCTAACGGTTTACTGCTTCACCATAGCTGAAAGGTGTCCTTGTGTGTCGGTCTGCAATGTACAGCGGCGGGTTTCATCCCTCTAGCAGGGTCTCCCAAGCTGAGAAGGAGTGCGGTCTTTCCATCCCGCGAAGCCCAACTAGGAGAAAAACCAGTGCCAGAATCCGTCGTCGTCGGCAAATCTCCCTCTGATCCACAAGGGCGGCGACAGCCTGTGATGACGGTGACGACCTGAGGCACACTTTGGCTAGGCTGTCATCAGGGATTCCAGGGAACCACAATACCTAGATCATGCAGCCCTCCGGAGAATGGGGGATTGTGCTGGGGTCCACAAAACCACTGAAGATGGGCCATCCAAGTATGTAAGTGATTACACTTCGTAAGACATCAATGCGCTCTCTGGTTGGTGCATAAAGTTAGTGCATTATAAAAAGTGACGTTATTAAATGTCAGCGCACGTCAGCTTCGTTGTGAGTCGCCGGAAAGCCTATAGTGACTGAACGCCGAGTTTCGAATCCGCCAATTTGTTGATAGCTTCCTTGAGAGTGCGGAGTGAATCATTCTCTGTTCTCCACTATCTACAAATCTTTCCTTCTCCCTGTTCATTACGTGTGTTAGATACACAAAGTATTTCACCACCTTTGTTGAATTTTTTTTCAAAGTGTGAGTATTCCATGTTAAAAGTGCTTATCAACTTGACGATGTAATGTGCAGAATTAATACACTTGTGCTTAACAACAGTGATTGATTACCCGTGGTCAGTGGTCACTTACTGGTACTGTTTTTAGGGGGTTCGGCGAAGAGCTGTGCAAATTTTATGGTTGGCAACTACTTAGCGCAATAGAAGTAAGTTTCTGTTACCTTCACTATAAAATGGTAGCGTGTCAGGGAAAACTAAACAATTCAAAGGAAGAAGTATTCAGTTTTGAAAACAGTGCTCTGCCACGTCACCCCATTCAATTTGTAGCGGTCTAGGTATTAACGATTAGGGAAATGCAGTGTTGTTGAGATATTTGCAGAACTGCGGACCGCAGGTGTCTGCAGTGGAATGAACGCGCTCTTACCCTTTCCAGGGACTAACGCTTTCGCCACCACACCATACGGGTCCTTCGTTTCGCCTTTCTTTCAGCTGGTAATGACTTATTTGTCGATGTAGAAATAATAGACCCCGTCTTTGTACAGCTTCTAAGAGTTAACGAGAGTCGTGGGAATGAGGTGGACGAGCTCTTACTATCGTAGGGCAGATGAGAAATAACAAAGCATTTTTTTCATTGAATGGACGAAAAATTGTGCTTGCTCGTTGATCATGGCTTGATCGTGATCCATCGACAATGTTATATAATTTTTTCTTCGCCACTGAAGGACAGCGACAGCAAGTCAACCTTAACTTGCCTCCGTTGATGAACCTTCTTTTGTTATTGTTTAGATCAATCTCTGGAATAAATGACTCTTATCTGACATCTGTCCGTCAACAGACATCTTTTTTATCCTTGTGCACCGTTCCTTAGCTTCAGTTCACAAGGTACCAGTGAAAGTGCCATCTATGAAATTGTCATTTCTGGCGTACAGTCTTCATATAACAGCGGATTTCAAAAATCGACATGAGAACGGATTTTAAGAACTTTCATGCCAAGGCTGCGGTTTATCTAGAATATATTTGGGAAATGCTGTTTTAAATGGAACCTGGCACTCATCGATGCTGAGTTCTGCACCGGTTCTATAGCTTCTTTTACACTTAGCGTTGAACAGAGTGAAAAATGGGAAGATGTGCAGTTGATAAGAGCTTTTAAAATTGATGTTTCCTGCTAAATGAAAGTTTTTTCATAAGTTACTCGAATCCTCTCTGGAGCAGCAGTTTTGAGGCATTTGGGAGATCGTATACACGAGTTTTAACCTTAGAAGTTCGACAACACGCCTCTGAGGACATACAATTTTCTTTATGCTCTCAGTTTCAGTTGACAGGTGTGGTTAATCGTGTTCTTGCTAGCGTTTGTTTGCACGGGAGAAGGATGAGGAGGAGGAGGGTTCAGAGCACTGGAATTCAAAAAGGAACAATCAGAATCTGTTGTGTCGCAGCATTATCCACAAATTATCGGATTGATTTGCCAGATATCTTTAAAATTCCAGAAATTTGGTGAAGTGGTAGTTTAAGTCGGCATCAAAATTTCTCTTTTCATTTTCTTTTGCCCTGCCTTCTGAACTCACCGATGTGGTGCTCATAAATTCTCGCAGTTCTTAATTTTCATTTAGAAAGCGATCAACAAGTTTAAACAGCAGAGTTTAGCGAAAAACAAGGAGACAAAGAACGAACTCCTTGTGAACAACAGTAAAAACGAAATATAGAGAAGCCATGTATTGAAAACTACTATTGAAAACATATTTCGTCGTATGAAACATATTCTCTCGTCAGAGTCTCATTCCAGTGAGTGAATTTCAGTTCATATAAAGCTGAAGGGAGCGCGTGTGGCACTGTGAATGGAGGCATCCTGCAATGCACATGGAGTCGATCCCAGCGCCCTGGGCTCACCAAGCCTTCTATCGTCCCGGGGTCGGCAAATTGCTACCAAACGTATCTGGAAGGATAGTAGCACTGTCTCGATACATCGGTAGGCCGCCGCGAGTCATTGTAAAGGCCAGATACGCATTCAGTCACCTCCAACGATGCTTAGTGAGGTGGAATGCATAGCGCATCCCTCAAGGGCTGATCAATGCTGAGAGCTTTCTCCTTTATCCTTTTATAAAGCTAAAACTGGGTTGAGCGTGGGAGTTTGCGGGAGACGTGTTAATATGTTAGATCTACCACATACTGTTGAAGTTTTTCCCAGTATATTACGTAATTAAAGTGCCGTGAATGCAGAGTTTAAATGTTCTATTCTATGAGGTTTAAGATTTTAATCGGCTGTAAAGAACATCTATTTAAGAATACAAATTCTTCCTAATAATTAGTTGCAATTGTAGTATCTCCACCAACACCACATAACACATCGTGACATCAAGCCAGAAAACATACTGTGCATGACGAAGGACGACTACACAATTGTTAAAGTAAGTTTATCTGCTACTTACCATTATTTTCCCATATTATTCACTGTTAGTGCGTGTAGTGCAGTGGTTGGCGGCCCCTTCAATACACATAGGATCGATCCCCTGCACACAGGCTCACCAAGTGCTCCGTCCTTCCGGAGTCGGCAAGTTTGTACCTGACTTGTCTGGGAGGATAGCAGCACTGGTTCTGCACATCGGTAGGCCACCGCAACTCATTCTAAAAACCAGATGATATGCATTCAATTGCCTCTATCGATGCTTAATGAAGTTGAATGCATGGCGCATCCCTCAGGGGATTGATCTCCGCCGGGATCTTTATCCTTGTTATCTTTTTACTACTCAATGCTATTATTACTTATTCCACTATGGTCTTAATACCTATTGTGTTATTTGACTTGATTATTTTGTGTTTCCTTTAGACTACGAGGGTAAAAAGAGGTAGAATAGGGTAGAATTAAGGTTGTATTTTGAACATACCATGTTGGAACTATGACTGACTATTCCGTTACAATCGTATTTTTAGCTCGCTGACTTTGGGCTTGCTAAAGGAGGTGGTACGTCGACAATGACAACATTTTGTGGTACTCCAGCATATATGGCTCCTGAGATGATCGACAATGACAATCTAGCGTATAATCCAAGAGTGGACATGTGAGTTAATTCATTGGCTCCTAGAAATATTTGGACTGCTTTTTATATCTTTATCCGCCTTGCTGTTTAGGAAACAAAGGTACTTCAATTCATTTACAGGTGGAGCCTCGGGGTTGTGCTATTTACTGGTATCTGTGGATATCCTCCTTTTAGCGACGACTATACCGATATGGATTTAAATACCCAGATAAAAAAAGGTCGTCTTATATTTCATAATCAGTGGAAATTTGTGACACTGGAAACACAATATGTCATCAAATCAATGCTGAAGGTTGATGTGAGTTTGACACAGTTCATTTTCGATATTCACTAAGTTTTCCTTTTGGTTTTACGAAAAGATATTATGACCGAAGAATTCGACACTCACATTTTGAAAGCACTTTAACTGACGCAATACTGTTTGCTTCTCTTCATAAAGGTTTCTAGAGTTTCGGTTTTTTTTATACTTATGATATATTAAGGGCGTGTATAGCGCAGTGGTCGGAAGCACCATGCCACTTACACACCAATACACATAGGATTGATCCATGCGCCACAGGCTCACCAAGCCTTCCATTCCTCTGGGGTCGGCAAATTGGTGCCAGACTTGTCTGGGAGAATAGTAGCACTGGTTTGATACATCGGTAGGCCATCGCGAGTCATAAAGGCCAGATTTGCACCTCCAAAGCATTGCATTTTCCATTTAATCACGCATTTATGCATTCAATCACCTCTAAACGATGCTTAATGAAGTCGAATACGTGGCGCATCTCTCAGGGATTCATCGATGCCGAGAGCTTTATCCTCTACCCTTTTATAGCGCAGTGGTTATATTGTAGATGTTATGCAATGTATGCATGGTCCTTGACGACCACTCCGAGCAAACCAAGACGTTCATCATTGTTTTTCCTAATATATTTTGCGGTTCTCCTTAAAAAATGTAAAGGAGAAGATCAATCAGCAGATCAGAAAATCTCGGCGTTTATCAGTCCCGGAGGGATGCGCCGTGCATTCGACTTTATCAGCCATCGTCAGAGGCGATTGAATGCATATGTGGCCTTTACAGTGACTCTCGGTGGCTTGCCGATCTATCGAGTCAGGATTGCTATCCTCCTATACAAGTCTGATACCAATTTGCCGATCCCAGAGGCATGGAAGACTCGATGAGCCTTGGGTGCTGGGATCGATCCCGTATGTACTGCAGGGCGCTTTAGACCACTGCGCTACACGCGCCCTGGTTCTCCATCAGTAGTAATTTTTTTGTTCTCTGTTGTTATGAACACACAATTATCACATTATGTTTGAGATTTATTCCAGAAATAGTTCTAATTAGTGCTCAAAGTGCCGCTAATTGAGTGGAAGGCGAAATAGCACTACTTTCTTAGTGAAGAATACTCGGCTTGAAATGGGTTTTTTAAAAGTGTACCAAGTTAAGTGATTAGCATTGTTATGTTAAGCCAATGTTGCGACTATCAGCTGCTGATGCGCTTAGGAAGCCTTGGTTATATAACAGCATTGCTGTCGCAAGAGCTAAGGTACTAGTACAAAAGTATAAACAATCTAAGGTGAGTTTAACTGTTTCTTGTTGAATATTTGTGTTCGAATTCCACTTCTTATCCAGCTTATCATCTACAAAACTAGCGCTGTACTTTGTTACTTGACGAATTCTTCATCCACTCTCGAATAATAGCGTTTCAATGGGCCACGTCAGGGTCTATCTTCATAGATACACATAGTTACAGAGGAATCGTTACTAGCAAGAGTTTCTCAATATTTGTGTTGAGTAAAGACGAGGTGTTAGTTTATCCCTTATTCCGTTAAAGCTGGCATTTCGGCATTATCGCCTTCTTCGGAGCTTAGAAGGCAATACTGATATGCAATCTACTACGCCAAACGCTTCATTAACACACATAAAAGATGAAAATCTATGTAGCAGTTAAATGATCAACAGCTTTTCGGAAAACTCATCGTTTTTTTATAAAGTTTCTTCCACTGAGGAAGAACAGCTGATTAGAGTCGCGTATGGCTGATGACCGCACCACCCCACATCACGAATCGATGCGAATATACGCGACCAGATCGCGTGTGACCTGTGGGCATTTCTCGCTGCTATTCATTCTAGGGTTCTTGGCATTTATCTAAGAAGCCTCAAGAAGTTTGCCCGTTGGTGTTTGGGCATCCTGTGCGAGGATAGTGACTTTTATGTAGAAATCGTCTCCGCTATTCTTTTGTATCTCATGCGTCCCTAGTGGGGTGCTTTGTCTTGCTTTTCGTTTGCCATCTAGGTGTTCTTTTTATACGGGTACCTAATGGTCTGCCCTTTTCGCCAATATATTCATCTCAACGAGTAATACGAAAGATGTCTTCCAAACTTTCTTTGTATTTACACTTACTTGCTATCCGGCTCATTTTCAGGAAGCCTTAGAATCTGGTCAATCAGGAATGCAATAGTTCGACTGAATACGGCAACATTTTTACTCTGTTGCTGAAATTTTTTGATGAACGCCGTACTAAGGAGTTCTTGTCGGTCTTTGACTTCGAAGATCTGCATGTACATGTACTATTTGAACCAGCTACTGTTTTCATGGTTTATTAAGTGCCAAGTCTTCGTCTAAACATTGCTTTACTTTGCCGCTCCACAAGCTACCTCTTAGCGTTCGATTTCCAGTTGTTCTTTCAGCGTTGTACGCCAACTAACTAACCTTAAATGATTTAATCACTGCAAAGCATGCTTTCAATTTCCTCAAGGAAGGACTTTTGAAGGTTTATATGTTAAGAATGTTACTTTATAGACTTTTTGAACTATTACTGTTGAATGTTCTTGTTATCTCTGTTTCTCATCTTGTTCGGTTTCCTCGGAGATTATCTCATTACTGGTGCTGTATTTGCTGTTATAAATCTGCTTTTACAGTACTGAACGATGTAACGATAGAGGTATTATGCCTTCAGTACAAATTTTTATTTTCTCCTTTACCATTCTATTCACCACCTGCGCAATGTACAAGCTACTGCATTTCGAAGCTTGGCGGTAGAAAATATTCCAATGAACGAATTCATTTTCAATTCGTCTTGCCAGATTTTGGGATCTACTCATGATAAGGTTAAACTAGACGCGGTTGGAAACTCGGATACTTGGACGGCCCGTCTTCACTGGTTGTATGGGCCACAGCATAATTTCCATCTTGGTTTTGTTTAACTGGTTTAGCCATTTTGGTTCCCTGGAGTCCCTACGTAAGCCTGGCCAAGAGTTTGCCCCCAGGTCGCCACCAGCACAGGCAACCGCCACCTTTGTGGATCAGAAGGAGATTTGCCACCATGCGACTAGTTTGATACCAGGACGTTGGTGGATCCTTTGGTTTACTCTTAGTTGGGCTTCCTGATGGAAACGCCGGACTTCTCAGCTTGGAAGACCTTGCCGTTGGGACGAATCACCTCGCTGTACATCGCAGCCCCACACCCCTAGAGGAACACCTCCCAGCCACGATGAGGCGGTAAACCGTTGGGAGGTTGTGCTTATATTGGACCTTTTATTTCAGCTATGTTTTAGATTGCAATGATGGTGATCGCGTTGACCATGCGGGCGACCGAACCCATCCAGGCCATGGTTCAATACCGCATCGGGCCAACTATGCCTCTCATACCGTAGAGATCGGCAAATTGCCACCAGATTAGTCCGGAACAAATTCACTCTCTTCAGCCCATGCGGTAATGCCCTAGCACGACCATCCCAATGTTCTAGAGAGCATCGACTCGATCAGCTTTTAACGGCAATCGTGACGAAGACGAGAAATTCGTCAAAGAGCACACGGGAGCTCACGGGAAAAGTTCAAAAACCTTTCTGGATGGTGATGCGAGGAAGTGAATCAAATGCAGGAAATGCTTGTATCTGCATAGTGAAACAAATGTGATAATTGTAATTAAAAAAAGGAAAAAGTTGGAATTAGCAAACTAGTCTTCACTGGATTACCTGAGGGAACATATTCCCTGTAATGTCCAAAGTTATTAGGATTACAAGGAAATGTTATTTTTCAGTATTGTTAACGGAGTTAGTTCCGCACCGGAGGTGTTTGTCGTGGGGAACGAACACGTTATTACCCTTTTTCGTGCGCTAACACGTTAACCACCATACCATACGGGTCCTTCGTTTCGGCTTTCTTTCAGCCGTGTTATTGACTTATAGGTGCTATCAGAAATTCTTAGTATTGTTAACAAACTTTATTAATTAACCTTTGGAAGTCATTTGGAGTTCTTATGTGGTTTGTAGAGGGGTCCAACTATGAATGTTGTAAGAAACGTTCTGGATTTTCAACGGTATAGGAAGTGCAGCACGGGTTGCTCCAGTGTTAGAATAATCTGATGCAGTACTCATACTGCTGGATGGTACCATTCGACCAGTTCTCACATAGTTTCCCATATCGTGGATTGTAGATAGCGCTACGTTGTAACTTTATCGTTGAACAGAAGTATATATCGTACATGGGACTTTTCTTTTCATGTGGAAGATGATGGCCGTGAATAGTGGCGATCATAAGCGACGACGGATAGTTTCTGATGATGTCGTCGAATACCATCAGCTGAAAACGTTGCAAGTAGTCAAGACTGAAACACCAGATGATCAAGGTGAGGGCAAGTTAATGTTGGGGAGTGTTTATCTATGGAACGGATTTTCATGTATCCTAATAATGAAGAACGAAACTGTTTTTGGTCTAAAAGTGTTAGGTGCTTTAGCAGGTGGCGCTATTTCAACGTCGGACCATTTTCCCGCCCAGACAGACGATCTACGTGGATACGACGAGGAAACTGTGGTAGGCCACCAGTGTTTTGTTTTAGTATGCCATATATTTGCATATTTGAGTTTGTTAGGATGTCTAGGATTTTGATAGACCAGTCCAGAATTTTTTAGGGTGACGACAATAGCAGTGTTGGAACTGTGAACGTCGAAGATGAGGACTCCCAATATGAGATTTCTGAATGTCGAGGACTAGGTCCACTTGATAGGGTACGTGTCACATTTTGTTCATTTCGACCACCATTCTGGGTGGGTTACTTTTTTAGGCATTAGACGGAAGGTTATAACATGGTTTTATGAAGAAACAGTTTGAATAATGCATTTTTACCACTGGTCATGCTGTTTGCAGTTTACTATATACAAGGACTTCTGAGCTAATGAAGTTTAGCAGTTTTCAGAGGCTTCAGGAGAATCGAAGTTACAACGAGGGTAATTGGGCAAGTGTGGAGCTGAAAGCCCTTTATGATGGTATAACAACGTGAGTACTAACAGTACTTTTTGCTGTACTCATGAGCTCACATGAGGTTGTTACCAACATTTTTGTTTGATTACTATATAAATGTTAGAAAAAGATGCGTATAGCGCAATGCTCGGAGGAGCCGTGCAATACACATGGGTTCGATACCCTACTTCAGGCTCATCAGGCCTTCCGTCCCTCCAGGGACGGCATGGTACCATACCTGTTTTGGAGGATAGAAATACTGGCTCGATACATCGGTAGGCCACCGCTAGTCATTGTAAAGGCCAGTTATGCATTCAATCAGCTCTAACGATGCTTGATGAAGTCGAATGCATGGCGCATCCCTCAGAGTTTGATCAACGGCGAGAGCTTTATCCTTTTATCCTTTATAGTCCTTTCCATGTAATGCAGCAGTTTGATTTTGTGCATAGCAACTGGCAAAGTCTTGCTAGTTTATGTGAATTATGAACAAATTTTGACGAGATACATAGTGACATATTAGAATATCAAGCAATCTGTACACAGTTTTCGTTTAAAGTTTGAGTCAGATAGTAGAAAGTGCATTTTATGTAGATTCTTCTCTTAATGGAATTCTTATAATTGACAATATTTGAGATATGGCACAACTCCCAACGCCTTAGATGTAATCCAGAGCAGTTATTGCACGACAAGAACATTGACCGAAGTTATGTAAGTGGTTTCCTGTACATTTTTTACCGGCAGTTTTCAACTTTGTTCTCCGAATTGCATTCATTCCTCAATTGCAGTAAAGTAAAGGCAGTAAATGAAAAAGTCAACATTGTGATTTCAACTATAGTCTCATCTTGACTGGGTTCAATGCCCATTTGGGCTCACCAAATCAGCCGTTGACAGGTGATTGCTGATGCCACTGGTAGGTAGAAAACTGGCTGAGAGACAGGCGAAACGGTGGACCCGCATGGTGTGGTGGTGAACGCGTTAGCAGTCGGAAAAGGTAATAGCGCGTCCGATCCCTGCCGCGAACACCTGCGGTGAGGAGTTTTGCAAATATCTCAACATCATTGTGGCTGTATTTCACACAGAACTCTGCCATGAAAAATTGAAATAGGCAGTAAATAGAAGAGTCAACGCTCCATTTCTCAAATTCTGATGTCATTAGTCCTCACCTATTATACGCGTTGCAGCATTTCCATTCTATTTGTTTACTGTATTTGAATCATAAGCAAAGAAGATGATTAGGTTCGTACATGAGTTCGATCGCAGCTCATAGCTCCATTGTCTTTTTCCAGGAATGTTGATCCCTTGAGACAAGAACTCTTGCAGGACAGCTACGATTCTTGTGACCGACCGAATAGAGATAACTTAAAAAGTCCTGTATTTTCATTATTGCGTTGATCCTAATGTGGCGCAGTCCTGTAACAGTAAACGCCTTCATTTTCTTTATTAATTGAGGGCATTACTGAATTATGAAATATGCAATAAAGCTCTCATTTATCTCCAATTTTGTTGAGGATGCGCTAGTGGAGTTTCCAGTTGTCCTGCCACATGGCAAAGCTGCTCGGCGAATTCCATTTGCTCAAGAGGTATGAAGAGCATCATGTTTTCCTTCTAGGATCTTCGAAGAAGTCTTACTGTCAGCTCGGTATTCTCCCTTCTGCGAGCTTAACAGCCTGTTGAAGCCCGTTAATCTGTAACGATTATTGTTAAGGTCCACCACGTTTCTGGCCTAACTGTTTTTCTACATCTTAGCGTATACGATAGGATCCCTGAACTTGCATTGCTCTTCTACTTTCCCCTTTGTTTGTTGCAGGGTGCTTCAAGCTTCGCTTTTTAGATATCGGATTCGATGACTTTAAGTTATTTGCCACTCTGCTTATAAAGCGTCCAGGTTACCATAGCGCACTAAAGGGTGGAAAATCCTTGGATCGAAAGGACTTGCATGAAATTAGCTGTTCTTTGTTTTCTGCAGTACATCTTCGATGTTGTCTGTGCTTCTCAAGCTGCTTGCTTCCTCTTTTTCACTAATCAGGAACTTTATATTCTGACAAAAAAATTGAGTGGGCCATCCAGTTTATTGATAACTAACTGATGGTGGGTTTTTCAAAAGTTCTAGTCTGATACGTCAGTAGTCTGGATGTCATGGGACGTCGCCAACGAGATAGCATGTACTTTGGAATGAAGAACGAGGAAGACAACGTATCCATCCTCTATGACATTATAGGGAGGCTGGTGGACATACCTGACTCGGAGTTGATATCGTAGGGGGTTTTATCGAATACTTCCCTTCATTCACTGTGTTCTCCGTCGAGTGGTGAAGGACGACTAGTGGTCTCTTTGTTGCTTTTCAACAATGCGGGGTTTTTTCTTTCAGATGTGAAGCAAAAACAGTAACTGTAAAGATGTGAGTAAATGTCTTTTTACCATGCTTTTCGAGTTTCGTTTCGTAAATCTTGCGGTTTTCCGTTCTTTGTTCAAAAAGAGGATTTTGCGCGTCGATAGTCAAATCCCGTGTTGAACATCAGCATGACGAGGACACTGAGTTGGCAGAATCACTGGTTGACTGTAATGTAGCCTCCTTCATTACGTACTTTCCTGAGAGAAACTTCGTCATCCGAATGTTGGTGTTGCAAATTGTCATGTATCGTGATATTTATCTTGATAAACTGCGAGACCATGATATGGTGTTCTTCAGAAACTGTCTAGGGGGCAAATATTATCATTAGGATCGTTAATGATGCAGGCATGCTTCATCTTGGACTTCTCCAAGTTAGTCAAGGCTGTGTTGATATCATCCTTGTGACAAGTTGACGACAGGTATGCGACGAATGTTGTCATATTTTACGTTAATCTACATAGCCAAGTTTGTGTTGACGTGAGCATCATCTGCTGTTGCTCCATGGTTTTTTAAGGAAATGTTATTCCTTCTCCGTTATCATATCTAACGAGTGACCTGTTCTCGTGTGGTCCCATTACAGGGACCTCGTTTTTGGTCTCCTGATCGAGTCATGAATAGAGGATTCCACTGCCATCATGTGCCCTCTAGGCTCAGATACTCGCTATATTCGGACAACGACTGGGATTCGTGTTCCTTTGACATGTGCACGCTGAAACCGCTTTTTTGCTCAGTTGTGATTACGTGGTGTGTGAAATATTTGGGGGAGGGGGTTGGTAGGGAGGAAGGGTGGGAGGGGGTGTATTCAATATCCAAACTACATTCTTTTCGAACAAGTTTAAGTAAGACCAGTGGTTTGTTTTGAGAGCGAAAGTGAACGAGATACGATCAATAAATTCTGAATATGCTGAGGATCGTATCAAATCACAAAGTGATCAGTGGTTTCGCACCGGTTACAGAAATGTATGTGCTATTCCTCAGCGCGTCATTCCACCGGTGAGTATTTTTAAAGGAGGTGGATTTAAAATTAGGACAAAATTATACAAAACAGAGCTTGTGTTCTTATTATGTTTCTTCTTAATTGAAGGAAATTAATAACTGGGAAGCGGCTATACATCGTGTTAATCGGCAAATACGATCACATAGTGATTGTGCGGTTTCTGACTCGATCAAGGTTGGAAAGAGTTTATTCTTATTTTTTTCTTTATTTCTCTTTTTTCTGAATTAATAGTATAGCGTTTTGGTTCGAAGCAAATCTTCCAAGAAGGTTGGACCATTCAAAATAAGTTATTCTGTGCATAGTGGTTATATTTCATGGCTGCATTGTTTCCTTAATGTCGGACGGAATTTGGCAACAGGATCGCTTTTATCTTTTTAAGTGAACATCTTATTGTTAGGTTTTAAAACCAAGAATGCGATGTACGAAGGGATACGTATACTGCAGTGGTCGGAGACACCTTGCAATACACATCGGATCGATCCCAGCGCTCCAGGCTCACCAAGCCTTCCATCTCTCGTGGGTCGGCAAATGCTACCAGACTTGTCTGAGAGGATAGTATCACTGACTCGATACATCGGTAGGCCACTGCGAGTCATTGTAAAGGCCAGATCTGCATTCAGTTAGTTCCAACGATGTCTAATGAAGTTGAATGCATGGCGCATTCCAAGGGACTAATCAACGCCGAGAGCTTTATCCTTATATACATATATATACATATATATATATATATATATGTATATGTATATATATATGTATATATATATATATATATATATACTTTGCGACGAATGTTCGAATTTGATATACTGATATTTCCCACTGATTCACGTCTCGGCAGAGCTCGCCTTTTGGTTTGGCGAAAGGTTACCCAATATGAAGCAAACGTATTAACAACCCCATGTCTGCTGGGAGAAACATAAAGTGGCAGGAACTTTGTCTGCGCGGTGATATTCGTATTATTCTCGTGCTATTGATGTGACTGAAGTATTAGAACCTTCCTACATATTCGCCGCGGTAAGTCGCTGCTTCTATGTATTGGAGGGAGATTTCCACAGAGTCTGGTACCAATTTGCAGACCCGGAAATGTTGTGAGGTTTGCGAGAGGTCATTCTCTCCTTATTCTTATTATTATTTATCATTCTTCTCTTGATCTTTTTATCCTATCTTTACATCGTATTCTATCTTCAACGGAAGGTTGGATTTTAGAAATATCGTTCTCAGTTAATTGTATGAAGGTTTGAAAGATTAAACGTTGTTATCTGAATTTCGTGTGTTCGTGAATAAGTGAACTTGTGATTTTCGGTTTACGTACTCCGTATTGCTCCTCATTTGAAGAATAAGAATAAATACTCTGTGATTTTCTTATTTATTCGACCTGGTCCCAGAAGCCATTTTGTGAAAGTCCTAACATGGTGATAAACAGGCATCCACAAAGACTTGAAACCTGGCATTTAAGTGAATGAGATTTGGTTTCAGAATGCACTTCTTGATACACCGATGGATGCAGAAAATCCAGCTCTATATAAGGTTCGTTGACTAATGTTGTTTAAGCGTTATTATTTCGATGAATTTCTGGGAAAATTTTGGTTTCGGGCTAGTAGTAGTTTCTATCCGGGAGTTCAGTCCTTTTTTTTGGTACTAATCGAATCCATCGTACTGTTCTTTTTTCTGGAACTATGTTCTTGTCCTATGATGTTTTACTTATTACTAAGAATTCAGTGAATAATAAGTTATTGTTTTCTTTATGTACTAGGGGAAATTTGTTAAGGAAACGTTTATTTCACATAAGTTAGCGTTACATTCATCCATGAAAGATCATGAAAATAGTCGTATTCTATTGAATCAACAAGTATTTCGATAAACTAAGCGGAAGAAAACTTATTCTAAATATCGGTCACGTGATAAATATTACAGCTATACAAAAATTCAAAGTGTTAGTTGTTCACTTTTTTGGGGAAAAGAAAGCACATGCAAAGAATTCAAATAGCATTAGTGAACGTGACTGTCTCAGCTCACTGAATGGATAGCCCAAATATTTTGGATTCTATCAATCTTTATTGTTTAGGTGACGCACTTCCGCGGAATTGAGGGTTATGGTAAGGAGCAGGCGGTCAGTTGGCAACGTCTCGGCGAGTTCTTCGTTGGAATAATTAAACATTCACGTCCACTTCCGCCACTGAATCCACTCGGTAAGTGACATTTATAAGTGACTCCTACAGGTACTACTTACTTATAATAACTGCTTATGCCAATCTAGTATAGATTGGTGGAACTTTCGATATCACGATGATTAGATTATGATCACTTTCTGAAGACTTGAATTTCGAAAGCTGAAACCAAAAACTTCAACATCGTTTGTCAAATTAGTGGAATTCCTAATAAATATTGATGAATATAAGTATTTATTTTCTATAGGTCAAAGTTCATACTTCTCACGAGTCCTTTTTTTGAATGCTTTACCGCTTTATGATTAAACTATTCTTTGATATCATTTTTGAAAGGACTGCAGAGAGCAGAAGGAAAGAGGCAGCATGAAACATTACGATAGCATAGAATCGTGTATAGCGTAGTTGTGGCCAAATGTCCTTCTCAGAAAACGGCAAAAATTCATTTCATAACCGAAAATCCAATGGCGAAATCTACTTTCTGTCTTTCGCTAAATGAACTCATATCAATGTCTGTCGTACAAATACATCCGCACTGGGCCAGCGGTGAGTTTTCCATTGCTGTGGAAATAGGGTAACAAACTATACTGTTTCTAATTAGGAATGTTGATCAAGAATAAGAAATCGCCGCGAGAGTCATCATTTCTTTCTCGCGCAGTCGTCGTCCATGGTACTTACCTGGTTGAACGTTCGTTTGTCAGGGCGGATAGCGGAAGATTATTGTCGTATAGATCCCGACTGAACCTCAGGATAGATAGTTTTTGAGCTGCTTTCAACAACTTGTTCTATTTTTGAGCTGCTTTCAACAACTTGTTCTACCTTTATCGTTGGCGGTCCTCCTTCAACGATCTTCTACAGCTACTATTCATTATCAGCCGTATTACATGCGTTACAGTAGGACCAAGCTTCAGTTTTCTTCTGTTTTCGAGCAACTCCTTAGTAGTGATGAAAAGGCAGTCTGAACTTCTTATTTGGGGGAACGACCCACTTCGGCACATGTTTTAAGCCGTTCTACAAGCACTTTTAGTCCTCGGTCGGGTCTTCCTTTATCTGCCCGTCATATGAGGAGAGGATCTCACTGCGAATATTTTACGTTGCCGATTACTTCCTCCAACTGCTCGTCGAACGCGTCCAGTTCGCTCTCATTATTTGTACAAGTTGGTGAGTGGCACTTCATGACACTTTCTTTTGACTTGTTGGATGGAGGCGAAGATTGGTCAAACGAAGTGATAGGATCTTCTATAAGATGACGTGATAAGAAACAGATGAATGTAGGGCAATACGAACGCATTTGATATTTCTTAATGGAAATTCCCCACAACGAATGACAAGGGTCCTGTCATCTAATTGGCATATGTCGGTCTCGTCGCTTTTTGTCTCATCTACGGCGATCACATGAAAATCGATCTCTCAAGCGACCTTAAGAAAAGCGTAAAGATCGCCTTCTGGAGGCTGCTTTGGTGTTGTAGATGCCCAGCGAAAAGCAGTCTTCATATACTGTGTCGTGGGCATGCTCGTATAGTGTGGTTCCATTGACGCCTTGTGCTGTCCAATATTTGTTCAAATCTGACCGGTTCATCGTGAACGAGAGGGCCAAGTATGCGCGATACTTTGCTGCTTGGGCCATTTGTTGTCCGGGAGTCCCGTGATCAGGCTCGCTGGAGCTTTCCTCAGGTCGTCACCACAGGGAGCTACCAATTGTTGTGGATCAGAGGGATATTTGCCGCCTTGTAATTAATTTGTTACCAAAACGGCGGTGGTCCCTTGAATTGGTTTGTTCTTAGATGGGTTTCCGAATGAAAAGGTCGAACTGCACAGCTCAGAAGACCCGGCTGGGGATAATCCCTTCGCTGTACATCGCTACTTGAAACCAAGGAACATCCGCTAGCCACGATGATGTGGTTAACCATTGGGGATGGAGAGTTTATTTTTATAGATAAAGACTGTAATGCGCTTGTACCGGGCGACACATGGCACGACATCTGTGGTGGTGTGGTAATGACAGGGTGAAAAAAAAGAAAAGGCGTGCGGCGAGAGAAACACCGGGCTATTCTACACCAATTTATGCATTGAAATTAGTTCATATATTCCAGTTTATGAAATGAACATGATAAATCGGACAAATTAAAATTCGAAACGGTGATAAGATGTAGAAATGACATGTTGAAAAGTTAAGAGAAAACGTAGTGGAAACTCTGGTTTGGTTTGTAGGAATTCATTCGCATTGCTGTTTTGTGACCTCAACGCCGAATCGAAGTGATTTACTGGTACCCCGGTTTCTATTTATCACTTTAATAGGAAGTTGAATTTAACCGAGTTCTAGAATGTGCTATCGCATTGCGAATGGTCGACGAAGTCGAAGATGAATCAACTCGTTTGTTAACTGATAACGAAAAAGCGATAATCCGTGGGTGGTTGGCCAACATCCAAATGCGTGATTTGCGCGATTTCCTCCCGGATTTACCATATTCTGTGAATAGTGCGGCTCGAGTAAGGAATTGTTACCAGTCGGACTCTGTAGTCTTAGGTTATTGAGTGTGCAGATTAAACTCCACTCTTACAGATGCTTGTTGATCCTCTTCGCACTCACTCTTGGGGATTTACTGACTCTAGCAGACTTCCTGGAAGCATTCCTGTAGATCCAACAAGTTCAGGCAATGTTGAAGCACAACCAACTTAAAGGATTACACCACATCCGCCAACAACATAATTGTATGGTCTTCTTAAAGCGGTTCAAAGGTACGCGAACGGCTTATGTTACCATACCTCACGCTGCCATATTTTTGGTGAACGGTTTGAGCATTGTTGTACATTCTACAGATTTGTGCTGTTACCTCGAAAAATTATCTTCTAACTCTTGCTGTATGAAGTTTATATTGTTGAATTTGTTAGAACTAGTTATTCTATTAAAATGTACACGACAATATATCATTTAGATCCACAATAGTAGCTTTGATGAAAGTCATTAGAGTGAATATGTATGGCGTAACATGAGAATGATTTCGTAAGAAAGATTTCATGTTCGGAAGCGTATTTCTAAGGGGGAGGAGTGGGGTAGCGCAGTAGTAGTGATGTCGTTAATCTCGAGCACGCTTCTAGTTCGACTCACAAAGCTCCTCTTCCCCCTGCGGTGTCGTCAAATTGGTGCCAGACTTGTCTGGGAACAGTTCATTTCGTGCAATCCAATTGGGTGCGCTGTAGCCCTGCTATCACCGGCCAACAGGGAGAATCGAATTGAGTAGTTTTCAGTGGTATTTGTGAAGAACATGGCAATCCTGGGACGGGAGTCGAACCCACTTGCCGAAAAGCTCGAAGGCCTTCGTGGACGGTGGATGCGAGGAATGCAAGAGGTGCTTGCGTTTGCAAAGTGGATATGAGAACGGGTCGTGTAAAATGATGTTAAGAAAATATTTGTTAGAGATTGAGTGAGATAAGACGAACAGGTGGTAGAAGCAGTCGACCGGAAAGGAGGATAAGAAAATACGAAGAGAAATGCGTAGTAAATGGTTAGAAAGTGTATATGGAACCATGGGGAAGGGAAAACAAGAACGTGCAGGGTTTGAATTAAGTGGTAGAACTGGAACGCGTACTCGACATGACTGCGAGAGTTGTAGGACTATAGGAGTAATCAGACAGAATATTATCTCCTCTGGTTTGATTTTTTTCGTTTAACACTTCCTCATTACCGAGCTGCTTTGTGCTGATCTTTTTTTGATGGGCAGAACATCGGGTAGTCTTGGTTTCTTTAGAGTTGTTCTTTCTTGCCAGCTGCATATCCACAGCTTTGATACGGGGATTAAACCATCGAGCCAGATGAGATGAAACGCAAGGAGGATCGAGATTCTTTGCGACGACGATCACAGAGGCTTCGCGATCATTCATTGGCAAAAACCTCTAATAATTACGCATAGGATAAAATCGTGGATATTATATCCCTAGCGGCATTGATAACTGTGGCTGCAAATGGAAATCGTTTAAACCCTTGAAAGTGTCGAGAAATATGGCCGAACTGACTGCGAGAGCTAGAAAAAGCATACTAGGTATAATTTCTGTTGCAATCATATCATGCTTCGATGGTTCTTCTATTAATTCATATTTAAAGCGATTTTCTCTTTGTTATTAAATTCATCTGGAAGGGAGATGTGCAGGGAGCTGGTTTTATGAGCGGGAATTTTCTTCAGACTTACAATCATTGTGTGGCATTTTTATCGGCGGTATTTTTTTTACACATAAAACCCCTTATAGGGAAGTCTTGTTTCTCCAAATTCGTATAGGTTACACATGAAATGTCATAATTATCTGGATGGGTTTTTAAATCCCTATTTGACTATTCACATATTGTCTTACATAGAAATCACATCGTGTAGAGGACTTACGAACCAGTTATTATCATGGCGATAACATGAGCGAATTACAACACGTTACAACGTTTTTACATGTATACATATATACACAGCGCTATTAGGCTAACGTATAGGACTTGTTTTCGCGTAAAGTCTGAATTGCTACATATCTTTTGCTCATATACTTGTTATGAGTGATATACAACTAGTTAAATGTTTTTCCAGACATTGAGGGGTAGTGATTGGTGTTACTGAAGTATGACGAACGTTCAGCGGAGGGTTCGAAGTCAAATGGTGCCGTCGTACCAAATGAGAGAATAAGAAAGAAGAAAGAATAAATCGGCGCAGATAGGCGGCTTAGGAGGATAGGCTTTGGAATTTTTTAGATGATCTCGCTAAATAGAAGTCGAAAATCGAAGGGTTGAATTTTAAATGATAACCTATGAAGGTCGAAGGGTTGGATTCTAAATGATAACCTATGAAGGGCACGAATGTTAATTTATTCATACTTGTTTAGTTATCGCATTATATCCATCTCGTTTATGGTTGACGTTTCTTGAAGAACCCTAGATGATTTTCTGTTGTGTCGCTTGCGTAGACCACCACTGCTCAACTAGTGGTCCCTCCAGTATCAACAGTTATCATTGGCAATCGAGTTTCTTGTGACTATTCATGATTCGCGACGTTCTGCAGAGTGAAGCCGGTTCGATGATCGGTCACTAACACGATTGATGACGGTCATCATCCCAGTCATACCTCGTTGTCAAAAACGACCATCGATTAACCAGCATTAGTTGAAAATCTAATCAGGTTTAGTTACAAATAACAGGTCAGTATAAATACGCTTAAAATCTAGAGTGCCACCAAATCATTGGAGCCTAAACGTGATCATCGCCGAAACGCTGAATGATTGAAGGATGACAATCCTGTTGGTCACAGTTGTCTTGCTTCGTATTCAGGTTCCGAGGTAGATTTAAAAAAGAAAAACTGTAAAACTGTTTGTGTACTGAAACTGATTTTGCCAAATGGCTCTCATTCATCTTCAGTAGACGTTCTTTTTTCTTTTTTTCAAAACAAAATGGAAAACGGTCGTAGAATCAGTAGATTTCTGATTTCTATACGAGTAAAAAGGGCGCGTGTGGCGCAGTGGTCGGAGGCGCCCCACAACACATGGGATTGATCTCCGCACCTAGGCTCGCCAAGCTTTCTATTCCTTCAGAGTTGGCAAATTGGTACAAGACTTGTCTGAGAGGATAGCAACACTGGCTCGATACATCGGGAGGCCACTGCGAGTCATTGTAAAGATCAGATATGCATTCAATCACCTCCAAGCGATGGTTAGTGAAGTCGAATGCATGGCACATCCCTCAGGGATTGATCAACGCCGAGAGGTTTATACTTTTTATACGAGTAGGAGAATACAGCCATCTGCAACTATGAAATTTCTACAAAAACTCGTAAAGAACTATATTTCTAGCGATTATATTGTAGAGAAAGGCCAGAATTCATGAGTGAAAGTGAAAGCTTACAATAATAAGCTTTAAATTTGACATAGAGGTAAGCGGCTTCCAGAACTCAGATCACATATGATGGATGGAACTCGACTCACTGCATAACGTCATGTTTGATTACTATAAAAAGCTGTGGTTGAAAACATCGTTATACGGAGCTACTGTGCGTCTACGATCTAACATAAACGGAATTCCCGCGCAAACGGACCAGTTTAACATTGGTTGTAATACAGAAAGAATGGCACACAAGATGAGCAAGCTTAACCATAAAGACTAAAGTAGGAGATCTAGTTGATAACCCTACGAGCTCGTGTTCGCGGCTCGTCAATTGTTTCTTCGATCACTTGGTCGAGAATCACCTGAAAAATTCTTGTGCTTCCACACTACTTATTATTGCTTGATGCAACAAAAACAGCTAAATCAACAATGAATATCTTGCATACTTGCGATATCGTAAATTAACCCACCTGAATACCCATCCATGTTTCTTCGCTGATTGGTATCAGCCAACGTGGTTTGATTTGAAAGGCGAACCATGCTGTAGAAAAAAGTTGTCATATGCTTAAGAGCGTGATATTGGAATCAAAATGAAAATGTGTAGCGGTGTAGGAGACGAATACCTTCAATGACCGCTAATGAACCAGCAGAGACTTCAGATCGAATTCCAACCGTCTACTGCCACAAACACATTGTCGTCAATTTTTACTTACTGCCGAGTTATTTTTTAATGGCAAGGTATTATGTGAAATATAACCATAATGCTGCTGAGATATTTGCAAAACTCCGGAACACTGCTATCTGCAGTGGGACTGAACACGGTGTTACCCTCTCCTGGGGGCTAATGCGTTCAGCACCACACCATGCAGGTTTTTCGTTTCGCCTGTCCATCCCATCAACGAGTGATTGCTGATAGTGCCTATAGGTTAATAACACTGCTGAGAGACAGGCGATACGAAAGACTCGCGTGGTATGACGTTAAACCCGTTAGCCTCCGGAAAGGGTGGCAGCGTGTTCAGTTCCCACCGCAGACACCAGCGGTCTGGAGTATTGCAAATATCTCAGCAACATTATGGTAATACATAAATTGTCAACCTGAAGATTACGCATAGGATTAAATGGTCGAGAGTTCGTATTCGCCGGTAGTCGTCGGTAATGTTAAGTCAACGTTACGAAGATATAGTCCGATAAAAAGAATTAAGGGAGTCAAGTGCTTCATAAAGAAGCCATAAGCAAGCAATTGTGTAGGCCCCAGTATAATCTCCATTTTACGGAGATTTGCTGGTTAAGCCATTGTGGTTCCCTGGAGTCCTGAGGTCAGCCTGGCCAAAGTCTGCCCCAGTTCTTCACCACCACAGGCAGTCGCAGCCCTTGCATATCAGAGGGAGATTCGCCACCATGCGACTTTCATACCAGGACGGTGGTGGATCCTGGTATTGGTTTACTCTTAGCTAGGCTTCCTGATGGAAACGCCGGACTCCTTCTCAGCATGGGAGACCCTGCCGGAGGACGAATCCCCCCCCGCTGTGCATAGCCACGATGAGGCAGGAAACCGTTGGGAGGAAGGAAATATCATTTGCTTTAAATAGCCATTATAGCCTCGATTCGTCCTTATAGTTAACAGATCCTTATCCATACGTCAAAGGAAAAAAGAACATAAGAGCTTGTCAGCCTAGGTGAAGCGATTTGATAACTGAGAGGTTACGAATGAATTGAGAACTAGTGAACTGACTGGACATGTCTGGCGGCAGCTCGAGAACATAGACATACTTCGTTGGAGTATTTTTCTTAATCCAATCGGTTGCACCACCAGTCGCCGCGCCTATAAAGCAGCACATTGTAGTATCCAAAGAGCAATCTAGAGAAACCCATGGATACTGTACATGGGTTGAACACAGTAAGTGAAGTAGCTGAAGAATTGACATTACTTAACGGTTGTCGAATCTGTTTAACATTCTTAGGATCACCACATAGGATTTTGCGAGCCTCAGCAACCTTGAATAGTGGTTAATGACAGTTTTCGGTCTGACACCTTGTTCCACACAATTCATGAACTTTCTATTCTGTCTGCATTCGATTTACCTAACATATCAGCAGCTGTGCCAATTCTGTACTTCGTTTCACGATATGTATAGACTTTGTCGGCAGCTTTCGTCGCTAGGCGCTCCTAAAAGAATGGTGACATTCAATGTTTATACTTGCAAAGTACGATTGTTCATTGATATTTAACCCTGTGGCGACCACGCCTAATTTTTTGACTATTACGGAGTTCCCAGTTTTCTGATAATAAACAGTAGTTTTTTGGATAATTAAAAAGTAAGAGGGTGTGAAAAAAGACCGAATGCTAGAAGAGACTGCTCTATCGCTCGGTGGGTATGAATAGCATGGGCGCTGCGCACTTCTATATGATACTACGATCCACCGCACAAACACGTTATTTTTAGCATTTGGAAGTATTTTACAACTTACCTGGTACTTATTTCAGTATTTTCTATACCTGCAGCCTCTATGTGGTAATAATCACTCATTGTAGCATTTAACATGGAAATAATGACCGATTACTAGCTAAAGCTCCGCCTAAGTGGACTCGTTCCAAAAACAAATTTCTTTTAAACACATCTCTAGGCGCAGGATAGCGCGTTTCTCAAACAACGCCAGAACATGTGTGCTCCGGTGAGTATCAAATGGCTACAAAAAGTGCGGCAAAGAAATCTATGCTATGGAAGAACTCTGCAAAATCGAGTGAAATTGACGAATATGGACGCGAAAAGGGTAAGGGAGTACTTGAGAACCAATGAACGTTATGCGGAGTCCGGGGGCAAAATTCGCACATAATATGAAACTACAAGTGCTGCTTTTCTGAAAATATATTTTATGCGACCGGGTGTTCAATTTTTGTACGGCTTCCAGCACTTTATCCTTCAATTCGTTCTTCCGCATCTATTACTTGAGAAGGTCTTCCTGGGCATATGTTCGACTGCTGCTTGAGGAATTTCGTACTTCTATGAAAATGAATGGCGGAAGAGTCGATTTTCTCTGGAAAACTGGGATAGCCATGCTAAGACGTGTCGAACTGGATTTGGAGGGTGATTGCTGATTCCGTGCAAGTCTGCTAGCAATTTCACAACTTCGGAGAGATGGGGAGTAGGCTTGCTTGGCCAGGGCTGGGTTGAACAAGTACCTTGCAAGGTTTGAACGGCATCACTACCACTGTGCTACCTGCTCTAAGCAGTGATTAATTTTCGTAAAAATAAGGAGGTGGACTAAACTTGTTGACTAAAGCTAAAAAGCTCCAAGGCTAAATGCTGGATACTATATTAATGGTAGTTAGACAGATGAAAATCTATAAAATTGTGCGTAGAAGGCTTCTAGGCTCTTTATGCCTGCTAGCAACAAAGAAGAAGTACAGCAAAAGATATCCAGTAGATAGTTCAATTTCGATAATATGTTGTGCTTGAACCAAAGAATTCAACTAATTATTGATGGACCTACAGTGTATTTTATGTACCACTTCAGGTGGATAGTTAATTGCAAATACCAGCTCTCTAAAGTCTTCCGGATACGTGCGCTTGTGGTAATTGTATGGAAGAATCCACAGCTGGCCATGGGTGTGCATGGAAACGAGAGCATGTAGACGTCCGTAGATTTCTCTTGACAACACAAAATCACGAACGGCTCTGAGAGAACGGTTATGTACGGAAATGCATTTAGCTGTAATAGAAAGTAAAAATTTGTATCGTATGAGTAGAAAATAGAACACTATTGTTGGAAGCATGCAAAACTGCGGACCGCAGGTGCCTGCGGTGGGGAACGAACGCGCTATTACCCTCTCTGGGGGCTAACACGTTCACCACTACACCATACGGATCCTTCGTTTCGCCTGTCTCTCAGCTACTTCTATCGACCAGTGCCATCAGCAATCACCTGTCAGCGGGATTGATCTGGTGAGCCCAAATCGGTAGTAAAACCAGTTAAGCTGGAGCAGTAGTCAAAATCACAATGTTAACTTTTCTATTCACCGTCTATTACAATTTTTCATTGCACGGATTTACGTATTATACAACCACAACGATGCTGAGATATTAGCGAAACTGCGGACCGGAGGTGTCTCCGGTGGGGAACGAACGCTATATTGTCCTTTCCGGGGAGTAACGCGTTCACCACCACACCATGCGGGTCCTTCGTTTCGCCTGTCTCTCAGATAGTTCTATCAATCAGTGCCATCAGCAATCACCCGCCAACGGGTAACAGCGCGTTCTGTTCTCCACTGCAGACACCTGCGGTCCGGAGTTTTGCATGCATCTCAGCACTATTGTGGTTGTATCTATACATAATGTTCTTTCTTTTAGTCCTTTGTGGTTGTCAGTGGTAACGTAGTAAGGTTAAAGTATACGATAATTCAAGATACTTAACTACACAATGTGATTATAACTGCCATCTTGAAAGAGACACTTTTGCTTAAACTTAGCTGACCTCGACGATTAGGGAAGTACTTGTTGGAGGAAACTCACAATAAACCACTAGTTCAAACAACAACACGACAAGAAGTTCTGGTGTAGTCAAGGCTTTACTAGCAACTCTGGATTCCGAGGGGCAGCCGCTTCCATTTATGTTTGTGACTCTAACAGACATATGACTAACTGTTCACCTCCAATTACGATCACTCAGGAAATCTTCCGTGACGATGGAGGAGAAGCCTAGTTCAAACTAATGACACACTAAATCTGTAAGTATCGAAACCTTCCGAGCAACAGGCTCGGAATAGGTAGTAGTGTTAACAGTGGTAGTAATAACGTTAGTAATGATAATAATTCTAACCTTGTTTCTGGCTCGCTGAACGGATATGGGCCTTGAAACTCGTCTGAGCATGGATTGTTGAACGGATAATTGTCATAGGAGAATCTAAATCGAAGAAATCTTATATAATTTGCACGTATATCTAATTTACATAATACATAGAGAGGCGTGTGTATAATAACAGTGGTTAGACGCACCCTGCAACACACAGAGGATCGGTCTCGCGCACCATGCTCACCAGGCCTTCCATCCCTCCTGGGTCTGCAAGTTGGTGCCAGACAAGTTTGGGAGGATAGCAGCACTGACTCGATACAACTGTAGGCCACGACGAGTCATTGCATCGGCCATATGTGGATTCGTTAAAATCTAACGATACTTAATGAAGTCGAATGCATATTGTATCCCTCAGGGATTGATAAACGCCGAGAGCTTTATCCTTCATTTTTTATTTATGACATCTAGAAACCACTATCAACGGTTTGTCGCCTCATCGTCGTTAAGAGGTGTTTCTGGGTATTGGACTGCGATGTAGAGCGGCTTCATCCCTTAGCAGGGTCAGCCAAGCTAAGGAGTACGTTGTTTCTATCAGGAAGCGCAGCTAAGAATAAATCAATACCAGGATTTACCACCGTCCGGGTACCAAACCAGTCGCATGGTGGCAAATCTCTCTCTGATCCACAAGGACGACAACTGCCTGGGGCGGTAACGCTTCGGCTAGGCTGTTCTTGAGACTCCAAGAAACCACAATGGCTAAACCTGCAAATCTCTAGAGAATGGAAATTATGCTCAGGAGCGCACGGGTAGCGGAGACGGGCCATCCAAATATCCAAATAAGTAAGATAACTAGACAACAGAAAATCTGTGCCCACATCTACAGTCCATGCCATTTTCTCGACAATTGTCGATAATTTATTGAACATGTAGAGATCTTGGGAGCTGAGAACATGACGGTCCATAACAGAAAAAAGATTTGCACTACCGCTTAAGGAATGGAAAAAGACTTTTTTCGAAATTCTCCATCAGTTTTAAATTTACCAACAAGTCAACTTTCTAAAAGACTAACAGAAGATACACACAGACATAACGGAGAAGACCAGTCGAAAGCTTTAGCATGCAAGACTCTAGAAGCATTTTGGCTAAATTCCAAGAATTCAAAAAATGGATCCCTGATATCACAAATTATCTCAGACTACTATTTTAATGAGGGAGCGACGCAGTACTCATGCAATATAAACGCGGTGCGAATGCTCTCCACCTGGATTGCTCAGTGGGAGACTTATGGGAAGTGGTGATTATGCGAAGAAGCTATTTTGTTATGCATGCGATTGAAATCTAAGTTTTGTAGTTTTTTTTGTTGTTGTGGAGATGTTTGGCTGAGTAGATTGGAGTCAACCTAAACCTTTGCGGGCTTTGAAGATGGTCAAATTGGAAGAAACGTCACCGAATTTTGTGAATAAAGCGCACAGTGACAAACTCGTGTGTCCCTGTTAAGCAAACAGCGAATTGACGGAAGAATTTTTGAAGTATTAATGTGTTAATGTGTATTAATGTGAACACAGCAGCTGGAAATATCGGCATTACATTTTGGAGCATTGCCGTTTTTGCTGTATGGAATACGCTCGTTCAATCGCTTCACTCGTAAACAGATACGATTCTTTTTTAATTTATT
This sequence comes from Angiostrongylus vasorum, assembly GCA_018806985.1. Classification (NCBI taxonomy): domain Eukaryota; kingdom Metazoa; phylum Nematoda; class Chromadorea; order Rhabditida; family Metastrongylidae; genus Angiostrongylus; species Angiostrongylus vasorum. Next base: position 146,619 of record JADANN010000434.1, on the reverse strand, counting down.
TTACATGACCCGTCCTCATGTCTACTGTGCGGATCCCAGCACTTCTCACATTCGATTCGTTTTCTCGCATCCATTGTCCACGAAGATCTTCCAACTTTTTACGTGTGGCTTCGGTTGTTGCTTGAGGATTTTCATTTCATCTTGCATGGCGCAGAATGCTGGGCGAGCAATTCTCCCTGGAGTCCTGAAATAGCCGAGCTGGAGCGTTCCAAATGGATTGAAGAGAGTGATTTTTTTCCCAGACAAGTCCAGTATCAATTTCCCGGCCCTGGAGGGATGAGAGGCTTGGTTGGCTAAGTGCGGAATCGAACTGCCACCATGCTCGTGATGACTGGCATCACTATCACTGTGCTATCCGCCCCTAGATACGATCCCAGTCTAAGCAAAAACGAGAAATCACATTCTCTGCACTTTAGAAAATTGGTATTACGTTTCTGTAGAAAATAAACCTGTGTTCATTACTGGGAAAGATCCGCGCAAATCACATTTAAACTAATAAACTTCCCTTCTGGGTGATATACATTTGTTTGAATTGAAAGAATAGATTGTACTAGGCAGTGCATGAGGCATATATGACTCATGCAGGCACTACGTCAAAATATCTTAGGTGGTGAAAACAAATCCGAAAAACAATACAGAAGAAGCAATAGGCCTAAATAATAGAATCTTACCTTTTAGGTTAGCTTTAGGTTTAGTGTGTTGAAGTTGCTAGCACCTAGAATTTCTTGTGCACGTCCTAGTCAGGAAAATTTTACGGAGGTAAATATGGTAATCTTCGCTATTCAGATCGTAACATATTATTAATCTTGTATAGGTAGTGGATTCCAAATGCTATTATGAGGAAAAAAAATTCAAAAAATTTGATGAAGTAAAGTGGACCACTAATTAGTTCCATTATTGGTTGAAAACCCTCTATGTCTTACACGGAAGGAGTGAAGATGTGTAGAGTTAAAAAAAAGCTCTCGGCGTTGATCAATTCTTGAGGGATGCGCTATGCATTCGACTTCATTGAGCACCGTTTAGAGGTGATTGTATGCATGCGTGGCCTTTACGATGACTCGCGGTGGCCTACCGATGTAACAAGCCAGTGCTGCTATCCTCCCAGACAAGTCTGGTACCAATTTGCCGACCCCGGAGGGATGGAAGGTTTGGTGGGCCATGGGCGCGGTGATCGATCCCATTTGTGTGTTGCAGGGCGCCTCCGACCAGTGCGCCCCACGTTCCCCTGTAAAGATATGTAGCAAGAGAAACAGGCATTATTTAACACTAAGAACACAAACCACTTGCACTAATTACTTAGATTTCCAGATAAAGCCGGCAGTGAATATAAAGAGAAAAACGGTATATATAAGGATTGCGTTCATGAGTCTACTGGGAAAAAAAGTGCTTATGATTGTATGCTGACGCTTTCGGATTTAAATCTTCCATACAGTGGACAAATCGCCTATCACCTGTATCACCTGTAGTTCCGTTGATCGTCGAGTGACTCGAGCGGGCGCCAGTAAGTCTTCCATTTTTCCCCTGTCGCGTGCAAGAGTAGCCCAGTGGGTCCTGCTCGCTCTAGGGACTCGTTGAGCATCATATCTTTCTTCAAGGCTCTTTGTGAAGAACTCTGACCATCGGGTCGGTGGTCTTCCTGCAGTACGTTAAATCGCCTAATTTTAACAAAATCTTGCCCTACATTAAGAATCGTCTCGTGTTGTTGAACCGGCCCAGCGATAAAATATTAAACAATAGCGTGAGTCTTGATATCAAAGCAGCAAGCAGTCAGATATTCTACCAGAAGTGACTGCAGTAAAGACTAAGTGAGAGCACTCACACCATTTCAGGCCAACTGAAACCAATGGAGACAAAGTGGAACTGCGTATCGTTCACGCAATTTAATCGTATATTAGATGATTCTAAAAGAAGGTCCGTGAAAAAAATTGTGAACATATGGATGACATCGTCAGTGATCAAATTATTCTTTAAATGCGAATGTTAATCCATAGATGTTAAATGAAGATCAATTCATGACGCTAGACATTATCATATGTTAAAATCCATTTCTAGACAAAATCACCTTCGTGGTTTTTTTTTCATCAAGTTCGAATTATCCAGTACAATTTCAATTCTTGATTTATAATAGATAATAAAGGGGCGGATAGCACAGTGGTAGTGACCTCGGCAACCACGAGAATGGTGTTGGTTTGAACCCTATTCAATATTACCAAGCCTTTCATCCCTCCGGGGTCGGGATACTGGTATCGGACCTATCTGGGAAAAGTTCACCCTCCACAATCCAACTGGGAACAGTCTAGCTCGTGTAGCCCAGGATTCCAGGAGAACGAACACGGTAAGCATTCAACGGCATTAGTGATGAAAAAGGGAAATCCTCATGCGGCGCCGCCACAACCACTCGTTAAAATTTGGAAAACATTCGTGGATGATAAATGTGAGGGAAATGAAACGTGTGAAAGAAATTTTGGGAGTCGCACAGTAGATGTGAAAAAACCGGTCGTGTAAAACATAATTAACAAATCACTATCACTACTTTTAATTACTGCTTATTTTTTTCTATAAACCACCAGCGCAATGTGTGAAATACAACCATCAGGAAAACGAGATATGAGCGAAGCTCTGGAGCCCAGGAAGCCTTTGAACCCGCGATTACTCTTACCCAGGCTCACATGCTAGCCACCTAACCAAGTCAGGCCTTTGCTTTGCTTTTCTCTTAGCCATGATTTTACGTGTTATCAGCTAGGTATTGATAGCAGACAAATAATTGGATATCTATACTGTGACATACCAGGTCCTTTGCTTTGCCTGTAAGGGTAATCGCAGTGTCGAAGCCCAACTAAGGCTCCAAGTTTTGCTCATATCTTCGCGTTATCGTAAATCATGGATACATGAACAAAATATTGAGATATTGATATCACTATCAAAACATTGAGAAATCGCAGACAAACCAGTGTTCTACCTATGAAATTCCAACACATGAAAAAAATCAAACTGAAGAAAGGTTGGAAAAAAGAATCGTTGGAATTTCTCACGGCGTTTTGAAGGAATCCAACAAATGCCATCTAATGCTTTATTAGACAATTTTAAGCTTACATTTGCTGCTTACCATTTTCCTTTTCAAGGTAGGGCATTGTGTGAAATATAATGACAATGATGCTGAGATATTTAGAAAACTCGCACCCCACGAATTTGCTCAAATCCGGCCAGGGTTCGAGTTTTGCAAATATCTCAGCATCATTGTTGTTGCATTTCACTAGACAGCTGTAAAGAAAGCAGTGCTCTGGAGCTCTGGAGTCCAGCCGTTTTCAATTTGTTTGCTCGTTTGTGGTACTGAGTTTAAAAGCCGTAGGGTGAAAATGCGAGCATTGTTTGCTAGAACAAATATTTCTGTCAAATCGACAGTTTCTGTTTAGACAAGACGAGGATACTTTATCTAACTAATAACGCTAACAAAAAGTTTGGATGCTTTCCTGAAGTTCACTTTTACTCGTACTCACCCTAAATCATAGTTCCTATTGAGATCCACACCATCACAACAGACGTGTTTGACGAGTGCCGTTATGCCGGAACAGTTCGCTGGTGCTCGGTTCTTTCTCCATTGGCGAATCTGGACGAAGTCTCTACATTTTCAGACTTTTAGCTGGTTGAAGTAAGAAAATTTAAACCCATTAGGATTGCTTGCTATTATCAACAATAATATATTAACTTTAGAGATGTCATACAAAAACGATACGTGCACTTTAGTGTCCTAGCAGAATTCCTAACACACAATGCTCCATAAGAATCACATATGATTCATTTTTCTGGCTGTTTATTTTGCTGAACAGAGGCTTGTCCTTGTACTTCTTGTAGTCAGTCAATATCTGGTGAAGATACTGTGGAGGGCATTATTCATAAAAAGCTTTATTCTACACTATGTAAAATGGGAAAGTCTGTTTTCACGAAGAAAAGTGGCATGTGGGAGCAATCACAGGAGTCTATCTACGATTTAGGCGAAAGTACATAGACGGATTTTAGTCCATGTTTAACCTTTATTGAGTTATTAAGCACACGTCATGTTTCCTTCTAACTGAAAAAAAAACAAAGAAAAATTGTTTAAGAAATACTGCGAGGTGTTATTTATTCCTTATTCAAGAACAAGTTGACGTTTCGGCGGATTTCGTCTTCCTCAGAACCTGGAAAGGTCAACGTGATCCTCGAAATCCGCCGAAACGTCAGCTGGTTCTTCAATAAAGAATAAATAGCACCTCGTGTTTGCTCAACAAGAATGTGAAGAATTACTTGATCAATGCCGAGGATGATAGAAAGTCGGTCGCGGGAATTATTACGAGACGCGCCAGCAAGATGAGCAATATTCAAGACGCGTGGCTTTAAATTTAGCAGTAATAGCATACTAATCCTCTGAACGGTTGTTTGCCGCCTCATCGTGGATGGGAGGTGTTCCTGGGTGTCGGACTGCGATGTACAGCGGGGATTCATCCCCTGGCAGGGTCTCCCAAGCTGAGAAGGAGCCCGGTATTTTCATCAGGAAGCGTAGCTAAGAGTAAACCAATACGAGGATCCACCACCGTCCTAGTATTAAGGTTGCATGGTGGGAAACCTCCCTCTGATCCACAAAAGTTGCGACTACCTGTGGTGGTGAAGACCGGGGCAGACTTTGGCCAGGCTGACCTCGGGATTCCAAGGAACCACAATGGCTTAACCACCAAATCTCCGAAAAGTGGAGATTATGCTGGGACGCACAACCAGTGAGGACGCGCCGTTCAGGTATCAAGTAAGTAAGCATACTAATCCATCACTTATTTTCTTTTAGTGAATCGTTCCTACTCGATGATCTCATCTAATTGTTCCAGTAGGTGTACTCGATCTCACGAATCATTCCTCATTAATCTTTCATTTATTGTTTCTTCGTTAATTTCTTCTTCGGTTATACGCTTGTTTGCACGATACTGACAACAAGAGAGTAAATTGACAACTGTTAGTACATAGACACTCCATCAAGATCAAAGCCATGCCGTCAGACCAAATTCGTGGATGTGAGTGGATAATTGTCTCCTATTATTGAGGGATTATAGAAAGAATGTTAACTTTTTATTTTCCGCCTTTTACAATTTTTGATGGCGGTGTATTACGTGTGATAGAACGCGCTGATCTATAGAACTAGCTGAGAAACAGGCGAAACGATGGACCCGCATGACGTGGTAGTGAACGCGTTAGCCCCAAGAAAGGGTAACAGAGCGTTCGTTCCCCACCCTCAGACACCTGCGGTCCGGAGTTTTGTAAATATCTCAGCATCATTGTGGTCATGGAAAGAACGTTTCTTCATGGATGAGACTAGCTGATTTTCTCACATTATTGATGAAAGAATGTTTCTTGCTCCATAAAAAAGCTTGTGAAATCTACTGGTGTAATGCCCGCCCCCCACAAATGTTGCAGTCGTTCCACTGAAAGAGCATTCAATCCGCGGAAGTTTTTTGCACCGGTGTCGGCTCGGCTCACAGTTCATCGTTTCTACATTCCAAGTTGGATGTATTTACATCAATACCGTCACCGAAAAATGTGATGTAAAAGACTCTTTAGAAAACCTAAACAGTTGAACGTAACACACTTATGCGAATGTACTTTCGTGTAGAAATCCTGTTACTCTACTACTTTTTTGAATTTTCGCTAGATCTTTTCGAATTTCGCCTTCTGTTCATAAACTTACAAATCGATCAATTGTAGTTCTGAAAGGTGCCTCGATCATCTGTGGTCCTTCACTTATTTTTTTTTACTTTTCATAATCCGTGCGCAAATCTACTGTGCGGATCCTTGCTCTTTTCCGTTTTGATTCGTTTCCTCGAGTTCCTTGTCCCCGAACGCTTTCGAGGTTTAAATTTGGGTTCACCTGCTGGATGAGGATATGCTTCTTCATTACGAATGTCGCTCAATGCTGGGCGAGTCGATTTCTCTTTAAGTCGAACGATAGCCCTCTTTGAGCGTGCCAACGTGAACTGGAGGAAGTGAGGTAATTCCAGGCAAGCATGTTAGCAATTTTCCTACCCAGGAGGGCTGAGAGGCTTTTCGAGCCTGGACGGGATCGAACGAGCTCCATGTTCGTGATGAACCGCATCACCACTACCACTTCACCACCTGCTTCTACTCTAATTTGTAAAATAATTTACAAATCAATAAATGTATACTGCTGCCATCATCTCTTTGTTCTCGTCGTCACAGTCGCTTTTTTCAAATGCAGTCTGTCCATATTAGGAATTTTATTTCCAGCTTCAAGCTATACAAGATTTCTAATCAAAGCTTCCATATTCAAAAGAGGCATCTCGCCAATCTTCAGTGTAAGCTTATTAAGGACCACTAATCTGTTACTCCTATTTTACTTTCCCTTCTCCATTCTTCTAAGTACTCAACCCTTTCATCAAGCTCATCTCCATTTCAGCTGTATCTACTCGTTATTATTGGCTCACTTCGTTTCTTTTTTCATCCCTTTTCTCTCACATTTTCTCATTTCAGTTTTTCTTTCGTCTGTTTTGCAAGATTTCACTTTCACCAACGCAGTTATGTTTTTTTAAGACGTAGGCAAGAAATAACCTTGCACTTCCACAGTGATTCAAGGTATAGACTTTTACTCATTGCGTCTGATCAGAAATCCGCAAAAGTCGGCTTGAGATACATAGGATGGTTTGGTTCGGATTTCAAATAGTTTGTGGCCAAAACTGGTAGAAATATTACCCTCCTCCTCCTTATATGAAAGCTTCAAGTCTCCCTCCTAACTCGGACGAGAGATATTCATTTGGTGCTCTGGCAAGAGCGAACCCTATTGCTTCCCATTCGAATAATTCGACTACAAACTAGGGAATGAGTAACGAGCACGAAAAAAGCTAACAGGAGAATCAACATAAGAACAAAGTAATAAGAGAACTACAAATTAAAAGACTGCGATGTTATACACTGCTGCACCAGTTATCTATCATAAGGAAACTCACTATCGCATTCTTTGATGTGCGTGAAAAGATGAAACCATCCGGATTGAGAACAGGAAATACGTAGATGTCGAGCCAGTTCACATAGTTGGTAATCTTATCGTCAATCTGGTAATTTCGAACGAGCTGAAAGTGACAGCTTGTAAGGAGAAAAACGCAACAGCACTGTGAGAAATGAACGTTTACACCAACACACAAATACGAGTTCTCATAAAATTTTGAGAAAGTAATAAGAAGAACGCCAGATATCCAATCGGAGAAAACTACGTTGTAAATTGCTACGTAGACTTAACCGTGCTCGGCTACGCAACTGCAATACAATATCCAGAAATTAAGGTATTATTGACAAACTTACTTGATACTTGATACGTTAATAGCCCGTCCTCACTCGTTGTGCGGGCCCCAGCATAATCTCCAGTTTTTCGTAGAATTGCTGGTTAAGCCATTGTGGTACTCTGGAATCCCGAGGTCAGCCTGCCCTACGCCTTCACCACCACGGGCAGTCGCAGCCCTTGTGGATCAGAGGGATATTTGCCACCATGCGACTTTGATACCAGGGCGGTGTTGGATCCTGGTAATGGATTACTCTTAGCTAGGCTTCCTGATGAAAACGCCGGACTCTTTCTCAGCTTGGGAGACCCTGCCATGGGATGAATCCCCCGCTGTATATCGCAGTCCGACACCCAGAAACACCTCCCAGCCACGATGAGGCGGTAAACCGTTGGGAAGATCGCTGACAAAAGCATCAGCAATATCAGAATCTAATGTGGCAGCAATACATTCCTATTATGTGTTTGTCTTTTTAGTAGTCATTTCATGCTGTTCAATAGCAAAGACAGCATTAGTTAGGTTTTCATCACCCGAAATAAATATTATGTTCTACAGTCGTCACAAGGACATGGGAATTATGGATTGAATGGGTTTTTAAAGCACTGATGTCAATGTGCACAATGTCATTATTGACAGTGACGTTTGTTGATTGTGATTAATGGTTCCAATTACTAATCACACCTTAACAAATCAATAATTCTCTTTGTTGAGTCATCAAGGCTTACCACATCAATGAAATAGATAGCGACATGAAAAAGCGGGCCATTCCCGGGCGTGATTGCCACCATCAAGCCACACGGCTGGTTTCGTATGATTGGCCGCACGGCCGATCTGAATCGGAGATTCTATCGAGATTCGTTATGTTCGAATATCCGAAATCGAACATTTTCACATCACTGGACTTCTGAAAAAACTCTAATGCGTTCAAAAAAATGCCACAACTGGTCATGTGGGCATCCGAAAATGTTCTTAAAGCGCAATTAAGTAAGTGATAGCTGTCCAGAAGAGCTAATAATCAATACCATTATATTAACCGCCATATATATACATATATGTATATATATTAGCCATAATCATTTCGCACGGACTAAAAAACTCGGCGCATGTGGCGCAGTGGTCCGAGGGCCCTGCAGCACACGTGTGGGATCGATCCTAGCGCCCATAGCTCACCAAGCCTTCCATCCTTCCGGGGTCGGCAAATTGGTACCAGACTTGTCCGGGAGAATAGTCGCACTGGGTCGATACATCGGTAGGCCACCGCGAGTCATTGTAAAGGCCAGATATGCATTTAATCACCTCTAACGATGCTTACTGAGGTCGAATGTATAGCGCATCCCTGAAGGGCTGATCAAAGCCGAGAGCTTTCTTCTTTATGCCGGCAAAAAAAATCAATAACTAACTAGAAAATGTGACGGAATCATGAAAATCTAGTGAATAATCTTGCATGACAGCTTTTTTGTCTTTATGTGCTTGCTGGAGAGTGAATCGCGAGGACAACTATTTGAGATGTCAGTGAAACGCAACACATTCTATCAACAGAAAACCTTTTTGCTCTTCTCTTCTCTTGCATTCTTGGATACTCGGAAAGGTTAAATCCATAACAGCTCGATTACTCAGCATTGTACAAAACATTTCTGGATTTAAACCTGTGTACGTTTTGAAAAAAAGTCTAAGCAACTTTTAAAATAATGAATAATGTGGTCCGCACTCCTGGAACAGGTCCGAAGCCCTTATGAGGGCAGAGATCTGCAATGGTGAACAACTAATAAACACTCTTCTAAGTTCTGAGACGACTACTACGAGGCCCCAGTTAGAGATGAAAAGCTTTGTAAGAAGAGAATGCTGCTTAAACTATCCATCCATTCTTGATGTATAAAAAAGATTTCCATTATTAAAGAATGAAAAAGAAGATTTTTTTTTGGCAATCTAGTAAAGAAAAAATTTGTAATCAATACGTACACTTTGTTTATTCCACCGATTCCACTGATGGAATGAATAGTTTCATCAGTGGTCATGGTGCTTAGAAATTTTATACAACGCACGAAAAATTCCAGTGATTCAAGAAATCGACTAAAGAAAAGTTAATAAATAATTAATTAAATTAAATAAATAAGATAAAAAAAGTTAATTGAATAATCAACTAAAGAAATTAGGAATAAGAAGAAATTAACTCGTTGGCGGATGATTGCTGTTAGCACCATTAAAGTAAAATATTGGCCGAGAGAATGTCAAAGCAAGAGGGTCGATTACGAAGTGGGTAACACCTGAGCATCCGAAAATGGTAATCGCCGCTGGTTCGAAGCGCAACTAACGTCCCTAGTTTCATAGTTTGGCTCATAATTCAACATTCTCGTGTGGTTACATTCCACATTTCCTGCCTTGAAAAAAGAGTGTGGAGTAAATGAAAGTTAAAGCATGAGACCAATAAAACGTTAAACGATATGCCAGTGAGTAATGAAAGCCACGTAGTCTCAATCAATGGCAGAATCCAAAAATGGGGCGCTGGATGGCAGCAGACTACGTTTTGGAATACAAAGTGCATGAAGTGCTAGAGTTTCCCGCAAGACGTGGAAAGAAAGAGCATCTACGATATGTAAGCAAATGAATTTTTAAGATGAAGCTATTTGCGGAGAGGCTAATATAACAGGAAATTCGTATACTCGTTTAAAATACGTGCACAGAAGACATAACTGGGCCATATGTATGAAGGAATGTCTATCCTACGTCAGAGATCGGATATCTCACAGTGTTAAAGGGCCATATATATGAAGGAATGCCCATCCGTTGGCAGAGATAGGATACCTCACAGTGTTAAAAACTTCACACCTAAACGATTTCAGATTAGCAGTCAATATATGTGGGACGTATTAACGTCGTGAAGAATAAAAACAATAATGATTGATGATGGAAGACTTTAGGAGCAAAATGTTCACCAAATTTTTCTTACAAAGTTGTTAGAGGAAAGAATAATGAAGATCGATTAGTGGTGATTGCAATTTTACTATGGAAAAGATGAAACGTTTTAAGAGAAAACGAGGAAAAAACTTCCGCCATCGCTCGATACCAGTAGGGTTGTTGGACATGAATTCAACTACACAGGCAGTTCATGCTCAACGAAAGATCAAACAAATTATTGTCACATGAAATCAGTGCATACTTAGGTATAAACACATTGAATGGGCAGATGGTTTACCAAAATTGTCTGCATTTATGCACCAGCTGTTTCCCCTCTGTATCAATGAGTGAAATGTTGCGTGCACCAGGAAAATCTCTAGTTAACTTCCGGTCGATAAAGCTGCCCAGCTTCGAAGCGAAAACTCTATGTAAAATAAAGAGAGAGAGGCAAAATAAAGGATAAAGCTTTCGACGTTGACCAATCCCCTGAAGGACGCATCCGACTACATCAAGCATCGTTAGAAGTGACAGAATGCATGTTATGGCCCATACAATGAATGACTCACGGTGCACCGATGTGTCGAGTCAGTGGTGCTAAACTCCCAGACAGGTCTGCTACCAATTTGCTAAGCCCGGAAAGACGGAAACTTTGCTGAGCCTGGGACACGGGACCGACCCCAGTGTGTTGCAGCGAGCCTCTAAGCACTGCGCTACAGGCGTCCCTGTGTGTGAAATACTTCAGTTTAATTGATTCCAGCAAGGCAGTACCCAGTCAAAATGGGAAGGCTACAGAGTTAGGGGGCCGAGTTCTGGACCTCCGTTTTTTTTTGGCTTATTGGACCTATCCTAGTTAGATATGGAGCGTCCTTGTCGTAAAAGACCTCAGACAGCTTCTTTCCGTTCCAGGCCAATTGCCTGCACTTTTTCACCCGACCCAAACAACGCCCAGATACAATCCTTCTGCCCACGAAAATCCACGCGCGTTAACACATTCTCTTACGAAATCTTGTTGCTAACTTGCCTTGAAAAAGCTTTCAACATTGAGAAAGGAAATACATGTCAGCCCTTGATGTGACGTGTGTGACTATGCCACCATATGCACGATGATTTACAATCTATCGCTATAACCTTGATGTTTTCTCGTTTGAAGCAACTGTCTTGAGCTGGTTTGAACGGCGTTAATAGTTAACAAACTATAGAGAAGGCGAACATCTTTTTAAGAAAAAAATAGCCGATTACGTTATTGTATCCCTTCTTTATGAAGTATCCTCACTTCTTTTACCTTCTATTTATTTGTGACAGAAGGTGTGAGTAACATAGTGGTAGCAATATCGGTAATCACTTGAATGATACTGGTTTCGCATCGAAGCCGCATCGAGCTCAAAAGGCCTCTTATCCCCTGCAGAGTCGAGAAATTAGTACCAGACTTTTCCGGGGAAAAGTTCACTCTGCGATCCAAGTGAGAACACTCTACCCTGGCTGCCTCAGGTCTCCAAAGAGAATCGACCCGACCAGCATTCAAGAACTATGATGAAAAGGAAATCCACCATCAACAGCGAAATCCACACAAGAAAGTCGGAGAACCTTCGTCGATTTTGAATGGAAACGATTCTGGGATGTGCACAGTAGGTGTGAAAAACGGGTTGTATAAAATAAAATAAATAAAGTAATTTAACTGCAGTTTGAAAGTCGAATGGTTCTTATTAATGGAGAATCGTGCCAAACCGCTCGACAAATTCCTTACGATTAATAAATTGGTTAAACTAGCTTACCACTGGATTTCCGAGGAGTAAGTGCCAATATGTCATCAGGATACTGTTTCTCGTTGTGAATAGATGGAAAAAACTGCTATCTTGACAGTCGGTTTCTGTACGAAGTGGGCCATCCCCGGATTAAGTTTACTGTTTGCTGAGCGTCTGGAAAAGAGCGCCGAACACCTCAACTGGGTTATGCTGGCCATGGTGATAAACGTTTCCATCAATACCACGATTTATCTACATGTGAACGTAAATTTGGACTGGACTGTGTTGCTACCGGTTGTGTAGTAGAACCCAATTCCTGACAACTTAAGATGCACGAACGCGATTTTAAAAAAGGTCATCCTTATGAATCCGGAACAAGTATTTGCGCGCTGTGCTCCTCCTGTTACGGGAGTGCACATTAAACTTAAATGCATTGCAGAAAAAGAGGCAGCTACGAGCAAAAGTCTTTCTGACCAACACACAGTCGAATCGAACAAGACAATGGGGTGGCCTTATTAGTGCAAAATGGAATTTAGCCAGTTTTGCAAATAAAACGACAGTTCCTTCATGAATAAAAAAATGGCCCATCCTATCAATGTTCACACCACCCAGCTGAATGTCAGGAAGCTGACAAAGACAAATTCGTTCTCCTGGATTCTTGTTGCTTCATGCTCGTTTAGTTGTTAGTGATCAAAACATGGTTAAATGGAGCAAAACAAATTTCGAAAAAAAGCCGGGACCACGCAAAACAATGCTATTCTTCTATATGGGTCCTAGGCGCAAGTGCCGTTTGCTTTTGATGGCGAACGAAAATGATAGACTAAAGCTCACGACCCGATTTACCCACTAAGTGGCAATGTTGGTCTCACATTTGGGTGCGAGGCGGGAAACCACTTGTTTTGGAAGAGAAGAGAACACATTGAGTTGATAATCAGTCAATCAAATTTCTAGAAATCTGTAAAAGCGACAAGTGACTATGACTTAAAAGCATTTTTATGTATGCATTTTAGGAACGAGCTATACAACATTAACCATTTTCAATTCCACTTCAGTAGTATTAATTTTTTGGAAAATTTTTTTTAAACGAAGTTAGGACAATGATAACTTTTTTATTTGCTGCCTACTACAATTTTTCACGGCACGGCATGATGTGAGATACAACCATAAAGATGCTGAGATATTTGCAAAACTCCGGACCGCAGGTGTCTGTGGCGGGGAACGGACGCGCTATTGTCCTTTCCGGGGAGTAACGCGTTCACCACCACACCATGCGGATCGTTCGTTTCGCCTGTCCCTCAGCTAGTTCTATCGATCACTGCCATCAGCAATCACCTGTCCATATCCCAATGTTGGAACATATCTCTACATGTTCTTGCGAATTGGTATTGCTGAGCCGATGCGAGGTTGGCATGAGCTGCCGCTCTTGTTGTTGTTGTTGTTGTTCGACAGCTGATAATTCACGATTTTTTGAGTCACTCAAAATTAGGACAACTCATGATCGAGTTTTTTTCTTCTTCTAGTGCTCAATTTCTGTTTCAAATTTTTTTTGCACGTTGATGTACGTAACACCAGGGTTATTCTTCGATAGTATCCGTTGAAGAGTCCTTAAAAAACTGTTTTCATAGATTAAGGAGCGCCCGCATTAGCGGAATTTAAAAAAAACTAAGTGCAAGGCATAGAAATTGATTGCAGAGCAGTGGATCTTCTTTCAAGGCCAAAATCGTTAAAAGAGAAAGAAGATTATTTTCTTCAGAAGAATGAAAAAAAAGTAACTAACAAAGTCTGATGCGAATGGATGGTGAAGAAGGGAAAAGCTAAGGGAATGAAAAAAGAAAGAATACGTGGCTGGTGGAGACAGAACACACAGTGCTAACGAAATATACAATGAAAGAACGTTTGCAAAAAATTCTGCGTATGGTAAAAAAGACACGAAAGATGACATAGTTCTTTGGTCATCAAATAATGAATATTTAGTAGAATTCAAAATTCGATCGTCGATTCACATATCGAAAATTTACACCGGGCTCATAGAGTTCTTGAACCTTTACACAAGTGGAACCGATGTATTCAACAGTTCGTTTAGTAAATTGTAGACTTATAAGTAGCCAAAGGGCGGGTGTGGCACAGTGGTTGGAGGCGCCCTGCAACACACACAAGGAATCGATACCCGCGCCCATGGCCCAACAAGCTTTGCATCGCTCCAGAGTCGGCATATTGGTACCAAACTTGCCTGGGAGGATAGCAGCACTGTTTCGATACATCGGTAGTCCACCGCGAGTCATTGTAAAGGCCAAATATGCATTCAATCACCTCAAACGATACTTAGTGAAGTCGAAATGCATGGCGTATCCCTCAAGGATTGATCAACGCCGAGAGCTTTATCCTTATTTTTATAAGCAGCTAAAAGTATGAAAATTGGGTGAGTTCCTAAATGGATACATACTTTAGAGGCTTTTCATCCATCGTATTTCTTAAAAAAGCATAATTTTCGGCGACAATTTCGAATAAGAACTTTTGGGTGGAGCAAAATAGCATGCAAGGAGAAGCCGAACCTCTTGCTAAAGAAGCATTTGAAATAAATGTTCTAATTATTTCTTAGTGCTTCAGCTACCTACTCAAGTGCCAGTTTTAGCCACATAATGGAGATTCGATTGATACTGACCGAATTTTCCTAGCCAGTTCCTAGTTTCTTGCTACGGACTCACCTTAAGCCCGAGCAGAGGTCGACGTTCGTGACTGTAACCGATTTGGCGTAGTTTTACAATGTTAGGATTCGCTTGAGCGACGTTCCGTATGTAGTTTTCGAATTCAGGAAAATCATGGTAGCGAGTGAGATCAAAGAATGGCGTCTGGCCACCGGCGACGGTCGCTAGCCGTACGATGAAATCTCCGAGATAGATGTTCTATGCAGAGATCAGTAAATCGACGTCTATGAAACAAATCGCAATAATCGAGGTCTTTATTCACTTATAATTGCTAAAGCATGGACATGTGGATAGCCTAAATCCACAGCATCAACGTTTCCTAATTTTGTCGAATCATAGAATGTAAAAGCGGACAACGTTCACACTTCTAAGCGTTCAACCAGTACATTTCGACTCTGCTGAGTTGAAATCGCAACGGTATTTAATCAGATTTATGAGTGTTGACCTCGTACTCCAGGCGTTATCAGACAGACAACAGCACTTAAAATGGCAAAGAATATGTTTACTCTGTAGAGGGCTCTGATTACTGGGGTAGCTAGTTTCAATCAATTTTCTGAAAAAAAAGATATATGAGATCTGGAATAATGACATACATGAAAAAATACAGCTAGCAGACGTTGCATGTGAAGTGGTCGCTCCAAAAGTGAGCGCGGTAGACGCCCATGGCAGTGGGCGGCGCGTCGCGAACGCCTCAACGTGCTGGCGACCATTTACGTGACAGCACCTCGTCGCCAACATCCTCAGGCTGCCATTGGCTGATAACACTATGAGTGTGTGTGTGCAACCGTCTCGCTGGCTTTTTTTTGGGTTTGGAGCAGATTTTCTTCGACAGATTTTTTTGAATGTTAAAAAATATACCGCAACTGAAAAGGCATCGTCTTCATAAGAAATTGCATCACAGTCGTAGTCCACCACAAAAGTTCCATACTTTATTAGATTTACAGCGAATCTTTAAAATAAAGAGTCGTAACAACCAGTTTTTCACTGTGGTTCACCGACATGAAAGCGAGTCCACCCGTTGTGACCACGGCTAAATCGCTTCACAGATAGACCTTTCACTTAGCAGCTGATAATAAGATCTCCATTACTAAGGTACAGCATGAGAACACTGACTTATTTCCGTCTATTCTAAAAAAAATTTAGTCCAAGAAAACTCATGAAATTCGAGAAAGAAATTAAAACAAAGAACGAAATATGTAGTAATGACGATCGTGATAGTAATACTTCACATTTACGATTTTCAGGACTACAGTATACCGTCAAAGTGCTGTCGTCTCCAAATACTTTTAAACATTCAGCTACCGGACGGAGAAAAATGACGCTAGCGTCCATCATCGTCAAATAATTTTTCGGCCTATCAAATCGTTTTCTGTTCGAACTACTCAATTTTATGTGGCTCATAAAGTCTCTCACATTTTTTGTTACCTCTGCTTTAACTTGCCATAGATCATATGTTTTAGTTAGATGTGATGAACATGAAAATCCAATTTCTTCTGCCTTTCTGACATCCCTTCTTCGATCAATTTCTCTTTCATGCACTGATGTATCATATCATATCGGTGTCACAAATCCATTTCAACGTCTTCAACGAGAGACAAGTGAATTGGACACAGGGATTGAGCATAACTAACGACATTGTTGAGAATATCCGAGCCTAAATTCTCTAACAGGAACAGCCGCAGCTATAATGATGAAAAAAAACCCTTTGAATATCTTTAACAGTACTTCGAAATTAGAATAAATAACTCTGAGGGTTACAGAGTGTTGTCAAGAAGCGTGTTTGACTTCTTTTTTAGAGCACAGTGAACTAGGAACTCTCTTCCTCGTTGTGAAATTGAGCAGATCGATTCTGTTTCATGGAAAAAAAGCAAGAAAAAATAACATGATTCACTGCGAAATATAACCATGGCGATACCGAGATATTTGCAAAACGCGTGAAATGCGGTCGCTCCTGGGAAGGATAATAGCGCGTTCGGTCCCCACCGCAGACACCGGCTGTTCGGAGTTTTGCAAGCATGTCAGCATCATTATGGTTATATTTGCATAATGCTCTGCCATTGAAAAAGAATAGGCCGTGAAATAAAACAGTGACGACATAATTCACCATATTTTTTCATGAGCAAACACGAAGTTGCTACTTTATTCCCTATTGACGAAAAAGCTCGCGTTTAGACGGATTTCACCTTCTTCGGAGCTTGGAAGGGTCAAGTTAATAGCAATCTAACCAGGCAAGCGCATCCATAAGCAAAGTAGAAAAAACACGAAACCAACATTTCAACCGGATTGAAGCGAAATAGCTTCTTCGCACACTTACCGCTTTCTACCAGTCTTCCACTGAATGTAGAACACCTGTAGAACAATCGCTCAGAGTTCACTAAGATGGGTATGGGCTCTGTCACATCAAAATGTCAATTTTCATAAAGTTATTAATTAACGATTCAATTACTACTAAGTCATTAAACAATTAGCATCGTTTTTTCTAGTTAAATTTATTATCATCTTTCCCCCCTTGGTTATGGACGTGTTTGACTGGGTAGATTTCAGTCAACTTGACCATTCCGCGGTTCTGAAGAAGGTGAAATCTGTCGAAACGCAAGCTTTTTCGTCAATAAAGAGCGATGAAAACCTTGTATTTGCTTATCAAGAATACAGCGAATTATTCGGACTACACCGAGGTTGATAAAAATTCAGTCTTGAGGAATAACATAGCATATTGAATTCCTTCGAAATATATATACTTGTTATTTTTTTGTTTTTACATGACCCGTCTTCATATCTGTCTACTGTGCGGATCCCAGCACTTCCCACATTCGATTCGTTTTCTCGCATCCATTGTCCACGAAGGTCTTCCAACTTCACGTGTGGCTTTAGTTGCTGCTTGAGGATTTCCACTTCATCTGAAATGTCGTAGAATGCTCGTCGAGCATTTCTCCCTGGAGTCCTGAGATAGCCGAGCTGGGGCGTTCCAAATGGATTGAAGAGAGTGATTTTCTTCCCAGACAAGTCCAGTATCAATTCCCCGGCCCTGGAGGGATGAGAGGCTTGGTTGGCCCGGAGCGGAATCGAGCTAGAACCATGCTCCTGATGACGGATATGACTACCGCTATGCTATCCGCTCCCTATTCCTTCGCAATAGTCCCAGTTTAATATTACTTTTTTTTTGTAATCTCCTGAGAGCAAATTTCGAAATGTCCATATGACGTAATGCAGCAGTAGCAATTAAAATGTTCCACAACCGATATCAGCTAACCATTTCTATAAAGCTATTTCAGATCGAAGACATATTGAATATTATCTGTCGACTGAGCAACACTTTGCTCCCTGTTGAGCGCGAATGCTTACTTCTCCCCAGATCATTCCCGTTAACAGGCGGTTGCTGATAGCACTGATAGAATAAAAACATAGCGGAAAGGTGGGAAAAGCAAGGGCCTCTGTTGATGTGGTGGGTAGCACGTGAGCTCTCGGTAAGAGTAATCCTGGATTCGAAGTCCTCTTAGGCTCAGGGTTTGCTCATATCTCAGCATCACTGAGGTTGCCTTTCTTATCGCTCTCTGCCATAAAAAAAAGAACAGGCAGTAAAAAAAAGTCAGAATATTGTTCTGTATCGTATATGTACTATTCTGCAGTTCTCGTTCTGGTTTTAAACTGTTGTCATCTCTTTCTATGTATTGTGAAATTGGATGCTTGTCGCAGGTTCAGGCCACACCACTGTTGAACGGCATGCCTCTCGCTACTCGGCACTTTCACGAGGCCATTTCGTCATAGTCATATGACTACCTACTTACCTGACTACTATAACGTTCTTCATCAACTTTCCACTCTAAAACTTCCAGCTCCTCGACAGCACATAAAGATTGCTAGCGATTGATTAATTCACTGTTTCTAGCACAGTGCTGCCATCCAGCTTCACTTTAGCTCTTCTCAGCTAGCGATGTTTTGTTATATGTCACTCATTTCACCAATGCATTCCGGAAATCTCTCTCACTGCCAGTGTACTCTGTGCTATCCCTCTGTACTGCCCTTATGTTATCCCTGCTTGTTGACTTCGCTTCCATCGTGTTGTTTTTATATATACACTTCTTCACCTCGCTAAGTTACTCCTTTTAATTTAGTATCGTTTATGTAGAGATTTAATCACTTTATGTTTGAGAACTGGATCTGTAGTAGCTGCACTGCATCTACATATCCTAGGTGACACATCAAGCTTCACCGTGTACCGTATCTCGCTCTACCTCAAACTAAAATCTTATGAAATTGCTACTAGAAAAGATATTCACAACCGAAAGAAAGATACAAAAATCCATCAGTCGCTTTTTTTCATGGTTATATAGGTACCTCTTCAATAATTTCGCTATACTTTTCGAATAGCAGAACACAGCCATTGAGACTTACTGTAGAGGGGCAGTGATGATGACTGTGCATTCTTGTCAAGGGCTGATTATTCCTCATCAGGGAATACGAGCGTAATCATTAAACTCCTTTCTCGTACGCTCTTGATTTCCTTCTAAGTTCAAAAAAGACCTTGCTGTCATGTTGTTGAGTCATAGAACAAAAGGATTTCACCACTTTGTAAAAATTGCTTTTCAATCAGTGGAATATAGGCCATCAAGTCAGTCTTTCGCACCGAAAAATTACTAGCTCGAAGCAGAATGCTTGACGTTTTACAAGTTTGCCACGCGGGACCTTTTGACGTTGCTACAGAGCACACTACTGTGCTTGGGTTATAAGCGTTTATAGAAATAATAGCAGTACAGTGTTAACAAGCTGACGGTAATCCAGAAGGCTAAGGAATGTTAGTTGAGCGGACTAAATAAGCGAACGAGCTAAGCGAAACTGAGCGAAAACTAACAGATGACTAATAATGCCCCCTATTATATTCCTTTTACCATGGGCGGGGTTTTGCAGAAGAAACTAGAGTTAGTGCTCATAGGAGGATTTTAGGAAGTTTCTCAGCTTGCAGAATCTGACAGAGCTGTTTTCAAAAAAAAGCTCGTGAAGCCTATACAATAGTTTACTCAGAAACTACATATGGGAGCGTGCAGCTGCACGCATGGAAAATTCATCTAAGAGCGACACAAAAGCTTATACAAAAAGGTCATGTGAAAGCGAAGGAACAGCTTTTGCAAAATGTTCATTTGAAATCGATATAAAGGCTTGCAAGGCAAGGATCAATGTGGATAGCAGTATGCGTAGTTAATACACAAAATAGAAATTATTTAGGAATAGTTATAATACTATACCATGAGCTTTGTGTCCTTTCAGCGAGTACGACCGAGCTGTTGTTTTACGCGTTGCGGGTAAATAGTGTCAAGTGATACCCCTTGAGTTAAGAAATTAAAGGATGTGCAAATGTTGCAGGTGATTATTGTATCGCCCCTTATAACTCCACTAAGCCATCTCAGCATGGGGGGATGGACGGTCATTTTAACGTCCGGTACATCCGATTTTTAACATGTTGGCGCATCTTCAGCGTTTCAGGTTCTCAGTCATCTATAAGATGTGTGTATTCTACTTAGATAGCATCCATTGGAATAAGAAAAAATGGATGCAGAGCTGACTGCCGTTGTTTTTGACTCCATCATAATCATTGTTCTTCTATACTACTTTTCTGGTTTACTTCTGCTCTGCTCTAGTGCAGCATTGATCAACATGTTGACTTCTCGACACTCGCGCACATAGCTGGAAATATGCTATGTTATCCTTGATATTCGTTCAGTTTCAAATGAATACCATATAGGTAACGGATCCGTTCGTAGGTTCCTAACCTGAATCCTTTACTTCCTCTCTAGGTTTATTTATTCGTTTACCTAGACTACCTGGTATGATCGAAATGATATTGCAGGTAATCCGAAGGTGAGTTACCGACACTTCCTTGTTATCCTATTCTAGTTTTGATGCGACTTCTTTGACAGTAAAAAGAAATTATGAAGCCCTCGGTGTTGATTAATCCCTAAGAAATGCACCGTGCATTCGCCTTCATTAAGCGTTTTTAGAGGCGATTCAATGCATATCTGGGCTATATAGTGACTTGCGATGGCCTACCGATGCATCAACTCAGTGCTGCTACCCTCTCAAACATGTTTAGTACCAGTTTACCGACCCCGAAGGGATAGAAGGCCTGGTGAACCTGGAGCGCGGGTTCGAATCAGTGACCGCGTGCGCAATAATATGGTTCCTCTAATCACTGTGCTACACACGGCCCCTTCATTGGTAGTATTAATTAGTAGTTTTGAAAATGAGTTTTTCTTTTAAAACTATTTGTTTAAGCCCATTGTAACGTGTTCGCATAATGGCGATATTCTATTTGTGACGATGACGGAAAATTTTTTGGAGGATTTCACGAAGAAACGCTTTCATATCCGCTTACTTCGACGGCTGGAGAAATGTATTGAGTAAAGTCTTAAGGTCTTTAGCATCTGTTTCTACCGTAGTCTTATTTATTCATCGCCGCCGTGTTCTTTGCTGTATCTGTTTAAGAAGTGGGCGGATAGCACAGTGGTAGTGATGTCGGTCATCTCGAGCATTGTGTTAGTTCGATTCCGTTCTGGGCTAACCAAGCTTCTCATGACTCCGGGATCAGGAAATTGGTGCCAGACTTGTCGGGGAAAAAAGTGACTCTGTACAACCCAAGTGGGAACGCTTTAGTGCGGCTACCTCAGGATTCCAGGGAGAATCGACTCGATCAGCATTCTACGACATTCAAGATAAGTCGAAAATCCACAAACAGCAGCCGAAGCCACGAAGCCACGCGTAAAAGTTGGACGACCTCAATGGATAATGGATGCGAGGAAACGATTCGGATGTGACAGGTGCTGGGATCCGCACAGTAGACATGAAGACGGTTTATAAAAGATAAAATAGAAAAGAATAAAATCTGTGTAAGGTGTTTTCCCTCGAAGGACTTGAGACGTCAGTACAAAAACGTGAGTGTCATTTAGAAAGCGTGACGATGTGGTTGAAGGATAGGGTTATTAACGCATTCCCGCCAATGCGCTGTTTCTCGTGACTAGCCCACTCAAACGAGATGACTTGAGGGGCTTTTAAACTTGGGAAGATTGTAGAAGAGGCTTTGCTCTATTATCTTTGAGCATGACTGATATGTATGCTACTATTTACAGTATATTACTATGGTCCATATTGCAAATGCATTGCTGTTGTCATTTGGAAGCACTCTGCAGCTTACGTTGAGTCTATTTTGGTGTTTTTCATAGTCACACATACCATGGAGTAACTACAGTGATTAAAATAAAGTAACATTCAAATGACTTTTTTATCTACTACTGATTGCTTTTTTCATAGCAGGGTATTATGTGAAATATAACCACAGTGTTGCTGAGATATTTGCAAAACTCAGGACCGCTGGTGTCTACGGTGGGGATCGAACACGCCATTACCCTTTCTAGGGGCTAACGCGTTCACCACCATACCATGCGGATCCTTCGTTTCTCCTGTCTCTCAGCTGTCTTAGTGACCTTTTGGCGCTATCAGCAATTACCCGTTACCTATTGAGATATTTGCAAAACTCGGACCCCAGTCTAGATTCGAACCCGCGATTACTCTTTCCAGTTAACTGTTAGTCATGTTACCGAACAATGAACTTTTTCGGAAGAAGGTTTTTCTATAAATTGTTAAGTGCAGAGAATGGCTTTTTCTGCACTCACCCCTCTCATTTTAATCTGCTTTAAATTAGCTATCCAATGATTATACGTAGTGCAGTGAAAGAAAAAAAAATTATCGAACCCACTAAATTGAATACGGACAACAAACTGTCCGTAAGACCGTTGGTCCAAACCGATAGAAATACTGAACTGTCCAAAAGAGACGGAATGGGTTAAAGAGAAGTATTTCATGATTTTAGGGAAACTGTAATTTTCCAGGCTATGTCTGATCGAGAGGCATGTGTGGCGCAGTGGTCGGAGGCGCCCTGCAACACACGTAGAATCGATCCCTGCGCCCGTGACCCAGCAAGCTTTCCATCCCTCCGGAGTCAACAAATTGTTACCGGACTTGCCTGGGAGGATAGCATCACTGGCTCGACACATTGGCAGGCCACCGCGAGTCATTGTAAAGGCCAGATATGCATTCAATCACCTCGAAACTTTGCTTAATGAAGTCAAAGCCAGGGCGCATCCCTCAGGGGATTGATCAACGTTGAGAGCTTTATCCTTTTTTTTACTATTTATTTCTGATTCAATGTTGTTGTTATGGTATTTTCGTCTTCGTCTATTTTTTTTCACCTGCATATACACTACTATTCCTCCTACTATTCTTTTGTCATGTCACACATTTTATTCCTTCAAACACGTTACTCCTTCTTCTATTCCTCTTTGCATCTGATACTAAACATTTCCATAGCATTCTTTTACATGTGGTGTATGTTTATGAACATGAAATATTTAGTGGAAGACTCATAGAAAGCGATGAGTGTGCAAAAACACTGTGTTCAATGTGATTGAAATTTTAGATCAAAATTTTCTCTGTTTGGTTATGGAGGTGTCTGACCGTGTAGATTTCAGTCAACTTGACCTTTCCAGGCTCTGAAGAAGGCGAAATCCTCCGAAACGTCTGCTTGTACGTAAATAAAGAATTAAAATGACACCTCATGTTTGCTAAACAGAAGTAGAAAGAATTATTCAATCAATGCCGAGGTTAATAGAAAGTCGGACGTGGGAGTAAATTATTGTTTTGCTGCTCTTTCTGAGGTAACTAAATCTTGAAAAATGCATAAGAAAAGAGAGTTATTATCCGAACTCTTCATCAACATTGTGAATCTGTGTTGTTACAAAGAGTATATGAGACACAGCCGGTGGAATTGGTGCCATTACACGCAGCGCATGGCGTACCATTCGTGTAGATTGGAACGCGAAGTTGGACATGCGGTTCTCCATACGCACAAACAAAGACCGCATAAGCAGAGCTGGCCGTGTAGCACGTATCCGTGCCATTGCATGTTTGTAAAGCGCATCCGAGTTTGGTTGTTCCTCCATTTACGATTTGGAAATGACTCATGAGATGACTAACATAACTTTTTTTCTGCAGTAAACGTTTTAGTATTTACGTCATAAAGGATTGTCGTCGTTGGGTTCAGTTATGCGTTTTGCTTGTCGTTAATGGAAGGAATGCTGCCTTAATGCCCTCGAATATTTTTTGTTTGAGAAATCCCATCGAAAATAGCGTTACAACCAACCTGAAGGAATGGTATTTTTGATGAGTCGTTTTGCCACGGTGTTAAACTGACGAGAGGTTGCCCCCTTTTCACGGTATCAAACCATTGCCTAGTAGCCTGGAAAGTATTATGTTGAGATGCTTATAGCCAAATATATTGACTCTGACCAGCTGCACGAAAAACATTTCGTAACTCGCTTCAGACCAATCATTAATATAGTTCTAAATAATCGCCTTTGATAGGTTTGAAGTGTTTTCCTAACGAGCAAATTGTTTCTCTGAAATTTAATAAAGCAGTGCTTTCACTCCAACTCACATCAAGTATAAGTCTACGATGAAGAGGAAGAAAGAGTGTATAATTGTTGCTCCCTGTATAGTTGAAATCTCACATACGTAGCAATGTTGTAAGCGGACTTCTCCGAGTCGCTGTCGTATGTCTGAAAAGCTAAAATCTTCATTTTAACTACTAAATAAACATCTCTTCATCAAAGAACTATTTGGCACTAAAAGGCTCATATTGTCGGATGTGGGATATCCTTGAAGGGGATCTTCTAGTGGCCTAATTTCGCTTTGGAGATAAACTCTAGAATGGAATCGTTACAGGAAAGGGTTTACTATGTGAAACCAATCATTTGAGCAGAAGCCATGGTCCATAACTCACTATACCGAGAAGTTTTATTCTCATATTGACCTTTGCTGATTGTGAAAATCCAAAGATGTACGTCTCAGCGAATAGTTCATATCTGTATCGTTACCGCAATCCGGAATTTTAACTGCAAAAGAGGCGATTATGAAAAAAGGAATATGACGAAAAACCTAACATAAAGGATCGAATGGGAGAAAATAACG
Organism: Angiostrongylus vasorum; assembly: GCA_018806985.1. Taxonomy (NCBI): domain Eukaryota; kingdom Metazoa; phylum Nematoda; class Chromadorea; order Rhabditida; family Metastrongylidae; genus Angiostrongylus; species Angiostrongylus vasorum. Next base: position 121,956 of record JADANN010000434.1, on the reverse strand, counting down.
ACCATCAAGGTAACTTTTCCCAGGAGTGTCTTCTTGGCAAACCTAAAACGACATAGAAGATATCTTTGTTTAATGTCACGGTGTTGCATCAAGCTTTAAACACTGTTAAACGTACCGCAACTACAACGACAAAAGCGATGAGAGTGACCATCATTATGAAATGTTTTCGGCTTGAACAGCCCAATTTACATAGACTGTAGTCGAACGTTTTGCGCATTTTAGTTTTAAAGTGCAACCCATGGCGTGTTTTGAAGCGATTTGATTGTTTTGGAAGTCTAATTTCTACTTTTGACATTTTGCTTTAAGTGATGGGACATCGATTTTACTGCTTCAAGCCGACAAATTCTATTCAAAATCTTCATGGATGGTTGGATAGGTGGAATGTCCGATTTCATCCGAGCTAGCGGTCGTGTCCAAGAACACTTAATGCACAAGATGTTCTGCTAGAGTTTACTAGAGAAAACTATGAAATTAAAAAAAGAAAAAATGCTGGAGGGAAAAAAATTGAAAGCAGGTGTTGAAAACCTACAATGTCCTTTCCTGTACGTACATTTCAGCTTAATCCAGCACTCAGCGTGCTAAATTAAACGTCTTTATGCGCATCTACTGGCTTGACCTAAGCTGCAAAGCAATGTCTTTTTCCTACTTTCAAGCTGTAGAAAATTGCAAAAGCTCTTCTCGATTGTGAAATTGTCGCGATCGATTCTATTTCATTTTCATTTTTTTTCATTTCATAAAAAAAAGAAAACGTGGGCTGAAGCAATAGGACTTTGAATTGTTTCGTGTCAGGCTGGATTCATTGTGGAATTTGCTATCATTGAATTTTACAGCAGCCAATTTCAAAGTGTCTGTTCGACTTCATATGAACAGCACATTCATCTCCGCATTCGTCTTTAATTTTCGGATAGAATAATAGGCCTCGGAATTTTCGATTCACGATGAATCGACGCAGGAGACGAATGACCACCAACATCATCGCTTTTCGCTATTAGATGACTACCTCCTACTCAATTATTTTACGGCTTTAACCTTTTTACTTACTGCCTACTCTTTCTGATGGCAGGGTATATTGCGAAATATAACTTCAACGAAGTTGAGATATTTGCAAAACTCTGGACCGCAGGTGCCTATGTAAAGGTAAGTAAAAAGGTTAAAAATTGTCATTATAACTATAGCCTCAGCTTAACTGGGTCCAATGTCGATTTGGGCTCCCCAGATCAATCCCGTTGACGGGAGATTGCTGATGGCAAAAAGATCGATAGAACTAGCTGAGAGACAGCCGAAACGAAGGACCCGAATGGTGTGGTGGTGAACGCGTTACTCTCCGGAAAGGACAATAGCGCGTTCGTTCCCCACCATAGGCACCTCCCCGTCCAGAGTTTTTTGCAAATATCTCAGCTTCACAATTTTGACTTATTATTTACTGCCTACTCTTTTTAGCGGCAGGGTATGCGTTGCGAAATATAACTTTAATGATGCTGATTTAATGATGAATGACTTTAATGATAACTATCTCAGATCTGGGGGTCCAAATCCGCAACGAACCCAGTTAAGCTGAGGCTGCAGTTATAATCACAATTTTGATTGCTGTGATTGCTGATGGCAAAAGATCAATAGAACTAGCTGAGAGACAGGCGAAACGAAGGAGCCGCATTTTGTGGTGGTGAGTGCGCTACTCCCCGGAAAGGACAATAGCGCCTTCGTTCCCCACCGCAGACACCTGCGGTCCGGAGTTTTGCAAATATCTCAGCATCATTAGAAAGTTATATCTCAGCTTCGTTGAAGTTATATTTTACGGTTGTTAGAAAATGAAATGCAGATGTCGAAACCCATTGTTCAGAAGCAGGGATGGTGTCTGTTCGTTAGAGCCTACGACACTTATGTGCGGGCCCCAGCATAATCACCATTTTTTGGAGATTTGCTGGTTGAGCCATTGTGGTTCCCTGGAATCCCGAGGTCAGCCTGGCCAAAGTCTGCCCCAGGTCCTAGTTCGAGTCTACGATATATTAGTCTTATTCGAGATTCCGAAAAGAAGTTTCAAAATCCTTTGTAACTTCTCCCCCAATCTTTTTTCTCTAGGTTAGGAAAGGTGAATTATTGAACTCTATACACTTCTGTAAACGAAGGTTTGCAAACCCTGTCTTTAAGAAGGTTGGTAATGGGCTTCCATAGAATTTCTACTCAAGGTTGAGCTGTTAAATGGACACCTTCTTGTTTCAGATCAAGCAGATTGTCAACATTACAAGATAAAAACACTTATTCTATGGCTTCATCGTCGATGTATCTTGCTTTGTAAAGAGTTAACTAGGAGGTGGGTAGCATTGTGAGATTCCATTCAGTAGCGCAACGCCATCAGAACTTGAGATAAGACTACATGAAGGCTCAACACAATCAGATGAGAGTAAGATGACTTATTTCACAAACTACAACATGTACATATAATCGCTTCCCATATGCAGCTAGTGGACAATGAACAAGTGGAATGCAAGAGTACACTTGAACTATGGGAAGGAAGGATTCATACAAATTATTGAAAGGAAAGATTTAATTGCTAACCAGTTCTCTTGACAGTAACATGTCACATTGTCCTCGGCGTCTTCTCTTTCTTCATAACTATTCCGGAATGTTAAGGATTTCGAAAGCAACCCTCCATTATTGGCATCGATCGTTGAGCCAGAGGACTACGATGAAAAACGAGAAGAAAACCGCTAATAAAGACACATAGAGGAAGTAAAATGTTAGGATAACAAACTAGTACAAAGTGCCCATTGCAACTGCAAACTCAGTAAGTCCCTATGGTCAACTCTAAACACTCCTCTTAATCATCTATGTTTTCAGGAGCGTCACAATCAGTAACGAGCCAGAGTTCATCAAAAGCTAAATCGAGTTCTTCAATTTCAGTGATACGTGGAGTCTGCAAAATCAAACCATTGAGCAACTCATAATGACGAATGGGGATCTCTGGGTCTTAGAAACATGCAACGTATCATTATCAAAGCACGGTACCCATAGGCGAATGGACGGAACCGTTTTCACTATGAGGATAAACAGTTTTCAAAGCAGTTCCTTAGGTCACTGCTACTAATGATTTTGTTCTATTCGTATGTTTGCACGAAGTAGATGAAAACACTGTAGATACTGGACTCGAATCATTTCACCCTTTGGAAAAGATGACTTCGCAGAAACTTCAGCCACAATAAACATTTCATATCCACTTCGTGCCAGCTCTTGAGTGAGTGGAAAAACACTGATCATTTATGCCGAAGTCAAGTGAAAGCTAATAGTTAAGGATAGTACTAATTACTTCGTGGAGTAAAACTACAGTGATGTTGAGATTTGCAAAACTCCGGGCCGCAGATGTCCGCGGTAGGGATCGAAATTCGTCATTACCCTTTGCAAGGACTAACGTGTTCACCACAGCGCCATGCGTGCCCTTCGTTTCGCCTTTCTCTCAGCCTATTTTATAGGTGCTATCAGCAATAACCCGTCAGCGGCATTAATCTGGGGAGCACAACTCAGCACTGAACCCTGCCGTGAAAAAGAAGAGGCGATAAATAAAATGTTATTACGTTGTGATTTATACAACATTTCAGCTTAACTGGGTTCAGTGCCGATTTGTGCTCCCCAGAACAATCCAACTAACCGGTGACTGCTAATAGCGCCCATAAAACACGGATGGGTGAAAAGCGAAACGAAGGACATGCATGGTGTGGTGGTCACCAACACATTAGCCCCTAGAAAGGGTAATACCATGTTTGGTCCCCACCGCAGACATCTCCGGATCGGAGTTTTGCAAATGCTTCAGTACTATTTTGTTTACACTTCGTTCCCTAGTTAATCGAGATCAGATAGTAGGGATGAGGTCAGGAAAACCATTTTGCGCACATTCAGTGGTTGACAAAAAACCTTTGTTTTTCGAAAAAGCTCGTTGGTCGGCAATGTAATGGAATGTACTGATGTAAAGGTACTGAAAGAAACTTAACATAAGCTGTAAAATACTTCCAAACGCCTACAGCAATGTATTTCCGTAGTGAGACCATAGTAAAACAAGGTAAATAGTAGCATGTAAATCTCGTACCTATAACAGAGCCAAGTCTGAGAGACAGGCGAAACGAGGGACCCGCATGGTGTGGTGGTTGACACGTTACTCCCCGGAAAGGACAATGGCGCGTTCGTTCCCCATCGCAGACACCTGCAGTCCGGAGTTTTGCAAATATTTCAGCATCATTGTGGTTGTTTCACAAATAATACCCTGCCGTGAAAACTTGTAGAAGGCAGTAAATAAAAGTGAACGGAGCCAAGACTATTCTACAATTCTTCCATGATGGGGACCCCTAAAACTATCGTGTTAATGAAAATTAATTTTTATTGCCGAAAATGAGAAAGCCTTCAGCTTTGCCGTCATTCGATGTAGCCAGCCAGGCGTTATGCTCAAATTAAACACAACAGCAAGTTCATAACAGAAATTGACAAATGTAGGTTTACACAAGGATAACAAAATATTCCGATGTATCTTTCAATAAGTATGGTGTGTGCGTGCCATACGACATTGGCTAATCCTACTGGTGTGAACAGAGTGAATTCCGCAGTATGAAGCAAGGAATGAAGAAGGATTTAGAGGCCATAACGGGACTTGAGCGAAACAGAGGATTACTAATGATGTTGCTTACACTCCTTATGAAGCAGGCGCAGTTAATATGAAGCATCATAGTTTCCTAATCGGTTCTGTCTGATAGAGTTATTTCTTTGCGCAGAAGTAAATAAAAGAATGACATGTAGCTAATACAGCGAACTGAAGTATTCTAAGGAAATAGCGTCAGGATTCCCAAGAAAAAAATAATCCGCTGTTTGTTGTCAAGAACAAAAAATGTGATTCCCGCCTTACACGTTCGTGCAATGAAAATAACAGGAGATGAAATAGACCAGGCTTCCCTTTGTTCCTCATTTTCTGTTACCAACACGACCCCCTTGATCGATTTCCGAACCAAAGTGCAACAACCATCTTAAAAATATTTGTTCGCATTGGTATGTTAGAATTCTTTTTATTTGGTAAGAAGATGTATCTCCATTTGTTTGTCTCCACTTCTGTAGCGCTCGACGTCGACCATACCCGCGACGACCATTTCCTCGATGCCACAGTGGTTCACGCCTCTCAGAATGCGGAAGTATCCTTTGTAAGGAATCGTCTTACACACCAAATATAACGGTATAACTGTTTTGTGCAGTTGATGTGGGAGGTGCTTACAATGAAATGCCACCCACACCTCTAAATTTTTTAAGGAATACTTTCTTTCATTTCATAGTAAGGACGAAACCGGTTCTCCAGAAGTGGAACCAGTGGAGAAATGGAAATCGCAGGAATTTCTACATGTTTTCACTTTTAATGACCAAGAATACGGAAAGAGTTTTGTGCAAACATTCTCTACTCATTCGTCATTAGCCCACGGTCGTTGTGAAACTATTACAAAATGCATTTGGGTGGGCTCCTTAAGAAAACATTAGAGAGACAACAGAACGGGAAAAATTAAGCAAATTTCGCATGACAACTGCTATTGCAAGCCACTCGTAGAGAATAATCTACGACATACCGTTCTCTCCCCACTGGGTGTTCCATGAGTTGGCAACAAGCCAGTATTTGATTCCTCCTTCAACACCCCATCCGATTAACTTAACGGCATGTCCGCCTTCCTGTTTACCGGCAGTATGCTGGAATGCATGGGAATAAACATTCGACAACAACATGCGTCATTGGTTTTCGACTTCCCAACTATGACGATAACTATGTAGATAGAAGGAATTCTTCCGTACCACATATATTCCGGACTTATAATGAGAGAAATCTTCAAAAACGGCAAATGCAGCTTGTACTGGTCCGTTTTTCATGATTTCCTTCTGGATAAGCGTCTCGTCGTTCGGGACCATGTATGCTGATTTTCCGTAAATCTTATCCTCCTCATAAGACTTATTGTATCCGGATTGACAAACGCGCTTACACGATGGGGTTGGAAAAAGGTGGTTAGGACATTTGCCGTAGTAAATCTCATTTTGATGATAACCACACGGGTGGAAGACGTAGGGCTTGCAAACATCCTCAAAACATTGTGGTATTTCGTCAGTCCTATGGGAAACACCAACGTACTACCAAAAGTTTTTCGTATCCGACTTTCAAGGTCAATCTTGAGCACTTAATTGGGAAACAAAACTGGTGTCTTTAATGAACGCAATAAAGACAACAGTTTCGGAAGGGATTTCTGCAAAAGCGCGTTAGAACCTAAAAAATTTAGTCTCGCACTGGAGCGAAATGAACTGAAAAAATTGACAGCCACGTCTAATTTTGGTGTAGAAAACCAGGTCCACAGCCGACCACTGACCACTCCCTCCAATATCAATGATGAAGCAGACTAGAGATGTGACAGCATGAGCATGCCGCATGGTATCTTTTTAAACGAACACCCACGGTTTTAGTAATTGAGCAAGTCTCGAGCTCTTCACAAGCGCGGGTCTCGAATGGCATAGTTGCAAATATAAGATCGAAATATTATATTATGCGAGCTCCCCACAAAGTGTTTAATGTCAGCTCATGTTCTGTAATTAACTCAAAACCCTATGTTCATAATAAAAAAGTCTTTCTATATGTATCAACGTTACCGCTTCTCCATAATCTCCTCCACTACACGCGCCGTTTCGCATGAAGTATTCCCAGGCTTCTATAGGGCTACCTCCCTCACATCTGAACGATAAAAGGAGTATATAAGCGAACCGGACTGAAAAACGTATAAACGTCTCTCATAGTCATTGTTTTCACTTTTATTTCATGCTTTCCTTGCAGTCCCTTCGTCCAGGCGCAGAAGCAAACTGCTCAGACTTCCGCCTAATTTGCTCGTTACTCATAAATTTTGCATTTCACTCGAATTTTCTGCGTACAGAAGATAAAATTTACAGTCGATAGATCCGATGCCTTAATCCGTAATTTCCGAATGGCTCTTTTAAGATTGATCATTTCGAACAACATTTACAGTCTTTCTACCGTCGGTTTCATTCGCATCATCTCGAAGGAGCGCTAGCCGATCTTTAGTGAAATCAATCGAGGAGAAGTGAAAATTTACCCATTTCCGCAAGATTCGCCACAGCACGCAAGGATATCGGTGTCGGACACTTCAATCTGTAAAGTTCTCGATTTTCTACTTTCGATTCATTCCTTCGTTTAAGCCCTGTGATAGACTAATGCCTCTTGCTTGTTGCATGGGGTCTTTCTGTGTATCGAACATCGATGTGTAGAAGTAAGTTTAATTTCCAAGAAGATTATTCCAACAAAGCAGATTTCTATATGAAAGTCATTTAAGAGTAAGCCCATCGGCGCCGTAATAAAGAATTCCTAGTCTCTGGTTAACAAAAGCTGAACAATTGTTGGTGCCAACGACTCATAAACGTCATGCTCATCACAAGCCTACAGGGAAAAATCTCATGCGGCGCAAGTCAAATGGAAACTGTGTAAGGACGTTCACTATTTATAAAATAGTGTCAAGTAAAAGTAATCTAGCATCACAAAGAATTCAAACATTGACCTGAATTCCCCCGTCGGACTGTACGCAAGCACGATCAGACATTGCTTCCGCTGCCGAGACCGCCCAGCACGAGCCTGCAAACGCATTTGCTCAATTGCGCAATCAGCGATTAAAAATTCCACTTGGAAGGAGGTGACCCTTTAAAAGTATGCCAGCAGTTAGTTGCTCGAAGAAAATGACTAGGTAGAGCCATGCTCTGGATTGGGATGGCACAACGCAACAGAACAGTCCTTTTTAGCCTCAATTACAAACATCCCGACAAAAAATTTTGCCTTGCAATAAGCTGTGGGCTGTAATAAACTAGGATTTGGATGATGATATATGCCTTCATTCCTTCTTCAGTAGTAATTTAATGGACTCAATGAATAGGGATTGCAGTGCATTTACTCGGGATTGTTTTCGGCATCCCAAATTTTCCCAATCCTTCCAGTGAACTGCGAGCAACTCCGTGCTGCAAAAGTTTGCTTAAAACTTCGCCCAATGCACGCCATATTCTTTGTACCTTTAACAAGAAACTTTTAAGCAAATAGGAAAAGTAACACTTTACCGCAGTGAGATTGGTCACGAATATTCCTGATTGAATTACATTCAGGCCAATTCTGTCGAGCGTCAAAGCTGAAGATAAACAAATAAACTTTAAACTTTATTCAAGTGCTGGATTGTGAAATTCGACGGACGAAGTCTGTGGAAACGTAACGGAGCCACGTGGAACAGAAAAGAAAGTCTTTGTTGAGCGAGCATGCTGTTGTTGTTTGTTGAGTTTCAGGATGTTCACGTTTCAATCAAATATCGACATCAGTGCTTCGTCTTTTGCAAGAGAAAGTGTAAACTTCTTAAGAGAGCATGTATTAGACCACAACACAATGAGTTACAAGTGCCTATTTTTAGAAATATAAATCAGTAGAGCTTTTCCATAAGGTCTTAACGTCTCTACACTTATTCACTTGAACTCAGAGTCAACCGACGAAATCTTCCATTTATCCGTTGTATCATGAAGAAAAATACGAGAACTAATGGTGTAGAAACGGAGACATGTCTCGTCCACCGAAGCTATGTGACGAAGGTCTTACAATCGTCGTCAAATTTCGAGCTCAAAACTGCTTAAAGAAATGAAAACGGTTCTAAAGTAAGGAAAGGAGCCCACTTTTTTCGGGATTTCATCGTCAAATTCACTGATCCTCATTTTGCTTGCGTTGAAGTTTGATTTAATCAGATATTTCGGGTGCATCAAGCGGGCCTTGTGTTGGTCTGAGGTCAGCGGTGAAAGCTCTGCCTTGAAGAGCATAAAGAGACATTTACGCTATTGTTGATAGTATAACTTTTAATTTAGAAGGAAATCAAGGAGAAAACAGCTGCTTAGGTGGCCTTGAAGAATTGCTGACGGTTGTTCACGTACTCAACCAGTTCTCTTCCAGTAAGTTTATGCGCTTCGGGCAATACTGACCCTGGCATAAATTCTTCTGAAAATGACAGAAATGACTAAACTTACAAATAAATAAAAAGGATAAAGCTTTCGGCGTTCCTAAGAGATGCGCCTTGCAACCGACTTCATTAAGTATCGTTGCTGGTAATTGAATGCATATCTGGCCTTTACAATGACTCGCGGTGGCCTACCGATTTACCGATCCAATACTATTATCCTCTCAGACAAGTCTGGTTCCAATTTGCCGACCCCGGAGGGATGGAAGGCTTGGTGAACCGTAGGAGCGGGGATCAATTCCACGTGTCTGCTGCAGTGGCACCTCCAACCACTGCGCTACACGTGCCAAACTGATATATGCACACTAGAATAGGATTTAACAAGAACTTTTTTCATAGTTATTCCTTTGTGAATGTCAACTATTTCTAATGTCATGCTAACTATTTTTCATGACGATTTGTTTCTCGTTTTTTTCTTCCATTTCATCGTGTACAAGTGGTTGTTGACCGATTAGTTAAGCAAAAAGTATGCCCAAAATTTTACAGTCCATAGATATTATAATCAGTGTCTCTTGAATTTAGAGTTAAACAGTATTATAGTGTGGAAAAGAGGGAGGTGTGGCGCAGTGGTTGGAAGCGCCACTGTGACACATACGTGGAGTTGATCCCCACTCCCATGACCCACTAAGCCTTTCATTCCTCCGGGGTAGGCAAATTGGTATCAGACTTGTCTGGGAGGATAGCAGCACTGGCTGGATACATCCGTAGGGCACCGCGACCCATTGTAAAGGCCAGCTGTGTATTCAATCACCTCCAACGATACTTAATGAAGTCGAATGCATGGCGCGTCCCTCAGAGATTGATCAACGCCGAGAGCTTTATCCTTTATTATAGTGTGGAAACGTTGATTTAAGAAGCTCCTCCCTATGTTAACTCGTTTTATATCAGTTGCGCTTGAGAGGGCGAGACAAACCAAATTGAGGATTATAAATCCCTAAAGTAGCAATATTTAGAGAACTTGAATTCAGCAGTTCTCACTGTTTGTTTTACAGAGAATGGTCATATTCATAGGTAGATCTTAAGACGATCATTCGTCGTCATCCAGTCAGTGATCGAACGAGACGTCGATTCATTCTTTAGTGGCGTTAGTGGGAATGGTTCTGCGGATTTTTCAAGGTGTCTGTCCAAGGCCAAATCTGCAAATCCGAGTTGTTGGTCATTATGCTTTCTTAACTTGTGCTTTTCAAGAAGGTTTAGTGCTGACGAATGTGGTAGAGTAAAGCAGAACTTGCAATGCCATGCACAGAACCCGTTTCTTCACGGAGAAGCAACGATTCACTAAAGTATTTGTTTGTTTACCTAGTTCAGTTACAGAGTTGCTTTTTGTTTGGTTTGATTTGATTTTTTTTCTGATCTAATTTTCGTGGCTTGATTACTAATAAATGCCTCTGAAAAACATCAGACGGACCACATCATCGATCTAATAAACAATCTTCGGGGCGTTTGCGTTTTGCCTCAACTCGTAATCTACCACGGGTTACCAAATCACGGAATGAAAACTTTTTTTCGGATGAGTTGACATTAGGATAAAGCCTGCCATGGCTTCGTACTCTAAACTAGGGAGAACAAATCTTAAAAAGAATACGCAACGTGCAAGTAACTCACCATGTCCACTTGGTTGATGCACTACAAATTTTAGTGTCATCGGTGTCCCAATTTAAACCTTTTAGGAACGTCAAAGACGTCAAAGAAATGTTTATCATTTGAACTAATCATTTTTGGAATGGATTAGGTAGAGTTAATCGTTGAGTCCAGAATCGTTCGATATATCAGTTTATCATTCTAATCCACAAAGGTATGCTGTGATTATTCAGTCGAAATGTTTGAAGAAATATAAGAGTCGAATAATATCGCAGCTCGTCGTAAAAAAGTTTGCTTTAAAGTGCTTCAAGGACACTGCGCGCAACGCAACAATGAGGATAAAAGGGATATAAGAAAAATTTTTTTTACCACTGAAAAGAGGCACGGTTGTTGCATAGCGCTTAGAAATTTCTAAGCGTTCGATTGCGCTATAAGAAGGAGGGCCACTAACGATTTCTTTGAAATTCCCTTTAGCTGAAGCAACCCTCTTGCTATTCAGTAGCTCCATCTATAGATCGAAATCGATTGACGTGCGTTGCAAAAAAGAAATATGTGCATTATTCCGATATATAAAACTTTAGTTGTTGTTGTTCCTGGAAGGGCACTTACAGACATTTTAGATCTCGTTAGGATTGGTGGAATGGGTGGCCGGTCGACTACCTGTAAAATAATAGCGAGCTCTGACGTTGCTCAAATTGTGCCACATTTTGCGAAGAACTACGGTAATGTTCGACTCTTACATTTCTTCAAACATTTCCAATGAATAATCGCAACAAACCCTTGTGCATAAGAATGATAAAATGACATGTCGAACGATTCCAGGACTCAACGATTAACTCTGCCTAATCCTTTCCCAAAGATGATTAGTTCAACTGATAAACATTTCTTTGACGTCTTTTCGAAAAAGCTTTAAATTCGCCATTAAGACAGTGATGACACCAAAAATTCTAGTGCATCGGTCAAGTGGACATGGTGAGTTATTTGCCAGTTGTGTATTCTTTTAAGGATTGATTTGTTCTCCCTCATCTAGAGTGCGACGCTATGGTAGGCTCAGTCCTAAAGTCAGCTCAACCGAAAAATATTCATTCGGGTGTACGGTAACCCGTTGCAAAAGTGTCGAGACAAAACACAAATGCCCCCTAAACTGTTTATTATATCCATGAAGTGGTCTGCCTGGTGTCTTTCAGACGCCTTTGTTAGTAATCTAGCCACGACAATTTAGCTTAGGAAACACAAATCAAACCAAACAAAGGCAACTTTGTCGCCGAGCTTGAAGAGCAGTCTGATATTTCAATGAGTCGTTGCCCTTTCTGTGAAGACACAGATTCCATCCATAGCTTTACGAGCTCTGATTTTCATTTTCCCTACCGTACTCTTCAGCTTCTCTATAGCTTCGTGAAAAGCGCAAATTAAGCAAGCATAATGCCTAACAACTCGGATATGTAGATTTGCCTCAGGATGGGCAACTTCTTAAAAAAATCAGCAGAGCTCCTGCCAGTAAAGCAACTAACGAATGATTCGACGTCTCGCCGATTGTCTTAGAACTACCCATGAATATGACCATTCTCTATTAAACGAAATATTTGAATACTGTTTACTTCTATTCCGCTAAAATTCGCCACTTCAGGGTTTGATAATCTTCAAATTGGTTTGTCTCGCTCTCGCAAGTGCAACTAATATAAAACGCGTTAACATAGGTAAGAGCTTCTTTAGTCAACGTTTCCTCACAGTAATACTGTCTACTCTAAATTGAAGATATGCAGATTTTGAAATACTAAAGGCATTAAAATGTTGTTTCTATCTGCTGCCCAAGGGCGCGTGTGGCGCAGTGGTTGAAGGCGCCACTGCGACACACACGTGCAATCGATTCCCGCGCCCATGGCCCACCAAGCCTTCCATCCCTTCACGGCCGGCAAATTGGTACTAGACATGTCTGGGAGGATAGTAGAACTGGCTCGATACATCGGTAGGCCACCACGAGTCATTGTAAAGGCCGGATATGCATTCAATCACCTCCAACGATGCTTAGTGAAGACGAATGCATGGCGCATCCCTCAAGGATTGATCAACGCCGAGAGCTTTAGAGATCTGTTGCCTTAGTATTAGATCAGCCAACACTTGTACATAATAAAATGGAATAAAAAAAGAGAAAAAAATCGTTGTGGATAACAGCAGTAAGGTTCAGGTTCGAAATTAGATCTGACTGTCAGATGTGTACTCCGTGCTTGAAATCCACAAACCTCATTTTGGTGTAGATTTATTACTTTGTTTATTTCTCTGAATTTCAGAGGAATTCATATCAGCGTCAGTATTGCCCGAAGCGCATAAACTTACTGGAAGAGAACTGGTTGAGTACGTGAACAACCGTCAGCAATTCTTCAAGGCCACCTAAGCAGCTGTTTTCTCCTTGATTTCCTTCTAAATTAAAAGTTATACTATCAACAATAGCGTAAATGTCTCTTTATGCTCTTCCAGGCAGAGCTTTCACCGCTGACCTCAGACCAACACAAGGCCCGCTTGATGCACCCGAAATATCTGATTAAATCAAACTTCAACGCAAGCAAAATGAGGATCAGTGAATTTGACGATGAAATCCCGAAAAAGTGAGCTCCTTTCCTTACTTTAGAACCGTTTTCATTTCTTTAAGCAGTTTTGAGCTCGAAATTTGACGACGATTGTAAGACCTTCGTCACATAGCTTCGGTGGACGAGACATGTCTCCGTTTCTACACCATTAGTTCTCGTATTTTTTCTTCATGATACAACGGATAAATAGAAGATTTCGTCGGTTGACTCTGAGTTCAAGTGAATAAGTGTAGAGACGTTAAGACCTTATGGAAAAGCTCTACTGATTTATATTTCTAAAAATAGGCGCTTGTAACTCATTGTGCTGTGGTCTAATACATGCTCTCTTAAGAAGTTTACACTTTCTCTTGCAAAAGACGAAGCACTGATGTCGATATTTGATTGAAACGTGAACATCCTGAAACTCAACAAACAACAACAGCATGCTCGCTCAACAAAGACTTTCTTTTCTGTTCCACGTGGCTCCGTTACGTTTCCACAGACTTCGTCCGTCGAATTTCACAATCCAGCACTTGAATAAAGTTTAAAGTTTATTTGTTTATCTTCAGCTTTGACGCTCGACAGAATTGGCCTGAATGTAATTCAATCAGGAATATTCGTGACCAATCTCACTGCGGTAAAGTGTTACTTTTCCTATTTGCTTAAAAGTTTCTTGTTAAAGGTACAAAGAATATGGCGTGCATTGGGCGAAGTTTTAAGCAAACTTTTGCAGCACGGAGTTGCTCGCAGTTCACTGGAAGGATTGGGAAAATTTGGGATGCCGAAAACAATCCCGAGTAAATGCACTGCAATCCTATTCATTGAGTCCATTAAATTACTACTGAAGAAGGAATGAAGGCATATATCATCATCCAAATCCTAGTTTATTACAGCCCACAGCTTATTGCAAGGCAAAATTTTTTGTCGGGATGTTTGTAATTGAGGCTAAAAAGGACTGTTCTGTTGCGTTGTGCTATCCCAATCCAGAGCATGGCTCTACCTAGTCATTTTCTTCGAGCAACTAACTGCTGGCATACTTTTAAAGGGACACCTCCTTCCAAGTGGAATTTTTAATCGCTGATTGCGCAACTGAGCAAATGCGTTTGCAGGCTCGTGCTGGGCGGTCTCGGCAGCGGAAGCAATGTCTGATCGAGCTTGCGTACAGTCCGACGGGGGAATTCAGGTCAATGTTTGAATTCTTTGTGATGCTAGATTACTTTTACTTGACACTATTTTATAAATAGTGAACGTCCTTACACAGTTTCCATTTGACTTGCGCCGAATGAGATTTTTCCCTGTAGGCTTGTGATGAGCATGACGTTTATGAGTCGTTGGCACCAACAATTGTTCAGCTTTTTGTTAACCAGAGACTAGGAATTCTTTATTACGGCGCCGATGGACTTACTCTTAAATGACTTTCATATAGAAATGTGCTTTGTTGGCATAATCTTCTTGGAAATTAAACTTACTTCTACACATCGATGTTCGATACACAGAAAGACCCCATGCAACAAGCAAGAGGCATTAATCTATCACAGGGCTTAAACGAAGGAATGAATCGAAAGTAGAAAATCGATAACTTTACAGATTGAAGTGTCCGACACCGATATCCCTTGCGTGCTGTGGCGAATCTTGCGGAAATGGGTAAATTTTCACTTCTCCTCGATTGATTTCACTAAAGATCGGCTAGCGCTCCCTTCGAGATGATGCAGAATGAAACCGACGGTAGAAAGACTGTAAATGTTGTTCGAAATGATCAATCTTAAAAGAGCCATTCGGAAATTACGGATTAAGGCATCGGATCTATCGACTGTAAATTTTATCTTCTGTACGCAGAAAATTCGAGTGAAATGCAAAATTTATGAGTAACGAGCAAATTAGGCGGAAGTCTGAGCAGTTGGCTTCTGCGCCTGGACGAAGGGACTGCAAGGAAAGCATGAAATAAAAAGTGAAAAAGAATGACTATGAGAGACGTTTATACGTTTTTTCAGTCCGGTTCGCTTATATACTCCTTTTATCGTTCAGATGTGAGGGAGTGTAGCCCCATAGAGGCCTGGGAATACTTCATGCGAAACGGCGCGTGTAGTGGAGGAGATTATGGAGAAGCGGTAACGTTGATACATATAGAAAGACTTTTTTATTATGAACATAGGGTTTTGAGTTAATTACAGAACATGAGCTGACATTAAACACTTTGTGGGGAGCTCGCATAATATAATATTTCGATCTTATATTTGCAACTATGCCATTCGAGACCCGCGCTTGTGAAGAGCTCGAGACTTGCTCAATTACTAAAACCGTGGGTGTTCGTTTAAAAGATACCATGCGGCATGCTCATGCTGTCACATCTCTAGTCTGCTTCATCAGTTAATATTGGAGGGAGTGGTCAGTGGTCGGCTGTGGACCTGGTTTTCTACACCAAAATTAGACGTGGCTGTCAATTTTTTTCAGTTCATTTCGCTCCAGTGCGAGACTAAATTTTTAGGTTCTAACGCGCTTTTGCAGAAATCCCTTCGAAACTGTTGTCTTTATTGCGTTCATTAAAGACACCAGTTTTGTTTCCCAATTAAGTGCTCAAGATTGACCTTGAAAGTCGGATACGAAAAACTTTTGGTAGTACGTTGGTGTTTCCCATAGGACTGACGAAATACCACGTTGTTTTGAGGATGTTTGCAAGCCCTACGTCTTCCACCCGTGTGGTTATCATCAAAATGAGATTTACTACGGCAAATGTCCTAACCACCTTTTTCCAACCCCATCGTGTAAGCGCGTTTGTCAATCCGGATACAATAAGTCTTATGAGGAGGATAAGATTTACGGTACGCCAATTTTTAAGCGCTAGCAGGTGTAGATCATTGCGCCAATAACATTTTTCAGGAAAATCAGCATACATGGTCCCGAACGACGAGACGCTTATCCAGAAGGAAATCATGAAAAACGGACCAGTACAAGCTGCATTTGCCGTTTTTGAAGATTTCTCTCATTATAAGTCCGGAATATATGTGGTACGGAAGAATTCCTTCTATCTACATAGTTATCGTCATAGTTGGGAAGTCGAAAACCAATGACGCATGTTGTTGTCGAAGGTTTATTCCCATACATTCCAGCATACTGCCGGTAAACAGGAAGGCGGACATGCCGTTAAGTTAATCGGATGGGGTGTTGAAGGAGGAATCAAATACTGGCTTGTTGCCAACTCATGGAACACCCAGTGGGGAGAGAACGGTATGTCGTAGATTATTCTCTACGAGTGGCTTGCAATAGCAGTTGTCATGCGAAATTTGCTTAATTTTTCCCGTTCTGTTGTCTCTCTAATGTTTTCTTAAGGAGCCCACCCAAATGCATTTTGTAATAGTTTCACAACGACCGTGGGCTAATGACGAATGAGTAGAGAATGTTTGCACAAAACTCTTTCCGTATTCTTGGTCATTAAAAAGTGAAAACATGTAAAAATTCCTGCGATTTCCATTTCTCCACTGGTTCCACTTCTGGAGAACCGGTTTCGTCCTTACTATGAAATGAAAGAAAGTATTCCTTAAAAAATTTAGAGGTGTGGGTGGCATTTCATTATAAGCACCTCCCACATCAACTGCACAAAATAGTTATACCATTATATTTAATGTGTAAGACGATTCCTTACAAAGGATACTTCCGCATTCTGAGAGGCGTGAACCACTGTGGCATCGAGGAAATGGTCGTCGCGGGTATGGTCGACGTCGAGCGCTACAGAAGTGGAGACAAACAAATGGAGACACATCTTCTTACCAAATAAAAGAATTTTAACATACCAATGCCAATAAATATTTGTTGAGGTATCAATCCCGCTGACTGGTGATTGCTGATGGCAAAAAGATCGATAGAACTAGCTGAGAGACAGGCTAAACGAAGGACCCACATGGTGTGGTGGTGAACGCGTTACTCCCAGGAAAGGACAATAGCGCGTTCGTTCTCCACCGCAGACACCTGCGGTCCGGAGTTTTGCAAATGTCTCAGCATGATTTATAAAAATTGTGAGATGGTTGATCTGGAAGCTATACTTTGTTTAGGAACAATGAAGCCTGTTAAAACTATTCATCTCTTGTTGATCTTGAATATATCGGCAACCACAAGCATCATTGGTAATCATCGAATAACCTGAGTTAATAAAGGAAACGCCTATAATCCCACTGGCTTAACCGATTTCGCTTTTGGCAGGAAATTTGCTTGGTATCAAATCCTCACCTTCTCCGCACAATATTGCGATTCCTTACAGTAAGAAAGAAAAGCCGCAAAATTTTAAACGGTAGTCCATGCCATCGTAGCGCGATTTATTTAGATCACTAGTCGGCTAGTGATATATATTACGTAAACAGTCGAACCTATGCATCAATATGAAATGGAAAAAGCTTCTCGAATTCGCCGTGTGAAGGCAAGAAAGAGCCGCAGTAGTGGCAAGGGCAGCCTTAACTGCTTTTAGATTTGCAAAAAAAAATAACCTTTGTCTTTAGCTACTGTTCGTTTAATACCCACGTCTCCTCTTCCCCCGTGTGCAGTCGGAAAATACGAAGTACCATTTGGGTTCGTCTTTCGAAATTCTAATATACTGTCCTTTTGGTTAGGAACCGTATTGTTCTGCAGAGACAACTCTTAAACAGCAGGGGTAGAAATGCGTCACAAAAGCTGGCCTCGGAGCTTAATTAGAGGTACGTGGAAAGTTTCCGTATTTTAACTTCCACACACATGTACCCTCGCTAGGGAACGCAATCATCCTCTGCAGTCGTGTGTCTTCAGGCAACGTTTAGAGGTAGCTAAAGCCTTTCCCGCTCATTCCTTTCTTTTCCAATCTAGATTGAAGTAATTTCACCTGCAGTAGCTAAAGCCTTTTCCCGCTCATTCCTTTCTTTTCCAATCTAGATTGAAGTAATTTCACCTGCAGCCAATCATCGCCTTGGGTCAGGGATCTGTTGAGCTGGAGTTTTTCTGAATTTCTCATATGCACACTATAATTTGTTGTTCTCGTTATTTCACTTTGCTGAAATGTTTAAATAAAGAGCTCACTCCCTAAAGCTTGGTGTTGGAACAGTG
Organism: Angiostrongylus vasorum; assembly: GCA_018806985.1. Classification (NCBI taxonomy): domain Eukaryota; kingdom Metazoa; phylum Nematoda; class Chromadorea; order Rhabditida; family Metastrongylidae; genus Angiostrongylus; species Angiostrongylus vasorum. The sequence goes on along the minus strand of JADANN010000434.1, from coordinate 103,703 downwards.
GCTTGTGGAAAATCTTGCATGGGAGGTTAGCAGGGGAAGAGTATCCAATAAATAGCTCTACGGCGAGCCTCAAAAATCTTAAGAACCTTTTTGCCAACCTCAATAACACTCATTTTCTTCACAGACCGCCTGTCAAAATTCTTTGTAAGATCGATCAATAGATGACTAAAACCGGCATTTAGTTTTTCCTCTACACGGTCCGCTTCACATTTACTGTGCACATCTTACCATTTCTTGTATTCGATTTGTTCTCCTCGCAATCATCGTCTACGAACGTCTCCGAATATTTCTGTGGTTGTTCAGAAGACTTCGTACTTTGCGAATGTCGTTTAATGCTGGTCACGACAATACTCTTTCTAATTTTGCGCACAGCCGAGCAAAGGCATTTGTGAGGCTCAGAACCATCACCTTGCCTCTTGGTGGACTGTTTCACTAACCAGCGCTTCCCACCTCATACAGATAAATGAAGCCTCTTCATTGCACAAAACAGGCACCTCCATTATAACGGCGGCTATCGCCCAATACGAGTGGTGTCTGTGGTCTGTGAACTCGTTTTTTGGGTCATGTTTAACAGCACTGACACTAGACGAAGAACAGCCATGGGAACAAGTAAGATCTCAAAAGGATTCAGTACGACAGGTCATATTCCTGCTATAACAAAATCCACAGAAGTATTGCAAGAGTACAAGAGACCGCTCTGCCTCACTTTTATCGTCTTAAGGGAAGGCTTCAACTTAGTTTAGACGTGAACATTCGTAGAAACTCTGGACATTTTTGGCGTCTTTGCTCAGTAAATAAAGGTCCTTCGTGAGCAGTATAGTAGTTCAACAATGGAAGGAAGGTTTAGATAACGCGGTATAATCTCGCAAAACTATTTACACCCTCTTTTAAAATGTCGTGCGAAAACTGTAATGTGATAATGCGGAAGCGAAAATCGATGGTCGCTAATTAATTGAGCTTTTTCTTTATTGACTTTGTCGTCCTTATATCATCAAACATCAACCAACGATGGGAACGCATACCGACCTTACGACCTTACGATTGCCTAACTAAATCATAAGAAGATCATGTTCATTGAGAAGGATTCGCTTCTCGCATTACTACCAGGCTCACCTAAACACTTTACATCTTTACCTGTATTTACTTTTATCGAGACACGGAAATGGTGAACGGTTTAGTTTAAGCGCTGAGTAGAAGGAACCAAGCTTGAGAAACTTGCAGTCGATAGTGCGGTGCTGTGAGCATCTCTTACAAAGCAAGTGAAACAAGAAATCTGCACGTTCGACTAATGTCAGCGATAAAAGTCCAGGCACGCCGCTAAAATGTCAAAATTAGGAGAATTAGGGTGTGCTTGACGCATCTAAATGAAACGTGAAAACAATAGCTATCGGATCGCTTGCAAGGTGTGTCAATTACGTAGTGGGAAGGCCACGAAACGGACGCTCAAAAAATTTCATGAAGATCACAGATGGAAGCCGTCCAAGTCTTAGCGAGTCCGTACAGCAAAGAAGTGCACTACGCTAATCTTCCATTCGTCAAGTACAAATGAATTTTGACATTCTTTCGAATAGCTCAATAATCAGTGAAAGAACGCGGTATTCAGATCATAAACAGTAGTACAGGTGAAGTGCACTTCGTACTTATTCTGGGAGATGGGTGAATCTATGAATCTACCAGGGATTACATTATAAAACCCGAATTCTCTCGGAATCTTCGGCTGGTTCACACTTTGTAACAGTATGAAGACTTACATTGCAAAATCCATTAGGCCGCCGGAAGAGAACGTTGGAAATGGGAAGCACCACACCTGGTGCTCTACAAGGACATTCGCAGGTCATTGGCACTTTGATTTTTAGGTCAAGAACAACAATAGTTGCTGCTCCTTTTGTGATTGATGAAGCCACACAACGCTTTGAACTAAAAAACTGAAGAAATTCTCAAAATCCACTTTTTATTAGCGTCGTAATTGATCAAATAATGCTCAGTTTTCTTGACGAGGAGACAAGCTGCACTTTGTACTTTACGATAGCTGACGTTTTGGCTAATTTCACCTTCTTCCAGACCCTGGAAAGATCAAATTAACATCGGTCTAAATCCACTCGGTCAAATACTTTCATAATCTCAGGAGAAAAAACTTGATACGTAAATTTCTATAGGGGCATAGTGAACAGCTTGTCTTAAACACTAACTGTTTTCTTTCTTTTTAACTTTTGTAGTTATTTAGTTGAAGCCAGCCGAACGGAGTATTCTGTGCGTCAGGAACATCCCTGGCTCATATCAGAGCAAACGCAGCCTAAGGAGGGTCGCGATTCAATGCGTGATCACGAAGCACTCCTCCTTGCCGTTTAGTTTTGGATTTGTGGAATTCGTCCGAAATGCGTCAGGGAGTTTTCGCACAGAAATGGTTGAGACTTTTTGTGCGAAGATACTAACTTGTGCTTCATCTTCTCCTAAGTTTTTGTGACCTATGCGTGCCTAGTTGAACTTTTGGTTGAGCTTAGGTTTTGCAACACGGTGCTCTTCTATTCGGAAGTAGAGTAGCCTACCTATTTCGCCAAAGTATTCATCAATGTGCCCTTTACAAAGATTAACATAAACCGTAAAGGAACTCATGCAATCACTGTATCAGTACTATATAGGCAGTCAGACAGTTTGTTACCAACTACCAAGCATCATAGAGTGTTCGGTGGCGTTTGAATCACTGCTAGCGATTTAAGATTTGATGTGCATGATGGTACCCTTATAGATTCTATATTTGTATGTATTGTTCAATCCATCGATGTCGTAAAATTGCAAAGCTATACAAGCTAGATACGTTTTGTTTTCAACGACAATTCCGCTATACCGGGAATCAAAATTGTTTGTCGACGTCATGAGTTGCGGCTCCGGCCTAATTCTAAGCCTCCCGTTCGGTTTGTTCCCTTTCAAAAACATTGCTCAAGTGCTCCACTGCTTCTCCACGGCATCGTCGTTGCGGTCTTAAGGTCAAACTCCATTTCGACTACGAAAAGAAACAAGAAAAACCTTCGACGCTACTTTCCATCGCTGATTCATTAATTTATCAATACGTTCACTGCACACCTTGAACATAGTGGAAAATATTTGGGTCATTTGTTTATTGCCGGAAAACCACCAAACTTTATCCGCTTTGCATTTCTGTGGAAGGTTCTCGTCAATTTTATTTTTTAGTGAATATCATAGTGTTGTTCACTTTTCTTTTCTCTACCTAATGAGTTTTTTGATGGGCGCGTGTGGCGCAGTGGTTGGAGGTCCCAATGCGACACACACGTGGAACCGATCCTCGTGCCCATGGTCCACCAAGCCTTCCATCCCTCCGGGGTCGGCAATTTGGTACCAGACTTGTCTGGGAGGTTAGCAGCACTGGCTCGATACATCGGTAGGCCACCGCGAGTCATTCTAAAAGCCAGATATGCATTCATTCTCCTCCAACGATATTTAATGAAGTCGAATGCATCGCGCATCTCTCAGGGAATGATGAACGCCAGCAGCTTTATCCTTTTTTTATCCTTTAATGAGTTTTTCGAGAAGTTGCTACTAGTCCGGTATTACGTTGCCAAAATCTAACAACACACAAGATTGCTGAGATATTTGCAAAACTCCGGACCGCAGGTGTTTGCGGTGGGGAACGAACGCGCTATTGTCCTTTTCGGGGTATCATTGGAGCTATATTTCGCAACATACCCAACCTTTAAAAAAGAATGGGCAGTAAATAATAAGTTAAATTTGTGAGCACGAGAATAGTTCAGCATTATAAAAATGATCGACCACAAAAAAGTTTTTTTGTCATCGGAAAATACGTCACCCCGAAAAGTTGCTCGTTTTCCTGGCGTATTCGACGAGTACAGAGCCTCTGAGCGCCTTTGCGTGAGGTGGAATCTCTTGTTTCATCGGTTTCGCTGCAATTTGACAAAAGAACTTCATAAGTTAAGGAGAAATGTCTACTGGCTGCTCATTTAGGGACATATTAAAAACTCTATTCTTTTGGTATCAAAACAATTGATCAGTCTATACAGAACTCTTCCAGTAGAACGATCGCATGTCATGGTCAGATGTTCAAATGTGCCCCTTCAAGACTTATTTGGCGCACTTCTTTCAGGTATTGCAGCCCATGACAACGAGACGACGACAGTGGCGATGATTAACTTCTGAACAGATTTATGGTCTTGTACATAAAATAATACATGAAATAACCGGCGTACCATATTCTTAAACATCCTCACTCATCCTAAACAGGATTGATAGAACACTGGACGAAGGACAGCCATGTGAGCAAGCAGGGGTTTCGAAAAGAATTTAGTACGATGGACCACATCCACACGATAACAAGGCTCACTGAAGTGTCACGAGAGTACAAAAGACTGCTTTGTCTCACTTTCATCGAGTTACAGAAGACCTTTGATTCAAGTGAGATAGAAGCAGTCATGGAAACCCTTGATGGTCAAGGAGTCCCTACTCAGTACATAAAGATTTCGTGAGCTGTACAAAAATTTTACAACCAAGATATCACCATTCTACAACGATATTAACATTGACGTTAAAAGAGGAGTTGCGCAATGCGACACCACCTTGCCAAAATTATTTACCGCCACCTACCAGGACGTCACGCGAACATTGGAATGGGATAATATGGGAATGAAAATCGATGGTCGGCTGTTACACCATTTTCGCTTTGCTGATGACATCGTCGTTATAACACCAAACATTAGCCAAGCGGAACCTATGCTTGCCGACTTTGATAAAGCCTGTGGAAAGACTGGTCTTCGACTAAATCTTACAAAAACGATGTTCATGAGGAACGGATTGGTTTCGTATGCCTCATTCACGCTCAACGGAACCAATATCTTCGAATGCTCTGGGTATCTAGGTCGGGAAATCAACATGTTGAACGACTTAGCTCCAGAGTTAACCACAAGGAAACGAGCGGCGTGGGTAGCTTTCAAGAGCATCGAGAATGTAGTGAAGAGGACAAAGAACACCCGACTCCGTGCTCACCTTTTTCGACTCAACGGTACTTCCTGCGTTAACGTATGCGTCAGAAACCTGGTCACTGCGTAAACAAGATGAAAAATCACACAGCGTTATCGAACGCACAGTCGGTAGGACGATGCTAGGAGTTCCCGTTTCACACAGGTAAAGGAAGGGATCCGAAGCTCCGACTTGCGCTAACGATCAAGAATCAAAGTTGCCCTTCTGTACGCCAAACAGTCCAAGATAAGTTGTGCCGGACACGTAATGCGGATGAACAACAACCGATGGAGAAAAAGCCGTTAGTAACTGGAATCCTCGGAGTGTCAAAATCACTGCAGGAAGTTCACCGACCCGATGGTCAGAGTTCTTCACGAAAAGCCTAGAAGAAAGGTATGATGCTCAACGAGTCCCTAGAGCGAGCAGAACCCATTGGGCTACTCTTGCACGCGACAGGGAAAATGGAAGATTTACTGGCGCCCGTTCGAGTCATTCGACGATCAACAGGACTACAGGTGATACAGGCGAATATAATACAAAATATATAATTAAGATCGGGGAGAAACGAAAGCTTCTTTTTTGCTTACTGTTCTGCTTGAGTAGAATCATTTTTACGATGGGACCTACTTTCATGAAGGCGCCAGAGAGGTCACGCCACATTTCAGTCCTCATTTTTGTATGCATTGGAAACAAATGATGTTATGCCAAGAGTTCCATTCAGTCATAGACTACCCTTTAGCAGTCTCGATATTTTTTCCAAGTTACCACCTAAGTAATTTTTTATGCAGAAGTTCTAGAAACGTTGATTAATTGTTGTTGCCTGCTATGTTTCTCCATTTACTAATTTTACGAGCAGGGTTACGATGTTCGTAGTTTTTCAGCAAGACATAGATTCAATCTAGATATTTTCCTAGATGATTAAACTTGCGCGTGCTTCTTTTAGGGTTTTTGTGCCACTGAGGGTTCGACGCTTCGTTGCGTTCGTCTTCCTCAAACCCGGATCGAGGCGAGTCGGTTGTCCAGAGCCGTCCATCGTCGCCATTTGGATTTTCGCTGTCGCATCGAGTCAAATCCGATGGATTGGAGCACTGCTCGAATGCGGTCTCCTCACTCGGCGGTGCCCTTTCATTGAGTATGGTTGTTGATCTGCTGCCGTCCAATTTGACCTGTTGACCTGCTTTAATGGAGAAGACCCATCCAACAGCAATCGGTGTTACATTACTGAACTGTTCGGAAATTACTGCCGGATTCCCACTTTTAATTTTAAATTCACATATTTATCTCAGCAATCTTGTGGTTGTATTTCGCATAATAATAACCTGCCATAAAAAGTATAAAAGGCAGAAAATAAAAAAGCTAAATATTGTGAATTCAACTACAGCCTCAGCTTAACTGGGTTTAATGCCGATATGGGCTCCCCAGATCGGTCCCGGTGACGGGCGATTGCTGACGGCAGAGATCGATAAGAACTAGTTGAAAGACAGGCGAAACGAAGAACCCGAATGGTGTGGTGGTGAAAGCGTTACTCCCCGGAAAGGACAATAGCGCGTTCGTTCCCCACCGCAAACACCTGCGGTGCGGAGTTTTGCAAATATCTCAGCAATCTTGTGGTTGTATTTCGCACGGTTGATCACACAGCATAGACTTTTATTCCACAATTAGCCATCAACTCCTTCTGCTTATGTGTTCTTCTAGGTGTTTCTTCTTGTCCCACTCTATTATTTGCAGCATTCAACACTTCATTTGCTCCACCTTTTTGGTTCTTTTCTATTTCATCTGTGCTTGTTTTCTTTCTCCTCCTTTCCATTGACGATCATAAGTCATTTGGCAAGCAGTCGTGCCTGATGTTACAACTAACTCAAAACACGTTGTTATTCTTACTAAACGAATTGGCGAATACTGACACATACCTCTTAGTGCATCTTCTCTAATCTGAAACACAGTGACACTATTTTGTGCATAATTCCACTCAAGCCTGAGGTCAAGCTTTTTGTCAACTTTCAGCGATTTCAATTGTTGAAAGCAATATTGTAGCATATGATATTAAGAGGACGGTTCCATTCTCGGCGTAGATGTGAAATATCAAATACTACGGTCGTAGCGCCCCCTCGACCTGTAGTCCGACAGGCTAGTCGCTTTAAAAAACTACAACTGCTTCAGATAGTGTTGTACACATCAGTTTACCCTTTGGGTGCAAAATAGTTGGAAATATGACTGATGATAGCAGCATTAGGTGGAAAACTAGCTATAAGAAACACGAAGCAAGGGCCTTCGTGGTTCAGTGTGTAACACGCGAACCCCCCGGAAAGGGTAATTGTGGTTCAATCTGGCCCGGCGTCTAAGTTTTGCCAATATCTTGACATCGTTGTAGTTAGGACTATGTTTGTGGATGTTTGAAAATAGAAAATTTTGGGAGTGCTTTACTATGATGGGTTGTAATGCTCGATATTTATGAATATGGTGAGATATCGTATCCAATTATGAATAATATCCCACGCATTAAAGAAGACGTCGCGAGTTTGGGAAATATCTCACACAAAACGTGACGGAAAAGTGAAAGAGTGTTTTCTATTACTGTAGTCTTTGCTCTGCTTATAGGTATTTTACTTGGTAAAAATTGTGAAAACAGGCTCATCAACGCAGAGAACCCACTTTGAAGCCAAAGAAGTTCTTCATTTCCTATTTATTGTGACGCTATGACGCATTCCACACATAAACTCTGGACAAATGGCGTTGTAAAATGCGTTTCAATCGTAGTTAAGAGAGAGAATACAAGAGCAAAATTCTTTTATCTTATATAACGCAATAAGGACGAAAGGTTCTAGACTGTTCCAGCGACCACATTATCTTCAATTCCGCATTCATCCGTTCCACGAAGTATACGGAAATAACCCTGAACAGTCGTACAGTTCCATTTAGTGCCTATGAATGAGTTTTACAAATAATAAATAAGAGTGCAATTTCCGGTTTACAACTGCCTCAGAATAAGCGAATGCGAACTGCTTTGACATTTAAAATCTCTAGCATCCCGTAGTCGGGACAAATGCTGGATTTTGCCGCACAGATTACCAAATCCCCATCATTCCTTCATGTTAAGAAACTCACCGTTCTCTCCCCAATCAGTATTCCAGGAGTTAGCCACAAGCCAATAGGGCACAGTATTTTCCACTCCCCATCCAAGGATCCTCACAGCGTGACCGCCTTTCGCAGCACCAGCAGTGTGCTAAACTTCTTCATTTAGATAATTTGTACGCATTTTTGCTATAGGGAGCGCATTTTTCGTTTTATTCTTGTAGCATTTTCCATTGGAGTAAAAATTTCCTTTCTTCGGTTACAAAATAATGGCAGCATAGCCATATCTACAATAAAAAAGCGTGGACATTATTTTAGGTTAACGTTTTGAACAGCTGGAATCAGGACACACTATGAAGTTTGTCACGTGAAGAGCAACCATAGATTGCTAACAGCTGGAAAGATTACGGAAAGCTGGGCCCACATGAGATGAAGGATTCTGTAGCACGTTTTCTACACGTTAAGCATTGAAATAGCCAACATTTAGCCAGTAGCCAGTTTTATCATTGATATCGCAAGCTTGGGTTAGAGAGTTCGCAAAAACTAGATGCTACTATCTTAATGCAAAGCAATTTTAGGCAGGCCGCAAAAAGCTTTGCGTACTTGTCCGTTTCTGTTAGAAATTGTTTGATTTCCCACTATGTGCAAGCCTTCCAGATATGCTGTGCACTGAGGATTTCTAAAATAAAGATGATTTCTCCGTTACATTCTGCTTTAGAACAGCAAACGTTAAAAAAGCTCTTAGAACTATTCTTTCATCATCCATTTCATATACAACTTCGAAACTCACAATGCTAACTTTTTATTTGCTGCCTACTATAATTTTTCCACGGTAGGGTATGATTTAAAGTACAACCACGACGATGCTGAGATATTTGCAAAACACCGGACCGCAGGTGTCTGCGGTGTGGAATGAACGCGCTATTGTCCCTTCCCGGGGGTTAACACCTTCGCTACCACACCATGCTGGTCCTTCGTTTCGCCTGTCTCTCAGCTAGTTCGGAAAGGGTAATTGCGCTTTCGTTCCCCACAGCAGACACCTGCGTCCGGAGTTTTGCAAATATCTCAGCATCACTCTTGTTATATTTCGCATCATACCCTGCCGTGAAAAATTTGTAATAGGCAGCATATGAAAAGTTGGCATTGTGATTTCAACTAGAGCTTCAGCATAACTGGGTTCAATGTCGATTTGGGCTACCCAGATCAATCCCGTTGACGGGTGATTGCTGATGGCACTGATCGACTGAACTAGCCGAGAGACAGCCGAAACGAATGACCCGCATGGTGTGGTGATCAACACGTTAGCACCCTGCAAGAGTTCGTTCCCCACCGCAGACACCTACGGTCTGGAGTTTTGCAAATATCTCAACATCATTGTGGTTAAATTTTGAAACTGTTTCGGACTTTCCTTCACCTTTATTGAAGAAGCTACTAAAGAAAAACTGATTTCCTCCACTGCTCTATCGCGATCGTGCCCTCAATATACTTGCAATCTTTAATGAACCGAGTACGCATGTTGAATGAACTGCTACACTTCTTTCATTGATTTCGCTGTCTTCCAACCAACAGCCATTGAAGTGATCGGATTTAAAAATCTGCCACCTTCTATCCTTGCTGACGTGGATTCTATAGAATTCTTCGGCACCTTTGCGACAAAAAGTTTTTTTCAGCGCTGTAAAATTTCCCACGATGTACGATTAGACGGTTAGTAGCGCTAATGAATGGCTGCAGGGAATAGAACAGAGTAAATCTCACGAAATAACCCTAATGTAGACATAAAATGTCCTCTCCACCGAGAAAAAAGGAGGGGTTAGGACGGAAAACCATGTTTTAAGTGATCTAATACATAACAATGATCGGATACGTCGAAGGACATGGTTTTAAGTTAAATCAACAAACTGCTCGAGACTTCGTTGAAGAATAGCGGAGACTTCATCATTGTATTATACCTTGTAAATTCCGCTCTTGTAGTGCAAGAAGTCTTCGTAGACAGTGAAAGCAGCCACGACCGGTCCATATGTCATAATCTCTCTCTGAATGGCACACACTGAACTTGAAACACTGTACGCTGTTTCTCCTAAACGAAATAGTAGTAATATAGAGTGAAGGAATCTTGCACAGAATTTTCATGAACTAAAGATTTCCATCAAAGCTTTGAAGGTTCACCTACCGTAGATTTTGTCGTCTGGGAGTAAGGAATTGGATACCCGACTTGACACATTGTTTTGCATGGAGGTGTGTGGACCGTTTGAGTGCAATTACCATAGAAAGTCTGATTTTGATGGGTAGCCACACGGAGGAATTTCGTATGGTTTGCATACATTCTATAAAAAATAAGCAAGTCGCTTCAGTATTGTATTAAAAAGTAACTGAGCTAAATGGCAGAAAAACCTTTGTGCCGTAAAGTCCGCCCGAGACAACACCGGTTTGGACAAAGTATTCGAAAGCCTTGATGGGCCATCCACCGTTACATCTAAATTCCGTTACTACTCTTCCAAGTGCCATCACAGAAGAAATAAATTATTCGTCTTTTGATAACCACCACTAAATTTTTTTTAAAAGAAAAGTTGACGGCACATGTAACGCAGTCGTTATAGTTGCTCTGCACTGCACCCATAGTCGCTGGTTCAATCTAAGGCAGCAGCCTCACCAAGGAATAGAGCTCTATTTAAAATTCCCATTTCTCGTAGATTTTTGTAGAAACCGGATATTACTGGTAGAATGAACGATTGAACCTGGAGAACCTGTGAAGTGCAAGGTGTTCGCTCTTCGATAATGTGCGATTTGAGAGCAAATTTTAGGGAAGGGATAAGATTACATGACTGTGGAAGTTTTATTGTGACGTTCGATGGTTCCTACAACACGAAAAGTAGTGCTAAGCTCATAATTTAGAGGTATTAGGGTCAAGTCTTAGTGCCTAGCTATTCGTGCCTTAATACAGGGGCTACTGAGTTAGTCATCACCGCTCGAATTCTTCACGAAGACTCAAAACCTTTGTTTTACTTGCAAGATGTTATCTTTATATCAAAGTAGTATTGTGGCCTTACCCATCACCGCACATCGTGCAGCAACTAAGTATGTCAGCCGCTGAGAGTTCAACCTAAATCCATTCATGAAACTTTTTAAAAAAGAAAAAAAAATAAGGATGCAAAGTAGCACACCGTCTTTTCTCCGTGTGATCCGATGCAAACACGGTCTGACATAACTTCTGCAGAAGAAACGGCCCAGCACGAACCTTCAGTGTCGGAGCAATATTATAATATTAAGTATTAATCATAAAACAAATCTAAGCACTAATCGGAACGCGTCCTCACCGCAATCTGACTGATCACGAATGTAAGAAAGCGAGGGGCAGAACGGCCATTCGGAACGAGAGTCGAACCTGCAAACACTTCCTTAGACTTTTGATTCTCTACTTGTTTCATGATAAACAGCATAAAAATATTCCACCTTGTATCACTGTAGGCATCGATACCTAATTAACAAGGGTTTACGGTGACACTGTGACATCGGCGCCTGTTGGCTCTTACTATAGATTCAACCAGTGCGTTGCCAAAAGCAGTTACAAAGGGAGAACCTCTTGGTGAAAATGTTGAAGTGAGAAGAATAGTCGATAAAGGTCATTCGTCTCGTTCTCCACAACTTTCCCCATTATCGAACAAATTACTTATTCTACTTGCCTATCCGGAATCTCCAAGACATCGTCTTCAACCTCGTCCACACGAGGTTTCTTATTTTGATTGATGAACTTCGGCTTCATGATCTTCATCATTAGCTCATCAATCGCAGTTGCAGGTTCGACCTAAGTTTGTTCGTTTGTTTATTAGTCCTAATTTTTTAAGTGCATCATAAAAAACGGTAGCCTGCTTAGGCTGCAATATTTGTTCAATGGTTTTTACAACCTAAAGAAAATCCTGCAAGTGCGCGTCAAAAAAGGCCAGTCAGGTTGAGTTATTGTAAAGTTTTAGTCGGAAGGAATAGATATCGTGTCCAAAGCAAGGAATGCAAGGACAAACCAGCTTACAGTAAACGTGAAATATTATAAAAGTTTTTGATAAGAACCACGAGTCACCTTGAAAAGTTGCTGGTGCTTGTTGACGTAATCGACAAGTGCAGCGCCAGTGAGGACTTGTGCTTCACGGGGAATTACTTCGTTCTTCAGCTTAGCTGCAATTTCTCAACACAAACATTTGCTATATCGGGCCATTCAGTTGTTCCGTGGACTTTCGTAACTGACAGCCGAACATTCGAAAGAAAGTAAAGTATTACAAAAATTGTTCTTAAACCACAAGAAAAGAGGCATTGCATTTTCAAAACTCACGAGGAACTATGGCTGATGCCCACAATATTGAAACAATAAGAGTGGCAGCGGTTAACATCTAAACTAATTTTGTAACTAATGGATCATCCTGCAAATTCTTTCAAATTACTTATTTATGAATGGTTTAAAGTTGACGTGGCTTTGAGTATGACAAAACTTAGGTGAAAACAACCTTTCTTATTTTTTCACCTATACCATGCTGAAGAAACGTAGTACATGAGCATTTCGAAGAAGTAAGATTGGCTGTAGTCAAGTGACGAAGGACGTGAGAGGCGACTTGCTGTCGTTGTCATGAAACAGCCACAAATCCATTCTACATGGTCTCATGAAGCTAATAGTACCATATACAGTACAAGAAAAAGCTGGACGATCTGTTCAAGATTGGAGCTCAAAACTGCAGAAATAAACGACCGTATTCCGGACTAAATTTCATTCAAAATCGGTGTCACAGAATGGAGAGGCTCTTAGAAGGTAACTGGAAAAGTTCATCTTGGAACCCACGTAGAAGCACGTTGAAAAATCACAATTTGAAAAAATATTTCACTTATTTGTTTCACTGAAATTCGACGCGAGGTTTTGTTTTTTGCGATTTGGTCTTTTGTAACATGGCTCTCCAGAAAGCCGGAGTATCATCTTTTCGGAAAAGGGCTCTCTTTCTCAGAAGAAGTATAGGAATCAACTCAGAGCATCTTCAGTATGCTGAAGACAGGAATGTACATCTCGTTTATGCTTGGACAAATTGTGCTGCTAAAAAACCAGAAGAACTCTCTCTGCGGGTCGAGCGTTGTTGTTTCCATTTTCGCCGCAGTGCGTTGAAACTCGGAAGAAGAATAAAAACATAGCTGTTGTCTTACGAGTTTTTTGATTTCTTAAAGTAACTTTACTTACTTACTTAGTCACTTACATGCTTGTCAAAGTCGCATGGTGGCAAATCTGCCACTGATCCACAAGGGGTGCGACTGCCTGTTGTGGCGAAGACCTGGGGCAGAGTTTGGCCAGGCTGACCTTAGGATTCCAGAGAACCACAATAGCTTAACCAGCAAATCTCCGAAAAGTGGTGATTATGCTGGGGCCCGCACAACTAGTGAGGACGGGCGTTCAAGTATCAAGTATCAAGTAAACTCACTTTGGTGATGCGACTATTATTCCGTGAAACTGAAGGCGAAATGCCCATGATATTTTCCGCAGAAAAGAAAAAAGCCATAGTATATCAAAACTATTCCCGTTTGCAGGTTGGCCGCAAATACTGTAAGTCAAGCTTCGAACTGAAGACTACAGTTTTGATTTTGCACCGATAATATTCGGTAGTCTGCTCATCTAACGGTGAAATTTGTAAACTAGCAAATGCTTCACGATAACCACATAAGAGGACATTCTAAATTTCATCGATTTCCCGCCATTAGCCTTAGGTACTCATCATAACCCGAGTTTCTCTTCTTCATTTGATTAACGAAGTTGTAATGTTTTACACGTGTTTATATTGTTGAGCTTACACGAGGTTGTTAGAGGTAGAGCTTATTCGGCTAACGTTTCGACGTCTTCGTCTTCATCAGAGCCGACGATCCCTGTCGATGGTCAATGATTATTATAGTACCAAGGTTAAATGACGGTCGGTTTCAAAGTTATAGTTTCGAACGTCTTACATTTGTACAAATGAAATCCAACATTGTTCTGTTGTTCTGAGTGAGTTGTTGCATTTTTTATTTAATTGAATTGATACTTAAGCTGATTGCTTGGTTGTGGTTGCAATTTAATTTGATTAACATTAATAACGATAAAGGAATAAAGCTCTCGGCGTTGATCAATTCCTGAGGGATGCGCCATTCATTCGACTTTATTATTATCGTTAGAGGTGAGTGAATGCATATCTGGCCTTTACAATGACTCGCAGAGGCCTTCCAATGTATCGAGTCAGCGCCGCTATCCTCCCAGACAAGTCTGGCCCCCAATTTGCCAACCCGAAGGGATGGAAGGCTTGGTAGACCATGGGCGAGGGAATCGATTCCACGTGTGTATCGCAGTGATGCCTCCAACCACTGCGCCACAAACGCCCTTGATTAGCATTACGACGGCAATTAGGAGTTTAATGGTAAGAAACTAAACAAGAACTCACCATCTCACAGTGAAAGGAGTACATTATCACAATACTGGCGAACTTTTATATGGTATTCAGGAATCTGGGCAAAATATTATTATTATTGTGCTGATAACAAAAGTCACCAGGAAATCTCATCTTAGTCTTTATCGTTACTGAGCACATGACGTATAACCACCACTAGTGCGGCGCCGCGACCTACTACGACATTTCTATGGCCACTTAAAGTACAGAAATTTGTGGAATCTCACACATAGGTCATATTCATAAAAGAGAAGGTAGTTCCTCGTGGCAAAGTTCACGCAAAATCTGGGTGTTTCGTTAAAAAAACGTGCATTTTATTTTGTGCAGATATTCGTGCACTTAGGCTGAGTATAACCTCCTGTCAGCAATCGAAGCAATTTCACCCAAGCAGCAAACAACAGGGGAGGATACTCAGATCGTTGACCCCAACCTTGTGCAGCAGATGTTGAACACCATTTCTTCTGCGTAAAAGTTTGAGAAACTCTATTCTAATCAGCTGTTATCGTAAATTGGGCATCATCAAAACGGACCCAAGAATTCTCAAGCAGGTATAAAGTAGTGGCATTTCACAAGTTACCGTTCTCAGTTTACAACGATCTACAGTTCTCCAGCTTCACGTGATTTTAAACGGAGATTTCTCACTTTATACGCTTTAGTCGCGTTTGTTCAACCTTCTGCCAATTTTTTTGCCGCAGCGACAGGTGGGTTCGCTGTCTACGCGAGGCTTCCCTGTGATGGTTACCCTTAAGTTAGCAATATTTTTTTATCGCTTATTATTTGTTAACACAACTCGTCTTTCACATCTGTCATGTTGATCTCTAGACTTCTTGCATTTGATTCGTTTTCCCCGTCCATCGTCCGCGAAGGTCTTCGAACTTTCATATGTGGGTTCGGCTGCTACTTGAGCATTTTCCTTTCGTCATGATTGTCCTTGAATGCTGCTCGAGTCGATTCTGCATACAGTTTTGAAAGGGCCAGTCTAGAAGGTTCCCACTTTGATTCCAGAGAGTGGACTGTTCCCAGACAAGTCCCAGTGCTAATTTGCCGACCTGGAAGATATGAGAGGTTTCCTAAGCCCTGGGCTTGATCGAACCAACACCTTGCTCGCGACAAGCAGTGCCACTTTTATTGCGTTAGCCCCAGCTCTGCATCTGTTCAAATTCCTTGTCATTCGTTTATCGGGACCTGCTTTCCAAAGAGTGCTTACTCTATAAGGGATTGATCAACGCCGAGAGCTCTTTTTTATGCTCAGACACTGCATTACAGTACTGAATTATTACTTAGTGGTAATTCTCAATGCACAGCACGAGTCATATTCTATCGTAACCTCTTTGTCTTTGAAGGAATCGATTACTCAGTTAATCTGATGTCAACGCGAATGATGATTCTGCAGGGAAAGAAAAAAGAAGACAAATAGAAGTAATTGTATCCTGAATTGGCATTTTCATTTTTTCTGTTAAAATGCTCAAGTGTAGCGAATAACTTTCCTTAATAAAAACAGCAGTAAAATGTGCTCAGACGCGCATGCCACGTATTCCGAGCTTCGATGACTCTAGATAAACTTGGAGTTTGCAAGTTGTTCAGGTCATGAATATTTTAGTAGGCAACTTGCCCATCGAAATGTACTACATAACAAAACTAAACATCAGTTGGCGATGATATTGAGGTTACTGGAAAGCCATTTTCCTTGTGAACTCTGTGCTACTTTGAACACAAATTTTTTTCCTTAATCAGTGGCGAAGTTTCTGGCGATGCGCAAACAAGACTATTCGGTCCGTAGCTCCGTGTTATTTAATTTCAGTGTCTCTCGCTCATTTGAAATGATTTTTTTCAGATCTAGAATAAGATTCCACCCAATGGTTTACCGCCTCATCGTGGTTGGGAGGGGTTCCTGGGTGTTCGACTGCGATGCATAGCGGATGGATCCATATCCTCGACAAGGCCTCTCAAGCTGAGAAGGAGTCCGGCTTTTCCATCAGGAAGCCTAGCTAAGACTAAACCAAAGCAAGGATCCACCACCGTGCTGGTATCAAAGCCGCATGGTGGCAAATCTCTCTCTGATCCACAAGGGCTGCGACTGTCTGCGGTGGTGACGACCTGGGGCAGGCTTTGGCCAGGCTGTCCTCGGGATTCCAGGAAACCCCCAATGGCGTAACCAGCAGATCTCCGTAAAAACGGCGATTATACTGAGGCCCGCACAACCAGTGAGGACGGGTCGTTCAAGTATCAAAAGTGAGATTACCTGTGGTTAGGAATCGGCCGTTTTTTAAGCGAACTACTTTTTAGTGTTTATCAAACCTTAAAAAATTCAGTGGTTTTAGGGAACCATTTTAAAAGACCAGCCCACATATTTCAACATGTTGTTCCATCTGAACACGCAAATGTACAACTCAGCTGATTTCCTCATTTCCACGTGGACGCCCAGTTACGAACTGACAAGTGTCAAAAAGTGCCCTAGAAGTGTACATTTTAACTGCTGTAGAATAGTAGAGAATATAACTAATAAAATATAAAATAAAATGAATGCAAATATCTACATCTTTATTGCCATCAGAAATGCCAATCTCACGCCATCAGATCCCATACTAATGAGATATATTGTTCGGCTAGCAAGGACCACGTGCTGACTCCACCCAGTGACAAAGGTATTCCTACCAAACAATGTTCATCTTTACTGAAGTGCGAAACTAGAAATTTTCCAAGGGGTTTCTTGTGCAAAATATCACACAAGGATGCCACAACCAGTCTTTTGTTATTTACCCATCGACATTGCTTCTTCCTGGTGATAAGGCGTCGAGAATCATTAGCTGATCAGAGCGATAAGCACAGCGAGGATAGTACAACGCTTTGACAACTGTGGAACGGAAATTGGTGGTCATCAAAACAAAGCTTGTCGTTAATGCACTCAATGGACCATTTTAACACTTTTCGTGAGCAAGTGATCACTGAACATATGGCTTCCTTCTTCATGTGGACACTATTTTCTTGCTATTTCGCCTTTTTTTTCGTACAGAATTTGCTTGCACAAACTTGCACAGCAACTTCGACGAGTACCATTACTTTTACACTCTGAGATAGTAAGATATATGCTTACTCAAGCAGCTGTTAGATGAGTTACTTAAAATGTATTTAGGTCATGATTGACTTTAAATGCACAATCACAGTGAATACCTCACTAGTTCTTCCATTTAGTGTTATCGCTTGCAGGTGCTCGTAAATGCGGCTGGTTTTGTTCGTAGGCACGGACGCAGGTTGGAAGCGTTGTCTTTTGTCCCTAACGAAATGTTGGATGCTGGTTGAGCGTTCCTTTTTTCTTTGAACCGAATTGTAGCCTTTTTAAGGTACCTTAGTAATTCAGCATTGCAATTCACTCATTCCTGTAGATTGGAAATCATATCACATCACATGAGTAGGATTTTTGTAGGGTGAGACTGAATGCTATAGGCAGCGATTTCTGAGACTTGACGATCGACCGACGAAAGAAAAGTCGCAGGTTGAATTTTAATCATCGATTTGTTACCATGAAAAGTTTAGTGCCGAGGATGGATCACATTTCAGGCACCAATTTTAGCAACAACTTAATTTTATAATCAAGTAGAATGATTTAAAAACCGCAAGGAGCGCTAGATGAGGAGAAAACATAGAAGGAATCGTTGTGTTCAAAAAAAATGGAAAATTTCGAAAAATGTGCTCTATTATACAAAATAACGGCAGGAAAATGAACCTCACCGAGTTTTCGCAGGATTGGAAGAGGTTGCCGTGTCCGCGTTTTACAACTTCAACGCTCGACACGTCGAGGTGATTTTTAACAAACCGTTGCTAACGTTTCGAGTAATAGAAAATTTCAAGAGTTAAAGACGTGGTGGGCTTCTTGAAAAGATGTTGCTTCATCTACTTAGAGTAAATATGTTGCCTGAAAGATATTATTTGATTTTCAAAGTTTTTAGTAATCAAAGGCTTCGATGGAAAAAAAATACAAAATAGGTAAGGCGAGCTCCAGAAAATAAGAACTCTATCAATTTAAAATAGCGGAGGTTTATGATGTGAGCAAATATTTGCAG
Source organism: Angiostrongylus vasorum (assembly GCA_018806985.1). Classification (NCBI taxonomy): domain Eukaryota; kingdom Metazoa; phylum Nematoda; class Chromadorea; order Rhabditida; family Metastrongylidae; genus Angiostrongylus; species Angiostrongylus vasorum. Next base: position 85,144 of record JADANN010000434.1, on the reverse strand, counting down.
GCTTATATTTCTATTGAGGAAATCGACGAAGACTCATCTGCGCCCAGATATTTTGATTTAAACTCGAAGTAGCTTGTCATTTTCGCCCCTGTGTGAGTGAAAATCAACTTACACCAGACCTTAAGTGTTAAGTGAGGGTCCACGAAGTATTACCCACAAATGGAAGAGTTAGGAATGGGACAACGACCTGCACCAAGCTTCACTGCTTCACTCGTGTCTAAGGTGGAAGCACCAGTAATCTAACTCCGACCGCTACTCTACTGTGGATAAGATGATTATTACGGCATCTCCTCCATGGAAAAGGAGATGAACAATTGTTTTGAATTGTTGAAAGAACAGCCAGAGCACGTTAAGTTTACCCGAAAGAAACCGAAAAAAACTGGCTCTCATTTCTGAACGCTCAAATTAATCTTTTCTGGAAACGCTTGCGTCATAAAGTGGTGAGATTCCCAGCTCTTGTAGATCAGAGGGAGATTTGCCACCATGCTAGTTTCGTACCAGAACGGTCGTAGATCCTGATTTTGGTTTACTCTTAACTGGGCTTCCTGATGGAAACGCCGGACTCCTTCTCAGCTTGCGAGACGCTGCTGATGAGATGAACCTCTCGCTGTACGTCGCAGTCCGACACCCCAAGAACACCTACCAATTACCACTAGGGAACAAGCCTTTTCTCTTTGCCGAAATACCGCATAAGCATCTCAATAAAACGGCCATAAAATTTTTATATCACCACACAAGCCACACACGAGAATGACAATAGATCTCAGCAAGATGTGTGATAAGAGCAAAAGCTGGTACACCTAACATTTTTAGATAACATGTGCTGATAAATCAGTGGCAGATTGGAGGACAGACAGATTGCGAAGAATTTCTTCCGAATAACTTAAAATTAGTCAACGTCCAGCAAAAAAATATTTTATAATATAACGTTGTTACTGCGCTAATTTATGGGGGAATCATCATCAAAAGACTCATGTAATCGTAGACGATGAAGTTATACGTCGTTTAAAAAAAAGTGTTGGTAAAATAAGCAAAAGTACGAAGAGGTCAAAAGTGCAGTCACATGGAACTCCAAAACCGTCGAACGTTGTAAAATACAGATGAGAATTAATGTGATTTCTTAGCGCTACATCTACTTTCTTATGGGCGCATGTGGCGCAGTGGTCGGAGAAGCTCTGCAACACACACATGGGATCGATTCCCGCGCTCCTGGGCCACCATGCTTTCCATTACTCCGTGGTCGGCAAATTGGTACCAGACTTGTCTCAGAGGATAGCACTACTGGCTCGATACATCGGTAGGCTACTGCGATCAATCACCTCCAACGATACTTAATGAACTCGAATGCATGGCGTCTCTTTCAGGGATTGATCAACGCCGAGAACCGTTTCCATTATTTTTTGCATTTGCTCTCTGATGAAAGTTTTTAGAGACAATTCTTTTATGGAAACTAAATCGGCAGTACGCTAGCGAGGAGCAGTGATTTATTAGTCCCTTCAATGTGCACTTCTTTTATTCTGTAGAAGGATTACAAAGCTGTGAAAACCGATGTTGACTGTGAGTACTAGTCAGCGAATTAATTGGAGCATTCATTGCTTAATGCTAAAAGGTTTTTTCCGCTTCGTTCGAAGGCGATCCAAGCGTAGCTTGAAACTGATGCTTCAAGGCAATGAAAAGTGTGAAGAAGTATCTAGCCGACTGAGATAGATGACAAAGCGTTCCTCGTCTTTATAAGCCTCGTTAAGCTGTATTGATTTTGATCTTTCTGGCCGCACAAAGAACCGTTGAATAAGAACTGCATGGCTTGTCATCTCCAGTTCATCACTTGTTCACTACCCTTCATTTCAAGCGATTCCTTCTTTACAGAACTCCGATGCGTTCGTGGAATTTGGAAAGTCGGTATAAATCTAACTTCGTCTTTCCGAACGAGGTTGCGACTGAATGAACTGATGGGGTAGAGTGCGTTACCGTATTGTGGGTCTCTGCATCATGCGCTTTTCAAAGACAAAGACTATGTTAAAATTTCACTGCGCCTTCTTCTTATCAGCGCAAGAGAAGCATTTTGCCGAAATTCCTGGATTCCGTATAAAAGTTCGTTATCGTCAAGATAAGTGTATCCCCTTCTTCCTGAGATGGTGAGTTGCTTCCTAGTTAAAAACGGTTGCTTTGATTGCTGACACGAAACAATTCATGCGAAACAACTTGCAACTTGCGCTCAATTTTAGCGAAGTAATCTTGTTTTTGTTTGAAAAAAATGTAACCCGTCTAGCACTCGTGCAATGAAGTGCCTGCTTTCAATGATGAAAGCCCAACGAGGAATCAAACGACCTCATGATTAATCGCAGGGCATTTTCCACTTGCGTAATTTCACCACTAGATGGGCAGATTTTCAAACACAGTCAGGGTTGTAGATTAAGGGAGAAGCGCACATATTCAGGGCCACGTTTTATTCCCAGTGTAAACCTTACTCAAAGCCGAAATAGTTTTGCTATGGTCTATGGCTTCTTTCTCTTTGTGTGGAAGAACTGATATCGCACAATCGTTCTCAAACCAATTTTTTTAATTTCCTCAACAGCTCAAGGGATAATGGTGACACGCAGAGCACCTAAATGAGCGAAGAATTCCAACACTAGAAGTCCACCTTTTATTTGCAAGTTTCGCACTAACTAAAGAAAACAGATCGGAGGAAGCTGTAACAATAAAGTAGCATGTAAAAGCAATTGTAAACCTACTCCCAATACTCGAAAGATGGACTATCTATAAATTTCAGCACAATAGTCGATATATCCACATATATGTCCTTACGAGCTGCAATTTTTTAGCTGACACCAGATTAGTATAGATGTTCTTATAGTTGTTGTCGTCGTTGTTTACTGGCTGACGTTTCGGCGACTTCGCCTTCCTGAGAGCCTAGACATATCTGGCTGTTTGAGGAAGACGAAGTCGCCGAAAGGTCAAACATTGAAAAAAGGCGAGAACAGCAATAAGAGCATCTATATCAAACTCGCATCAGAGAGCGGTCCCAGTAAACCTTTCATTCTTCCCTGCCGCCTGCAAGAGTAGTCCAGTGGGTTCTGTTCACTCTAGGGACTCTTTGAGCATCATATCTTTCTTGTAGGCTTTCCGTGAGGAACTCTGACCATCAGGTCTGCGATCTTCCTGCAGTGCGTTTCACATCTCGAAGAATTCAATCACTAACGGCTCTTGTCCATCGGTAGTCATTCCTAAGCATTACGTGTCCGGCCCATCTGATCCTCGCCTGTTTGGCGTACAGAACGGCAACTTTTACTTTTGATCGTTGACGTAGGTCGGATGTTCGGATTCCTTCCCTTAGTTGTGTGACACGGGATGCTCATAGCACCGTCCTTTCGACCACGCGTTCAAAAAACGCTGAGTGATTTTTTCATCCTGTTTACGCGGTGACCAGGTTTCTGACGCATACGTTAACACAGGAAGTACCGTTCAGTCGAAAAGGTGAGCACGGAGTCGGGTGTTCTTTGTCCTCTTCACTACATTCTCGATGCTCTTGAAAGCTACCCACGCCGCTCGTTTTCTTGTGGTTAACTCTGGAGCTAAGTCGTTCAACATGTTGATTTCCCGACCTAGATACCCATAACTGGAGCATTCGAAGATATTGGTTCCGTTGAGCGTGAATGAGGCATACGAAACCAATCCGTTCCTCATGAACATCGTTTTTTGTGAGATTTAGTCGAAGACCAGTCTTTCCACAGACTTTATCAAAGTCGGCAAGCATACGTTCCGCTTGGCTAATGTTTGATGTTATAAGAACGATATCGTCAGCAAAGCAAAGATGGTGTAATTTCCCACCATCGATTCCCACTCCCATCTTATCCCATTCCAATGTTCCCGTAACGTTCTCGAGTGTGGCGGTAAATAATCTCGGCGAGATGGTATCGCCTTGCCTAACCCTCTTTTGACGTCGATGTTAATATCGTAAGAACATATGCACAGATATTCCCAATATCGTTACCTTGATTTTCGGGTGCTTTGAAAAAGCATCTGCCAAGAAGTACACATCCTCTCCTTAGGCACGTCTTTTTTAAAGAAACAAGTAACAAAAGTGGGAAAACAAACCTTCTGTTTAAAGTGGTCTTGTTAGTCACCGTTTGATCCTTTCCATTTGGCAGTCCGTGACAGTATGCGCTTCAGAAAATTTCTTAAATGGTGAGTTGCCATTAGAAGTATTGATCGCTCTGACAGACTCAGAAAGCATTTTACTTTTTGTTTCTCGTGAACCATTGATCTTCACATAAAGTCTTCGAAATGTTCGCCTGGGCAATGTATTTACTCCAAACCCTTGGAAAAACCACGAAAACTACTGAGCTGGCAGTCTTTGATAGCAGTCTTTGTCGTCCTGTTGTGAATAGAGATGCGGCTTCGCAAAGACCATCGTCGTAGACGGTTCCGTGGAGGTTCCATAACAGCCACCGATTTCTGTACACTAGATGTTCTCAAATACCGCTCATTAGCTGTGCTTACTTGTGCTGTAGGTCTAACCAGGAGTTTATCCATACCACAGTGTTCGTTTCAAGGCAGGTCTTTTCCTTCAACTGTGCCCTGAGTCCTTAAAGTTTCATATCGACTGGAAACGAAAAATGCCGTGAAATGTAACTGAAGTGTCTCGCTTCTCTTCCGCGCGTAGACGCGTGTTCGAAACACTTGTCCACGAAGGATTAGAAGAAAGTTAGTGAAGCAACGTGTTTTGATTTCTCGCGATTCTGCAGAAGGTAGCCGTTTTTCCAAAAATTCATTTCAATGTTCAAAAAATGGAACGCGGTTATATTTCGATTTTTTTTCCGAAAGAGTTTTATATACTTTGACTTTTATTCAACAATTCGAAAAGGGTGTTAGACTATCACTCTCGTGTCATTTTGTCAACACAGCAGTGAGTGCCGTGTTTCAGAGGACATCTAGGAAAGTGCTGTGATAGTAGTTGTTACCTTAAAAGAGGATGGACTTGCTCATGATGAGAACTAGAAGGAATTACATTTTTTTTCCAACTCTGTATTTTTCTTCATTAACATGGGAGAACTTACCAAATGGTTTATTCACAAGGCACAGAATTTCTTCAGAGATTAATCGTCGCCACTCTAGTCGTCGCACTATCGTGGGTGTCCGCAGTACCAGACAGGAATGTTCCTGGTGAGTTTCATTAGCCTCATACTCGATTATTCGACAACCGGCTGTGGACTTTTAATGAAGCGCGTGAACAGTTCTGCTTATTAGCTTTATATTGCAAAATTACAGGTAAGCATGAAGGCGACGTGATCACTCCAGAGACACAGGTTCTCACTGACGCTGCACTTGTCGACTACGTCAACGAACACCAGCAGCTTTTCAAGGTGACGCTCGATTTTTTTAAAAAGAACAACCTTTGCAGCAGTTGACACTTCTCAAAGACTGAGCTATTTTTTGCACTTCTTGCTTTCGATACAAGGCTAACTTATTTGGAGCGAAATATCAAATTTACACTGCTAGATGGCCTATTTTTTTGTTCCCTCGAATTTTTTTCTATGATGTCAAACAGTTCCCATCAAAGAGTGCTAATGAAGGGAAATAGCGTTTTTAATTTGGTAACTTAGAAAAAACAGATAATTTTAGGCCGAAGATAGAGCTGATATTGGGGCGTTAAGAATGAAGGTTATGAAATCGAAGTACGTCAGTCGAAATAAGAAACCTCGATTGGACGATACTGAAGACGATGGCTCCAAAGTTCCAGATAGGTAAGTGGGACCTATAGTTTGCTAACTGATTGAAAGAGAGTTAAAAAGAAAATGAGGCAGATAACTCCTCGAGTGCGGCCATTCACTTCATTTCGATATAATCAGGTGAGGTCTAAACCAGGTTGTGTTAGCGAACAAGGCTAGGGCAAAGATATTCATTGGTTGTGTGTACTGCAAAAACCAATAAGCGGTCGAGATGACAACATCACCATGAACGTTTGAGCGCAGATAGATGATACAAGAATATACGAAAGTGGTTGTAGCTTCGACGCTCGTATCAAATGGCCCCACTGCCCTTCCATTTCCTACATCCGTGACCAGTCACAGTGCGGTGAGAACATTTTAGTTAATTTTTCAAATTCATCGCTAAAATTAAGTGCAATAATGCGATTTGAAAATTGCAGGCTCTTGTTGGGCTGTCTCATCTGCAGAGGCTATGTCAGACCGTGTCTGCATCGCCTCGCACGGCAAAAAGACGGTATGACGGTTTCATGGATTCCGAATTGAAACATTTCTTAAAGTTTCACGAATGATTTCAGGTTGAACTCTCAGCGGACGATATCATGAGCTGCTGCTCTGAGTGTGGTTTTGGGTGAGATTACAACAATACTTTGATATAAAAGTAGATCCTTGCTAGTAGTGCCATGCTTTTAAATATCATATTTCCAGCCGTCACTCACTAGTTTCGCGTTTACATATATATATATATATATATATATATATATATATATATCATGTATATTTATATATATATATTTGTATATATATATAAAATATGCCCACGAGCGCCTGTAGCGCAGTGGTCGGAGGCTCCATGCTATACATATGAGATCGATCCCCTGCTCCCTAGGCACACCAAGGCCTCCACCTCTCCATGATCTGCCGATTGGCACTAGACTTGTCCGGGAAGATAGCAGGCTTGTTTAATACATCGGAAGACCAGTCGCTGTAAAGGCCAGATATGTATTCATTCACCTCCAACGATTCCTGATGAAGTCAAATGCACGGCGTATCCCTCATTGATCAACGCCGAGAGCTTTATCCTTTATCCTTTATGTGGGCCACAAGATCTCAAAGTGGTGCTCAATGAAGACTGGACGTCCTATTCTAGAGCGCTGTGCACTGCATAGATTTCGTCATCGTAGAATAAACAACAGAAAAGATCTGGAAATATTACAACATATAAATGAAATGCAAACGATATGTTTTTCCCGTTTAAAAGGCACTCATTTTTTAGGTTATGAGTGAAAGACGTAGATATTGATCATTCATAGTGAGAGTAAACAAAAGTCGATTTACAGTAAATTACATGTGCTTTTAAATAATATGGAGCTAATTTTCAGTCTCTCTATAAATCAATGGCTTAACCTAAGGATTCAAAATTGTATAGTGAAAACAGCGCGCTGTTGTTGTGGCAGCAGATTACAAAGCCACATCCTTTCAAATACACTCTCGCTTCGCTGTTAGAGCTTACTCTCAAGTAACCAATTACTGAAGGCATGCACGTTGCACGTTTCCGTTTTCGTGATTCTAGCCTCATGGCAAAATCTCGTTTCATGGAAATTCATCGAAAAAAAGGGCAACCTGAAAATACTAATTGAACCACGCATTCATTTGAAAACGGTTATGTTAAGAAAATATGAACTAAGCCTGAAATGTCAAAAAAATCTTCTGGATTATTTACCGACGAATCACTTCCTTAGTTCTTTTCCACTCGTGTTTGGTTGAAAGCTAAAGAAATTTAGATGTGATGGTGGATGGCCTCTCTCGGCATGGCAGTACTTTGTTGAAACCGGTGTTGTCACAGGCGGACTTTACGGCACCAAGGTTTTCCCGTAATTTATCGCTGTTGTTTCTCTGATACAACAATACACTGGTTTGATTGGTGTTGCAGGACGCATGCAGACCATACGAAATCCCACCGTGCGGCATTCATAAAAAATGAGACCTTCTACAGTAATTGCACTCAAGAAATCGACACACCTGATTGCAAAACCACATGTCAAGCTGGGTATCCGATTTCTTACAACGACGACAAAACGTACGGTAGGTAAATTCTTTCAAATGAGGTGACCGAGCAAGTAATAGAAATACCATGCCAGCACTATTGATGGTATCTCATTATTCATTCAGGAAAGACTTCATACAGTGTTTCGAACTCAGTGCTTGCCATTCAAAAGGAAATTATGACCTATGGACCAGTGGTCGCAGTTTTCACTGTATATGACGACTTCTTTCACTACAAGACCGGGATTTACAAGGTATTGCCCAATGTGAAAGTTTATCCTTCCTTTGTCGTCTGGACGTTTAATGGGCTGTTAACATTGCTACAACCAAATTCTTGGTCTTTAATTCTACTTACAGAGTAGTTTAAAAACCTTCCTTTCTGTTTTTGGGTATACCTCAGTTCGGTGAAAGAAACTCTGAAAAGTTTATGAAATCGTGTTTGCATTTACAGGGTATTCAGACTGTGCAATCGGACGCGTTCATCGGCTTACGATTCGACTAGTCGCAAGCATTGTTACCGTGCTAGTAGAATGCTATTCAAAGGCACCCAAGCGGTTCCTCTGAAAGCACGCTCGACCAGCATTGAAATGATTATTAAAACACGGCCAATTTTTGCGGTACAGTCCAAAGCATTTCAAAGAATGCAAGGAAACAAAACAAAGGGAATAAGTGCAGTGGTTCGCACGATCTGTCAACGCCAGGCATTCAAGTATTTTAGTATATGTGGTGCATGATAACGACAGAGTCTCATGAAGTGTATCTTGCCCATTCTCTTGCAATAACTTCTTCAACAAATCAGTTGAACGGTCAACAAAAAGCTTCCGATCTCTATTTGACCAATTTGTTGCAGGAATGGATACGTAAAATTCCAGGAAGCTTTTAAATACAGCACGTTTCTAAGTGTCGTTGGGATGAGAGGGCGTCGTTGTTCACGAATTCTGACCTATACTCGTGTTTGATAGCTCTTCAGTCTTAAATGCATATATAATTAAAAATGTAGAAAAAATAGGGTTCATGTGGCGCAGTGGTCGGAGGCGCCCTGCAATAAACACGGAGTCGATCGCAGCACGCATCGCTTTCCATCCATCCGCGGTCGGCAAATTGGCACCAAACTTGTCTGGGAGGATAACAGCACTGGCTCGATACATCGGCAGGCCACCGCGGATTACTGTAAAGGCCAGATACACATTCATTCACCTCCAACGATGCTTAGTGAAATCGAATGCATGGCGCATCCCTCAGGGATTGATCAACGCCGAGAGTTTTATCCTTTTTATCTTTTTCAAGTTCAAGGGTCCAGAAAATGCTTGCAATCTCACCAACCAAAACTTGGGATATCACGGATTAAACATCTCAACCGAGTGGGTGTTATCGCCGTGAATGTTGACCGTCTAAATATTTTGCTTGATGATGGGCATTTCACTTTATGTCAGTAAAGTTCCAGAACCTCCAGCTATTTCTGGAATTTCTAAGTGTTGTTCAGCTGAAGTTCTCCAACGTGAATCGGTATCCAGATTGTTGAAATGTTTGCCTACGCCTCTAACAAAGGTCGATACTTTCCTTTACAGAAGCAAAGAAACTGTGTCGGTGTGTCGTAATAAAAAGCGGGAGATTCTTCTCAGTATAGAATGAGATAAACAACACTGTTTCATTTCAGCAAGACGTGTGTACAAATATTTATCAGCAAAGAATTTAGCATGTCTCTGGTGCAGAGGCAGGGAGGTCACGCCGTGAGGATTCTCGGATGGGGTCAACAAGGTGGCGTCCCTTACTGGCTGGTTGCTAACTCATGGAATACTGACTGGGGAGAGAATGGTAAGCAAAATTCTTCTTAGCTAGAAGGAGTGCTGAAAGTTCAGTAACCTAACTAGAAATGTTTACGTTAGCTAGTGCGGCCAGAACTATAATAGCTAAGAAGAACTTAATGTTCTCATGAAGGAAATAGTCGATTTTTATCGTTATTCTCAAGCCATTTACGAAATGATTCCAACAACGAAGAAACAGAAGAGACAAATACATTTCTATTGATAATTTTGTTAAAGCAACATTTAACCAACCAAGGAAGTGTTCTCATTAATAATCTTTTAATAAAATCCTGAGGTTCTTAAGGTTACTTCCGTATACTTCGAGGATCGGATGAGTGTGGAATTGAAGATGGTGTGGTCGCTGGACAAGTCTAATATCATTTGCTGACATTGAATTATTAAAATAAGAAAATTTTACTCTTATAGTTCCATTGTTCGTCAAAAGTTTTGTCTTTGCCAAGAAACTCATTTAGTTGGCACATACTATTTAAGGCAATGCAGTGCTACGACTTCAAGAACACGTATGACTGACCTTTGAGATTGAAACTACTTTTTCCAACTTGAGAACAGACCATACTTGCTTGGTAAAATCCGATGCTTTTTCCATCTTCATTGGAAAAATAACAAGCATCTATAATATGCCACTAAATCACTGAAGTCAAACTCAGCAAAGTTTTAACGCCATGTTGCCAGGTGCTTTAACAATGGGTGGTTACTTCATGAATTAATCTCGTTACAAAGAGGCGATTCCAGAATAGAAAAGCATCATACTAGAAGTCATAGTTTCGTATTTATGATACTGCATTTTATACAACTACAGCGATGCTGACATATTTGCAAAACTCCGGACCGCGGGTGTCCGCGGTGGGGAACGAACACGCAACTACCCCCTTCCGGGAGCTAACGCGTTCACCACCACACTATGTTAGTCTTTCGTTTCGCATGTCTCTCAGTTACATGGATCAGTGCCATCAGCAATCACCCGTCAACGGGATTGATCTGAAGTACCCAAATCAGCAACGAACGCAGTTAAGCTGAAGCTGTAGTCGAAAATCGCAATGTTAACATTTTATTTACTGCCCATTATAATTTTTTTAGCCCCCGGAAAGAGTAATAGCGCGTTCGTTCTCCACCGGAGACACCTGCGGTCCGGAGTTTTGCAGATACCTCAGTATCGTCGTGGTTGAATCACACATATTACCTTGCCGTGAAAAAATTGTAATAGGCAGTAAATAAAATGTTAACATTGCATCTTTTGTTATGCACAAGATCACAACGAGAACCATTTTTATTTACTTTGACGCATTCTGAAGTATCACCCTATGGTTTTGATTTTTCTGAAGCGACAAAGACGTGCAGAAACAAACAGCTTCTCCACTTTCAGTGACAAAGATCACTCTCACACAAATGGGCTTATTTAGCGCTTTCCAAAAAATGAACCGAACCCTGTGATTTCCTTGCAAGCGCATAACATTGCAATCGTGCATGTCAATGCCCAATGGTATTATCAGTTTAAGAAATATAAGATCATAGCGCAATGAGTTAAATCCTACTAACGTAGTGATCATTTATTTTACTTACCACTCATGGCAAGGTTGATTAAAAGACGGACGGAAATGCGATCCTAAAATGAGTCGTCAAAGACCCATTTCATTTTCGATCGTTTATTGTACAGTGAAGAGGTTTTTCAGCACACTTTTTGCAATCATTCGATGTCTTACCTAACCCAGATCTTGTGACCGGCGTCGACTAAGGGAGAGCTCTGTTCTAGACTTGATGATTTAAACAAGGCCTTAAATGTGGAGCTCCCTTACAAAGTGAGCAAGCAAACTGCAAAGATTGACCAGCCGTAACGTTAATTTGAGCTTGGGTGAACGAAACTTAAGATCGCATAGAGTTCGGAAATGCCCTCATTATGGCAACACATTGGTAAATGCTCTTGGCCCTTCTCGATGTTACGGATGCTTTATACGAGTTTCTTCAGTCACCTATTTCCTTATTGCGCCCAAAAATCCTCCTAAGCTTCTAATCCTATGCAAATACAATAAATCTAGTAATGCCCACAGGTGGAAAGAAATAAGAACACTGGACTCGTCCAAAAAAGGGTTTCTTACTTAATTATTACTTGGATAGAGTCCCACTTGTAACAGCACGGCTCTGAGCACGGCGAAATCGCCGAAACCTCAGCGGTGGACCAAAGGCAACAATAATTTATACCATTCTTGTATCAGCTCAACAAGATCATTTCATATGAACATATAAATAAATATTACTTGGATACATGGGTGGCCCGTCTTCACGAGTTATCTGGACCCTGACACGCTTTCCATTACTCTTCTGGTCTCGCAATCGTCGTCCACGGTGGTGGTTTGATTAAGACATATGGTGGCGTGTCATATGGTGATCTGTGAAGCAACTGCAGGTGGGAGTGCACCTGATAGACTTTAGTTACAAACACGTCCGTCCAACGCATAGATGGTCGTCCTAGAGGACGCCTGCATCCTCATGGAGTCCACTCTACAGTTCTTTTCGTGCACCTGTCGTCTGTCGTTTTCATTAAATGACCGGTTGATTTATGCTTTTGCTATCGATGTGCGTTCTCATAAGTCACCTAGATGAGATAGATTTCGAAAGTCAGAGCTTCGCATTTCGGCCAGGTCTCTACAGTTTACAACCTTCATGTACAATTTTGGAATCTATAACTTTTAACACTAATTTCTTCTGTGGTAATTGCTGAAGTAAATATGCGTTAGCTGCATTCAGTACCAATAGCAGCCAGCGTAACGTCTACGCTTTCTTGATTGTTGACACGATATCATCCGCCACGTGCCTTCTTCGTGGTACAAACACATGTCCGTTATAAAGTTTATTCAAATCCGAATAGAATTTGGAAATTGTACTCATGCATCTGCTATGGTGATTATATTCGTGGAATGCAGCAGTTTGAGTCAGTTGTCAGTAGCCAATAATCGTCAGTTAGAGAAAGGGTGGTTGACTTCGCTCCAATTTGCCACGCAGGACATTTTATTGTTGACACGGAACAAATCTCAAAGGTGACTAGTTAAAACTTCTTTCATGGGCGTACAATTGATACAACAGCAACTTTCTGAAGATACCAAAAGAGTGCAGGCAGAAAAGAACCATAACAGAATCAATAAGCGAGGCAAACAGATGAGTTAAAAATCTGTATTGAAGATAAGGGTGTAGCTTGTGTAATGGACTGCGAAACTGGTACGAAGCACAACTGCAACAGGGAATTGGGGATGAGGAAGAGATCGGTGAGTGGTGTGGCAAACACGTAAGGCACTAAGGTTATAGTTGTTTATATTAACACATCTGGGACGACCTCTAGTTCTTTTCCCAAATAGCCGTTACTCCTTGGAGGTCAGAACGGTCATAATATCTCGGATTTGGAAGCCACGACCGATTTTCATACATTATTGGTTTTTCCCCTGCGTTCTGAAGGAATTTCGGCGCTTTTCTTATCCAATGTACGCTCCATGTTCTTTCATGTTCCCACCATGGTGCCTCTACCACTCTTGTACGTAATTTAAATAGTTGCTCCCACTGTGAACCATATGCTGTCAGTATGCCATAAAATTAAACAAAATAAACTTCTGAAAGAAATATTACGATGTTAACTTTTTAGATGACGGCGGTGATTTATTTATTTGTTTATTGCAATTTTTATGAACTTCGGAAGTTTCGACATTAGCATTTTATATACATTTTTTCGTCTATTAAATTCTTTCGTCCTACATTTTTTTATATTATTTTTATTTTTATGCATAAAATTAACTGTGCTCAATCTTTTCATCGTTTTGATAGAATGCAAGAGCCAGCTGATTTGTGTTGTTCACAGTTTTTATCTAAGGAAGGCTGTAAGAGGTAGCAATAGTGACTTATCACACTTGGTTACTTCAATTCCACCGCCACTGATTTTGCGAAATCTTATGGCGTAGCTATGAATTTGCCGTTCGTGTGACTTTCTCTTCCATGCCAAATAATATGCCAATCATTGTAAATCCGCCTGGGCGTGTCAAGTGGATTCCAAAAGCGTTTCCGAGATCGCAACGACAATCGACGAAGTTATCTTGTGGTGCTGTTGTAGTACATTCAAACCATGAAGCTTAGTCGACACTAGCATTTTGTTAGACAGACGAAAGCTACTGTATAGTTACTTATTTCGCCCACTAAGCAGGATTTCTTATAATGACGGTAAAACGCAGAAGAATTAATAGTTGGCCAGAGAATCATAGTTCAAAGCGGGCGAGATTTGATGTAGGTTTCATGTGAACTATTTAAGCATCCCCCCAACGATTTGAGGCCTCATGGTGGCTGCAAGATCTTTTTATATGTAAGGTTACAATGTACACCAAGAGTTTATCTCATAACCACGGTTTTCCAAGCTGAGATGGAGTCCGACGTTCCCATTTGGAAGCACAACTCAGGGTAGACCAATACAAGGAATCATCTGACGTGGCCGGAATGCGAAGCTCTGACTTTCGAAATCTATCTCATCTAGGTGACTTATGAGAACGCACATCGATAGCAAAGCATAAATCAACCGGTCATTTAATGAAAACGACAGACGACAGGTGCACGAAAAGAACTGTAGAGTGGACTCCATGAGGATGCAGGCGTCCTCTAGGACGACCATCTATGCGTTGGACGGACGTGTTTGTAACTAAAGTCTATCAGGTGCACTCCCACCTGCAGTTGCTTCACAGATCACCATATGACACGCCACCATATGTCTTAATCAAACCACCACCGTGGACGACGATTGCGAGACCAGAAGAGTAATGGAAAGCGTGTCAGGGTCCAGATAACTCGTGAAGACGGGCCACCCATGTATCCAAGTAATATTTATTTATATGTTCATATGAAATGATCTTGTTGAGCTGATACAAGAATGGTATAAATTATTGTTGCCTTTGGTCCACCGCTGAGGTTTCGGCGATTTCGCCGTGCTCAGAGCCGTGCTGTTACAAGTGGGACTCTATCCAAGTAATAATTAAGTAAGAAACCCTTTTTTGGACGAGTCCAGTGTTCTTATTTCTTTCCACCTGTGGGCATTACTAGATTTATTGTATTTGCATAGGATTAGAAGCTTAGGAGGATTTTTGGGCGCAATAAGGAAATAGGTGACTGAAGAAACTCGTATAAAGCATCCGTAACATCGAGAAGGGCCAAGAGCATTTACCAATGTGTTGCCATAATGAGGGCATTTCCGAACTCTATGCGATCTTAAGTTTCGTTCACCCAAGCTCAAATTAACGTTACGGCTGGTCAATCTTTGCAGTTTGCTTGCTCACTTTGTAAGGGAGCTCCACATTTAAGGCCTTGTTTAAATCATCAAGTCTAGAACAGAGCTCTCCCTTAGTCGACGCCGGTCACAAGATCTGGGTTAGGTAAGACATCGAATGATTGCAAAAAAGTGTGCTGAAAAACCTCTTCACTGTACAATAAACGATCGAAAATGAAATGGGTCTTTGACGACTCATTTTAGGATCGCATTTCCGTCCGTCTTTTAATCAACCTTGCCATGAGTGGTAAGTAAAATAAATGATCACTACGTTAGTAGGATTTAACTCATTGCGCTATGATCTTATATTTCTTAAACTGATAATACCATTGGGCATTGACATGCACGATTGCAATGTTATGCGCTTGCAAGGAAATCACAGGGTTCGGTTCATTTTTTGGAAAGCGCTAAATAAGCCCATTTGTGTGAGAGTGATCTTTTGTCACTGAAAGTGGAGAAGCTGTTTGTTTCTGCACGTCTTTGTCGCTTCAGAAAAATCAAAACCATAGGGTGATACTTCAGAATGCGTCAAAGTAAATAAAAATGGTTCTCGTTGTGATCTTGTGCATAACAAAAGATGCAATGTTAACATTTTTATTTACTGCCTATTACAATTTTTTTCACGGCAAGGTAATATGTGTGATTCAACCACGACGATACTGAGGTATCTGCAAAACTCCGGACCGCAGGTGTCTCCGGTGGAGAACGAACGCGCTATTACTCTTTCCGGGGGCTAAAAAATTATAATGGGCAGTAAATAAAATGTTAACATTGCGATTTTCGACTACAGCTTCAGCTTAACTGCGTTCGTTGCTGATTTGGGTACTTCAGATCAATCCCGTTGACGGGTGATTGCTGATGGCACTGATCCATGTAACTGAGAGACATGCGAAACGAAAGACTAACATAGTGTGGTGGTGAACGCGTTAGCTCCCGGAAGGGGGTAGTTGCGTGTTCGTTCCCCACCGCGGACACCCGCGGTCCGGAGTTTTGCAAATATGTCAGCATCGCTGTAGTTGTATAAAATGCAGTATCATAAATACGAAACTATGACTTCTAGTATGATGCTTTTCTATTCTGGAATCGCCTCTTTGTAACGAGATTAATTCATGAAGTAACCACCCATTGTTAAAGCACCTGGCAACATGGCGTTAAAACTTTGCTGAGTTTGACTTCAGTGATTTAGTGGCATATTATAGATGCTTGTTATTTTTCCAATGAAGATGGAAAAAGCATCGGATTTTACCAAGCAAGTATGGTCTGTTCTCAAGTTGGAAAAGTAGTTTCAATCTCAAAGGTCAGTCATACGTGTTCTTGAAGTCGTAGCACTGCATTGCCTTAAATAGTATGTGCCAACTAAATGAGTTTCTTGGCAAAGACAAAACTTTTGACGAACAATGGAACTATAAGAGTAAAATTTTCTTATTTTAATAATTCAATGTCAGCAAATGATATTAGACTTGTCCAGCGACCACACCATCTTCAATTCCACACTCATCCGATCCTCGAAGTATACGGAAGTAACCTTAAGAACCTCAGGATTTTATTAAAAAGATTATTAATGAGAACACTTCCTTGGTTGGTTAAATGTTGCTTTAACAAAATTATCAATAGAAATGTATTTGTCTCTTCTGTTTCTTCGTTGTTGGAATCATTTCGTAAATGGCTTGAGAATAACGATAAAAAATCGACTATTTCCTTCATGAGAACATTAAGTTCTTCTTAGCTATTATAGTTCTGGCCGCACTAGCTAACGTAAACATTTCTAGTTAGGTTACTGAACTTTCAGCACTCCTTCTAGCTAAGAAGAATTTTGCTTACCATTCTCTCCCCCAGTCAGTATTCCATGAGTTAGCAACCAGCCAGTAAGGGACGCCACCTTGTTGACCCCCATCCGAGAATCCTCACGGCGTGACCTCCCTGCCTCTGCACCAGAGACATGCTAAATTCTTTGCTGATAAATATTTGTACACACGTCTTGCTGAAATGAAACAGTGTTGTTTATCTCATTCTATACTGAGAAGAATCTCCCGCTTTTTATTACGACACACCGACACAGTTTCTTTGCTTCTGTAAAGGAAAGTATCGACCTTTGTTAGAGGCGTAGGCAAACATTTCAACAATCTGGATACCGATTCACGTTGGAGAACTTCAGCTGAACAACACTTAGAAATTCCAGAAATAGCTGGAGGTTCTGGAACTTTACTGACATAAAGTGAAATGCCCATCATCAAGCAAAATATTTAGACGGTCAACATTCACGGCGATAACACCCACTCGGTTGAGATGTTTAATCCGTGATATCCCAAGTTTTGGTTGGTGAGATTGCAAGCATTTTCTGGACCCTTGAACTTGAAAAGATAAAAAGGATAAAACTCTCGGCGTTGATCAATCCCCTGAGGGATGCGCCATGCATTCGATTTCACTAAGCATCGTTGGAGGTGAATGAATGTGTATCTGGCCTTTACAGTAATCCGCGGTGGCCTGCCGATGTATCGAGCCAGTGCTGTTATCCTCCCAGACAAGTTTGGTGCCAATTTGCCGACCGCGGATGGATGGAAAGCGATGCGTGCTGCGATCGACTCCGTGTTTATTGCAGGGCGCCTCCGACCACTGCGCCACATGAACCCTATTTTTTCTACATTTTTTAATTATATATGCATTTAAGACTGAAGAGCTATCAAACACGAGTATAGGTCAGAATTCGTGAACAACGACGCCCTCTCATCCCGACGACACTTAGAAACGTGCTGTATTTAAAGGCTTCCTGGAATTTTACGTATCCATTCCAGCAACAAATTGGTCAAATAGAGATCGGAAGCTTTTGTTGACCGTTCAACTGATTTGTTGAAGAAGTTATTGCAAGAGAATGGGCAAGATACACTTCATGAGACTCTGTCGTTATCATGCACCACATATACTAAAAATACTTGAATGCCTGGCGTTGACAGATCGTGCGAACCACTGCACTTATTCCCTTTGTTTTGTTTCCTTGCATTCTTTGAAATGCTTTGGACTGTACCGAAAAATTGGCCGTGTTTTAATAATCATTTCAATGCTGGTCGAGCGTGCTTTCAGAGGAACCGCTTGGGTGCCTTTGAATAGCATTCTACTAGCACGGTAACAATGCTTGCGACTAGTCGAATCGTAAGCCGATGAACGCGTCCGATTGCACAGTCTGAATACCCTGTAATGCAAACACGATTTCATAAACTTTTCAGAGTTTCTTTCACCGAACTGAGGTATACCCAAAAACAGAAAGGAAGGTTTTAAACTACTCTGTAAGTAGAATTAAAGACCAAGAATTTGGTTGCAGCAATGTTAACAGCCCATTAAACGTCCAGACGACAAGAAGGATAAACTTTCACATTGGGCAATACCTTGTAAATCCCGGTCTTGTAGTGAAAGAAGTCGTCATATACAGTGAAAACTGCGACCACTGGTCCATAGGTCATAATTTCCTTTTGAATGGCAAGCACTGAGTTCGAAACACTGTATGAAGTCTTTTCCCTGAATGAATAATGAGATACCATCAATAGTGCTGGCATGGTATTTCTATTACTTGCTCGGTCACCTCATTTGAAAGAATTTACCTACCGTACGTTTTGTCGTCGTTGTAAGAAATCGGATACCCAGCTTGACATGTGGTTTTGCAATCAGGTGTGTCGATTTCTTGAGTGCAATTACTGTAGAAGGTCTCATTTTTATGAATGCCGCACGGTGGGATTTCGTATGGTCTGCATGCGTCCTGCAACACCAATCAAACCAGTGTATTGTTGTATCAGAGAAACAACAGCGATAAATTACGGGAAAACCTTGGTGCCGTAAAGTCCGCCTGTGACAACACCGGTTTCAACAAAGTACTGCCATGCCGAGAGAGGCCATCCACCATCACATCTAAATTTCTTTAGCTTTCAACCAAACACGAGTGGAAAAAGAACTAAGGAAGTGATTCGTCGGTAAATAATCCAGAAGATTTTTTGACATTTCAGGCTTAGTTCATATTTTCTTAACATAACCGTTTTCAAATGAATGCGTGGTTCAATTAGTATTTTCAGGTTGCCCTTTTTTTCGATGAATTTCCATGAAACGAGATTTTGCCATGAGGCTAGAATCACGAAAACGGAAACGTGCAACGTGCATGCCTTCAGTAATTGGTTACTTGAGAGTAAGCTCTAACAGCGAAGCGAGAGTGTATTTGAAAGGATGTGGCTTTGTAATCTGCTGCCACAACAACAGCGCGCTGTTTTCACTATACAATTTTGAATCCTTAGGTTAAGCCATTGATTTATAGAGAGACTGAAAAATTAGCTCCATATTATTTAAAAAGCACATGTAATTTACTGTAAATCGACTTTTGTTTACTCTCACTATGAATGATCAATATCTACGTCTTTCACTCATAACCTAAAAAATGAGTGCCTTTTAAACGGGAAAAACATATCGTTTGCATTTCATTTATATGTTGTAATATTTCCAGATCTTTTCTGTTGTTTATTCTACGATGACGAAATCTATGCAGTGCACAGCGCTCTAGAATAGGACGTCCAGTCTTCATTGAGCACCACTTTGAGATCTTGTGGCCCACATAAAGGATAAAGGATAAAGCTCTCGGCGTTGATCAATGAGGGATACGCCGTGCATTTGACTTCATCAGGAATCGTTGGAGGTGAATGAATACATATCTGGCCTTTACAGCGACTGGTCTTCCGATGTATTAAACAAGCCTGCTATCTTCCCGGACAAGTCTAGTGCCAATCGGCAGATCATGGAGAGGTGGAGGCCTTGGTGTGCCTAGGGAGCAGGGATCGATCTCATATGTATAGCATGGAGCCTCCGACCACTGCGCTACAGGCGCTCGTGGGTCATATTTATTTATATATATATACAAATATATATATATAAATATACATGTATATATATATATATATATATATATATATATATATATATATATATATATATATGTAAACGCGAAACTAGTGAGTGACGGCTGGAAATATGATATTTAAAAGCATGGCACTACTAGCAAGGATCTACTTTTTATATCAAAGTATTGTTGTAATCTCACCCAAAACCACACTCAGAGCAGCAGCTCATGATATCGTCCGCTGAGAGTTCAACCTGAAATCATTCGTGAAACTTTAAGAAATGTTTCAATTCGGAATCCATGAAACCGTCATACCGTCTTTTTGCCGTGCGAGGCGATGCAGACACGGTCTGACATAGCCTCTGCAGATGAGACAGCCCAACAAGAGCCTGCAATTTTCAAATCGCATTATTGCACTTAATTTTAGCGATGAATTTGAAAAATTAACTAAAATGTTCTCACCGCACTGTGACTGGTCACGGATGTAGGAAATGGAAGGGCAGTGGGGGCCATTTGATACGAGCGTCGAAGCTACAACCACTTTCGTATATTCTTGTATCATCTATCTGCGCTCAAACGTTCATGGTGATGTTGTCATCTCGACCGCTTATTGGTTTTTGCAGTACACACAACCAATGAATATCTTTGCCCTAGCCTTGTTCGCTAACACAACCTGGTTTAGACCTCACCTGATTATATCGAAATGAAGTGAATGGCCGCACTCGAGGAGTTATCTGCCTCATTTTCTTTTTAACTCTCTTTCAATCAGTTAGCAAACTATAGGTCCCACTTACCTATCTGGAACTTTGGAGCCATCGTCTTCAGTATCGTCCAATCGAGGTTTCTTATTTCGACTGACGTACTTCGATTTCATAACCTTCATTCTTAACGCCCCAATATCAGCTCTATCTTCGGCCTAAAATTATCTGTTTTTTCTAAGTTACCAAATTAAAAACGCTATTTCCCTTCATTAGCACTCTTTGATGGGAACTGTTTGACATCATAGAAAAAAATTCGAGGGAACAAAAAAATAGGCCATCTAGCAGTGTAAATTTGATATTTCGCTCCAAATAAGTTAGCCTTGTATCGAAAGCAAGAAGTGCAAAAAATAGCTCAGTCTTTGAGAAGTGTCAACTGCTGCAAAGGTTGTTCTTTTAAAAAAAATCGAGCGTCACCTTGAAAAGCTGCTGGTGTTCGTTGACGTAGTCGACAAGTGCAGCGTCAGTGAGAACCTGTGTCTCTGGAGTGATCACGTCGCCTTCATGCTTACCTGTAATTTTGCAATATAAAGCTAATAAGCAGAACTGTTCACGCGCTTCATTAAAAGTCCACAGTCGGTTGTCGAATAATCGAGTATGAGGCTAATGAAACTCACCAGGAACATTCCTGTCTGGTACTGCGGACACCCACGATAGTGCGACGACTAGAGTGGCGACGATTAATCTCTGAAGAAACTCTGTGCCTTGTGAATAAACCATTTGGTAAGTTCTCCCATGTTAATGAAGAAAAAATACAGAGTTGGAAAAAAATGTAATTCCTTCTAGTTCTCATCATGAGCAAGTCCATCCTCTTTTAAGGTAACAACTACTATCACAGCACTTTCCTAGATGTCCTCTGAAACACGGCACTCACTGCTGTGTTGACAAAATGACACGAGAGTGATAGTCTAACACCCTTTTCGAATTGTTGAATAAAAGTCAAAGTATATAAAACTCTTTCGGAAAAAAATCGAAATATAACCGCGTTCCATTTTTTGAACATTGAAATGAATTTTTGGAAAAACGGCTACCTTCTGCAGAATCGCGAGAAATCAAAACACGTTGCTTCACTAACTTTCTTCTAATCCTTCGTGGACAAGTGTTTCGAACACGCGTCTACGCGCGGAAGAGAAGCGAGACACTTCAGTTACATTTCACGGCATTTTTCGTTTCCAGTCGATATGAAACTTTAAGGACTCAGGGGCACAGTTGAAGGAAAAGACCTGCCTTGAAACGAACACTGTGGTATGGATAAACTCCTGGTTAGACCTACAGCACAAGTAAGCACAGCTAATGAGCGGTATTTGAGAACATCTAGTGTACAGAAATCGGTGGCTGTTATGGAACCTCCACGGAACCGTCTACGACGATGGTCTTTGCGAAGCCGCATCTCTATTCACAACAGGACGACAAAGACTGCTATCAAAGACTGCCAGCTCAGTAGTTTTCGTGGTTTTTCCAAGGGTTTGGAGTAAATACATTGCCCAGGCGAACATTTCGAAGACTTTATGTGAAGATCAATGGTTCACGAGAAACAAAAAGTAAAATGCTTTCTGAGTCTGTCAGAGCGATCAATACTTCTAATGGCAACTCACCATTTAAGAAATTTTCTGAAGCGCATACTGTCACGGACTGCCAAATGGAAAGGATCAAACGGTGACTAACAAGACCACTTTAAACAGAAGGTTTGTTTTCCCACTTTTGTTACTTGTTTCTTTAAAAAGACGTGCCTAAGGAGAGGATGTGTACTTCTTGGCAGATGCTTTTTCAAAGCACCCGAAAATCAAGGTAACGATATTGGGAATATCTGTGCATATGTTCTTACGATATTAACATCGACGTCAAAAAGAGGGGTTAGGCAAGGCGATACCATCTCGCCGAGATTATTTACCGCCACACTCGAGAACGTTACGGGAACATTGGAATGGGATAAGATGGGAGTGGGAATCGATGGTGGGAAATTACACCATCTTTGCTTTGCTGACGATATCGTTCTTATAACATCAAACATTAGCCAAGCGGAACGTATGCTTGCCGACTTTGATAAAGTCTGTGGAAAGACTGGTCTTCGACTAAATCTCACAAAAAACGATGTTCATGAGGAACGGATTGGTTTCGTATGCCTCATTCACGCTCAACGGAACCAATATCTTCGAGATGCTCCAGTTATGGGTATCTAGGTCGGGAAATCAACATGTTGAACGACTTAGCTCCAGAGTTAACCACAAGAAAACGAGCGGCGTGGGTAGCTTTCAAGAGCATCGAGAATGTAGTGAAGAGGACAAAGAACACCCGACTCCGTGCTCACCTTTTCGACTGAACGGTACTTCCTGTGTTAACGTATGCGTCAGAAACCTGGTCACCGCGTAAACAGGATGAAAAATCACTCAGCGTTTTTTGAACGCGTGGTCGAAAGGACGGTGCTATGAGCATCCCGTGTCACACAACTAAGGGAAGGAATCCGAACATCCGACCTACGTCAACGATCAAAAGTAAAAGTTGCCGTTCTGTACGCCAAACAGGCGAGGATCAGATGGGCCGGACACGTAATGCTTAGGAATGACTACCGATGGACAAGAGCCGTTAGTGATTGAATTCTTCGAGATGTGAAACGCACTGCAGGAAGATCGCAGACCTGATGGTCAGAGTTCCTCACGGAAAGCCTACAAGAAAGATATGATGCTCAAAGAGTCCCTAGAGTGAACAGAACCCACTGGACTACTCTTGCAGGCGGCAGGGAAGAATGAAAGGTTTACTGGGACCGCTCTCTGATGCGAGTTTGATATAGATGCTCTTATTGCTGTTCTCGCCTTTTTTCAATGTTTGACCTTTCGGCGACTTCGTCTTCCTCAAACAGCCAGATATGTCTAGGCTCTCAGGAAGGCGAAGTCGCCGAAACGTCAGCCAGTAAACAACGACGACAACAACTATAAGAACATCTATACTAATCTGGTGTCAGCTAAAAAATTGCAGCTCGTAAGGACATATATGTGGATATATCGACTATTGTGCTGAAATTTATAGATAGTCCATCTTTCGAGTATTGGGAGTAGGTTTACAATTGCTTTTACATGCTACTTTATTGTTACAGCTTCCTCCGATCTGTTTTCTTTAGTTAGTGCGAAACTTGCAAATAAAAGGTGGACTTCTAGTGTTGGAATTCTTCGCTCATTTAGGTGCTCTGCGTGTCACCATTATCCCTTGAGCTGTTGAGGAAATTAAAAAATTGGTTTGAGAACGATTGTGCGATATCAGTTCTTCCACACAAAGAGAAAAGAAGCCATAGACCATAGCAAAACTATTTCGGCTTTGAGTAAGGTTTACACTGGGAATAAAACGTGGCCCTGAATATGTGCGCTTCTCCCTTAATCTACAACCCTGACTGTGTTTGAAAATCTGCCCATCTAGTGGTGAAATTACGCAAGTGGAAAATGCCCTGCGATTAATCATGAGGTCGTTTGATTCCTCGTTGGGCTTTCATCATTGAAAGCAGGCACTTCATTGCACGAGTGCTAGACGGGTTACATTTTTTTCAAACAAAAACAAGATTACTTCGCTAAAATTGAGCGCAAGTTGCAAGTTGTTTCGCATGAATTGTTTCGTGTCAGCAATCAAAGCAACCGTTTTTAACTAGGAAGCAACTCACCATCTCAGGAAGAAGGGGATACACTTATCTTGACGATAACGAACTTTTATACGGAATCCAGGAATTTCGGCAAAATGCTTCTCTTGCGCTGATAAGAAGAAGGCGCAGTGAAATTTTAACATAGTCTTTGTCTTTGAAAAGCGCATGATGCAGAGACCCACAATACGGTAACGCACTCTACCCCATCAGTTCATTCAGTCGCAACCTCGTTCGGAAAGACGAAGTTAGATTTATACCGACTTTCCAAATTCCACGAACGCATCGGAGTTCTGTAAAGAAGGAATCGCTTGAAATGAAGGGTAGTGAACAAGTGATGAACTGGAGATGACAAGCCATGCAGTTCTTATTCAACGGTTCTTTGTGCGGCCAGAAAGATCAAAATCAATACAGCTTAACGAGGCTTATAAAGACGAGGAACGCTTTGTCATCTATCTCAGTCGGCTAGATACTTCTTCACACTTTTCATTGCCTTGAAGCATCAGTTTCAAGCTACGCTTGGATCGCCTTCGAACGAAGCGGAAAAACCTTTTCAGCATTAAGCAATGAATGCTCCAATTAATTCGCTGACTAGTACTCACAGTCAACATCGGTTTTCACAGCTTTGTAATCCTTCTACAGAATAGAAGAAGTGCACATTGAAGGGACTAATAAATCACTGCTCCTCGCTAGCGTACTGCCGATTTAGTTTCCATAAAAGAATTGCCTCTAAAAACTTTCATCAGGGAGCAAATGCAAAAAAATAATGGAAACGGTTCTCGGCGTTGATCAATCCCTGAAAGAGACGCCATGCATTCGACTTCATTAAGTATCGTTGGAGGTGATTGATCGCAGTAGCCTACCGATGTATCGAGCCAGTAGTGCTATCCTCTGAGACAAGTCTGGTACCAATTTGCCGACCACGGAGTAATGGAAAGCATGGTGGCCCAGGAGCGCGGGAATCGATCCCATGTGTGTGTTGCAGAGCTTCTCCGACCACTGCGCCACATGCGCCCATAAGAAAGTAGATGTAGCGCTAAGAAATCACATTAATTCTCATCTGTATTTTACAACGTTCGACGGTTTTGGAGTTCCATGTGACTGCACTTTTGACCTCTTCGTACTTTTGCTTATTTTACCAACACTTTTTTTAAACGACGTATAACTTCATCGTCTACGATTACATGAGTCTTTTGATGATGATTCCCCCATAAATTAGCGCAGTAACAACGTTATATTATAAAAATATTTTTTTGCTGGACGTTGACTAATTTTAAGTTATTCGGAAGAAATTCTTCGCAATCTGTCTGTCCTCCAATCTGCCACTGATTTATCAGCACATGTTATCTAAAAAATGTTAGGTGTACCAGCTTTTGCTCTTATCACACATCTTGCTGAGATCTATTGTCATTCTCGTGTGTGGCTTGTGTGGTGATATAAAATTTTATGGCCGTTTTATTGAGATGCTTATGCGGCATTTCGGCAAACAGAAAAAGGCTTGTTCCCTATTGGTGATTTGTAATCCACAGCAAGCGTCTTTTCTTTACAGCATTATTCAGGCACCAGAGGAGCTCCTTCCACCTAGAAGATTTGGTTCCTTTAAGTATCATTCAGTCTCACTTGAACTATGAAAAGGAAGAAAAGGATGACAAATGTGAGCAATGGAGAATACCCAATGCAATCGGTGTCATTGTGTAGAACTAAACACTGAAGCAAATATATTAAAATGTGCCAACCGTGTCAAACCACCGAACATTGGTGGTATTGAAGAAATTGGGAAACTATTTTTTTTTATGACTCCCTACAACTTTGGAATCACTTTTATTCTTTGCAAGTTTAGTCGCCAAATATCTTAGTATGCACAAGCAGAACTACTCGATCTTCTGTTTCCGTTCCTGACATTTTATCTCACTGAACCGAGGACGAATTTCATTGGAAATGAACTGAGGACTCTTATGGTTATGGACTAGCCATTGTTGAAAAGAATAAACTCTTTGCCGTAAATCTAGAATAAATCCTCAGAAATTATTTTAGTGGTCGATTAACCTATTTTCAAACATTTTCATACTTGCATCCGTAAGCGGAGCTAAGAGTGCCATCCTCTGGAAAGTGAAGCTTAAGTGCATAATGTAGCTTTTAAGAGATCTGTATAAAAGCTATTAGTATAAACACATTTAACCAAAATCACGAGCTTATTAAGGTACTCCGAACTCTTCCTAACCCTCCTCATATTAATGAGAACTTTTAATCGAACAACACCAAGACTGTTTCGTTCCTCACAATGACAAAAATTGCTCGACGAAGCAGTGTTTTTCCTCAATGAAATGTGGAACAAACAGATTGCTAATGTTATCATCATTTTTAAGACATGCCAACGTGATGACGCAGATCGACGTTTATGCTATTTGGCATTCTTCTTGGTGATAAGATATTAGGGAAGACCTTGGCCAAACTGACCTCGGGATCCCAGGGAACCACAATGGCGCAACCGGCAAGTCTCCAAAAAAGAATAATGGAGATTGTGCTTGCGCCCGCACATAATGAAGACGAGCCGTCTAAGTATCCTAGTATCAAAGATAAGATGTTTTACAATTCAGATTGTTTGGAGGCAAAAAACTGGTTATAGTGCAACGTAATGGTAGAAGTAAAAGGTTCTGATAACGGAGTCAAGGAGATAGGTTCAATTGAACCGGAACCTTTTCTGGTTCAGCCCAGTGTGTGGTGCAAATATTTTTTAAACCATTTATCGCAGTGTTAAGAAACCTTCTTTTCCTTCTATTGCTTTGTTAACATTCTTTAATTTGACCAAATCGGCAAAGTATGCACCGCTCGGAATTTAATGCATTTTGTGTTATGTTATGCACAAGATCATAGGAAGAACCGTTTTCGGTTACCTTGCCGTAATTTTGAAATATAACCCTATGCTTTTGATTTTACTGAAGCGACGAAGATATGCAGTAACGAACATCTTCACCATTTTCAGCAATAAAGATCACCCCCGACACAAATGCAGCTTATTCCTTGCCTTCCAAAAAAAACCAAACTTTATGACTTCCTCACAAGCGTAGAGCATAAAAAATAAACAAATAAAATAAATAGAATGAATATGTGGATAAACAAATAAAAAATAAGCGCCTAACATTGCTAACATACATATCACTGCCTAATGGTGGCATTATCAGTTTAGAAGCAAAAGCCTTGCGGTAGAATAAGTTAAATGCTACCAACGCTGTGATCATCTACTTCATTTACCACTAATGTCAAGCTTGATTAAGAGATGGACGAAAATACGAGTGAAAAAAACAGCCATATAAAACGGATTTTATTTTCGACCGTTTATTCCACAGTCAAGAGGTTTTCGGTAGACTTTTTTTCAATCATTCTATATCTTATCTAACTCAGATCTTGTGACATGCGTCGACCAAGGAAGGGCTCTGAATGATTTAAACAAGGAATTAAATGTAGAGCTCCCTTAGAAAGTAAGCAAGTAAACTGCAAGGTTGACCAGCCACAATGTTAATGAGAGTTTGTGAGAACGAAGCTTGAGATTGTTTAGAGTTCGGAAATGCCTTTATTATGGCAACACATAGGTAAATGACTGAGCTGTTCTTGATGTTACACAGATGTTTATGCGAGTCTCTCCAATCATCTATTTCCTTATTGCGTCGAAAAAATCCTCCTAAAGTTCGAATCTAATGCAAATACAATAAACATAGTAATGCCCACAGCTGGATAGAAATAAGAACACTGAACTCGTCCAAATTATTACTTGGATAGAGTCCCACTTGTAACAGCACGGCTCTGAGCACGGCGAAATCGCCGAAACGTCACCCCCTGGACCAACAACATCAATAATACCAACCGTATCAGCTCAACAAGATCGGTTCATATAAATACATGAATAAACATTACTTGGACACATGGATGGCCCGTTTCCACGAGTTATCTGGACCCTGACACGCTTTCCCTTACTTTCCTGGTCTCGCAATCGTCGTCCACCGTGGTGGTTTGATTAAGACGTAGTGCCGAGTGCCAGTCTCATATGGTGATCTTTAAAACAGCTGCAGGTGCGAGTGAATCTGGTTGATTTTTAGTTACGAACACGTCCATCCAAGGCATAGGTGGTCGTCCTAGAGGACGCCTGCATTCTCATGGAGTCCACTCTACAGTTCTTTTCGTACACCTGTCGTCTGTTCTTTTCATTATGCGACTGGCTTATCTATGCTTCGCCATCGATGTGTGTTCTCATTGGTCTCGTAGGTGAGATAGATTTCTAAAATCAAAGCTTCGCACTCCGCGCAGATCTTTACAGGTAACCTTTATATACCATCTTGCAATCTCTAACTTTTTGACACTAATTTTTTTCTTATATAATACTGAGACATTTGCAAAAGAGCACGAAAAGAAAATGAAAATGTACGGCTTGTCGATTGCGCAACTAATGACTCTCTTAAAACAGTGTCTTAGTTGTTTAACCTTCAGGTGGCCGGGAAAATATCTTGCACAAATTAGAGGGTTGGCCATGGGACAGCGTTTAGCACCAAGCCTTGCCATCACTTTCATGTGTAGGTGGAAGTTCCAGTTCTCGACCACCGACCCTTACTCTACTGTCGATACATAGACGACTGCTTCATCGTCTGTTCCACACAAGAACAGATGGATGAGTGCTTCGAATTGTTAAACCGATAGTCAGAGTATATAAAATTTGCACGAGAAAAACCAACCCAAAACTGGCTTCCATTCTTAAACATCCAAATAAAGCTCTCAGAAAGTGGCTATATAACAGAATGGTATAGTAAGCTAAGTAGTAAGAACATACTAGTTCACTACCTCTCCTCTCATCCTTCACACATGAAAAAAAGCACTTATCAAAAACATGTACCGTACGACTAAAAATGTGTGCACAGGAGAAGAGGAAAGGAAGGAGTCGCAAAACACGGCACGAAAAATTGCCATTTCCAATGGCTATGACGTAGATGCCACTCGGGTTAGACGAAAACGAAGGGTAGTTCCCCCAAAATAATGTTTCGGACGTAAGTAAGATCCCTTTAAGCTACCCTTCATATCATATGAAATAAGTTACGCCATTAAGAGATGCTTAAGGAAAAAGTGGTCTTGAAAATTATATAACGGTTATTGACATCCGACCCAATACCCTACGCCGTCAGTTAGTTCGCAACCATCTCTATGATCGTTTGTGCAGCTCAGAAAACTGTTTGATCTGTCCTAATGGGAGAGACGGGGATTGCATGAATTCAGGTATAATATACTTGATCTCATGTAACGCATGCGGTGAGGAATATATTGGGGGAAAACGGATAGACCAATTTGAGTCCGCATAAGAGAACATCTAGATGGGAAAGCTAAAATTCGTCAACACACTCCTCTACGTACGCATAGGGCACAAAAAGCACAACGGCGACGATTTTGAAGCGACTGTACGGATACCAGCGCAGGAGTCGAAAACATCAACGCGCAAAACTCTCGAAGCGTTTTCGATAAATTTCAAAAATCCAAAGATGAACCAGAAAGACGAATGCCTCACTATCACACGTGACCTGGCGCCATATTTCAAAATGATATTTTGACCCAGGGGTGTGTCGTGCTCGCGACCACACGTTAACAACGCGTGGGCCAGTCCCACTCGTTACATCACGGTGAGTAGCCTTTCAGTATGACCGTAGCATCCTAACCCACCATCTATTTAAAACTTTGATCTTCATTAATACTTTAGCCTTTTAGATCGAATAACTAAAGTATTCTAATATAAAATACGTCCAGGCTCTGAGGAAGGGGAAATCGCCGAAACGTCAGCTATCGACCAACAACGCCAACAACAACGACAACGACAGCGAAGACCTATACCAACCTCGCATCAGCTAAAGAAATATCAACTATCTATGCCGAGGTTGATAGAAAGTCGGTCTTTTTGAGTTATTAAGAGGTCAACCTGGTTAAAGTCTGCTCGAGGTCTGTGGCTAACGTCAAACCTCTGCAATCGCCGATGATAGCACTTTTAAAAATTCAGAACTGGCCTCACGGACGTCAACATTTTCGAAGCAGACCGTCACCACGGGTGACACCAGCGCGAGAGAGAAACGATTGGAAATTGTGCTGTGATTCACATTGCCAGTGACGATAGGCCATCAAAGTGTCCAATTTTTTTTAGAATACGCTAAACAACCTGAAAGGAATCCATGTTCGCAATTTTGTTGGATAGTCTTCTACCATTTTCCGGAAACAAGAAAGAAATTGAGTCAGAACTTCCTGTACATAGCCAAACAGCTTTCTTCGAACTTCCACGTGCAACTAGCTTGCGGTTGTTATAAAGCTTTAAAAAAAGCTCTCGGCGTCCTTTGTACGAAAACTAACTGATTGCTATCGAAAGTGTCGTGCAAATACGCAGTAGTTTTTTTCATCGATTCCTCACCATACTTATAGGAAAAGGGTCAACAGGGCAACACAGTATCGCCAAAGCTGTTTATTGTCGTACTGCAGCGGATAATGAAGTCACTCCATTGGGACGAGAGGATGAAAAAACTGCTGTCATATCTTCTTTTCGCGGGAGACACCGTCATCCATTCGCGGAATACCAGTTAACCAGTGACTGTGATTGGTGATCAAAGATCTATTGGTGATCAAAGATTGGTTATCAAAGACTATGATCAAAAAAAAGGAAGAAGATTGCACTGCGCATAAATAGTTAGAAGACGCAGTTCATGAAAAATCCATTGCGCTAAAATGTAAAGATCAAAGTGGATAGTTTTCTGATTACAGAGACTACCTTATACGCGTACTTTGGTTGTTCAGTAAACATGGGAAACAACTTTAGGGAGGAATTAGACAGAAAAATGAGAACAGCATGAGCCGCATTCGAGTCTTAAAGAAACCACTGACCAATGCAGCAGAGAAATGGGCTATCATTTCAAATACGTCAAGAATACTGCGCACCACGCACAGAGCGCCTAGACGGTGTCTTCTGATATTCAGCCTGCACTCACAAGGTCTGGCCGGAATGCGCAATTCAGATATTGGAAACCTATCTCATCTTCAGCATCTAGGAGAATTATACATCGCCGGCGAAACACGGATGAGGCAGTCGTATAATGAGAAGAACAGACTACATGTATACGAAAAGCAGAGTGGAGAGGACTCTAAGAGGAATGAAAGCGTCCTCTTGACGAGTACCCAAACCGACGGTCAGACGTATTCGAGACCAAAATCAACCATATGCAACGCAGACTTCACCATGTTCTAAGCAGACCGCCTCATAGACAATGAATACGCGGAACAGAAACGAGTGAAAATTTTGCTGTGGCTCGCATCTACAGTGGAGACCAGCCATCCAAGTATCAAGCAGGGCATCCATGGATAACATTAACGGAACAAAAGTAAAGGGTCTATGCATCCACTAGGATGGTGAGACATGAGCGAAACTGGGAACCTTCAAGTTGCGATTACCCTTAGCGGAAGCGCACGTGCTAGCACCACCACACAAAAAAGTAAGACTTTCTCTCAGCCTTATCTTTACCATATCGGTGAAATCAGCAATCGCCTTTCAACAGAAATGATCTGCAACTCGGCATTGCACCCAGTTAAGCTGAAGCTGCACTCAAAATCACAATATTTGGGCATATTTCTGAAAGAGGTTAAAAAATGAGAAGCGAAAAAATAATAAAAAAAAGTTTAAAACATTGTGATATGGGTTCAATGATGCTGAGACATTTGCAAAACTCCGGACCGCAGGTGTCTGTGGCGGGGAACGGACGAGCTATTGTCCTTTCCGGGGAGTAACGCGTTCACCACCACACGGTGCGGGCCCTTCATTTCACATGTCTCTCAGCTCGTTTTTCTATCATGGTGTTGTGGTGAACATGTTAGCCCACGGAAAGGGTAATAGCGCGTTCGTTCCTAACCGTAGACACCTGCGATCAGGAGTTTTGCAAATATCTCAGCATTGTTGTGGTATATAGTTGTTTTCTGACTTTTACATAATTAATGAGATCTTGAAATTACATTCAGATAAAATTTTTTTTGATAAATATGAAGACGAGATCTCGTAGTCTTATATCAATTTATCAACAGCACACTTGAAAAACTGATGGCCCCTTCATCCTACTTGAGTGTCGAAACTTCTACGACATCTGTAACGATACAAAATACAATGGAATTGAAAAGGAGCAAGTAACTGAATGCTATTCGCTTCCCACAAGATTGTGGACTTTCTCATAGACCCAAAAACCCCACTTGTTTCCTACTGTTCGTTCTAGAATAACACTTTTTCATTACATTGGTTTTTAGTTTACACAACGGTGTTATTTCTACTGGGAGCATAAGAATAAGTGCGTATCTCAGAAACATTGTTTTTCTGACTTTATGCTTGGGATTTGTAATTTCCTATACACCACAGGACCGCCTCACATATAGTGGTAGTTTCAGCACTTCTTCAGCTTGATTCGTTTTAGTGGAACCAGCATCCAAGCACAGGGAATCGCAAGAACATATGAAGAATATATGAATAGGCGCTTGCAGGAGTATGGTGTGGGCCTCGAAAACGATTACTCTTTTCAGACTCACCTTTTCAAGTCCACATTCGAAGCCCACATGAATTCCGAGCCTTGCTCATTACTTAACATGCTTCTGGTTATATTATACAAATAAGCGGAGTAAGTGGAGCACTGTTTAAATGAAGCGTCCTCACGCGGCAGTGCCTTTCAAAGCCGGATGGTTGGTCAGTTCGCCCCATGAAATGTGACCTGCTTTTCCATATCTAAGGTGGAAACGCATTTTAAAATAGTTGCTGTTGCATTAGCAAGCAATTAGCCAGTAAGCAATTTTCAGACCCGACCTCGTGCTAACAGCAAGGTAGTTGGCAGATGTAGGAATTGTGATGTCATTTTTTCTTATGTCCTGGCAAACCTTTTTTTTTCAAGTTCAGTACTTTGATATACATCTGCGATGCTTATTTTCTGCATTTTCGCTTTGTAGAGGCTAGGGTTTCGTAGATAGAAACAGCAATCTCAGCATATCGGAGAGTTAGTGAACATACGGTGTGACATTGGCCTGAAAAATTTCGTCGTAGAGGATTCGATGTTGAAGATGAGTGAGGTCGACGACGTGCTTACGAGCTGCAGGCTTTCCTATGAGGAAACGCCCGTACATATCTGTTTCAAATCTTGCAAAAGAACTCGATGCAAACATCTCAACTGTTTCGGAAGGTCCAAAAAATCTGACGAAAATTGAAGGTCGCAGAAGCTCCAGAAATGGGTGCCCAATTGAATAATAATCGTAGAAATCTCCGTTTCCAGGAATCATCGGATCTTATTCTGAGCAGCCAGAGTGAACCGTTTCCTAACGATATTTTGAGCTGCGACAAGATATGTCCTGTATTCTGCGATAAACGGCGACAAATGGTTGAATAGTTAGACCGCGATGAAGCTCTGACACCTTTCCCGAGGCCAAAATGTCATAAAAAGAAGATAGATCTGAACGTTTGGTGGTCCTCACCTAGTTTTATCATTAACAGCCAACTGAATTCCTATAAAACGATTACAAAGGAAAAGTATGTCAGTAGATTGATGGTATTCATTAGAAATTTTAAAGGCTGCTCACCCACTGGTGAAGAGAAAGGAAGCAGTCGTTATGCATGACTAACGAAGGATCACACCTTGCTCTTCCGACACAACTCGCATTGAAGAAGCTGTGCTACGAAACTTCATATGCCGTGCCAAGCCTCACTCTTAACAAGTACCAGTTTTTCAACCACCTTAAAGATTTTTTGTGTGACAAACGCCTCAGGAACAACGATGAAGCCGGAACTTCAACGTCGTCTCGATAAGCCCACAATTTTATTCGGCTCATATAAGTAAAGTTGTTCTCCGTTATCAAGAGAGACGAAATGCTGATGGTCCCTATTTCGATTAACAAAGTTCTATTCTAATTCAAAATATGTGAATTTAAAATTAAAAGTGGGAATCCGGCAGTAATTTCCGAACAGTTCAGTAATGTAACACCGATTGCTGTAGGATGGGTCTTCTCCATTAAAGCAGGTCAACAGGTCAAATTGGACGGCAGCAGATCAACAACCATACTCAATGAAAGGGCACCGCCGAGTGAGGGAGACCGCATTCGAGCAGTGCTCCAATGCATCGGATTTGACTCGATGCGACAGCGAAAATCCAAATGGCGACGATGGACGGCTCTGGACAACCGACTCGCCTCGATCCGGGTTTGAGGAAGACGAACGCAACGAAGCGTCGAACCCTCAGTGGCACAAAACCCTAAAAGAAGCACGCGCAAGTTTAATCATCTAGGAAAATATCTAGATTGAATCTATGTCTTGCTGAAAAACTACGAACATCGTAACCCTGCTCGTAAAATTAGTAAATGGAGAAACATAGCAGGCAACAACAATTAATCA
This sequence comes from Angiostrongylus vasorum, assembly GCA_018806985.1. Lineage (NCBI taxonomy): Eukaryota > Metazoa > Nematoda > Chromadorea > Rhabditida > Metastrongylidae > Angiostrongylus > Angiostrongylus vasorum. Next base: position 50,610 of record JADANN010000434.1, on the reverse strand, counting down.
ACGTTTCTAGAACTTCTGCATAAAAAATTACTTAGGTGGTAACTTGGAAAAATATCGAGACTGCTAAAGGGTAGTCTATGACTGAATGGAACTCTTGGCATAACATCATTTGTTTCCAATGCATACAAAAAATGAGGACTGAAATGTGGCGTGACCTCTCTGGCGCCTTCATAAAGTAGGTCCCATCGTAAAAATGATTCTACTCAAGCAGAACAGTAAGCAAAAAAGAAGCTTTCGTTTCTCCCCGATCTTAGTTATATATTTTGTATTATATTCACCTGTATCACCTGTAGTCCTGTTGATCGTCGAATGATTCGAACGGGCGCCAGTAAATCTTCCATTTTCCCTGTCGCGTGCAAGAGTAGCCCAATGGGTTCTGCTCGCTCTAGGGACTCGTTGAGCATCATACCTTTCTTCTAGGCTTTTCGTGAAGAACTCTGACCATCGGGTCGGTGGTCTTCCTGCAGTGATTTTGACACTCTGAGGGAATCCAGTTACTAATGGCTTTTCTCCATTGGTTGTTGTTCATCCGCATTACGTGTCCGGCACAACTTATCTTGGACTGTTTGGCGTACAGAAGGGCAACTTTGATTCTTGATCGTTGGCGCAAGTCGGAGCTTCGGATCCCTTCCTTTACGTGTGTGAAACGGGATACTCCTAGCATCGTCCTACCGACTGTGCGTTCGATAACGCTGTGTGATTTTTTCATCTTGTTTGCCCAGTGACCAGGTTTCTGACGCATACGTTAACGCAGGAAGTACCGTTGAGTCGAAAAGGTGAGCACGGAGTCGGGTGTTCTTTGTCCTCTTTACTACATTCTCGATACTCTTGAAAGCTCCCCAAGCCTCTCGTTTCCTTCCGGTCAACTCTGGAGCTAAGTCGTTCAACATGTTGATTTCCCGACCTAGATACACATAACTGGAGCATTCGAAGATATTCGCTCCGTTGAGCGTAAACGGGGCATACGAAACCAATCTGTTTCTCATGAACATAGTTTTTGTAAGATTTAGTCGAAGACCAGTCTTTCCACAGGCTTTATCAAAGTCGGCAAGCATACGTTCCGCTTGGCTAATGTTTGGTGTTATAACGACGATGTCATCAGCAAAGCGAAAATGGTGTAACAGCCGACCATCGATTTTCATTCCCATATTATCCCATTCCAATGTTCGCGTGACGTTCTGGTAGGTGGCGGTAAATAATTTTGGCAAGGTGGTGTCGCATTGCCCAACTCCTCTTTTAACGTCAATGTTAATATCGTTGTAGAATGGTGATATCTTGGTTGTAAAATTTTTGTACAGCTCACGAAATCTTTATGTACTGAGTAGGGACTCCTTGACCATCAAGGGTTTCCATGAGTGCTTCTATTTCACTTGAATCAAAGGTCTTCTGTAAATCGATGAAAGTGAGACAAAGCTGTCTCTTGTACTCTCGTGACACTTCAATGAGCCTTGTTATCGTGTGGATGTGGTTCATCGTACTAAATCCTTTCCGAAACCCCTCTTGCTCACATGGCTGTCCTTCGTCCAGTGTTCTGTCAATCCTGTTTAGGATGAGTGAGGATGTTTAAGAATATGGTACGCCGGTTATTTCATGTATTATTTTATGTACAAGACCATAAATCTGTTCAGAAGTTAATCATCGCCGCTGTCGTCGTCCCGTTGTCGTGGGCTGCAATATCTGAAAAGAAGTGCGCCAAAGTAAGTCTTGAAGGGGCACATTTGAACATCTGACCATGACATGCGATCGTTCTACTGGAAGAGTTCTGTATAGACTGATCAATTGTTTTGATACCAAAAGAATAGAGTTTTTTAATATGTCCTAAATGAGCAGCCAGTAGACATTTCTCCTTAGCTTATGAAGTTCTTTTGTCAAATTGCAGCGAAACCGATGAAACAAGAGATTCCACCTCACGCAAAGGCGCTCAGAGGCTCTGTACTCGTCGAATACGTCAGGAAAAACGAGCAACTTTTCGGGGTGACGTATTTTCCGATGACAAAAAAAACTTTTTGTGGTCGATCATTTTTATATTGCTGAACTATTCTCGTGCTCACAATTTTAACTTATGATTTACTGCCTACTTTTTTTAAAGGTTGGGTATGTTGCGAAATATAGCTCCAATGATACCCCCGAAAAGGGTGATAGCGGCTTCGTTCCTCACCGCAGACACCTGAGCTCCGGAGTTTTGCAAATATCTCAGCATCATTGAAATTGTTCCCGTGCTCTTCGCTTTTGGCTGCCACACTCGGTTAATTGCGATTAGAGATTACGACAGCTTGGCTTGGTTTCCTCATACTTTCTATTTCCCTTTTTACTGATTTTTTCCAAAGTTTCGAGAACCCTCTTGGAAAGGTATTGCCTATTAGGTGGAATTTAGTTTCCCGCGGCGCCATTGCCAGTTACAAAAAAATAAATAAAGGTCATAATTTAGATCGATCACGAGGCTGCGGTTCATGAGCTAAGGACGAAGGTCATGAAACCGAGGTTCATTGATCAGAAAAGAATCCTCTGGTGAAGAATGAAGACAATGAGCTTGAAATTCCAGTGAGGCAAGTGTTAAAGCAATTCTTTTCATGGTGGAAAATATGCGAGAAAACAACTGTTCGGAAACGGCCATTCTCGTAATATCAAAACTATTTGTCTGGGATTACTGGTCATAGAATTAAGCTTGGGTGCAGACGTTCATTGGCCGCGCGCACCTAAAGCTATCGAGCTGACATCACCAACACCGTGTACCTTCGCTTTATTACATTATAATGCCTGCTTTGACAAGATTGTTTCATAAAAATATGACCTCCCATTAGCTACACTTACGTTACATTATTAACACAAGGTGCTTTAATACTTAAGGTTCGGTAAATCTTTCGAATGCACAATATAAGATTGGTTTTTAGCGTCGAAGCCCAAACTAAATGGCCTCACTGCCCATCACTTTCTTATGTTCGCGATCAACCAGACTGCGGTGAGAATATACTGTTTTATTCGTGAGATTTCCTCCTATGTTGAGAAATTATAGAGAACTTCTCTCTGGGAAAGTTCTCTATCTTTCTAAACAATAACATTTGATGTCCATATATGGTCGCCTCACAGTCGCACATCAAACACCGCAATGTAACTTTTATAATCTATACGGTTAATTATGTTCAGTGTTTCAGGCACAGTAGCGATTCAGGTTTCACTTCAGTAGCACACCAACGATGGCTTATTCGAAGGAGGAGGAGTAACAGTGGAACAGTTTACTACTTCCTTGCGAAACAATGAAGCCAATGACGTTGATATTTTAGGCAGTTAGATACAGTCTACTGCAGTCCAGGATCAACAATCCAGATTAACCGCGGTTGCATACGCACGCGGCTCCCGCAGCCAATATAAGCCAGGTGCCTTCGACGGCGGAGACATAACCATCACTCACCTCACCTGATCGGTAGCGCGGATAATCCGCTCCTCACAACATCATTCATTGTCATCCTCAAGCACCACAATTCATTCACAGTCATACTCACTCGTTCTTATTCATTCACATTCATCTTTCAGTAATCAGAAGATTATTGTATCTAGTTTCTTAGCTTGTCCACGGTGCAATGTCAGTAGTGGCGGGTGTTTCCAAATGCGTTATGCTTGCAACGCCATCGGTGGCATGTACCATTCCTCCCGCAATGTACGCCATGCGTACAAGGCCGCTGAGCGGCCAACTTATGCTGTGTATTCTGTTAAGCCGCTATAGGCTGATCAGTTTCCAGCCATTATCATAGTGGCCCTTGACTCTTAGGCAATGGTGGCACCCGTCGATGCTCAAACTTCACGTTGCTGACGTACGTTATCCACGACCAGCCGCCTGACTGTGTTCCGTAGATGACTCATCACTTACTGTCCTCATTGATCCACTAAAATGCACCTCATCGTTATAATATTGAAATCTTAGCTCAGCCGAAAATACGGCACGTCTGTATCCCTCTCCGCCTCAGCATACTGTCCCCTTTCTCCGCCCCCAGCATACTGTCTCCCCTCAGCCGCCGCGCCGGCTGCGGATAGACGCGACGCGGCGTCGCTTACGGCTAACCAACGGTTACTTCTTGGTAATTATTCATTATTACTATTAATGTAATTGTGTTAATTGCTTATTAATGGTATAGTAATATTCGAATGCCATTATCTCGTTGTTAGCCTCACTTCACTACTAGCCTTAGCACCTCATAGCTTTAACTCACGTCATTCCTCTACCATTACTTCTCCATCGTTACTATTATGTTATTAATGTTATATTTATGTATTAAAGGTTTAATTACCAAAGTTTGAGGCTGGTAGGTCAATAATCAGCCAAAAAGGCCCGCATGGCTAATATTCTACACAAGCTGAACCGCTAGTAGCCGCCGCTAACTAGCCGTTACATGGTACATTAGCCGTTACAGATATTCCGTCAAAACTCCGGGCTCGTGCTGTGCTGTTTCATCTGCGGAAGCTATGTCGGACCGTGTTTGCAATCGCTTCACACGGAGATAAGCACGTATGGTGTTTTTTGCACTCCTTTAGAAGTAATTTCCTTTTCACAGGTTGATGAACGATTTCAGGTCGAGCTGTCAGCGGATGACATCCTTTCCTGGTGCACTGACTACGGTGATGGGTAAGTTCATTATAATAGTTTAATTTAACGTTGAACGTAATGAACATTTTCAAGACTCTGAGTGCAAAAATTCGTGCTAATAGAGTTAACTTCCATAGATTGAAATCAATACAGCGCAGTTTGATTCCATGTAAGACTACAGCTTCATGGAGTTTCTATTATTAAAGGTATGAAAAAGGAGGTCTATCAAAGTTTTCAAAGAAGTACGAGGATCATCATTTTATATGACCAAAACTACACGTCACTACGTAGACAGTAGCTTTTATCCCAAATGTATTTACTCATCCATGGAATATGAATGGTAACAAATCATGGTAAAATTCAAAGTTCACAACACATCCATTCTTTCGAAACTTTGAGCATATACTGTGCTCCAATGACCCTGAACCCTTCGTATAGCATTAGGTGATGCAATGCTCAGCACTAATCATTTCCTGGAAGGTTTTCCACGGATTTGAGCCCTTCAACCACCATAGAAAGCACATTTGTCCTATACAACTGCAAAGAAGCTTACCAATGTAATAAGTTAGCCAGTTATCTTCTCAGAAACGTCAAATATAGACTTGCTGACCTCAGAAATGTTTGCTTAGCTCAGCACGTCGAGTTAAGGCCAACGAGTGCATTTGCAATTCAGGGCATATCTAACCAATGTGCTCTTGAAACAGTAAAAGGATAAAGGATAAAGCTCTCGACGTTAATCAATACCTGAGGGATGCGCCATGCATTCGATTTCACTAAGCATCGTTTGGAGGTGATTGAATGCATATCTTGCCTATACAATGACACGCGGTGACCTACCGATGTTCGGCCAGTTCTGCTACGCTTCCAGTCAACTCCGGTAGCAATTTTCCGACCCCGGAGCGATGGAAGGCTTGGTGGATGAGGGTGCGGGGATCGATCCCATGCGTGATGCAGGGCGCCTTGCCTTCGACTACATCGCCACACGCGCCTTTCTTAAAACACTTACTTACTTGATACTTGAATGGCCCGTTCTCACTGGTTGTGCGGGGCCCAGCATAATTTACCATTTTTCGGAGATTTGCTGGTTAGGGGCATTGTGGTTCCCTGGAATCCCGACGACACCCTGGCAAAAGTCTGCCCCAGGTCGTCATCAACGACAGGCAGTCGCGGCGCTTATGGATCAGAGGGAGATTTGCCACCATGCGACTTTGATACCAGCACGGTGGTGGATCCTGGTATTGGTTAACTCTTAGCTAGGCTTCCTGATGGAAACACCGGACTCCTTCTCAGCGTGGAAACCTTGCCGGGGGGACGAATTCCCCCGCTGTACATCGCAGTCCGACATCCAGGAACATCTCCCAGCCACGATGAGGCGGTAAACCGTTGGGAGGTCTTAAAACACTACCCGCTAGTAATTCGATTTCTTTCGAATCAGTTGTGTAAAATAGCTGCAAATCAATCAGATAATTTCAAATGATTTGATGTTTATAAAACCTGCTTGAAAATAAACGTTTGAAAACGTGATTGATGACAAACAGTTAAGAATGTTCCACATGCTTAATGGATGAAGCAGAGTAACAATGTGGACATTTAGTTTGAACTTCTTGCATTCGGAGCCCAGGAAAAAAGTGCACCTGAATCAGACTCAAGAAGTTGCTCTTCGACTTGTTAGAACTTTTCCTATTTATGCTCAGTCGTTCATGAGCCCAAAGATATTTAGGTGTGATGGCGGATTCCCCTTGAATGCTTGGAATTACTTTGTCAGCAGCGGTGTTGTTACTGGCGAATGGTATGGGACAAAAATCCGCTCCTTTCCTTTCAGCAGAGTTATATTGCAAACACATGTGCTCCTAATGCTACATTTAATGCAACACTCATAATGCGTAGTAAAATTTTCTATTGTAAAATGCATGCAGATCGTACGAAATCCCACCGTATGACGTTCATCGCAATCAAATCTTCTATAGAAACTGCACTAGGGGGAGGCCACACTTAAATGCGAACACGAATGCCAACCTGGCTATTCGATCTCTTATGACAATGACAAAACCTACGGTAGTGCAGTGTTTTGAATTCGTATAACTCATGAGTGTATAATCCCGGACTATCTCCACTATGTACCGCTATTTCGTTTAGGAAAGACTTCGTACAACATTTCGAAATCTGTGAGTGCCATCCAACAGGACATCACGCGTCATGGACCAGTCGACGGCGTTTTCGCAGTGTACGACGACTTCTTTCTTCACAGAAGTGGAATTTATGAGGTGCAGTAACATAACCCTTTATTACCGACCTTGTAAACATTGAGCAGCGGCTGCTTCACATTATAAACAAAAAAAAATATAAAGGTTCTTTAGCAATCGGATTAATGAGTTTGAAATTAGGTTATGGTGTATCTTGTGTTGAAAAAAGCCGAGCAAAATTCTGAGAATCTTTATTCGTGACATGAAGGAAACTGGATTCCACAATGGAAAATATAGTGAGGCTCGAGGAAAATGATGCACGAAACTTTGAGAATCCACCTTTTTCTTTTTAGCAGTTGGAAGAAGTGACCTCCTTGTGCCATTAAAACATTTATGGGCGCAGGTCGAATAAATCTATGATGGCAGAAGTCAAGCGAATCACTAAAAATCGAAAATTCCTTAGTGAATGGGTAAGAAACAGTAGGTAATCAGAGCGATTTTTCGGCCTAGTAAGTTCTAAACTTGATTTCAATAAACAGGCTCTTGCTGTTGTACGATGAACTGTGCTTCGCAAAAAGTTCAGAATAAATTTAGTACACGGCTGTTGGTTGGGAAAGAATGCACACTGAGGAATCTTAGATGGGGAGTAGAAAATGGTACTGAGTACTGGTCAGTTGCCAACCCATGGAATACAGTTGGGGAGAGAACGGTGAGTGACGTCTTTGTTAGCTTGAGAGATTGCTAGATGTTCAGTTCTTTGACAGCAAAAAGTCAACTTCTTTGGCGAAAGTGGCTGTGGCTATAGGGAAAGTGCTGTGCCAAAATGAGTGCCACCGAATTAAATGTAGTAAAGAGTTTTTCAAGAGTGTTAGCCTGAAAAATCGTCCGCTTTGAGGTGGTCACAAATTCACCAAGTTCTCCAACCCACTAGGTCAAAAGCATCTTTCCACCGATTTTAAACCGATCCCAACATATGAAAAACTTTTTTAATTTCTAGGTTTCTTTGCAAATTACTGCACTGCTTAGGATTTTTTCCGTATACGTCGCGGAACAGATGAATGTGGAATCGAAGAAAGCGTGATCGCAGGACGAGTCTAAGATCATTCGTTGATTGCATGAGATAGAAAAATTACATTCGCATACTCGTCTATTGTTGAGGTGGAGCAATTTTGAGAATAAAGTAGCTTAAATCCTTTGTTTTCAACGAAGAAAAACACCAAGATGTGCTTCTTCGCGTTTTACTTATTCCTGCAAACCTTCCGTTAGGAAGTAATCGCGAAACACACCACTGCTCTGTTGTAAACGAGTAGCCGGTATATTCCAAATCGGTACGTCAAAAGTGTGCGAAGGATCCATTATGCTTACTGAAACCATCGAAGTGGTAGTTATGCCTTCATCACAAACACAGTGGTGGTTCGTCACCACATCGGACTCACCAAGTCTCTAATTTCTCCGGAGTGGTGAAATAGGGGGCCACACTTGACGAATTGACTATGAACAACTCACTTTCTTAAGCACAAATCGAAAAGTCCTAGGCAAACTATTCTAGAACTCTAAAGAGAATTGAACGCGCCAGGCTTGACGACTTGACTATGAACAGCTCGCTTTCTTAAGCACAAATCGAAAAGTCCTAAACAAACTATTCTAGAACTCCAAAGAGAATCAGCTGGAACGGAATTCAACGAAACTCAAAAAGAAGAGTACAATGCTCAACCAGCAATCCAAACCCACATGATAAGAGTTTAAAGCCGTTCGCTGATGATGTGTGGGAGGCAAGAATAGAAATGCAAAAATTCTCAGGATTCCCATGTTGAATGTGATCACTATTGTTGTGAAATAAAAACACGCATCACATCCTTTTCCTTATTTGCCATGATGGAGCACGCGCATAAGATAAGCACATACACTGGACCACGGAAAATCCGACAGCATCTATGGCTATAATGAAATGTGTATCACCTGTATCACCTGTAGTTCCGTTGATCATCGAGTGAGGTGAGTCTAGTGGCCGCCAGTAAATCTGCCATTTTTCCCTGTCGCGTGCAAGAGTAGCCCAATGGGTTCGGCTCGCATTAGGGACTCGTCGATCATCATATCGTTCTTCTAGGCTTCTCGTGAAGAACTCTGACCATCGAGTGGGTGGTCTTCCTACAGTGCGTTTAACATCCCGACGAATCCAGTCACTAACGGCTCCTGTCCATCGGTTGTCATTCATACGCATTACGTGTCCGGCCCACCTTATCTTCCACTGTTTTGCGTAAAGAACGGCATTTTTGACTTATGAAATGAAATATGTAATGCTGATAAAGTTTATGGTGAAACGTGTTGATTTTAGTGTGTTTGCCATCGTTTATCTCTACGTATAGAGTTCTACATTATTCCACAAATGAGAAACCCATGGGAAGCATTTGTAAGTTCCCGTTATTTACCAGTATCCGTTTCAAGTCTTCTCGAATAGTTGTCTGAATTTTTTTCTCGTAAGTTGTCTGAATTTTTCTTTGCATACAGACAGTTCCCAAGATCGACTTTCTATTAACCTCGGCATTGGATTACAAGTCTGTCGTTCTCTTTTTTAACAGCAATCGCGAGGTTGTTATTCAGCACACCTTTACTTCCTTACAAATATAACACATATAACACAACGTTTCGGCAGTATCGCCTCCTTCAGAGCCTGGATGGGTACACTAGTATGTAATTTACTAGGCCAAATGCTTCAAAAAAACGTAAACATAAAGATGGAAATCTGAGCAATAATTTCACGATCACCTGCTTCTCGAAAAACCCACCGTTTTTTATCTGCCTTCCACCAAGGAAGAACAGCCCCTTAGAGTCGCATATGATTGATTGCTGCACCATCCCACATCAAAAATCAGTTCTGAGAAACGGGGCTAGATCACGCGTTATCTCAGAGCATTCTTCCCTGCTGTTAATTCTCGGGTTTTTGAATTTATCCAAAAAGACTCGAGAAATTTGCGCGTTGATGTTTTAGTCTCCCGTGCGATGATAGCGACTTTAATATCAAAATCGTCTCTGCTATGTTTTTGTATCCTATGCGTGCCTAGTGGCGTGCCTTGTTTTGAATTTCCTTTGCCATCTAGGTGTTCTTTTATGCGGATACATAAAGGTCTGCCCGTTTCGCCAATATATTCGTTTGCGCAAGTACCACAAGAGATCAGGTATATCGTACCTAAACTCATGCATGCTGTTTCACATAGACGGTCATACAGGCGGTTACGAACTAACTGACGACGTAGAATAACCGGTGGTATTTCAACTATCGCTACCGATTCCTCTAGACCTGCCCTTTTTAAGCATCATTTTATAGCTACACTTACTTCATCGCTAATGAAGGGCAACATAAACGGGGTTTTGTCTTGGCCACGTTTTTCCTTTTGGGGCGTCGCTGTCCTTCTAGACTTATGTCGTGGGGTTACTATTTCATAGCCATTGGAGATGGCTATTTGCCGAGCCAAGTTGCGCGATTCCTCTTTTAGTTCCCTCTTCGTGCACACAGAGGTGGCTGTTCGAAACATGTTTCTTACAAGCGCCCTCTTTGTGTGTGAAGAATGGGAGGAGAGGAAATGAACGATGATATTCTTGTTACTTGGCTTTCGGTACCACTTTGTCATGTAACTGCTGCTTGATAGGTTTATTTGAACGTTAAGAAATAGAAGCCAGGTCTCTTTCGGTTTCTCCCGAGTGAATTTAATGTACTCAGACTGCTTGTTCAATAATTCAAAGCATTTGTCCATCTGCTCCTGCGTAGAGAAGACGACAAAACAATAAGCTACACATTTGCAGTAGAGTAGTGGGCGGAGATCGAGAACAGGTGCTTCTATCTTAGACATGAACACAATGGGAAGGCTTGGTGCTAGTCGCTGTCCCATTGCCAACCCCCCTTATTTGCGCGAAATATTTCCCAGACCATCTGGAAATCGAGCAGTTTAGGCACTCCTTGAAGAGAGCCATTAGCTGCTGGATGGACAAGCCATGCATATTTATTATTCCTTCATGTTCAACAAGAAGTTCGAGAATTGCATTGCGGAGTCATTCGATACGTTGGTGTACAGCGCGGTGACGTCGAAGGACTCCATCACCTACGCGTTATTAGGGAGACGCGTTACATAGACGTTCTAGGAACATTTGGGTGTTTGTGAAGTGAGCTGGAAGATGTGGTTAAGCAGCTGGGTTAGTACTAGGCTTAGAAACCAGGTTGTCCTATCCGTCGGTCCGTCTACACAGCTGATGATTGGTCTAACCTTAAATGATGACGGATTAATTGACGCAAGATTATCAGCTGATACCAACTTATGTGTTTTAATAAATAGGTATAAGATGGGGCATGTTGGTGTATTGATTTGAAAGTGCCACTTCTGTGTGCAGAAGTAAGGAACTAAAGGAAGAATCGCGCAACTTGGCTCGGGAAATAGCCTTCTCCAATGGCTACGAAATAGTAACCCCCATGAGATAAGTTTAGAAGGAGAGCGACGCCGCAGAACGAGGGGTTTGGCCGAAACAAAATCCCGTTTATCTTGCTCTTCATTAGCAATGTAATAATTGTAGAGATAAAGCTATGCTTAAGAAGGGGAAATCTAGAGGAATCGGTAGCGTTAGTTGGAATACCACGGGATACCCATACGTCCTCACTTAGTTCGTAGCCACCTGTATGACGTCTATGTGAAACACGAAATTGCGTAATTTGCCCTTACGGCTGAGACGGTGATTGCATGAGTTCAGATACGATATACCTGATTTTTTTGTAGTACTTGCGGAGACGAATATGGGAAAACGAAACGGGCAGAGTTTTATGCATTCGCATAAAAGAACACCTAGATGGCAAAGGAGATTCAAAACAAGGCACGCCACTAGGCACGCATAGGATACAAAAACATTGCGGAGGAGATTTTGATGTAAAAGTCGCTATCATCGCACGGGAGACTAAAACGCACCAACGCGCAAATTTCTCGAGCTTTCTGGATAAATTCCAAAAATCCGAGAATTAACAGCAGGGAAGAATGCCCCTTAGATAAGGCGTGATCTAGCCCCGTTTCTCAGAACTGATTTTTGATGTGGGGTGGTGCAGCAATCAACCATATGCGACTCTAAGCGGTTGTTCTTCCTTGCTGGAAGCAGACAAAAACCGGTGGGTTTTTTCGAGAAGCCGGTGATCGTGTAATTATTGCTCAGATTTCCGTCTTTCTGTTTGCGTTGTTGAAGCGTTTGACCTTGTAAATTACATATTAGTGTACCCTTCCAGGCTCTGAACAAGGCGATACTGCCGAAACGTCAGCTGCCGTCGTGTTGTATGTGTTATATTTGTGAGGAAGTAAATGTGTGATGAATAAAAAACCTCGCGATTGCTGTAAAAAACAGAATAACAGATTTACATACATGCAGTTTGAGCAATGAGCACCTTTTAATAGGATACAGTATTCTCTATAGCAACTTTGTTCTGTATACATTCTTATACTGATTAATGTCTATCCAGATTCAATCTCAAAGAATTGGCCACAACAGTAACAACGATAGCGGGTCACTCAATTTAAAAGCATCTGTCATCTATTGCCTGCTTCTTAAGACAGACATCATTTCGATAACTGCAATATTCTAGACAAAAGGATATCGGAGCGCAAATCGATGGTCTGCAGTGGCATCATCTTAGCTTTCCTGATGACATCTCATTCAAACCGAGGGGAACCAACTTTGGAAATCTGCTTGCCAACGTTGTTAACGCCTGTAAAAAGATTGATCTTCTCATACATTTCCACAAAAAACGATGCTAATGAGGAACATTTTGATTTCGTATGCCCCATTCACGTTCAATGGTACGAGTGCCTCCGAATGCTATGGTTACTCCTTCCTAGATCAGCAAATCAATATGATAAGCTAGTCAGTTCCAGAGTTGAGCGAGGGAAATCGAGCGGCTTCGGAAATTTCTACACCATCGGGGATGTAGTGAAGAGAGCAAGTGATTCTCCGCGCCTTAACATATGCGTCGTAGACCTGGTAGGCATGATGAAACATCGCTCAGCGTTATAGAACGCGCAGTCGAAAGGACAATGCTAGGGAGTATTCTGTGTCTTGCAAGTGAAGGAGGAGTGTGCTAGTTGGCCACTGGATTAGGGAGTTGGTCGGGTTATGAATTCGCCGCGCGGGACTTTTTCCGTAACTGCCATGAACAACCTCGAATTTGGTTATAACATTTTATAGTAATTACAGCAGTACAATAATAATATGTGACGATATATGGTTAGCTGGGCGGATACGAGCGAGATTGAAATGAGAACAAGTGATACATTGAAGGAAGCTAGGCGGACACTGAAGGAGTTGGAGCACTGAGGAACTGTGGGACTGGAAGATAAGCACTGGAAGATTGAAAGAGAAACACTGGGGAATTGGAACACAGGCACTGGTGGATTGAAGGGCAGGGACTGGTTTTGGTGTCTAATGGGGCTCCTTATATTCTGACTGTAATGGGTTGGGTTTTACAAAGCGGATCAGCGATAGCGCTCAGAGAGAGGTTATGTACTTTTCCAGCTAGCACAACCTCTTGTACAAAAAGTTCATGAAGGCCATACAAAGGCTTACACAGAAAGTGCATGGAAACTGCCGATTCTCAACAGTAAATGCAGCTGGCGGCGGCTCATTCAGTGCCCGAATCGTCGGGCAAAGAAGAGCGGAGATGCAAAGAAGTTACAGTATCCCTTTTTAGTCCAGCTGCGAGGCAAATGTTTGAAACGGTCGTTGAGAGACAATTTACAGAATGTGCGAGAATAGATGTATAACGACTACAAGTACAACAGTTATTGTAGAAGACATAAGGTAACATAGAAATGGGAACTATTTAAGGAATAGTTACTATAAGGAGATCCAAAGCTCCGATCCACGTTAACGACCAAAAGTCAAGGACGCCGTAGTATGCCCAAATAGTCGAATATAATGTGGACCAGACACATAATGCGTATAAACGACAACCGAAGGACAAAAAGCCGTAGTGACTGGATTCCTCGAGATGTCAAATCAGAGTTCTTCACGAGAAGCAAGCCTAGAAGAAAGATATGATGCTCGACGAGTCCTTAGAGCGAGCAGAACCCACTGGGCTCCTCTTACACGCGACAGGGAAAAAATGGAAGATTTACTGGCGCCCGCTCGAGTCACTCGGCGATCAACGGGACTACAGGTGATACAGGTGAATGTAATACAAAATATATAATTAAGATCGGGAAGAAGATGAGCTGGTGCTAGCACAAGTTGCGAGGACAAACTATTCAAATATACTTGTATGTTCAGCTAAACAAACTTTCCACACAGTATCTTCAAACACCTGTCGAAGTGAATCAATCTATCGATTGGAAATATCACTCCTGGCGACGGCAATGAGAAGCAATGACATAAAGGAAGAAACTCTAGCTGAAAGGGCTATTGTTTGTCAGATATGTGCTAGAATGTTCGGCGTAATTGTTACTTTCATAACGACTGTTATTCGCAAGGTGTGAGGAAAATGGAAGAGAAACGTAAATGCTCCCCAAAACAAGTCGAAAGCAACAGAACTTTAACAAGTATTGATCGCTTCACATTTGACCTAATAATTCTAAATCGATAAGCATTTTATCAAAAGCTTCTCCAAATCCAATTTGTCGTCGAGGTGGGTTCCAGTTTTCCGAGTGGAAAACTAAAATTGTTAATTCTTTCTACTTCTGTTTAGCAAACACGAGGTGTTATTTTAATTCTTTATTTACGTACAAGCTGACGTTTCGGCGGATTTCGCCTTCCTCAGAGCACGGTCCAACGAGCACGGTCACGGTCTGGTCTCCACGTGAAATATTTAGTGGAGGACTCATAGAAAGCGGTGAGTGTGCAAAGACTCTGTGTTCGATGTGATTGAAACTTTGGTTCAACATTTTCTCTGTTTGGTTATGGAGGCGTTTGACCGTGTAGATTGCAGTCAACTTGACCTTTCCAGGCTCTGAGGAAGGCGAAATCCGCCGAAACGTCAGCTTGTACGTAAACAAAGAATAAAATAACACCTCATGTTTGCTAAACAGAAGTAGAAAGAATTATTCAATCAATGCCGAGGTTAATAGAAAGTCGGACGTTGGAGTAAACTTATTAACTCATCTAAAGCCCAATGTGGGCAATACCACATTTTGTGCGGCTCGATGTGCTCCTAATTGGTTAAGAAATCGGCGATATTCTTTTAACAAAGAGAAATCTAGGGGTTTTCATACTCTCAAAATCATTGACCAGTGATCGTCAAGGTAGCGCACTAATGGACACCCTTAGGTATCGTTAACACTGATATTAAGTCGTTGTCAAAATATGGATGTTCACGAAATCGCCCATTTGTATCCACGTGTCCTTTTTATTTACTCAACGTTTGCCTTGCTAATGTACGCCAAAACATATTGTGCTTAGATCCTCATCGGAATGAGAGCTTTTTCAAGTATAAGAGGTACCTGAGACATTTCCATATTTATATAGTGCTAAATTTGTGATGCTTTCAGCAACTCGCAAGCAAAAAAGAATCAATGGCATAACAAAAAAGCAAAATGGACCAAACGCGGGAATTAGCTTTCTCTCATCAACTCGTTGGCTGAAAACAGACGATTGAAAGCATTACAAACTCCGAATGACAAATACCGCTCCGGTTTGTATAAAAGCGGTCTGCCCGAATGGAAAATCATTCGATTGTGATGAACACCTTCTGTGCTCTACTTTTTTCTTGTTCTGGTACGTTTAACAGTGTTTAGCACTTCCTTGATGACGCGCATTGACTTCAATGCATAGTTTATGAGGAAATGGTCGCTTTTAGATTCAAACTAGCACGCGTTGCTGGTATTAGACTTTATTAACTTAAACGAGAACGAGTAGAATTTCCAGACCAACCAGATGTGTGCCTTTCTATGCTATCAGTGGGAAATTGCGATGATCTGCATCCCAAGAAATTTACTTCTTAACATGTATTCTTTCCTTGATGAGCTTACACGAGGTTGATAAATGTATTCATTTTCGGCTAACGTTTCGACGTCTTCGCCTTCATCAGAGCGGATGACCCGAGTCGATGGTTCACGCTTGTTAATCGTCTCGATGTGGCAGCTTCGCCTTCGTGTCGAGTTAGGTCTTCCTCAGCGGACCATCTCCTCGAATGAGGCATACTCACTCGGTGATACGGATCTGACTGACATGATTCGACTCGGATCATCGGCTCTGAAGAAGACGAAGCCGTCGAAACGTTAGCCGAAAAAAAATATAATTATCAACCTCGTGTAAGCTCATCAAAGAAAGAATACATATTGATTAGTCACACCGAGGTTGTATTACTTCTTAACGTTTTTTTTCTGCTAAAGCTCGTATTTTGAATACGAATGCAAATGAATAGGCAAAATTTTATCCAATACAACATGACGGTGTTCTCAAAGTATCAGTGATTTTTTTCAATTCTTGCGCTCGCTTAAAAGTCACGAGCTTCAAAATTCTTTGCAAATTTTTCGAGAATCTTAATCCAGATAAATATAGAGTTCAAGGAGTAATTTGCAGAAATTTTATCACCTGTTTTCCCCTTTATCTTCGAGTGACTTGAACGAGCGTTAGTAAATCTTCCATTCATACTTGTCTCGTGCAAGAGTGGGCCAGTGGGTTCTGCCCGCTCTACAGACTCTTAGAACACCGTAATCATAGCCCGCATTTTCTTTTTTTCGTGAAGAACTTTGACAATCGGGTCGACTGTCTTTCTGTAAGACATTTAGCATCGTGAAAAAACCTAGTCACTAACGACTATTGTCCATCGGTTGTCGTCATATGCACTACGTTACCGGCCCACCTTATTCTCGGTATGTATATAAGCGTAAAGGATAAATCCCTCGGCGTTAATCAATCCCTTTAGGGATGCGCCGTGCATTCGACTTCACTAATCAACGTTCGGAAGTGATTGAATGCACATCTGACCTTTACAATGTCTCGCAGTGGCCTACCCGATGTATCGAGCCAGTGCTGCATTCCTCCCAGGCAAGTCTGGTACCAATTTGCCCGACCCCGGAAGGATAGAAGGCTTGGTGGGCAATCGACGAAGTGATCGATTCCACGTGTGTGTTGCACGGGCCTCCGGTCTATATATATATATACTATATATATATATATATATATATATATATATATATATATATATATATATATATATATATATATATATATATATATATTATATAATATATATTATATAAATAGTATATAAACATGTTGCTAACCTCCCAATGGTTTGCCGCCCTATCGTCACCTCAATGCACATCCAAGCTTTGTTGTTGCAGCATTTGCCATCTGAAAGTGTCTTCCTTGAGTATTTTTCCATACCAATAAAAGCGTTTATAGTCTTTGAAAGTAGATTTAAATAGACTGCTCATTTTGTTCGCATATACTCCTTATTGGTTAAAAAGGGATAAATTGTTACCTTATATCATTGTTTTAATGTGGTTAAGAGTGACCGAGTACCACGTCGTCCAACACCTACGCCTCCTGTATCAACTGTATCACCTGTAGTCTCGTTGATCGTCGAGTGACTCGAGCGGGCCCCAGTAAATCTTCCGTTTTTTCCTTGTCGCGTGCAAGAGTAGCCCAGTAGGTTCTGCTCACTTTAGGGACTCATCGAGCATCATATCTTTCTTCTAGGCTTTTCGTGAAGAACTCTGACCATCGAGTCGGTGGTCTTCCTGCAGTGCGTTTAACATCTCGAGGAATCCAGTCACTAACGGCTCTTGTCCATCGGTTGTCATTCATACGCATTACGTGTCCGGCCCGCCTTATCCTCGACTGTTTGGCGTACAGAACTCCATCTTTCATTTTTGATCGTTGACGCAGGTCGGAGCTTCGGATCCCTTCCTTTACGTGTGTGAAACGGGATTCTCCGAGCATCGTCCTTTCGACTGCGTGTTCGATAACGCTGAGTGATTTTTCATCCTGTTTACGCAGTGACCAGGTTTCTGACGCATACGTTAACGCAGGAAGTACCGTTGAGTCGAAAAGGTGAGCACGGAGTCGGGTGTTCTTTGTCCTCTTTATTACATTCTCGATACTCTTGAAAGCTCCCCAAGCCTTTCGTTTCCTTCCGGTCAGCTCTGGAGCTGAGTCGTTCAACATGTTGATTTCCCGACCTAGATACACATAACTGGAGCATTCGAAGATAATCGTTCCGTTGAGCGTGAATGAGAAATACGAAAGCAGTCCGTTCCTCATGAACATCGTTTTTTGTGAGATTTAGTCGAAGACCAATTTTTCCACAGGCTTTATCAAAGACGGCAAGCACTCGCTACGCTAGGCTGTTTAGGGTTATTAGAGCAGTGACATCAGCAAAGCGTAGATAGTGTAATTGATGAACATCGATTTCCACTCCACTGTTGTCCTATTCCAGTGTTCGCATGACGTTCTTGAGGGTCCTGATAAATGATTTTTCGCGAGATGTTCTCATCCCACCTAGCCCGTCTTTTTGACGTCAGTGTTGAAAGTTCCCAAGATCGACTTTCTATTAACTTCGGAGCTGGACTGTAAATATGTCGTTCGTTCATCAATCGTGAGGTTGTTATACAGCACAAGTTACTTCCATGCGAAAACACCAACAGCACAACAGTAGCTGACGTATCGGCAGTACCGCCTCCTTCAGAGCCTGGAGATATATTGACACGCATTTTACTATGCCAAACGCTTCAATAACGCAAAGAGATGAAAGTGTATGTGGTAATAATATGAACAACAGCTTTTCGGAAAACCCCGCCGTTTTTTACGTGCCTACCACTGAGGAATAACAATTGATTACACTCGCATATGGTTGATGATTGCGCCACTCCACATCAGGAACCGATGCGAAAATGAGCGCCCACATCGCTCGTGACCTCTGGGCATTCATTCCTGTTATTTATTGTTTGCGCTTTGGTGTTTGGGTATTCTGTGCAAAATTTTTTCTCCACTGTTTTTTGTAACTTATGCGTCCTTAGTGGGGGGATGGGCGGGGATACTTTTGCCTCGCCTTGGTTTGCTATCTAGCTGTTCTTTTATACAGGTACATAAGGGTCTGCTCGTTTCGTCAATGTATTAGTCTCCGAAAGTAGTATAACAGATCAGGTATGTCATACCTAAACTCATGCAGTCACCGTCCCTGCCATAAAGGCAAGTTACGCAAATCTGCGTCTCACGTAGACGGTCATGTAGACGGTTACCAACCAACTTATGACAAAGAATATGCAGTGGCGTTTCTATTATCGCATGAGCTTCCTCTAGGCCTGCCTTTCTTAAGCATAGTTTTATAGCTAAACTTACTTCATCTGTAGTAAAGGGCTACATAAACGGGACTTTCTTTAGGCCAATGGCAATATCTTAACAAATACGTTGAAGAAACCCAGTGAATCGGCCTCAGAAAACCGTGCACCTTCAAAAACTATGAAAAGTAGTGGGTTGTTTTTCATTGTTTTGCAATTAGTTATTGTCTGAAGGTGTTATGTAGTTCCGTACATTATAAAATAATATTTTATATGGTGTTTAAGTACCGAACTGCAATGGAACAAGCATGACAGAGGAAATGAGAAATAGCGCCTTATTCGGACACAACTCAAGAAGGTCTGTTTTCTGCATAGTTTCCTGTTTTTTGGAAACGTCTCTCGATCATCGATATTTGTCCGGACGACTTCCTTAACGTCATTGTATCTTCAAAAAAGGTTCTTCTTTAGAATGTTACTAGCGAGAGGAGACGTACAAGACTATCCATCGGCAAACAATATGAGCTATCTGGTGATGAAAAATTCTCGTAACAAAACCATCTTTGGTTTTATTCAGGAGACATTTTGATTGTAATGCTGAATTTACAGAAATACAGTTGCAAATTAGAGAGACTTGCTCTCGAGATTGCCAAAACAAATTGCAACAACACAGGACGCCATTACGACTTTCGCTACACCGGCTCTAACAACGCTAGCTTCTATAATCGACCCTTCCATTATGAAGGCATTGGTGCGGTGAGTCAGGGTGATCTCTGCTTTAGTTTTTACCAAAAAATTCTTCCTTCTATGCAGGAAGACTCGAATGCTCTGGAAGAAGATTATTATTAGATGGATTCGAGGTCTAAAAACATGTTTTTTGCGATATTTCCCTGAACACCTTCTAATTAATATAAGCTTTTGGAAAAATTGATCAAATGGCGTAAGGTTACGTATCCTAATACATTTGGTTATGGATGCATCAGTACTGCACTTTTAGGCCATGAATTCGTGGTGGGGCAAAGGACAAGACAAAAGTACAACGACTACAAAGTCATTTATTTGGGACTTAGGTGCGAAATACACTCCACCCGAAAATCTAACACCAACCGAAAACGACACAGCCAAAATCCCATTCTTCCAGGTTGGTTGTCACGATTTCTAGCTATGATTCCCAAGAGAGAATGCAAATAAACGCGAGCAGTGTCTTACTCCATCCAAATTGACAATATCTTGTAGAGCACTAATAGAACATAACTGCTCACTTAGCCTCAGCCAGCTAAGCGTATAGGCAAATAAGAAGGGCATTTTTATCTAACCTTCAGCAAACTGGAAAACAGATAATTTAATGAGTAGAAGAAACACTTTCAGATGGCACATGGAGCAACGACCATGCTCGGATGTGCATTTCATACATGCAATCCTAACACGACTAACACTGCTAACATTAACTTTCCCAAAGCCACATTTGCTTGTGCGTACGGACAAGCGTAAGTCATTATACTAAAGTGGACTGAATTCGTTACACGGTTTAAATTCTGCGTAAATTAGGCATGTCGATGCTGGTATTCCACTCTACACGAATGGCACACCATGCGCAACGTGCGGGGGTGTAAACAGTACCAGATGTATCTGGAAAGCGCTTTGCAAAAACAGTATTGTTTGGATCTTTTTTCATCTTTTTCAATTACTCTCTTTCCTCAAAAGGAAATTTTGTTGTTAATGTGTTACGGACGCCGACAATATTTTGATCTCAATGTCAAAGGATCTAACGAAATCATTTTAGGGAATCGACGCCAGTTGCTCACAAAATAGTCACGGTGTATCTTTTTTTATTATTCTTCCTGTAAGTGACTTCTGATGGTAAAATCTTGTGTTGGTATATACAACCACATGTTTTGAAACGGTGATGTCCAGCAACTGTTCATTCATCCTCAAGCATTTAAGAGTATAAGTGAACGCAATGAACAGTCTGCTTAATTTCCCACCTGGAAATGAAATTGAATTAGCTGAGAGACAGGGGAAACAAAGGATCCGCATGGTGTGGTGGTGAACGCATTAGCCCCCAGGAAATGGGACAATAGAGCGCTCTGTTCCCCACCGCTAGGCACTTGCGGTTCAGAGTTTTGCAAATATCACGGCATCATTTTGGTTCTATCACGCATAATGCCTTGCCGTGAAAAAATGGTAATAGGCAGTAAATAAGGAAGTCAACATTGTGATAATGAATTATTATTACATATTATTCATATATGGGGCGTCTGGCGCAGTGGTTGGAGGCGCCACTGCGACACACACGTGGAATCGATCCCGGCGCCCATGGTTCACCAAGCCTTCCATCCCTCCGGGTCGGCAAATTGATACCAGACTAGTCTGAGAGGACAGCAGCACTGGCTCGATACATAGGTGTGCCATCGCGAGTCATCGTAAAGGCCAGATATGCATTCAATCACCTCTAACGATACTTGATGAAGTCGAATGCATGGCGTATCCCTCAGGGGATTGATCAACGGCGAGAGCTTTATCCTTTATCCTTTGTTATTCATATGCTGAACCAAAAACTACACTTCTAGTATGCAAATAGAATAACAAAAACAACAGTTGGACGATTATTTCACAAATGCATTTTTGAAACTTCCTTTTTCTTCAGCACATTTTATTCCAATACACATATTTCTTGACAAAGCTTGAATACCGTATAGTTTAGGCACTTCAATGTTGGCGTTACACTCTACATGATGGGTCCACTATGGCGACAAGTATCAGAAACTATGGGAAGGAATCTGGGGATATTTTTTGCACTGATTTATTTCAATTAAAGTATTCATTACACATTCTAACCAAACATTTTTTACCCAACACTTCCTCGTTTATGATGGATGCAAAGAAATAAATCGAATGTGAGAAGTGCAGAAGGAAGACAGAACCGTGAAAAGCAAAAAAACTATGGTACAATTTTTTATGTTGGTTATCTTTAATACCCTGGAAAACATATGCTACCTTTTGTGGTCAGGTGACCAGGTAAGCCCTGAGAAATGGTTATCCGTAAAGGGCGTCAGCGAAAGCGCATAAAGGGAAAGCGTCAATGACATATTTCGAGAAGTGGCTATTGCATCTCGCCTATAGCCATAGAACACGCCTTCCTGATGCTTTTCAGTGAGGCAACATAAAGCACGCAGATTACAAATGTTTTATGTGGTCGCTTTGTGTTAGGTGACAACTAGGAAAAATGAGTGTCTACATTGGAAACTTTTCTATAGAGTTACTGTCAATGAAATTTCATACAAACTCTGGCCAGGAAAACAGCAACAGGTGTGGTGTTAAAGAAATCCCGGATGAATCCATTTAACTGATTGGTCGATGATCCGAAGAGGGCAGTAGGCGTCACACAGCTAGAAAACTGTCCCAGTTATTAATTTCATACATGATTGGGCTGATACGAGAATGGCACAAAATTATTCAAGAAGACATAGCTTTTGAACAAATAAAGCGAATAAGCAAAAAATATTTAAAAAGCCACTGCTGTGGGACGCAGTGGTCGCCAAAAAAGCAGATTGTATTGGATGGCGGCAATAGATCAACATCTGTCCTGTAGAGGAAGGCGCCGCCAAGTGAAGCTCCCCCATTCGAGCGGTGCACCCTCCACTCGATGCGACTAGGAACACGCACATTGGGACAACGACCAACTTGGGACCGTCGGCTCGGATCTACGTGGCTCTGAAGAAGGCAAAGGCGCCGAAATGTAAGTTTTTATATCAGCTTTGAGTCAACTTCAATCACTTAAAATGTTATTAAATATTGGTACCGAAGTTTAATGAAAGGCGAATTTTATGATATGTGCCAACTGTGTTTCAGTTATTTAATGATTAACTCCGGACCGTATATTCACTGTGGTGATGAACCGGGTACTGCAGAAAAGAAAAACTAGAACTAGGTCTGGCTGCAACATACGGGCTGGCAGTAGATTTCAAATGTATGAGGTCCTTAAAAAATATAAAGTTGTATTAACAAATTAGTACGGAACTTGGTGCTACCATGTGGTATTCTTGTTTTCTCATCCCGCAAACTCGTACTCCCTCAAATGAACCTCATATTTGCGACTGGTCATCTTTGAGTGAACATTTTATCATTATTGGACAGAGCAAAGAGTAGACGTGGAAAGGGTTACTTAAATAATGAATGTTGACATTAAGAGCTGAAAATAGAGAAGAGCGAAAGAAAGCTGCTCTAAAATACCGACATAATGTGTTTTCCTTACAATTGTATATGGAAATCTTTCTAGCCATATTTTGTGCAGGAGAAAAAGAACAGTGAGGAGCGAAAAGAAATGAAAAAGTGAAGAATTTGTCACAGCTAGATAGTGGTCCAGACATACCTCATTAGTTCTTAGATTATGTGCACACTGAAGACATAAGTAGTCGACTTGACGTGATATAAGGAGGAGCTTTTGATGCTGCTAAGAAAGAAACCTGGAAAGAAAGGCGTTGTCAAAATGTTGGCGCAGTGTTCTCTTGTCATCACTGCTGAACAAGGATAGGATTTCGAGAAACTTCTGTCGTTATACAGTTACTGTTGGACGGTGGTTTCATTTCCACTTCCCATTGATCAACTTTCATGCCAAACTACAACACATTCGGACCTGCATTTTGTAGACACCTCGACTCTGACGAAATCAGTTTCGTTTATTTTAGCTTCTTTCAGACACTGCATTCTCTACATTATTGATTTACTGATGCATTAATAAGAAATATATTCTTAAATGGCACAGATGAATCAGTGAAATCTATTAGCAGTTAAGCTGAGCCGTCTGTATTTGTATTTGAGTGACTGCAGACTGCCGAAGACACACTTGCTTGCGCAAGCGCTGCATGGTGTGCCATTTCTGTAGATCGGAACGCCAACATTAACATGATTGAAGTAGCACGGAAACTAAACTACGACGAATTCACTGAAAATGAATGACTTACGGAGGCCCATATGAATAAACGAATGAGACGAGACTAAGACTATTACCAATGAAACCACTGGTTGGAAATAATTGCGAAGCACTGCATATGCTGACTGCACATCCAAATTTTGTCGTTTGATCAACTGCCATCTGGAAATCTCTTTTGAGGCATTCACACCAATAACATCTTTCTTCATATTCAGAAAGTAAAATGAAAGAAAATTGTCATTCATCTTAACAAAGTGCCTACACAACCAACCTGGAGGAATGGGATCTCTGGTGCATTGTTTGAGGGGGTGGTGGTTACCCAAGCAGTGAAGTGTTCCACCAACCCATCATAATCTAAGAAAGTGTATTGATGGAACTTCAGCAACAATGTCTATTGAATTCTTCTTGGCTGCTTTTTTTTTAAAAGGTTGTACGGTCCACAAGGCAATGATTAGAAGTGTCCAGAATGTGCTTAGACTTAGAAAATCCCTGTGGGTGCAATACTTCCTCCCTTCTTTTGCTTGAAACACAAAAACCTTAGAAAAAAGCCAGAATTGTCATTTTCATTTACCTCATATGCATCAATGTAATTCTCATAAGGAAAGTCGTATTTTTGACAGGATAGTACAGCCGTTGGCCATTATTGCTGTCAACGTCGGAAAAGTCGAGATCGCTGTGATTGCGACACATAATGGAATGGCTGAAAGCATGCTTCTCTAAGCCGCAGTCAGGTTTCTAAAAAATGAAGTAAAACGGAGGACTGTTTTAGAACGGTAAACCTATTGTCGTCACAAAATTCTTCTCACCAAAAGGCTCATATTAGAGGCCAAAGGGATTTTTTTGCTGTCATTGCCTTTCTTTTGCGTTCCATTCGCAACAAGGATTCTGAAAGCGAATCTTTGACTGATACCTCTTTGCAACCGTTTCCCCATAGATGACTGATAGTTGAATGGAACTCTGGTCATTGTGCAAGATAAGTGCCGCTACTCTTAAGGGCTGGCTCATATTTCCTGTCGAATTATGATTTCCCGGTACAACTGGAAGCAAGTACAGCGTGAAAAACGGGCAGCTGCATTACAAACACATTTTCAAGAATCATTTCCAAAGAAGTACGGCAACCTGTAACGATTTTAAGAAATGGATCATCACCGTCATAAAAGACGCCTGAGTTGCTGAAATCGACTAACTGCTACGATTTGTTGGGATTCTTTCAAATAATGTTAAAGACTTGTTGTAATTTCGAAACACTGTTGAGCGTACCGTAATGAGAAAAGAGGACCAATGACGGCGGTATTCATCCTTATCGAACGCTTTTCCGCTTGAATGGTCCTCTTTTATGCGAGCTCTCCTGTAGTTTTTTAGTTCTTTTTTATACTTTATTTTTTGTGCCATCGATTTTCTGTTTCGAACTGTTGAATACGTCACGCATCCACATCCACAGCTATAACGAAGTGTAAAATTCTCAGAAGTACGAACTTCATTGCGGTCAGTTAACGATTTCGAGAAGCATCAAATATTGAGAACTCTAAAAATAAGCTGGCATTGATACGAAAATTGCACACAGCGCTTGAAGACAGCGTCTCAGCTGAGACTTAAATAGTGCTTAATGAATAATAGTAGAGGAACCGGCGTTATTTACAACTGGTGGCTTTCTGGTTCGACAACGCTTTTTCTAGATTCCCGACGCATCCGACAGCAGAATGTTCATTTCGGGTCATTTCTAAGACAGTCGTTGATGTTTCTGAACTAAAGCAAAACCTATTTCGTAGTGACCAGTTTTTCGAGAGCAACAACTACTCTTAATATTTGCAGCTGGATGTGGGGACGGCAATAATTGGACTTGTTTCAAATTTGAGTCTACCTCCAGTAGAAGTCCTTCTAATATTCATCATAGCTCTTCACCTAGGAATAACTCCTAGCCATAATAAAAAAGGATGAAGCTTTCGATGATGATCAAACCCTCAGGGATGCGCCATGCACTTGACTTCATTAAGTATCGTTGGAGGTGACTGAATGCATATCTGGCCTTTACAATCGCGTTGGCCTACCGATGCATCGAGCCTGTGCTGCTATCCTCCCAGACAAGTCTGGTACCAATTTGCCGACCTTGAAGCGATGGAAGGCTTGGTGGACCACGGGCGCCGGAATCGATTCCACGTGTGTGTTGCAGAGGCGCCTCCAACCACTGCGCCACACGCGCCCTAAACTCTTAGCCATAATGGCACATTAAATGACCAGTAACTATTTATTATTGAAATGGGCACTTGTCAGTTTGAAAATTATTGACAGGAATCTTTCACATATATTTTTTGAACCAGAAAAAAACAAGGTTTTTTCTTCCTAGTTCTAAAACAGTGCGATTCATTCAAGCTCATAAGAAGCGCGTCAATAAATCGAATTGTTATGTGGTATCTTTGACTAAATGTGAAATTTGAAAAGAAATTACTGGGTCTACCAAACGACAACGGTTTTTGAGATAACACAAGCTCTCGTCAGGTGACGTTTACTGTGGAAAAACAACGGATCTGAGCCTACATTAACAGTCATTCCTTCAAGTCATTCTCGAACGTCAGTCTTATCTGGACTTTGTCATAGTCTTTGCCTCCTTTCTGAAAATTTCATTTGTTTACTGCTGGAAGTAGAAACATCGCCTCTTTTATCATGGCAATACTATGATCTCAATTGCTCATCGACGGATTAATGCACCGTAGTGCTCAACAGATATTCCACAGCGATCCTCGGTACCCTACATTTCCGCGGAAAGTTTTTTTTGCTAAGGGTAGCGCTGACTCAAGGTACTTCTAGTTGGGCTTCCACATGATGACAGTATTGATCCACCTGTAAATATTGATTTTTTCCCCTTCGCTGTAGAAAGATTCAGTGCACTTGTTTTGAAAATGAAACACTTAGAGACTTCCTTCCTGGCTCTGAAACGAATGCAGTTCATTACGATTCATAGAAAACTGCTCGAGTGCAATGAGCTGTTACGCAATATAATGAAAAATTCTTTTTATTAAACGCGGCGTTTTTTAATTATCCGACTTCGCACCGGAAAAAAATTCCAATACATTCAGTTGTTATTTCCAATAAAATAGCACATTTTTAACAATGCGATAGATTCCCGTCATCAACGTGTCAACGTCCTGCTCTGCAAAAAGCGCCACTGATGCTTCCTCTCTGACGCCCATATCATCAAATAAGTTGCATTCCGATTCCTTCTTTGATTGTTCTTTTTGTTTCCAGCCTTAATTTAGGGTTTGATAAGAGGGCAACAGTGTGTTGCGAGCCTTCAGGCGGTGCTCCACCGAAGTAGATCGGTCCATTTACGGCACCGAAGAGACCAGATCAAAAAGACGAACGCAACGCCTGTTGAAACACCGACACCACAACCAGCGACCAGCAACATTCAACTCAATGGTTGGATTGCATCGGACTCCACAGCACTTTCCAAAGCCGAAAATTGCACCGAAAAAATGTTACGTTGACTGTTTGGAGGTCAACAGCTTGGTGATCCATCACAGCTTTTTCAATCTGGGCGATGCGATAACGGCAGAGAAGTATTGCCAACAAAGAGACGAGATGCACCGTAAACTCCTAAAACAACGACCAGTATTAATTAGTCAACAGAAAAGTACCAGTACTTCTCCACGACAACGCGCTGCTTCACGTTCCAGAAAGTGAACGGGTTGGGCCACGAAACTGCCCCACCGGACATATTCTTCAGAACTCTCGCCTACCGACTATCACTTCTTTAAGCATCTTGACAACTTCCTGCTTGAGAAATGCTTCAGCAACCACGATGACGCAAAAGTGCACTCAATGAATCCATCGCTTCCAGAAAAGCGGAATTTCATGCATCTGGAATACACAAACTTGTTTCTCGTTGGGAAAAACGTGCAAGTCTAAATTGTTCCCGTTTTTATTAATAAAGTTTCATCAGACGGAACTTAGCACATTTTCAATAATATAGTCAAACATGCTCATTTATTTCTTAACAATTTGATATTTGATTGCGCCAGCCACGAAAAATGGCGCAGCCGTTTGCTTCACGCTTTCATATGGAAACCGTCAAATTCTCAGTGACTACTGCATCTCCTTAGCTGTTTACCGTAGAAACCGTCGGTTTAGATTTCGGTTGGTAGTCACTGCAGCCTCATTTACGCGGTTTCACATGGAAACCGCCACATTCGCAGTCACTGCTGCGACATCTTCGCTGTTCAACGTAGAATCCGTCGGCTTAGATTGACAGTTTGGACGTCACTGCCGCGTCACCTTCCCGGTTTCGCGTGGAAGCCGACGGCGTAGATCGACGGCTGGTCGTCACTGTCTCCTCACCTTCGCCATTCCATGTGGAAACCGTCGGAAAGGCAGACACTGCTTAATCGTTCACCAACCGCGGTTTCGCGTACAAACAGAATTTTTTAGATCGACAGTATAGAGAATTCCTTTATCAATCCTCGAAATTTTCTATCTACCTAATCAATGCATCCCATGGGGCGATGGAGATCGCGTTACTACACCGACGCGTGCGTACCCTGCGTCTATGTCCAGTTATGGCCAATGGGCAAGCCGCTCGCTGGGACGCAGCCACGCCTACCGCCACCGGCATTTGGCCAAGCGACGCCTTGGCGAGCGCTGTCGCCAGCTCCATCATTGCCCCTCTCCCGATTGATCTTCCCTTATAGTTTCATTTGCTTAGGTCGTAGTGATAGGAACTGTAATCACTCTCGCTCTTGCTCTTACTTCTCCGTTAGCTCTTGCATTGTTACTATCTTGTTCTTATTTCTCCGTTAGCTCTTTGCATTGTTACTATCTTGTTCTTATTTCTCCGTTAGCTCTTCCATTGTTATTACGTTAATGTTATCGTTGATTTTCGCATACGTGTTGACATGATTTCGATGCTCTCATCGTTCACAGGTATTCCACAAACGGCTCGCCACTATTATTCTCTTTGTCGAACGCTCTTCATACTCTTGTGCTGTGAGCCGTTACATTGGTGCATGCATTATTGTTAAGGCATTTTATTAGAAAGAAGAAGAAATCCACTGAACCACCTTATTTGTAGTTTGTTGCGCATAAGAAATCCACTGAACCACCCTATTTGTAGTTTGTTGCGCATAAGAAATCCACTGAACTACCTTATTTGTAGTTTGTTGTGCATAAGAAATCCACTGAACCACCTTATTTGTAGTTTGTTGTGCATAACCTCATTGTATTGTTGTGTAAATAGTATATATGTATGAATAAAGGTTTAATTACCCAAATTTGAGGTATTCCACAAACGTCATTCCCCGCCTCACCATGAGATTTCACATGGAAAACGTCGGTTTGGATTGACGGTTTAGTCGTCAGGGCAGCCTCGCCATCACGGTTTCACTATTAAACCGTCAGAAAGGCAATCACTGCTTCCTTACATTCGCGGTTCCACGAGGAAAACGACAGTTTGGACCGAAGGTTTTGTCGTCAGGGCGACTTCACTTTCGCGGTTTCGCGTGGAGACCGTCGTAATGACAATCCCTGTTGCCTCACCTTGGTAGTTTCGTGCATTCAGTACCACTGTATTTTAGCAGTTGTTATGAATGGTTCTAGCGTTTGACGGATCTTTTGTTATGATGGTAGTTGCTCATTTATGAAAAAACATGCAATCGCGCGAGAGTGATTCGGTGTTTAAATCCGTTGTCTTTCTGCAAGTGGTTTTATTTGTTAGGCGCAATTTACCAAATGTTGTTAGAAGACATCGTACTACTTTTCTAAGAACTCATAGCGTAGCGGCATCTATCGGATAGTCCGTAACGGAAACGAACTTGGTTTTCATTGTTGTTGGCTATTCAGTACTTGTTGTAACTTGTTGTAACTGCATAAGTAACAGTACTGTGCGTGCTGCAGGTGAATCACTGTAGTCTTATTATTGTGAGAAACTGTTATCAACTATTTAATCGAACGAAATAAACATGAAATGATATTGGAAGTGTAGGAATCCCTGGTGTTATTTGTAAAAGAGAACATTCGGTTTCTGCGTCATTCTATTATTGTGCAAGAGAAACGCTTATTTTATAGAAATCAATAAGAGTCGGTCGAAGAGGAGCGAAGACAATTCTAGTTTATTAAAATCACATCTGCCATAAAACGAATATACGTGTGGAACCAGTTAGCACATTGGCGACGAGATGAGTGACGACTCACTTTCTTATCGACTGTTTATTTTGCAGCGGAGAACTTTATTGGTGCATTTGCTTCCATTCATTCGATGGCTTATTCAACACTGATGTTGTGGTAAAGATCGGACAAGAATAGCTCTGTTTTGGACTAAGAAACAAGCAATGAAGCCTTCTTTTTGGGCTAGTGAATTGATTGTCGTTGCCTACTTTGTTACTTTCTGTTGGTGGTGCATGTGTTATTAAGAATGTACACTAATAAGCATATTTTCATGGAAAGTCAAAAAGTACTGGTTAGATGTTTGGCGAAGCTTTATTGTACAAAGTGGTATTCAGTCAGCGTCACGAAGCACTTTCATCATTAACCGATGAAGTGTTGGATAATTGAAGAATTTTCAATGTGCGCTGATGCATATTTAATTCCTATGAACAAGAAATGTGGCGACAAGCTCGAAAACGGATTTTCCTACAGGTTACAAGGTGCAAGGTGGATTTTATACACTCAGTGGAAGTCTTTGCAACGTAAAACAGTGAGATTTTGCTAAACAGAGTAAAACTAACGTTTTTTAAAAAAGCGGATCTTTGAACAAGGTTCTAATTTTCCGCTCTAGCTTCTGTGGTTCGAAACGCCATTCTTCCGGAACCTGCTAGTGGAATTATAGGGTTCTCCGTGACTGCTCATATGACACGACGAAGAAGAGTATAGTGATCCGCCTCGATATGGGAGGCAGTTCAACCGACGTAAATCAGAACATTTCTTTATTTAGCCCTCATTACCATACACAAAATAAGGCAAAATATTGTTATTATGCACAAAATAAGACAGCGAAACAATTGATTACGCGCTCATATGAAGCGCATGTATCCAACGAAAACAACTATCTTAGGTCGACGGATAACATTTCGTAATATGTAAGTAACATCTACATGCGAACATGCAGGCAGGCATGAGCTGCAAATATTTCTCTTCTCTGGGTGATCGGAAACGACCGTACGATTTTTTCTCATCCAGCTGTTGTCAACTGTTCCCTTCAGATAAAGTGAACGGCGGATTCCACGTGAAGCCACGAAGCCAAGGATGCATAGACGACAAAATCGTCAATCCAAACCGGCGTTTCCCACGTGAAATAGCGGAGGTAACGCGGAAGCGGTCGCTGTTTAACGTAGAAACCGTCATTACAAGTCGACGGTTCCTACGATAAAAAAACGAATGTGAGGCAGAATGACTATGAAACTGGCGGTGTCCATGTGAAATAGCGAAGGTGAGGAGGTAGTGACGACAAACCGTCGAACCAAGCGCATTCCACGAAAAGCCGCAGGGGGCGGCAGTGGCTGCCACTCCGACGTTTCACGTGAAGCCGCGAAGGTGAGGTGGTAGTGGCTGCCGTTCGAACGGTTTCCACGTGATGGCGCAAAGATAAGACTTCTCCTCATAGCTGCCTAACTTTCGCGTTTTCGTGTGGAAACCGCGAAAGTGAGGCAGCTATGAGGAGAAACCAACCGTCGATCTAAACCTTCGGTTTCCACGTGAAACTGCGAAGGTGAGGTGCGTGGAAACCGATGGTTTAGATCGACGGTTGGTCGTCACTGCCGCCTCACCTTCGGGCTTCCGCGTGGAAACCGTCGGATTAGCAGTCGCTACTGCTTTGCCTTCGCGCTTTCGCATGGAAACCCAAAATTTAGATCGACCGTTAGCCGTCACTGTCTCCCCACCTTTGAGGTTTTCCGTGGAAACCGTCGTAAAGATAGTTGCTAGCCTCTCGTCGCAGTTTCACGTGTAAATTGATGGTTCAGATCGGCGGTTGGTCGTTATAGAGAATTCCTCTATCAGACAAAGAATTCTGTATCTACCCAACACACGCATTCTAGAATTCGATAAAGACTGCATTTGCCACAACTCCCGTTTGCGTGCCGCGCCCTACATCCACATCCCATTCTAGCTATCGGGCACGCCACTAGACATAGCATCTTGCAGCCATTAGTCACACCACCAGGCATGGTATTGGGTACGTCTCATTGCTTGGCGACTAGATCCCGCCACCCGAGCCTTGACCCTACGACCAACGCCACTCGCTTGGACGTAGCCACGCCCACTAGCACCGTCAATTGGCGCGAAACTGAAAAGGTGAGGCAACAGGGATTTGTCATTTCGACGGTCTCCACGCGAAACCACGAAAGTGAAGTCGCCCTGACGACAAAACCTTCGGTCCAAACTGTCGTTTTCCTCGTGGAACCGCGAATGTAAGGAAGCAGTGATTGCCTTTCTGACGGTTTAATAGTGAAACCGTGATGGCGAGGCTGCCCTGACGACTAAACCGTCAATCCAAACCGACGTTTTCCATGTGAAATCTCATGGTGAGGCGGGGAATGACGTTTGTGGAATACCTCAAATTTGGGTAATTAAACCTTTATTCATACATATATACTATTTACACAACAATACAATGAGGTTATGCACAACAAACTACAAATAAGGTGGTTCAGTGGATTTCTTATGCACAACAAACTACAAATAAGGTAGTTCAGTGGATTTCTTATGCGCAACAAACTACAAATAGGGTGGTTCAGTGGATTTCTTATGCGCAACAAACTACAAATAAGGTGGTTCAGTGGATTTCTTCTTCTTTCTAATAAAATGCCTTAACAATAATGCATGCACCAATGTAACGGCTCACAGCACAAGAGTATGAAGAGCGTTCGACAAAGAGAAAT
Source organism: Angiostrongylus vasorum (assembly GCA_018806985.1). NCBI lineage: Eukaryota > Metazoa > Nematoda > Chromadorea > Rhabditida > Metastrongylidae > Angiostrongylus > Angiostrongylus vasorum. Next base: position 17,809 of record JADANN010000434.1, on the reverse strand, counting down.
AATAGTGGCGAGCCGTTTGTGGAATACCTGTGAACGATGAGAGCATCGAAATCATGTCAACACGTATGCGAAAATCAACGATAACATTAACGTAATAACAATGGAAGAGCTAACGGAGAAATAAGAACAGGATAGTAACAATGAAAGAGCTAACGGAGAAATAAGAGCAAGATAATAACAATGCAAGAGCTAACGGAGAAATAAGGGCAAGAGCGAGAGTGATTACAGTTCCTATCACTACGACCTAAGCAAATGAAACTATAAGGGAAGATCAATCGGGAGAGGGGGCAATGATGGAGCTGGCGACAGCGCTCGCCAAGGCGTCGCTTGGCCAAATGCCGGTGGCGGTAGGCGTGGCTGCGTCCCAGCGAGCGGCTTGCCCATTGGCCATAACTGGACATAGACGCAGGGTACGCACGCGTCGGTGTAGTAACGCGATCTCCATCGACATATAGGATGGATTGATTAGGTGGATAGAGAACTCTCTATCTGTAGAGGGATTCATGCCCATTGGCCATAACTGGACATAGACGCAGGGTACGCACGCGTCGGTGTAGTAACGCGATCTCCATCGCCCCATGGGATGCATTGATTAGGTAGATAGAAAATTTCGAGGATTGATAAAGGAATTCTCTATACTGTCGATCTAAAAAATTCTGTTTGTACGCGAAACCGCGGTTGGTGAACGATTAAGCAGTGTCTGCCTTTCCGACGGTTTCCACATGGAATGGCGAAGGTGAGGAGACAGTGACGACCAGCCGTCGATCTACGCCGTCGGCTTCCACGCGAAACCGGGAAGGTGACGCGGCAGTGACGTCCAAACTGTCAATCTAAGCCGACGGATTCTACGTTGAACAGCGAAGATGTCGCAGCAGTGACTGCGAATGTGGCGGTTTCCATGTGAAACCGCGTAAATGAGGCTGCAGTGACTACCAACCGAAATCTAAACCGACGGTTTCTACGGTAAACAGCTAAGGAGATGCAGTAGTCACTGAGAATTTGACGGTTTCCATATGAAAGCGTGAAGCAAACGGCTGCGCCATTTTTCGTGGCTGGCGCAATCAAATATCAAATTGTTAAGAAATAAATGAGCATGTTTGACTATATTATTGAAAATGTGCTAAGTTCCGTCTGATGAAACTTTATTAATAAAAACGGGAACAATTTAGACTTGCACGTTTTTCCCAACGAGAAACAAGTTTGTGTATTCCAGATGCATGAAATTCCGCTTTTCTGGAAGCGATGGATTCATTGAGTGCACTTTTGCGTCATCGTGGTTGCTGAAGCATTTCTCAAGCAGGAAGTTGTCAAGATGCTTAAAGAAGTGATAGTCGGTAGGCGAGAGTTCTGAAGAATATGTCCGGTGGGGCAGTTTCGTGGCCCAACCCGTTCACTTTCTGGAACGTGAAGCAGCGCGTTGTCGTGGAGAAGTACTGGTACTTTTCTGTTGACTAATTAATACTGGTCGTTGTTTTAGGAGTTTACGGTGCATCTCGTCTTTGTTGGCAATACTTCTCTGCCGTTATCGCATCGCCCAGATTGAAAAGCTGTGATGGATCACCAAGCTGTTGACCTCCAAACAGTCAACGTAACATTTTTTGGTGCAATTTCGGCTTTGGAAAGTGCTGTGGAGTTCGATGCAATCCAACCATTGAGTTGAATGTTGCTGGTCGCTGGTTGTGGTGTCGGTGTTTCAACAGGCGTTGCGTTCGTCTTTTTTGATCTGGTCTCTTCGGTGCCGTAAATGGACCGATCTACTTCGGTGGAGCACCGCCTGAAGGCTCGCAACACACTGTTGCCCTCTTATCAAACCCTAAATTAAGGCTGGAAACAAAAAGAACAATCAAAGAAGGAATCGGAATGCAACTTATTTGATGATATGGGCGTCAGAGAGGAAGCATCAGTGGCGCTTTTGCAGAGCAGGACGTTGACACGTTGATGACGGGAATCTATCGCATTGTTAAAAATGTGCTATTTTTATTGGAAATAACAACTGAATGTATTGGAATTTTTTCCCGGTGCGAAGTCGGATAATTAAAAAACGCCGCGTTTAATAAAAGAATTTTTCATTATATTGCGTAACAGCTCATTGCACTCGAGCAGTTTTCTATGAATCGTAATGAACTGCATTCGTTTCAGAGCCAGGAAGGAAGTCTCTAAGTGTTTCATTTTCAAAACAAGTGCACTGAATCTTTCTACAGCGAAGGGAAAAAAATCAATATTTACAGGTGGATCAATACTGTCATCATGTGGAAGCCCAACTAGAAGTACCTTGAGTCAGCGCTACCCTTAGCAAAAAAAACTTTCCGCGGAAATGTAGGGGTACCGAGGATCGCTGTGGAATATCTGTTGAGCACTACGGTGCATTAATCCGTCGATGAGCAATTGAGATCATAGTATTGCCATGATAAAAGAGGCGATGTTTCTACTTCCAGCAGTAAACAAATGAAATTTTCAGAAAGGAGGCAAAGACTATGACAAAGTCCAGATAAGACTGACGTTCGAGAATGACTTGAAGGAATGACTGTTAATGTAGGCTCAGATCCGTTGTTTTTTCCACAGTAAACGTCACCTGACGAGAGCTTGTGTTATCTCAAAAACCGTTGTCGTTTGGTAGACCCAGTAATTTCTTTTCAAATTTCACATTTAGTCAAAGATACCACATAACAATTCGATTTATTGACGCGCTTCTTATGAGCTTGAATGAATCGCACTGTTTTAGAACTAGGAAGAAAAAACCTTGTTTTTTTCTGGTTCAAAAATATATGTGAAAGATTCCTGTCAATAATTTTCAAACTGACAAGTGCCCATTTCAATAATAAATAGTTACTGGTCATTTAATGTGCCATTATGGCTAAGAGTTTAGGGCGCGTGTGGCGCAGTGGTTGGAGGCGCCTCTGCAACACACACGTGGAATCGATTCCGGCGCCCGTGGTCCACCAAGCCTTCCATCGCTTCAAGGTCGGCAAATTGGTACCAGACTTGTCTGGGAGGATAGCAGCACAGGCTCGATGCATCGGTAGGCCAACGCGATTGTAAAGGCCAGATATGCATTCAGTCACCTCCAACGATACTTAATGAAGTCAAGTGCATGGCGCATCCCTGAGGGTTTGATCATCATCGAGAGCTTCATCCTTTTTTTATTATGGCTAGGAGTTATTCCTAGGTGAAGAGCTATGATGAATATTAGAAGGACTTCTACTGGAGGTAGACTCAAATTTGAAACAAGTCCAATTATTGCCGTCCCCACATCCAGCTGCAAATATTAAGAGTAGTTGTTGCTCTCGAAAAACTGGTCACTACGAAATAGGTTTTGCTTTAGTTCAGAAACATCAACGACTGTCTTAGAAAATGACCCGAAATGAACATTCTGCTGTCGGATGCGTCGGGAATCTAGAAAAAAAGTTGTTGAACCAGAAAGCCACCAGTTGTAAATAACGCCGGTTCCTCTACCATTATTCATTAAGCACTATTTAAGTCTCAACTGAGACGCTGTCTTCAAGCGTTGTGTGCAATTTTCGTATCAATGCCAGCGTATTCTAGCTATGGAGAAGAAATCTTCCTAAATATTCTTCATCACACTTTCCTTCGCAACTGTACAGATCAGCCCACTCTTCGTTTCCTCCCTGCCAGGCTTGCTCGTTCAACAATAGCTTTTTTCTCGCTTTGCCGTTCAGCCAAACCGAATGTCTTTCCAGTAGTGATGTGCCACTGCTAACACAGCTCATAGGAGCAAAAGAACATCATTTCCGGAAAGATCATCATACTAAAAGGCGACCAACTGCGACATCGTGCTGTTCGAACAAAATAGTTTAGCGATTTCCCGTTTGCAATTAAAAATCTTAACGTTTGCTCGACTGACCTCTCTAAGAGTTATTTTTTAGGGAACATAGTGGCCTGTATGACCTCTATAGAGGAATATTCATACGAGAATTTCAACTATGAGCTAGTTGCCACTTGCAGTAGTGTTGTGAGTCGGCCATCAAGTAGATGGATTTATTAAGAAAAATGTATTTGTTCGAATTCATCTATTTTTTATTGAGATGGTGAAAACTGGAAATTCTACAGCACCATCAGATCTTCAATGGAGTTCTCAGATGCAAGTAAACCTGCTTTATGGAAACAAATAGTCCTTTAGTGTTTCTAGATTTAGGCAGCCTAGAACAGCTCTAAAAGGAACGATGGCCATTTATTTTGCTGTTTTTCACTATTGATACCCAAAGGTAGCTTGCCGAAAGCATTATTTGGGATAAACCTTACGGGGATTGCCACTCTCCCACCAAAATAGACGTGGATCTTAATGCATTCATCGACTCTTAACCACCAATAAAAAAATATAGATATAATCAGCAACTGGAAGCGGACACAAATAGTACGCTCTGCACAGATTTTGATCACTGACGGTTTTTGATGTTCTCGTTATTACAAACACACTAAAGAAGATGAGGTCAAAGAGTTTTATGTGGACTTCAAGAGTTTCTAGTTTCTATAAAGAATACCATGCCTTCTTTAACGGGACCATTGGCCATTTCAACGCTAAGAATGAACACAGAGGAACATCTGAATAAATCCACTTCGTTACCCACTAATTAAAGAACGCGGAAAAAAGAGCAACCGTCTGAGTACATCAATATGAACACTCGTCACAACTTACAAGTTATATAAGAAGTGTTTTTAACATTATCCGTGAGGCCCTCTAGTGAACCTCATAGTTGCTCAAAGTTTCTGCGATGTTGCTACTATTCTAAACTTCTCCATAGGACGGCAATATCAGCTTCTTCGTGTATAATTCCTCAGTTCGCGGAAAGGAGAAAGGCTGCAAAATTCAGAGGACGATTTAGTGCATCAAATTCAGAATTCGTAAACTGTGAAGATATCACTATCGACAATTTCATCAAACAATGTGACCTCCGTATTCAGAATCTTCATCTTACTGCTATGAAAGCTAAGAGTTCGAAAATCAGCACGAGATGCCTGTCTTCATGGATAATCGAGCTAATTCGCCTGCATCGAGTTACACGAGGCGGAAACAATCTCATGAATGATAAAAAACTATAAAGAGTGAAGGGAAGCAGAAATGCATGAAGGTGCGAAAGTTGAAAAGAGCACCTATCACTGCCAGAAAAAATATGGAAATATGGTGCCGAGACGGAACATTACTTGCTGCAGAATGTCAATGGACAAAATAATCGCGATTTCCACTTTGATCCTTCCAATCCCTATATTCTCCTGCTTCCGTTTGAGAACAGAGAAAACGGTTATGTCTCCGAAGCAATTCCTCCTTCTCAAATCTGACATGATATTTCACCGGGTTGAAATCGAATAATACTTAATTCCAGCTGGACAACACACAATCGTCTGAAGAACCTCCAAGTACGAAATAGCAATCTGCCTCTTAGTCTGCCTGCTTAAAATGGAAAATACAATGAGATAAGAAAGGCGTGAAAGCCCATGGCCTACACTTTTTACCATATTAGCTTTGTTGACGATGTTGTGCTCACAACCTCAAAGATTAGCTACGTGGAGTTTTTATCTGCTTTCGATTAAACTTGCAAAAAGATGTCTTTTGAAAGAATATCACGCTGATAATTCTTGTGAGAAACGTAATTCCCAAGCTCCACTCATGTTCAGAGGAATTAATATCTCTGAATGTTACAGGTATATGAATCTAGGTCGAGAGTTCAGCATGATGAACGACATGTTTCCAGAACTGAGGGAAAGATATACTTTGGGGGTACATTCAAGAGGATTTTTGACTCAACGAACCGCCTCTTCTAAGCGAAAGCCTCTTTGCTACGCAAGCAGGATGAAAGATCACTTATTTTTCTTCTATATCTATTTCTATCCTTGTATGACTGTATGTTTCGAGTAAGTGTCATATCCGTTTTTCTCTCCAAATTTACTGTAAGTGTCGTAGAACGTAAATATCTTGGTCCCATCTAAGGAACTTTGACCGCTGTAAACAGTATTGTTATGCAAATCTATTCTTAGAATCTGGATACATAACAATGTTGTTATGCAAGCTATTCTTAGAATCCAAACATTGTTTTGTTTATTACTGGCATCCAAAAGTTATCATTAACGTACAATAACAAGATGAGAATGAAGGATGCTGGCGAGAGCTGTCGTCTGCCAGCTGACCATGGGATTTTGAGAGGATATGGAGAGGTAGCCGACGGACGTTTTCGGTAATGATGCTGGACCTAGCCAAATACCGCCTTCTCCGGAAGCATATAAATAGCTTCATGAATTGTTATCCTGGTTCGCGCCTGTCAGGGCTCGTTCGCCTTCCTAGATCCGTACCGTATTGATCTCGTGTGTCACCAATATGAATTATCGCAGTTGTTAAGTCATACTGCACACTTTAGTCATTACTGTACATTGGACTCGTATATCATTATTGAATGACAGTTACGAGGTGTACGTTAACTTCGCATCATCGTCACTACGTCACGTTTCCCACCAGCTCATTGTATCGTCATCATCATCCTGATCCTCATCCTAGTGTCACTGTTCATTGTTTACCAGTTGATCTGCGGTGCGTTGTCAGTAGCGGCGGCTGTACTAAAAATGCATTCTCTCTGCAACGCCATCGGTGGCATGCCATTCCTCCACACGGTACGCCGCGTACAAGGCCGCTGAGCGGCCAACATGCTGTGTATTCTGTTAAGCCCATGGAGGCTTATCAGTTTCCAGCCATTATCATATTGGCCCTTGACTCTTAGGCAATGGTGGCACCCATCGATGCTCAAACTTCGCGTTGCCCACATGGCGTTATCCACGACCAGCCATGACTGTGTTCCGTAGATGACTCATCACTTGCTGTCATTGATCCACTAAAATGCACCTCATCGCTATAACATGTCATTGAAATCTTAGCTCCAGCCGGAAATACAGCCCGTCTGTACACCCCTCGCCTCAGCGCCACAGTCTCTTTCCCTCCCGCCCTCAGCATACTGTCTACCTCAGCCGCCGCGCCGGCGCCTGCAGGTAGACGCGACGCAGCATCGCTCACGGCCTAACCAACGGTTACTTCTTGGTAATTATTCATTATTACTGTTAATGCAATTGTGTTAATTATATTAATGGTATAGTATTATTCAGAATGCCATTATCTCGTTGTTAGCCTCACTTCACTACTGGCCTTAGCTCCACCTCATGCTTCAAATCCGTCATTCCTCTACCATTACTTCTCCATCGTTACTATTATATTATTAATGTTGTATTTGTGTATTAAGGTTTAATTACCCAAAAGTTTGAGATATTGCTGGCTTCAAGGGTACGTGGCATCTTCTCGGTGTCGAGCGTAAGCGATTGAATATTCGGTGCAGTACTGACTGAAGGCCTGTTTTCCACTAACGGCTACAATATTTTGCTAATGTCCGAGTGAATGGGTTGAAGATTTGCGCTTGTCCTGTCAAAACTTGGACACTCGTTGTATTTTCTTTCAAAGCGTAGAGTATGATTGTATCATCCTGATAGTTATGTTGGGACTCCACCGTATTGATTCTTGATGGCGTTGTCCTCTTGCCTTTCGTAGTGTTGACAGGCCCCTTTCGTTTGTCTTTTTGGCCTACTTCTGAGTGATCGTTGTATTGTTTTAAAGCTAGTTTCTGCTTGCAAATGGACGTGTGATGTCCCCGTTTACTGCATACTCGACAGCATCCGCCTTTGCAAGCTGGTGTGTGATGAAACTTTGATCCACAGTTAAAACAAAGATTGCGATCTTTTATAATCTGTATTCTTTCTTCATACGTTGACACTTTTTTGCAGTCAACTGGGAAATGTCCTGCTGTTTCACAATAGAAACATGGATATATCTTGCTTGTGAACATGTGGGTTTGAGACTCAAAAGGTGGCTGTAGAGCTCTACCTCTAGTGCCTCTCAAGTCTGATGTGACACTGATGTTTCTGCTCAGCTGTTGTTGTATCCTGAGCTCCTTGCTTATGTATTCATTGATAGATTTTAAAAAAATCTTCAGTTTTGTACGTTTTATCCGACTCTCGACTCCTTTGATCCAGTGCGTGTCTTTGGATATCTCTCGTAAATTTCGTAAGGAGTTGATTCTGTAGGTACGTGGTGTCTACAAATTCTCCATTGTGTGTCAATTGACTAATTACGGAGAACAAATGCTCGCACAATGTCTGCTGATCTTCAAGTCGGTCGCTGTTTGCTTTGGTCGTTAGTACTCTGTTGAGTAGTTCGTCTAGCAGATCTTGTTTGTTACCGTATTTATGGTTTAGATGGGTGATAACCATCTGGTAAGATTCCCGTGTTATTCTGTATTGGTTAACGAAAGCTTTTGCTTTACCTTCAAGAGAATCTAATAGATAGTTCATTTTCAAGAAGTCGTCTATTTTTTGTGAGTGTACTGAGTGGTTAAACGCTTCCCAAAAATGTGTCCCACTCCCACAGTTTTCCGCTAAATTTTGGAATAGGGATGGGTGGCAGGTTTACTGCTGGAAGCCTGGAATTTTTGCTACTCGAAACGTTGCTTTCTGCATCTTCTAAAGTGTTCTTTAGTTTGAAGAGCTTGAAGAGATAACGCGTCGCCTTATCAAGCAGCTCAAGCGTTTTCTCTGTGTTCGCATTAATTCTCTCACGTGCATCTTCTACTAGTGGAATGTTAGGATCAAGATGATCAGCTTCTTCAGTATACTTATCCAGCGCTGTCTGGAGGTTTTGCATTTCGAACTGAATGGCGAATGTTGCATCAGTCACCCTTTTTATTTAACGTATTGACATAGAAAATGCGGTCGACTTCATCATGGGGAAGCTCTACTTGAGACAATGCTAAGTCTTCACTATCTTCAAGACTACTTAAGAGACGGTTTGTAGCTCTTGTTAAAGCCCCTTGTCGTGAAGACATTGAGGAAGTCATTATAAGGCGAAAGCAAACGTAATGGTTTTCCCGTTTTGAGACTTACTGTCCTGTGACTTCGTTAACAGTAGCTTGGTCGTTGTATCAGAATATATCGTAGTTGCGTGCTTGATGCAACAGAATACAGCAGTTAGACCAATGAACTAGAATATATCGTAGTTTGGCCAATGCACCAAAATTATTGTAGCTGCTAGTGGAAAATAGGCCTTCGAGTCAGTACTCGGCACCGAATATTCACTAGCTTTTAGCAGAATGCTCGACTTCGTGAGAAGACGCCACGCGGGACTTTTCGTAGTTGTCACAGAGCAATATCTCAAACTTGGGTAATTAAACCTTTAATACACAAATACAACATTAATAACATAATAGTAACGATGGAGAAGTAATGGTAGAGGAATGACGTGATTTAAAGCTATGAGGTGCTAAGGCCAGTAGTGAAGTGAGGCTAACAACGAGATAATGGCATTCGAATATTACTATACCATTAATAAGTAATTAACACAATTACATTAACAGTAATAATGAATAATTACCAAGAAGTAGCCTTTGGTTAGCCGTGAGCGATGCCGCGTCGCGTCTATCCGCGGCCGGCGCGGCGGTTGAGGTAGACAGTATGCTGGGGGCGGAGAGGGATACAGACGGGCCGTATTTCCGGCTGAGCTATGATTTCAATACTATAGCGATGAGGTGCATTTTAGTGGATCAATGAGGACAGTAAGTGATGAGTCATCTACGGAACACAGTCAGGCGGCTGGTCGTGGATAACGCTATGTAAGCAACGTGAAGTTTGAGCATCGATGGGTGCCACCATTGCCTAAGAGTCAAGGGCCACTATGATAATGGCTGGAAACTGATAAGCCTATAGCGGCTTAACAGAATACACAGCATAAGTTGGCCGCTCAGCAGCCTTGTACGCATGGCGTACCGTGTGGGAGGAATGGTACATGCCACCGATGGCGTTGCAGACAGAACGCATTTTAGTATAGCCGCCGCTACTGACAACGCACCGCAGATCAACTGATAAACAATGAACAGTGACACTAGGATGAGGATCAGGATGATGATGACGATACAACGAGCTGGTGGGAAACGTGACGTAGTGACGATGATGCGAAGTTAACGTACAATTCGCAACTGTCATTCAATAATGATATGATGAGTCCAATGTACAGTAATGACTATGTGCAGTATGACTTAACAACTGCGATAATCTACATTGGTGACACACGAGATCAATACGGTACGGATCTAGAAGGCGAACGAGCCTTGACAGGCGCGAACCAGGATAACAATTCACGAAGCTATTTATATGCTTCCGGAGAAGGCGGTATTTGGCATAGGTCCAGCATCATTACCGAAAACATCCGTCGGCTACCTCCCATATCCTCTCAAAATCCTATGGTCAGCTGGCAGACGACAGCTCTCGCCAGCATCCTCATTCTCATCTTGTTATTGTACGCACGATAACTTTTGGACAGTAATAACAAACAACAAGTTCGGATTCTAAGAATAGGTTTGCATAACAATACTGTTTACAGCGATCAAAGTTCCTTAGGATGGGACCAAGATATTTACGTTCTACGACATTTGCTAGGTAACTTGAGAAAAACGGATATGACACTTATTTCCGAAACATACAGTCATACAAAGATAGAAATAGATATAGAAGAAAAAATAGAAACTATTCTGGGAATAGCTGCTATACTCGCCCCCTCCAATAAGATTGTTTTGCTGAATTTAATGAACTTAACATCCGAGTTCTACTTAATGGTATGAAAACATTGATGGGGTAATCATACAGTCATTTCTAGTAGGAGAGGAATGAGGAGATTTGTGTGAAATGGTAACTGTACATGAAGTGAGGAAAGAGAGGAGAGAGAGAGAGAGAGAGAGAGAGACAGAAAGGAGAAAGGGATGGGAAGTGGGAATGAGTGTACGCGTACATCATTCCCTAGTAGAGTTCTACACGTTTTACGTGATCGACGAATAGGAGTATGCGAGCTTCATTCTAGTTATATTTTTCTCCCCTCTTCTGTTTCTTTGACTCGGATCGTTGCGATTACACGAATATTAGCACGAGAGAATAAGTAGTGGGTGGTGGTGGTATCTAGTAGAAGAATACAGTAGCGGATGCAGTGAGTATTATTCGTGTGAGTCAATGGTATATGTTAGACAATAGTTGGTAGGGCTGCCGAGATAGGATTAGGATGCTCGTCATCATACGTTAGAAATTGTTGGAGTTCGTAACTAGCAGAGCTCGTTCCATGTTTGTGATTGACATGACTAAGAAAATGTTCATCATTATACTCTGATAACTGAACTGAGTGAACTGTGCGATTACGTGCTCGCGGTCGTAAGTTATAACGTTCTCTCGATCTTTTGTGTAGATCTTCTTCGTTTTTGATGTTGTGATTTGGAGCAGTATTCGACTTGTGGTTAGTATTTGGAGACTCATTTGATTGGGTGTTTCCCAGTTCTAAGGGTATAAGTAAGTTAACAGGTCTTCTGATGGTTCGTCCGTTAGGTAGCTTGACGTGTGCTTCTCGTATGGCTCCACTCTCTGATGGTTGAAGTTTTATGATACGGCCCATTCTGCAAGTATTTCGGGGCAGGACTGGTTCGTAAATTAGTACCACTGTACCTATGGTTGGAGGGATTGTAGTGCTTCTCTTTTTTCAAGACTAAGTACATGTGTTTCCCGGAGGCTATTGAGGTACTGTTGGCTCCAAATGGTCCAATATTGTTCCGTTAATTTGTGACTTGATGTCACAGCCGTTATCGCCTGCTGTCTGGTGCGCAATAGAGCTAATTCGTATGGGGGAATATAATCCTCATCGTCTTCTTGGACACTCGTGAACTCGAATGTATATGTTAATATTATATCGCGCTGGATGAAATCGATAGGACGCAAAAATTACTAGATCATCAGGTTTTTCCTCAATGTACGTAAGCGGTCTGTTATTTAGGCATCCCTTCGATCTCTATCAGAAGAGTTGCTAGTTGTGATGTTGTTGGAATCGTCTTCTGTAACACTTTATAAAGAGAATGTTTCACTGACATTTATAAGGCGCTCGTAAAATGCCCCCTGCCACGGAGCATAAGGTGTTATTGTTCTCCACGTAATTGCTCTGGTTGCTAACGTCTTCGTAAACGAAGTATCACTGGTTATTGGAGCAATAGTAGTTCGTAAGACCTGTTCCGCTAGGGTGAAGTTCGGTGCGTTATCGGAAGTGATCGTGTTTGGTACACCCCTTCTAGCAAAGAATCGACGAAGTGCTAATAGCAGTTCGTCAACTGTCATATTTTGAACTAATTCTAGGTGTAGCAGCCTTGTGGCTGTACACGTAAGAATAATTCCATTAGCCTTTTACTACCTCTTCTACATTTTTCATTGACAATGGCCCGAAGTAATCTATCCCTACATGTTCAAATGGCCGTGATCTTACCACTCTTCTCTTCGGTAGATCGTCCATTGTAGGGTACTTGTAAGGCAAGTTGTTCATTTTTTGACATGGAACGCATCGTCTTATAGCTTTCCCTTGACAGGCGCCGTAATGTTGCGATCCAAAATTGTTTTCTAACGTTAGCCATTGTTTGACTGGTGCTACAGTGAAATGGTAAATGTGCGTCGCTTACTATAATTTCGGCTAATCTTGTTTTTGCTTGTATGAGTATTGGTTGTCGTTGTTCGAAGGGAATGTTTGCTTTATTTAAGCGTCCTTTGTAGCGAAAAATTCCATGTTGATCTTTAACGATACTAAAAGGATGGAGGAATCTTTTTGCCATCCCGGGATAGGTGTTCTGTTGGTGTTTTCGTATGATCAGCCTTAGTGCCGCTTCGCATTCGACTGCCGTAATATATGATTGAGAAGATGCCAACTCGATTTCTGGAATAGTGCGGCGAATTCTTTCTCGTAATTGCGGTTTTAATTTCGCTGTCACTTTATTGAGGAATCGCAAGACATATGCCACTGCGTTTTGCGCCGTTATTAGTCGATTATGTCTTGACCAGTCCAACAATTCCGGTTGGTCAAAAAGTGGTCATTACGGTAGACTTGTAGTTCCTTTCCACATGCTGTGGTATCCCAACTACTGGTTTCCTTCGGCAAATCCGACTTTCTAATGAGATCGGGTCCCATCCACCAATAATGGCTCTTTAACTGGGACTTTTTTGATCTGTGGGCACGTGGGCAAATTGAATGAGGTTTTGTAAAGCCTCATCTATTCGACGTATTTCCCTGATGCGGTTTTTACTAGTACTCCCACTAATTTTTCTACGTTTGGTGATCGTATCCAACTTAGTGCAATTTCAGAGTCAGACATAATTAATATTTTTCTAGAAGATATGTGGTTTTCAAAGCTGTATGTATTGAGTGGAGCTAGACGGACTGCCATAGTTACAGCATTTAACTCAAGCTTTGGAACAGTAGTAACGTATTTGATTGACTGTAGTTTGGATTTTCCCATAAGGAGGAACGAATGATTATTTGATACCAAATAGGCGCAAGCTGCCATACACTCTCTGCTGGCGTCAGCAAAGACGATTAGTTTGGCATCATGTTCGAGTTGGGCAACACATCGCGGGATACAGATTTCAAATCCATTTAGATCTCTGACTATTCCTTCCCACTCGTCGGCATGTTGTTTTGATAGCGGTGTGCCCCACGTATAATCGAAGTTCCAAAGCTGTTGAAGAAATTGTTTTTCCTCGTAGTGTTAATGGTGTGAGCCATCCTAGAGGATCGTAGATTGCTGCTACTTGTTCGGCTATCGAACGCTTCGTGAGGTTTGCTTTGCATGGATATTTGCATGAAAGAATTGGTTTATCGTTTTCCGAATCCCATGCTATTCCTAAGACCTTTTGTTGGTTTCTTAATGCCAAGTCCTTTGAGGAATCTGGCGAATGAGTTGTTCATTGTTCGACATAAATTCCCGTAAATTCATGCCCAAATCTTTAAAAATTTGCTTTGATTGCTTAAAGTTGCTCATGGCCTCTTCTAATGACGAACTTGTGATAATAACGTTATCGACATATGTGTTGTTCGTAAGTTCGTGAGCCAATGCTGCACTGGACACTTGGGTCTCTAAGTGATGTTTAATTGTTCCTGCTAGTAAGAACGGTGAACAATTGAGGCCAAAAGTTACCCGTGTGAACCTGTAGGTAACTATGTTTTCTGGTTCACTAAGGTTGTGAGATGTCACGAATCCATAGAAATCGTGTAGCATCTCTATCTTGCTCGATGAGTCGTACTTGCAAGAACGCTTTCTCTACGTCCGCAATCATTGCAATATTTCCTATGCGAAAGCGAAGTAGAATATCGCATATTCGTGGAAGGAGGACTGGGCCCTGGTGGAGAACATCATTTAATGAGGGGCGCTAGCACTGGATGCGCGGATGCATCGTAAACGATTCGTAATTTTTGTGGTTTCCTTATGTGGAGTTACCACGGCGTGATGGGGCAGATAGTGAATGATTACACCTTGTTGGCGTATTGATTCATCGACTTCCTCAATGATGTTCTCATTTAATTGTTGTGTTATCGTTTCGTTATATTTTTCTAGCATGGGAGGATTTTTTGTTAGTGTGGCGATTGTCGCCTGTAATCGTCGAAATGCCATGCATCTGTTCTCAGGGAGTGTGGTTGAATTGTTTTTCCACGGAAGTCTCACGTAATAACCATCGTCACGTCTGTCGATGCTTTTTGCAAACTGTTCCCAAATTTCAGCATTTTGCTGCTTTTGTTCTTCTATTTTCGATCCTGTAAATTCGTTAATTCCTGATGACTCCAGTGTACAAAAATCTTCCCATGATTGTTGTTCATAAGGTCGGGGTTTGGGTACTGTAGTCTCTGTGACAAGGAGTGTACTTTCTTGCGATTTAATGTAGCGCTTGTGGCTAGCTCCTATTACCAGATAACCTAGTTTAGAAGGGATTAACACTAATCCCGATGGTAATGTTTTGTTCTGTGCTAGGTTACCATCAAGTAGAGAAAAATACATCTGAACATCCTAGCAGGATTTGTGGATGTACGTTGTCACAGTCAGGATTGATTGACAGTTTAATAGTATTACGATGAAGGAATTTCTTGTCCTCTTGGCTAAGAGGTATACGCTTTAGCGGCTTGGTGATGGTCTCGATCCTGGTTACTGTGATTTCATGTTGTATTCCATAGACATCCCACAATTTGACTGCGGTAACTCCACAGTTCTCTTTCACTTCGTTAAGAGCTGCGAATGTGTTAATGGATAATTCTACAGAATCAATATTTCGTAAACGAAGACGTTCAGCCAATTCGTTGGTGATAAATGAACGATCGGATCCTGTATCAAGCAAGAGAGCTACTGGTTCGTTTGTCCGAGTGAATGGGTTGAAGATTTGCGCTTGTCCTGTCAAAACTTGGACACTCGTTGTATTTTCTTTCAAAGCGTAGAGTATGATTGTATCATCCTGATAGTTATGTTGGGACTCCACCGTATTGATTCTTGATGGCGTTGTCCTCTTGCCTTTCGTAGTGTTGACAGGCCCCTTTTCGTTTGTCTTTTTGGCCTACTTCTGAGTGATCGTTGTATTGTTTTAAAGCTAGTTTCTGCTTGCAAATGGACGTGTGATGTCCCCGTTTACTGCATACTCGACAGCATCCGCCTTTGCAAGCTGGTGTGTGATGAAACTTTGATCCACAGTTAAAACAAAGATTGCGATCTTTTATAATCTGTATTCTTTCTTCATACGTTGACACTTTTTTGCAGTCAACTGGGAAATGTCCTGCTGTTTCACAATAGAAACATGGATATATCTTGCTTGTGAACATGTGGGTTTGAGACTCAAAAGGTGGCTGTAGAGCTCTACCTCTAGTGCCTCTCAAGTCTGATGTGACACTGATGTTTCTGCTCAGCTGTTGTTGTATCCTGAGCTCCTTGCTTATGTATTCATTGATAGATTTTAAAAAAATCTTCAGTTTTGTACGTTTTATCCGACTCTCGACTCCTTTGATCCAGTGCGTGTCTTTGGATATCTCTCGTAAATTTCGTAAGGAGTTGATTCTGTAGGTACGTGGTGTCTACAAATTCTCCATTGTGTGTCAATTGACTAATTACGGAGAACAAATGCTCGCACAATGTCTGCTGATCTTCAAGTCGGTCGCTGTTTGCTTTGGTCGTTAGTACTCTGTTGAGTAGTTCGTCTAGCAGATCTTGTTTGTTACCGTATTTATGGTTTAGATGGGTGATAACCATCTGGTAAGATTCCCGTGTTATTCTGTATTGGTTAACGAAAGCTTTTGCTTTACCTTCAGGAGAATCTAATAGATAGTTCATTTTCAAGAAGTCGTCTATTTTTTGGGAGTGTACTGAGTGGTTAAACGCTTCCCAAAATGTGTCCCACTCCCACAGTTTTCCGCTAAATTTTGGAATAGGGATGGGTGGCAGGTTTACTGCTGGAAGCCTGGAATTTTTGCTACTCGAAACGTTGCTTTCTGCATCTTCTAAAGTGTTCTTTAGTTTGAAGAGCTTGAAGAGATAACGCGTCGCCTTATCAAGCAGCTCAAGCGTTTTCTCTGTGTTCGCATTAATTCTCTCACGTGCATCTTCTACTAGTGGAATGTTAGGATCAAGATGATCAGCTTCTTCAGTATACTTATCCAGCGCTGTCTGGAGGTTTTGCATTTCGAACTGAATGGCGAATGTTGCATCAGTCACCCTTTTTATTTAACGTATTGACATAGAAAATGCGGTCGACTTCATCATGGGGAAGCTCTACTTGAGACAATGCTAAGTCTTCACTATCTTCAAGACTACTTAAGAGACGGTTTGTAGCTCTTGTTAAAGCCCCTTGTCGTGAAGACATTGAGGAAGTCATTATAAGGCGAAAGCAAACGTAATGGTTTTCCCGTTTTGAGACTTACTGTCCTGTGACTTCGTTAACAGTAGCTTGGTCGTTGTATCAGAATATATCGTAGTTGCGTGCTTGATGCAACAGAATACAGCAGTTAGACCAATGAACTAGAATATATCGTAGTTTGGCCAATGCACCAAAATTATTGTAGCTGCTAGTGGAAAATAGGCCTTCGAGTCAGTACTCGGCACCGAATATTCACTAGCTTTTAGCAGAATGCTCGACTTCGTGAGAAGACGCCACGCGGGACTTTTCGTAGTTGTCACAGAGCAATATCTCAAACTTGGGTAATTAAACCTTTAATACACAAATACAACATTAATAACATAATAGTAACGATGGAGAAGTAATGGTAGAGGAATGACGTGATTTAAAGCTATGAGGTGCTAAGGCCAGTAGTGAAGTGAGGGCTAACAACGAGATAATGGCATTCGAATATTACTATACCATTAATAAGTAATTAACACAATTACATTAACAGTAATAATGAATAATTACCAAGAAGTAGCCTTTGGTTAGCCGTGAGCGATGCCGCGTCGCGTCTATCCGCGGCCGGCGCGGCGGTTGAGGTAGACAGTATGCTGGGGGCGGAGAGGGATACAGACGGGCCGTATTTCCGGCTGAGCTATGATTTCAATACTATAGCGATGAGGTGCATTTTAGTGGATCAATGAGGACAGTAAGTGATGAGTCATCTACGGAACACAGTCAGGCGGCTGGTCGTGGATAACGCTATGTAAGCAACGTGAAGTTTGAGCATCGATGGGTGCCACCATTGCCTAAGAGTCAAGGGCCACTATGATAATGGCTGGAAACTGATAAGCCTATAGCGGCTTAACAGAATACACAGCATAAGTTGGCCGCTCAGCAGCCTTGTACGCATGGCGTACCGTGTGGGAGGAATGGTACATGCCACCGATGGCGTTGCAGACAGAACGCATTTTAGTATAGCCGCCGCTACTGACAACGCACCGCAGATCAACTGATAAACAATGAACAGTGACACTAGGATGAGGATCAGGATGATGATGACGAT